>OY294025.1:7264314-7864314 GCA_958510785.1 Exephanes ischioxanthus
GCCGCAAGCTCAAGGGTTAAACGTCGAAGAGCCTCCGTAACGTTTTGCCCGGAGCCGCCCCGCCGGACCCTCGCCAGTGCTGGCCCGCACGCACCCCGGTTTGCGAATTCGGCCGCGTAGAGCCGGAACACCCCCGTGTCGTCCCGTCGAGCGCCACTGCGGCAAAGCTATGATGGGCGAGGGCGGACTGCGCCACCGACACCGGAACGAGCGAACGTCCATCCCGGAGGATTGATTCGGTCTGAATATTTCATAGCCATCGCGGCCGAACTTGTCCGCCCCCTCTCGTTCATTAAGTTCATTATTGTTGCGATGAGTTTATCGTACACACATGGCCTGGGAGGTACGGTTGGTCCGGAGCCGATGCACCACTCCGACGCGAATCGGACGTATCGGCGATAGGGGATTCCCCCGAAGGGCCGAATTCGATAAGCCGAGGCTCCACGGCCTGGCACGATGATATTCGGTCGGTGGTAGCGCGACGATGTACGGACCAGAAAGTTCGTGCTCGAGGGCTTTGGTACTCGGGTACCGGGTAGGGGAGAGCGGGGCAAAATGGGACGGTGGGGCGAAACGGATTTTTTAATAACTTTTGGATTGGGGTCGTGGTAAGTGGGGCAAAACGGACTTGAAAATCCGTATCGTTGGAACAGACTCAGAAAAATAATTTAATTTAGGGTCACCCGCAAATAAACATTTTAATTGATTTAAATAAATATATTAATTGATATAAATAAATATATTAATTGATTTAAATAAATATTTTAATTGATTTAAATAAATATTTTAATTGATTTAAATAAATATATTAATTGATATAAATAAATATTTTTATTGATTTAAATGAATATTTTAATCGCATAAATATTTATTTGCGGGTGCCAGACAAATAAATTATATTTCTGGCTGCAAAATGAGGCATCTAAAAATGATTCGGAAATTGAGACTCTCCACGGCCTGGCCCGATGATATTCGTTCGGTGGTATAGCGACGATGTACGGGTAGTTCGTGCTCGAGGGTTTCGGTACTCGAATACCGGGTAGGGGAGAGCGGGGCAAAATGGGACAGTGGGGCGAAACGGTATAATGGTGCGGAAGGCATTTTTTAATAACTTTTGGATAGCGTTGGTGGTAAGCGGGTCAAAACGGGCTTGAAAATCCGGATGTATCGTCGGGACAAAGCAGGGTTATTGGAAAATTGAGTTTTGGCCAACCGTCCCGTTTTGCCCCACTCTCCCCCACTCGCGCGATCGGCGAGAGGGATTGGATTCTAGCGCAGGATATTTGTTGGGGCGTAACGAGCATCGACAAATTTCAGGATGACTTTCCATACAAATCATTCATTAATTCGTGTAATTCATGCAGTTATGAATACCCGTACGATATCATTATGATATAATGAATTATTGGAGTATGGGTACGGTGTAATAAATACGAAAGGATCGAAATCCTCCCGTTCAATCATCGTCCATTCAGCGCACTCCTTTTGTCGGTTATGATGATCAATGACGACGGGGAGCCGCGGTTGGTTCTCCGGGATTATCGAGACGGGTCTATTGGGTACGTCTATGAACACTGTGTAACGGTACAGTCGTCGGCCTCTCGATCACTCGCCGCGCTCCACATAGGCCTCGAGTTTGTGTGCCACACGTCTCCGTTGTTGTATCGCGATCCAGCGGGATCGCTGATGACGCCGACGTACTTGCACTCGTGGCTGATCGGTTCGGATTTCGATTCGCATTAGGGATGTACGAAATACCACGGTCGGTAAGGAAGAATGCAATGACACTTTTTTTTCGAGGATGCCGGAATTCTGGCGGTAAAGGGATTTGGGATCGGGTTTCGGGCCGAATTTGAAGTTTGACCCAAATTTCATTCCGTGTTTATGATCTATCTTGAGTTTCAACTTAAGTCCGAACTCTAATTTGATTGTAGTTCGAGTTCAATATTAAGTTCAAACTCAAGTTCGAATTTAAGATCAAACTTAGCATGAAATCAAGTTCGATCTTAAGCGCGGATCTTAAGCAATGAAGTTCGGGCCAAACTTCGATCTTAAGTCCGATCTTAAATTAAAACTAACTTCCATCCTAAGATCCTTATATCGATTCCACAGTGGTCCTATTTTCTTCGGAGGCCAAAGATTCAGGTTCCTTGAACGAAATAGCCTTACAGTTTTCTTTACCGACTGCGGTACTTCACGTGTCCTTGACGGTTTACAAAAAATTGAAGTTCAAGTACTACGAGTCTGTCTTTTTCTTGTCCCAATTCCTCGCGACATCGACTCGAAGAGATCGCCGGTTCAGACATAATTATCATCGATCAATTCCCTCCGATCTCCATCCGCCAGATTACGCAGTGTGAGAATCTCGAACAGCGTGTAGCACAAACGCGTGCATAATGGATCTACCGGTGAAAGGCTTCTGTTTCGTTATGCCTAGTCCTGTAATCAATATTAGCGACTAGACGTACTTGCGCTGGAATAATACGTCCCGATGTTGCAGCCGCTGCGCGAGCGTGGGTAATTATAATCATTAGGTAAACACACATACGCGCGGCGAAAACGTGAGCGCGTTGCGTGTCAGTTTTCCATCGGAGCGCCGCGCCGCATTCATCGATGCAGTGCAACTGCATACGTTCATGCCAGTTCTATAAACATTCTCGTTCACGTATAGCATGCATATATACACATATGCATACTACGTATGTATATAGAGCGACGGTTATTTTCTCATTGGTCGACGAGCCGGTTGCGAGTCGATACTCCCTAAGCCCTCTCTCGTCTATTCAATCCTCTAGTTTTGTATCTATGCCGATATGATTCACCGTCTCGCTCCGCCACTGCCGTTTGTTGCGATCTATTAAGCGAAAATATTCGGTGCTTGAATGGCATACTCACGCTCCCCTTATTTCTCCGGTATCGAATGTAGAAGCGATTGCTTTGTAATAAAACTACTGTAACAAAAAATTGACCGATACCTTCTTCGGTGCAACGATGTAGCGGTATTTAGAAATATCAATCTTAAAATATATCTAATATATCTAATATATCTAATATATCTAATATATCTAATATATCTAATATATCTAATATATCTAATGTATCTAATATATCTAATATATCTAATATATCTAATATATCTAATATATCTAATATATCTAATATATCTAATATATCTAATATATCTAATATATCTAATATATCTAATATATCTAATATATCTAATATTCTCGCTTTCTGTTAACCTTATCATTTTCAACTATTTTGTCCTGCTTTTATGTAATTCATGCTCTCTGTCAATCTTCGCCGCTGCTGCGTAATTTGCCTCATCTGTCACCACTGTCTGTACTCTCGCATCTCTCCGTGTTTGTCTTGTACACCGTATGCTTTCGGTCCTTAGGGGAATTGAAACTCCCAGGATCCAGCCAATAAAATAATACATCAAATACATCGAATATATCGAATACATCGAATACATCGAATACATCGAATACATCGAATACATCGAATACATCGAATACATCGAGCATATTGAGCATATCGAATATGCACTTCAAACGTTCCGATTACGGAAGCCAACTTTGGTTTCCGAAACGAAAATTGACGACTCGAATAGCCGGTGTATTACAGTCTACGTCGAAGAAATAAATAAATAAACGACAAAAACTAGTGCAGCAAAAGTATGGCTGTCTGACGGAACGGCTGGTGGGTTTTCAGCCCGACACGTGTATGGATCGCGTTGGGGTATTCGCGGGCCAGCCAATTTGCCACGAGCCAATGAGCGAGGCTAGACGCTTCTTGCCGCCATCGAACCTCCTTTGAGCGCGATCGGTGGCTCTGTCCGGACGGAAAGGAGATCGGGGCTAGCCGCGGCGCTAAACAGCATCCCCTTTCTCATTAACTTTTTATTTCGAAAAAAAAAAAAAAAAAAAACACCCCACCGAAGTCGAGACGTCTGAAGGAGTTTGCTCTCACCCGCTCCGCTCATCGATATGAACAAAAAAAAAAGTTAAAGAAGACGTCACGGAGATGGAGGCGAAGAAGAAGGAGCCGTCCATAGAACGAAGAGGGTCGAGCGATGAAAAAAAAAAAGGGAAAAATCGACAGACAACGTCGTCGACCTCCGAGCAACACGAAGCTCGTTCCCGAGAGAAACCCTGCGCGAGGAGGAAACAAATGCGCGAGATCAAAGTGCCACGGGGAAGAGAGGACTCACCGGCTAGTTGATTATTTTTGTGACATGATAGCGGCGTCGACGCTGCCGGCCAGGAGATGAGATGCCTCATTCCCCGCCACGATCGTCCCGTCTTTGCTGCAGCCCGTCCACTTCCACCCTCACTCATCGGGGGGGCACACAGCGCGATCCCCGCTCCAGGGGGAGGACAGCGCGCCCCTGTGGATGTTCCACCCCGTGACCGGAATACCTCATCGTCGTCTCGGCGACGCTTCTCAGCTTCCCCGAGCACCGAGGCTTCTTTTCCACTCGTCCGCTCCCTTATTTCGAGGGGTTATGATAAAGCCGACGGTGACAGTGAGTCGCGAAAAAAAAAAACGGAAATTAGGGATGCAGTCGGTGACCCTGGGATTAAGATTAAAAGAAACGAGAGACGTCGGGAACGTCGCTGCGATTCGGCTGTCGCTTAAGCGAAACCTCAACGATCGGGGGAAAAATTGCGGGGAATCGGTAATTTGCACTTTTCGCCACCTCGCGGTCCTGTGATTGATTCGACATTTGTTTTTAACCCTTCGACAACTGGAGAGGCGACGAACCCGGTCTCGCTGGGACGGCGAGTCCACTCTGTACACCCAGAAAAATTATTTATTTGACGGGCGCACCCCAAATCAATAATTATTTGGGTTAAAAAAATATTTAATTTTAATAAATATTTGTTCGGTGTAAATAACTATTTATTTGGTTTAAATAAGTATTTATTTGGTTCAAATAAATATTTGTTTGGTGTAAATAATTATTTATTTGGTTTAAATAAGTATTTATTTGGTTTAAATAAGTATTTATTTGTTTTAAATAAGTATTTATTTGATTCAAATAAATATTTATTCGGTTTAAATAAATATTTATTTGATTTTAATAAATATTTGTTTAAACCAAATAAATTATTTTTCTGGCTGTGAGCTATGGAATGAGTTGGTGCAAGGTTAACGGGCGTACGGGGCATTTTTGATACATAGCATTACATAGTGTAAATTGTCCTGAGAATATAAATATATTGTCAATTAGCCATCGACCTAAGTCCTTCAGCCACATATAAAACTATTTTCAATAGTTTTATATTTTTCTTATTGTTAGTGACAGTTGTTTACTGCAAAAATAGACGAGGTTTTTTTTTACACCCTGAACAACAATTATTTTTCTCAACCACCGGCCAGAAGATTTATCTCGCATGACCAACCAATTAATTATTTGCATGAAACGCTATCCTCTGAGCCAGCGAATCAGTTCATGAAGCCAACGAGCTGATTGCTGGCTGCATCAAAACCGATTTCCCGTCAGTTGGTTGAACCAAGAATGCATTTCTGGAATGCGGGTCGGCTCCAAGGAAATCTCGAATTTATCATTACGACTCCAAATTTAGATGTTCCAAAGATTTTTATTTTTTACATAGCCGCCGGTAGCGACCTCTAAAAAAATGCATTAATTTCCCCCTTCGCCCATTTTATTTCAAACCTCAAGATAATACGGGCTGGCTCCCAAAAATAAAAAAAATGTTCAATTTAAGGACCACCCCACTATCCATATATAAAAAATACAGCATAAAACAAGTATTCCCTGCTCCAATCGTCTCTCGTCATTTGAGGATCAACAGAGACAACCTCTCGTCTGAAGCCGCTCCGTTAGTTCACGCAGAACCACTCGACGCGTTCTCCAAGTGGCGGAACCGGCGGGGATCACCGAGAGGCTTTGTGCTTTTTCATCCGGCTTCCCTCCCCGCGGGCGTTTCTCCGCAAAGCGTATCCTCCGTCTATAAGTATTGTATAGCCGAGTGAAAGAAAAGGCACTCGCTCTTGGCACCCCGCACTGCCCACACTGCTCGATCTCCGTCGGAGCGCGGATCGGCGGAGAAGCTCCGACCGTGGTTGGGCAGTCTCGAATCGCGCGCGAACTCACCCGCGCTTCGAGTACGGAAATAAAAAGGACTCGAGAGACGCATGTGCTCTCCTTCTTCCTCGGCTCTCGAGGCCCGCGAAGGACGGCCGGAAAAAAAACGTGTGGGTGTAAGCAATAGTACCGGTATTCCTTGTCGCTCCGGGTGCCGAGCAGCCGAGGGGGAATCCCCGAGCTCCTCTTATCGCCCGCGACCCTCCATCTCCTGCGAAGTCGTCTCCGAGGGAGAGCGGGGCAAAATGGGACGGTGGCGGCTGAACGGGACAACGAATCGCGATGAATCGGTCGATATGCATTGATAAGCATCCATATGCATCGATAAGCATCGATAACATAAAATTACTGGAAACCAGCTTTTTAGAAGCGCAATAATTTTATAAATTATATTATTATAAAATTGTTGCGTTTCCATTTAAATCCCAAAAATACGATTTTCCGTGCATAAAATCGAGACTTTCAATGTCTCACTGTACTTTAGCCCCAAAAAGGCTAGCGGATTCGTGTTCGGCGGGAAACAAAACGTCGAAAAAGGTGGCAGTTCATTAAAAAAAATACAAAAAAAATGTTAAACAAACTCAAATTTTCGGGGAAATAATTCAAGGAAATTGCCTAATAATACCTAATAATTCAAGGAATTCACCTAATTCAAGGAAATTAGGTGAAATTCAAGGACATTCCAGGACTTTTTCAAGTTCAGGCCAAAAATTTAAGGACAATTCCAGGACTCCAAGGACCGCTGGACACCATGAATAATTTCAGGTCGTGCCGTTTTGCCCCGCTCTCCCCTACCCTGGCAGAGAATCCCGGGGTGGAATGCAAAGGGCACAGTGATCGGCAGCCCGAACGGACGAAAGAAAAAACGGCGATTGTCATGCTCGCGTCTCGTTCGATCCAACGGAACTTCCCGCAATGACCGACAATCGCTGAAGGGCGGCCAATCACTGCGTCGCTCCGATAATCGTCCGGTTCTCGCAATACCCATCGTTATCCCGTGCAAGCAGCGCGAAAGAACGGGAGCTACGAGAGAATGAATAAAGGGGGGGGGGGGGGGGGGTTAAAGGGACGAGGGAATCGAATCGACGCGAGAGAGCGAACCAACGGGTCGACGAGAGCTGCTCGATATAATTGAGCGTGCGGTCACTCGACGCTCGACTCTACAATTCATACGTAGACAGTATACATATATATGTGTGTGTATGTGATATGTTCGCGCGGAGTGTATGTGAGAGCGTATAAACGATTTGTTTCGTTGGCTCGATTACGAATACCCAATAAGGAACATTAAAAGCTGATTTCTTAGGCTTCTTCGTGGTTTCCGGTTTTAATGCTCGAGGCGAGAGGCTCGACGGTTCGGTAATTGTTGAGTTGCTTTCAGCATTTGTCTGCATCTCAAGGTATCGACTGATTCGGTCAGAAAAAACCCATTTTTTTTGTGTGCATTTTACAGCCGGATGTTGCGACAGACTATTTGCATCCCTCAGGAGTGCAGCACAACGATGCACACAGTATACGTATATATGTATATGTATATGTATGCAGATATTTATCCGGAGTGTATGTGAGAGCGTATAAAGGTTTTGTTTCATTCCCTCGATTGCGAATTAAAAGCTGCTTTCTTACTCTGCCTCGTGGTTTCCGTTTTTAATGCTCGAGGCGAGAGGCTCGGCGGTTCGGTAATTGTAGAGTTACTTGTAGCATTTGTCTGTATCTCAGTGTATCGAGTAATTCGGCAAAAAAAATGCTAATTTGAATTCTTTTTTTGCATTTTACAGCCGGATGTTGCGACAGACTATTTGCATCCCTCAGGAGTGCAGCAAACGTAAGTACACAGTATACAAATATATGTGTGTGTGTTTCTGTACAGGTATGTATGTGAGAGCATGTTAACAATTTGTTTCGTTTCCTCGACTACAAATATCAAATAAATAGCGTTAAAAGATGCTTTCTTACGTTTCTTCGCGTTTCCGTTTTTAATCCTCGGGCCAAAACGCTCCCCTTTTCCGTATTTGCAGAGTTACTTTCAACTTCTTCCGTATCTCAATGCATCGACACATCCGACCAGAAAAAACCCAACTTATTTGTTTCGTTTTTTAAAATTTTCGTCACATTTTCCGACCGGATATTGCGAAAGATTATTCGCATTCCTCGGGATTGCAGCAAAGGCGTCCGCGGACCAACGTCCCGAATTTCGGTCGTGCGAAACCGATGTAAATTCTCCCGGACTTCTTGTTCCACTCATAGGGCCATCAGCCCTACAGTCGACGCGCATCGCGCCGCTCGCTCGCCCTCCGTTCGCCAATTTCGGCTAATTGGTCCCACGTGTCTTCGGCGACAGACGCGAAAGAGGATGACGATCGGTGAACGGGAGACCGATATGTGTGCGCTCGGTTCCTCGGAGTGTCCCGGAATGGCATCCGATTCGTGGGTGTGCCGATGCCTCGTGGCCGACACGTGTAACCTCCGGCTCTCTCACAATTCTCCTCTTCGTCCCGACCTCGACCTCCTCCTCCCCTCCGCCTCTTCCTCCGCCGAACAAGCGTTAACCGACCCTCCGTCCCAGATCCGACCTTCTGGGCGTCGAACAACAGGCCCATTGTGCTCGATCCTCCTCTTCATACGCCGACTTTGTGTTCGAAAAGTCTCGACTCTCAGCGCAGCATCTTGGCTCTTGTCTAGAGATGAATAATCGGTTATCCCGGGACGCGCATGCGCCGACCGCCGAAATCGTCGGGGCACAATTCGAAATAGACTTTCGGAGCGGAGTCGAGGGACGGATTAAAGTCGCCGCTAAATGCGCTCTCCCGCAGACTTCTGAAGATTAATAATCTGGAGAATGTAGACATTTATCGATTTATCGTAAATGTATTTAAAGTTTCAACAATTTATTTGTATTTACTGAGAGTGTGGAGGAATGTGGATATAAAAAAAGTTTTTCCACGCGTTTGGGTTCTTAATAGAGGCTTTTCGTTTTCTCCTTTCTTAGTCACTCGCTTTTTCCGAGCGATTATGAAATTCCCAGGCTCTTTCCTGATTTCTTCGATCGATTTTTAATTCACTGACACTTCTAGATTTTCGAGTGGAAAATATTTCATGGCTTTTGAGAGTTAAGAGCCTTCTGAAGCCTGTCCGTAGCCCTCCAAGAAGAACAACATATATTATATAGACATATTTAATAATATATGATATAATTATATATTGTCTACAGATGTAAAAAAGATTCGTACATTTAACAAACCTTTTTGGTCCACAAACGTCCACAATTATGTTGCTGTTAATTTTACAAAAAATATTCGTAACATTTATGGACATTTTTGTGAAATCAGCAAGAAAAAAATTCTGGACGTTTGTGGACAAGAAACGTTGGTGCCTATTTTACCATGTGTACCCCTCCAAGAAGATGATCTCTGAATCGCCGAATCGAACAACCTACATTATATAGATAATATATATATAATAATATATAATATAATTATATATTGTCTACGGATGTAAAAAGAATATTTGTATTTAGCAAACCTTTTTGGTCCACAAACGTCCACAATTATTTTGCTCTTAATTTTACAAAAAATATTCGTAAAATTTACGGACATTTTTGTAAATCTAGCAAGAAAAGAATTGTGGACTTTTGTGGACAAGAAACATTGGTTCCTACTTTACTGTGCATAGTTCTTCGAGGAGAAGATCTCTGAATCGCCGAATCGCACAACACATATTACAATCTCACAAGCCAAAGCACCTTGCTCTTGTCCGGAGACGAATAATCGCTTATGTCGGGGCGCGCATGCGCGGGCCGTCGAAACTATCGGAGTCGAGGGACGGATAAAAGTCGCCGCTGCGCTCTCCCGCCAACTGTTCAGCCGGGATCGCGGCTTCACCGCCGGATTCCTTTATACGTATCGAAAGTTGAAGACAGAGGAGGAAAAGGGGAAAATCATTCCTATAGAAACTTTAATAATAATAATCATA
Organism: Exephanes ischioxanthus; assembly: GCA_958510785.1. Lineage (NCBI taxonomy): Eukaryota > Metazoa > Arthropoda > Insecta > Hymenoptera > Ichneumonidae > Exephanes > Exephanes ischioxanthus. Next base: position 7,274,402 of record OY294025.1, read on the forward strand.
ATAATTTCCCTTCTCTTTTCACGAATGTCTGTTCGGCGACGGGGCTGCCTTTTCATCGGTGGATATGAATGGCTCGAACGAGTTGAGCCCACATCCTCTCCGCTGCTTCTGCGATCCTCCGGTTATGCCTGTCTGCCTCTCTCGCTGTTTTTCTCTATCTTTCTCGCATCTCCCTTTTTACCCCCCCCCCCCCCCTCCCCCGCCCCTCCCTCTCGCCCCGCCGACCCTTTCCTCGTTCTCCCGTGGCCGACGTTCCCGTTTTCCTCGATCCTCCATACCGGCTCTGCACCTTCGACCGCCCACGCAACCCCCGACTGCCGCGCAACCCCATTCCTCGTTCCCGGATCCGTCGACGACCTTCCCGACAAGGAAGACCCCTGAGCCGTACAGCCAGTTTTCGCTGTACCGATGACTTTTTCTTCTCTCTGTGCACCATCGGCTCGTAGAGTCGTTATCTTTTTTACGTCTCTTCTACTGTGCTGTACGCACATGCTGGTTCAGAAGGCAACGATGGTTTGATGCCGGAAGGGCTTATAGAGTGTGGTTGTACACAGCCTGTAAGGCCTTATGGCATTGAGTCATCGATGTGTTTGGGCGGTAGGGGGAAAGTCGTGAATATGGTCCGGTTCTTGTATCGTTGATTCAGGTAATTGGGGTGGGTGGTGTTTTGATACTTTTGGCCTATATGCAGACGGATTCGGGTGTTGAGTTCATCAGGGTGTAGGACTCTTGGGCTATAAGTGATGCTTTGAAGTATGGCGAAGTGTGAGGTCAAGTATGGTAAAGGTTGAGGTGAAGTATCATAAAGCTTTAGGTCAGGTGTGGCAAAGCCTTAGGTAAAGTAGGTATGGCAAAGCTTTAGGTCACGAATAGTAAAGTTTAAGATCCAGTACCGTAAAGTTTTAGGTCAAGTATTGTACATTTTTAGGTCAAATATGGTAAAGTTTTAGGTCAAGTATGCCACAGTTTTAGATCAATTATGGTAAAGTTGTAAGTCAAGTATGGTACAGTTGTAAGTCATGTATGGTAAAGTTTTAGATCAAGTAAAGTGAAGTTTTAGGTCAAGTATTTCCAAGTTTGGGATCAAGTATGGTACAGTTTTAGGTCAAGTACGTTAAAGTTTCAAGTTAAGTATGGTAAAATATTTAGGTATTATTTCAACACGGCCCGTATTTCAACACTTTTGGCCGATACACAATCAGTGTGTTCGGGGGTTCAGGGCATCAAAATCTAGGAATCTTGGGCTACAAATGATGCCTTCAGGTGCGCAAAGTCGTAAGTGGGATTTGTGGATTGACATGTATGCGAGGTCGAGTCACGCAAAAACAATCGAATTTCTACCATACAAATTGTAAACTGCCTAACTAAGTCTATGTAATACGCACTCGACAATATTTTATAACGCCCGATCTCTCTTCCGGTTCCTCCGGAATCTCACAAGCGAATTTTGAATTTTAAACTTCAGCGACTAATTCCGGCCCATCGAGTCAACAGATTTGATTCTCCGGGTTCTCATTTAGTTCGTAACAACAAATTCCATCAAAGCCATGCACCATTGTTCATTAACCATCGGAACCCTTCCGCCAGAGATTCCTTTCTCGATTACCCACACTCAAATCCAACAATGCAATTACCATCCCTTTTTTCCCAAAAAAAAAAAAAAGTTGCAAATTTCGCTCTCCCACCGAGAACCCGCGATATTTTCGCGTGCCCTCGTTAGTATCAATTCGTTGGTACAAGTGGCCAACAGCGTCGTTGTACACGGTACAGGTGCCCGAGAGAAAAAGGCATTGAGTCGCGAATCCGGCATAAAGAATCTCGTATTGGTTGCGCACGAGGGCGAATTGCACCGGGCGAATCCATTATACGGAAGGACGGATCTATGGATCCATGGTTCATGCATCGCTATAACGTAATTCAATCAAATGCCAAAGTGGATGGCAACAAAAAAAAAAGAAACAAAAAAAAAAAGAAGAAAGACGATTCCGCCTGCTCCGCAGTCTACATATAAATGCATATATACACATAGCGTTGGACCGGGTCCCGGACCAGACCAAAAACCATTCCAGGGTACTCGTCGAATTTCAATACTGTACGAGAGAAACGATGTACGTCGGGCTCGGCGCACGGCCGGATAACTACCCATCCCTCTCGCCCTGCGACTCCGTACGTTCGTGTCTACGTGCATGCACACGTATCCGCTATCTCGCCCGCGATACGCCGTCGCGGACGCGCATATTTCCGTACCGGGAATATGAAAAGGTGTTCGGCACAGAGAGAGTGAGTGAGCGGCGCGGGAGACGAGGCTCTCTCCTGATGCTCGTGCAGGGTACATAACATGAATGCACGCGCCCCGGCAAATCCACAAGGGCGATAGTCGACCTCTCGAAATCGGTCTGCTCGTCGTGCAAGTGCCCTCTGCCTTAATCCCGTTGGTTCGCATTGCCATTCCTCTGCCTCGCCCGGCAAACCGTGCGCAGCCCCGATCTACGGTGGATGATGCAGTTCCGGTATCGCCCGCAGATTGCGAACACCGCCGAAGCCTCCGCCTTCATCCGTCGTTGGCTCCATTCCATAGAGCAGTGTCGAATAATGTTCCCTCGCGATTGAGGGCCAGGCGAGTTATTATTTTTATGTTTATCGCCAGCCATCGACCGCTCGTTCCGTTTATGCGGAGCTCGCTTCGACTTCGAGGAGCGCGCGGGCATCGTCGATGCGGTCTGCGCGGTGTATTATTGATGGCTGCGTGGAATTACGCTGGATTTTCGATGGGAGTTTTGCGATCCAAGGGTCGAATTTTGAGACATTAGGTTGAGGTTGAGATCGCTCTTGAGATCGAAGTTATGATCGAACTTTGACCCGAACTGCGCTGCGTGCTTGAGATTTATCTTAAGTTTGAACTTAAAATCGAGCCTCAGTTCGAACTTAAAATCGAACCTCAGTTCGGACTTGATTTCGTGCATAAGTTTGATCTTAAATTCGATCGTAAGTTCGAAAACTCAATATCCAACTCGAACTACAATCGAATATGCCTTCAGACTTGAGTTCGAACTCAAGATCAAGCCTAAGCACGACATCAAGTTCAAACCGAGATTCTATCCTGAGTTCGATCTGAAGAGTGATCTTAACTTCAGATTAACGTCTTAAAGTACGACCCTCAGAAATTTAAGCGCCTGAGCCTTCGCTCGTCAATCCTGAATCATCCCCGTCGAGCAGGACAGCGATCCTGATAGGTATTCCATAGGGGTCCGCTATTGGCACAGCGCCGGACGGTCTTCGCCCAACGCCCCACCAGTACCGGTCCAGTCTCTCATTCCCACTAGCTGAAGGTCGCAGGATTGATGTTTCTATAATGCGTTCCAGCAGTGGCCGGACAGGTATTATCAACCTCCCGACCTACTGTACAAGTTTCTTCGCTGAAAAGTAAAGAAAAAAAAAATTGTTTTGCACCACCTCAATGCTATCTCGCGCCTGTCGAAACTCTCGCCCTCCCAATGCCCCCTCCCCGCTTTTCCCGTCAACCCCGTCGCGAAGACGTGAAATCGAGACTCACCCTCCAGGCGATAGCTTTGTGCGCGAGGCGACGCGTCGAGGATTTTGCACCGGGGTTCGGGGCGGTCTCTTGGGAGGTTTTGCTGCTTAGTCGTCGAAGACACCCCCACACCCCTACACGCTCCACCGTGGCTCTTCCACTCTTCTTTCTTCACCGGCGAGCTTCGCTCCTCGGCGATTGACGAAGATGCGTTTTTTTTGTCGAGGTCCGCGCCGTCTCTTCGAACAGCTCCTTCCTCCCTTTTCCCGTTTTTTAATTCTTTCCTCCCTGGCGCCTCTTCAGCCCGACCTCGGTCTCTTCGCCCCTCGGCGTTCTCCTCCACTTTTTCACCCCTCGCTCTTCTTGGATCCTCCGTTCCACTTTATTCGATTTTTCGCTCGCCTCGCCGAAGACGTCTGAAGGGGGTTGCGTTTAAGGAAGCTCCACCCCCCCCCCCCCCCCCCTAACCACCCACCCGGCGAGAACATCGCCAAAAAAGAGCCCTTTATTGCGCCGGATCTTTCTTTTGGTTCTCTCCTTTCATCGCCCGAAAGCCAGGAACGCGTTGACGAAATGACGAAACCATCGTCACCGCTTGCAGTGGAGCCCTTTGGGGTCGCCTGCGGTCTTGGGACTGTCGGAGATCGAGGAGGCTGGTACCCTGTCGTTGCTAGCGAAATCAATGGGCGATGTAGGAACAGCCAGCGAACGAAACGGCTATATGCCGAGGCGCCTTGACACCCTCCGCGGGAGGATTGGCCGAGAACGGTTCGCGGGAGCCGCGCGATGAGAAACGTGTTTGTCAATAGCCTGTTAATGCGTTAAGCCATTAATCATTGGGTGGGCTCTCTCGCTCGCTCGCTCACGATCGCCTGTCACCGCAAAACCGAAAGCCTTCCCCTGCTACCGCATCGGGACCGGTGCTGGCTCCGGCCGGGAAGAGCTCGCCGAACTGGCGTTGATGGCTCGCTGGTTTAAGGTTGGGCACACACGATGGATTATTCCAATGGGTCTTTTTTTTCTTCTTTTTTCTTTCGTGAAAGACAGCTTAGTCGATTCTGGAAAATTCTTTGCCTGAAATGGGCGATTCTTGAAGGCAATGTTTTTAATCCTCAAAATGGAATCCCATTTTGAAGATGTAGATAAGGAAGTTCTTACCACGTTACCAAGTTATGCTGGATCTACGCAATCTCTGCGCGGTGTGGATGTAACTCATGGCAGCCTTAAGGGCATAAGGGCGTAAGAGTGTAATGGTATAAGGGCAAAATAACCTTGTCTTTATATTGCCATTCTTCTGTTCGGCCATTTATTTTTCTCACTTTTCGCTGATATCGTTTAATCCACCGTACCAGCTTATACCCTTCGGCGGATAGTGGAAATAGTGAGCGGGACCATATTTGTCAAGAAAAAAATGGCTCGATGAGACTGAATTTTGTGAGACTCCTTTTTATTGTTTGCATTGTGCATTATTGCGATAAAGGGAAAACCAAGCTAAGGGCCTTTGCGATTCGGAGTGTACAGAGCGGAGCTTAATTTACCGTCAGGATAAAGCTCGTCAAATTTAAAGCCTCCGGTAATAGTCGCTTTCGTTACGAGAATTCGAACGCTTCTCGCTTACAAATCACCGAGTGTAGAGTGCCCTTGTTCTTTTTGTGCCCTTTTTTCCGCATCTATAGGTGCACACTCTCTCGTGCGGCATGCAGCATCAGCGCGAGCTTTCGGCACGGTTGAGTTAAATTTAAATACCAAGCTCCGGAGGATGAGGGTAGGGATAGAGACGGGTACAGTGAAAAGGAAAGAGAGAGTGCCGAGATGCTGGGCTGCCGAGCTTCTCATCGCGGTGGCATCGAGCAATCCCGGAGTTCAAGGACGGGCCGCTCTCGATTTATACTCGACACGCTGATCCTCCTGACCCGACGAGCCCAAGAAATCCCAACGTATTGAGTTACTACCCTCGAATCTCCACCGCGCGCATTCCTCGCTGCCTTCGTTAGACGGCTCGGGAAATGGGTACAAAAAGGGCGATGGTATTGCGCAACAAACTCCGCGCGACCCTCGAAACATGTACGAATTATTTTATTTTTGTTTCTCATTTCGGTTCGTTTATCCGAGGGCTACGGGAGAAATATTGCGACAACGGGCCCGAAATTTTGTAGCAATTTCATCCGTAATAAAATCATTTGACCCTCGAAACATGTACGAATTAGTTTATTTTTGTTTCTCATTTCGGTTCGTTTATCCGACGGCTACGGGAGAAATATTGCGATAATGGCCCCGAAATTTTGTAGCAATTTCATCCGTAAAAAGGTACCACGATACGTAGGGGGAGGGGCAAAATGGGATCAGATGGGACTTTTTTTATGTCCCGTAAAAAATGGGTAAAACTGGTCCATTTTGCCTCGCTCCACTGTATCGATGGTCATAAGCGCTTATGTTAAGTGTAGCAAGAGCAGCCTATGTAGATCGCCGGGGTCTGATATACTTCCCACAATGCTCAGTCACAACATTTTTCAAACATTTTCCTCTTAATATTCCAGAGACAATCAACTGAAGATTCGGGCAAGGACCTTCAAATAAATACTTTGTTACCACAGCTGAAAGACTAAACAGTTCAACAAATTTTGGATTATTTCACCAGAATATTTTCGAGGCATTACATTTTTTGGATTATTTCACGAAAATATTTTTGAGTCCTTAAATTTTTCGGATTATTTCACCAAAATATTTTCGAGGCATTGCATTTTTTGTATTATTTTACCAAAATATTTTCGAGTCCTTAAATTATTTTCTGCGACTAACAAGATATTAATTAGAACGGCGCAGCCCGAGTCTTCGGTAGACTCAAACTGACGTTTTTTTCATAAGTCTATCGGAATATCAGCGTGGATTTTATCCCTCACGAGCGTATGCAGAAGAGCCCAAGAGAAAGCCCACGGAGATTCGCAATTCTGAAATAACCGTGCAAAGCTCCGCGCGGCGCGGCAGGCGAGGGTGTAGACGAATGCGCGTACACGCGAGAGTAGGTGGCCGCGGTAGTTCGTCGTTTCGTGCAGGCCGACCACGATGACGACGATCGGAACTCTCGTTGAAGCTGCTCGGCACCGAGGCGGCCGAAAGAGAGAAAACGGAGAGCCCGCGTGGCGTTACAGTGACGAGAGTTATAAAGCCCGTTCGCGAGACGAAGAACCCCGAGGAAGCCAGAAGAGATACACGGGAGAGAGATTCACCGAGGGAGAGAGGAGAGTCGCACGAGAACGCGCGTTGAAGCGCGATAGGACGATCCGCCGCTCTATTTATAGAGTTCAACACGCTCGCGATGGATTCGGCCGCCGTATGCGCTACCCGGCGCGGGGTTGGAAGGCATTATTATGGGTAAATCCGGGGAAAGGCGCGCGTGCCGCGAAAGCGCGAACCCGCGAAAGCCGGATTCGTTTATTATCACGAAGTTTATTGTGCTTCCGCGGCCGATTAACTCGTCCAGTCACGAGATCGAAACCGTGCCTCGCGCATGCGCACTCGGCATCGCTCGGCGCAATAAGCGGAGCGATGCCGCATTCGCCTCCCCCGCAGCGCCGAGCCGATTTAAGTACGGATTTATTTGACGCCTTCGACAGAAGGGGAATACACTCGCTGAAAAAAAATTATATCAATGATTCGAGTACAATTTGCTTGCGGGATGCCGAAGAAAAAAAATGTTGTTTCAATTCTACTTTCAATTCGTACAATTCCACACAGGATTGGAGAGATGACATTTCATCTTGGCAGTCTCGCGGTTGTTGTTGTTTCAATATCATGTGGAATTGTAAGAATCGAAAGTAGAATTGAAACGAACTTTTTTCTTCTTTGGCAACCTGCAAGCGATTTTTTTTTTTTTTTTTAGTGCTGAAAGTCAAATTCGCTTGCCGGCTGCCGAGGATGAAAATGTTTGTTTCAATTCTACTTTCGATTCGATTGTACGAATTGAAAGAACGCTGTAAAAAGAAATTGTAAATTTAATGTAGCGGACTGGAAGTTTTAATGCAAAAACTGGTACATTAAATTTCGTTTAAATTAAACTACATTATAAAAATTAAGAATTTCCAATGTTTTTAACATACTGAACATTAATTTTTCATCGCAATTGTCCATGAAATTTAATATACCAGTTTTTGCATAAAAACTTCTAGTCCGGTACATTAAATTGCAATTTTTTTACACTAGACATTTTTTTTTTTTTGTCAGCCCGCAAGCAAATTTTACTAGAATCATTCATAGTTTTTTTTCCAATGTACTCTTTCTCTCGCGCTTTTCGGGATAAAAATTAGATTGGGACGAAACGAATTTAGACTTTGCAGATCAATGAAAAGATGACTTTTTGTTTTAGTTCTTTTTTTTTTTTGGGTTGCTGACAAATGGAGTCTTTGACATTATGTTGTCATTATTTGTGGGTAAACTGCGAGGGAAGGATTAGTGCAATGCACCAGCGTGCGGAGAATGGATAGCGGGGCGAGAGCGCGTTTCCGAGCGGCGACGGCGCGGAGTCCATTCATGAATGCAACTGCGTGCCGCGTGCACAAGGTTTGCATACGCGAATTTGCACACTGTACGATTGTCAGGCCGATGGAATCCGACTTCACTGGTCCGCGCGATTAACTGGTGTGCGAAGCCGGTGGCAGACTTTTTTTTTCATTGGCACGGATTGTCGAACGTGTTATTCTCAATGTCCACTCGCATTTCTTTATCGTGCAGGACAACCGAAAAATTATTTTTTAAAGTAATTTAAAAAGTCAATTATTAAAAAATCAACGATAAAAAATAATGTTTGATAATACCTTTTTAATGAATTTTAAATTCGAGATTAAGCGGCCTACCGCTTAATGGTCAAATTGTTGTTTTTAATATCGCCACTCACTTCTAAGCCAGAAAAAAATCGAAAAATTCGACATTGATGTTTACATAGTTGTTTAATACCATTAATACCACAAACGCGGTCACGTCACTCAGAATTTGCCGGAACTGTTGGTTTTAAAATTTATTTTTCTTAACTTCCTTACCTTTATCGCGTAGGACAATCGAACAATTATTTTAAAAAGTAATAAAAAAGCAATTATTAAAGAATTAATGATTAAAAATAATATTTAAACAATTAAAAATTCGAGATTATGCGGCTTGACTAATAATGTCCCAATTATTATATTTTTAATATCGCCACCCACTTCTGAGCCAGAGAATTCGAAAAATTCGACATTGATCTTTACATAGCAGTTCGATACCAATTTCACATTTTCCGTTTCAAGAACAAACGCGGTGACGTCACCCGGACCTTTTAGTTAAAAAATTTCTTATTCTTCACTTCATTACCTACGTGACTGGCTGCGCGGGACAAACGGAACGTAAAACTTTCGATAATGTAGATATAACAATTAACCCGTCACGATCGAGTGGATTCGCGTGGAATGCGGTGCGCTGTTCGATTACAAACGAGTGTCGCGAGAGACACCCTTACGGTCGCACCCACGACAATGCCCGCGATCGAAGCTGCACGCAATCCGAAGAAACACACACCGATGACCACGAGGTCTCGCTTGATTTCGCTCGACCACCATTCTTTGGCTGCTCGCCCGCGCATTGCTTTCGTTCTCTCGACGCGCTCGTTCGTGTTAGCGAAACGCCGTAACTCACACCCACGTCAACGTGACGCGAGTATCTGCAGCGTAATACATAGTTTTCGATCTATCTGCCCACAATCGGGCGCACTATAGCGCAGCGATCCGAGCGTAGACAACGGGTGTGAGTATTTTACTCGCGTACGGTTTTAGCGATCCGCAAGTTATTCCGCAAAAGCGCGATGGGCTATGTGGCTGGTCATTCAAATACCTGAATATTTTCGTGACAGAATAAACCTTTTGACTTTTTTGCAGTTAGGAATTTTGTAAACTTTTATATGCGAAATTAATTTTTATTTTAAATGAATTTTAACGTTTAATTATTTTCTATTCTGAATTTATTTCAGTTTTGAATTAATAAAAATTCTCAATTCATTTTAATTGCTAATTCATTTCAATTCCCAATTCATTTTAATTGCTAATTCATTTCAATTCCCAATTTATTTCAATTCTCAATTATTTCAATTCTCAATCAATTTCAATTCTCACTCAATTTCAATTCTCAATCAATTCCAATTCTCAATCAATTTCAATTCTCAATTAATTTCAATTCTCAATCAATTTCAATTCTCTATTAATGTCAATTCTCAGTCAATTCCCCGTTCATTTCAATTGGTAATTTTTTTTGTAAATCTTGTTCCGCGTACTTGATACTGAAACTTGTCCGTCGCGATACGTGAAAGCAACTCCACGGAGACTGACACGCTCGAGTAATCACAAAGTTCTGCGGAGCGGATCCGAGAATCTTAATCCCCGGTCGTGCACAGTTCGGATGTTAGTAAGTGGCTCCAGGCGAGTCCCTTGTTGCTATCACTTATATACAAATCATAAAAAAAAAAAAAAAAAAAAAATACCCGACCGGTATTGTCGCCGTTTACCCCGTATAGCCTGCCTATTATGGGCCTCGCAACGGTTGCGTGAATTTTAATTATTCACCGCCCCGTTATAATGCGCTGGTCCACAAGCACAGCCAGCGCACTTAGGACACGGCACGAGAGCTCTCTTTCTCCTTCGGACACCTGTCACACATATCAACGGAGCGGGTCTAACACGCGTGCGTAACTATATTTATACGGTACGTCCACCAAACGAACAACTGCGACTGCACGCACCCGGCATACCGGTAGACCGAGGCATGAACCGCGCAAGCGAGCGCTCGAGTGCAGCTCGACGGATGTAAAGTGTGCTCCAGCGCGGGCGGTCGAGTCCGACGCGCGCTAATCAGTCGCAGCACGAATATCAAGACGCACCCTCGACGAGCCGGTCGTCACATTAAATCCCCCTGCAGCTCGCCGATTCACGGACTCCTCAAAGGAACAAATTTTCGTTGTACAAAGTAATTGGACTGCAAAATTTGTGTGTGCATACATATATATATGTGGAACATTTTTTTAAAAGAAAACGATCGCGGAGTCGTTAACTTCCGGTTTACTTTCCTCCAATAGTTCCACGAGGATTGATGATACATTTTTGCGAAAATTTTGAAAAAGGAAATTTTCATTTTTTTTTTTTTCTTAAACACTTCGTTCAAAAATCTGTTCGCCTAAATATATGATATTGTATAAAAAAAAATAAGGAAATTGAACCGAACTGTACAAATTGTAACTCTAGGCCAACAAGCTTCTACCACTGTTTCTACTTAAAACTTTCTTAATTGAACCGCAAAGCGTCTCGAGTGCGCGTTTGAGATATAATTGCTTTATGAATTCTCCGGGAAATCCCGATAAATTCTGGGATAACGAGGGGAGCAAGAATAAGAGGGCAAAAGAATGAGCGAGAGCGACGCGTGTGTGGCGTTGGGAATTGTCTCGTCGTCGGGTCCACAAAAAGCTCGGGCTCGAACGTTCGCACTCCGGAGAGCTTTTGATTTTCTCATTCAGCGTTTGTGGAACGCGCATGCGCGCGTGCACATGGTTGAAAGCTCGGCAAAAGTCGAACGGACGACCAAAGCGTGGTGCGTTTTGAGTCGCTAGACGGGTCGGACAGAAAAGTCAACGGAGACAGGAAAAGAGGTAAGATAAAGAATGAAGAAGAGCCGCGAGGACCAGCAGCCAGTACCGACAAAGGTTACTATTTATAATCGCGGTTACAGTCGACACTGTGGGACGTGCGGGACCGGACGCGGGAACCGCGATGAGAAGAAACCCAAAGGGATTTGTTTCTCTTCTCTAACTGATGCGGAGCCAACGGTACGACGATATATTAATAATGGAGGCTGCGAGAGACGGGCCGGGATAAAGAAGAATAAAATAACAGGGCGCGAGGAACTTAAGAGCCGGAAGGAACGAAAATGTATTTTAAAAAAAATGTACCAGTCGGCGGTTTTTTGTGATATCGCGATGATTTTTTTTCATACGCAGACAAGAAATTGTGCAGGGAAAAATTGAAGGTTGTAATATCGGGTTGGAATTTTTGGAGGGGTTGAAAAATTATGTTCCAAAAAAAAAAATTCGGAGTAGGATGGATAAAAAGAATCGAGACTTTCAAGAATATCAAAATTTGGGAAACTGGCGAAAAGCACGGTGACTGCTCGTGGTGTTTTTCGTTGAGATTCACGCGGGTTTCATGAACTCGATTTGTGATACAATTTCATGAAAATTCCCCCCCCGCAAAATTGCCAGCTCGGCAGACTCATGCAAAAGTTCGGTCCGGGAAATTCGCGCCCACAGCGTCGCGGCTCAGTCTCGTGTCTCTTTAAAAGAAGAATAACCCGAGAAGTAAGGAAGAAAAGGAGAGTGAAGTTACGTCGCCCTGGAGCGCAGAGAGGCTGCCTCAGATGCACCCACACATCCAAAACCACACACACACACACAAACCAACAAACACCCATTAAACCCCGCGCGTCTTTCTAAATCCGTAGCGCGCGATTCGGAGTCTCAATGTTCTCGTGCGCGCGATCTTCTGCGCACAGCGCTTCATCTCCTCCCTTCCGCCCTTTCCCTCCATCCAGCGCACTTCGCCCCTGCCTCTCCTGCGTCTCCCTCCGCTATCTCTTCCGTCGCTCCGCTCGGTGCCGCGTCCGTCGTTTCCACGGCTTTTCTCTCGCGCTCTCCCCGCGCGGTCCGACGACTGTCGACTCATTCATAAGAAGAACAGACCGAGAGAGTCGGACCGAGCGCCCGTTCAAAGCCGGCGTACGTGGCCCGAGAACGAGAAAAAGGGAGAGAAAGTTGCAAGCGCAGAGCCTCGAGCAGAGTCGAGCCAGACGAGGAGCGAAGCCGGGGGGGCGGGAAGGGGCGGGAGGGGAGGCAGAGAGAGGAGGATAGCGCCGGAAACGCTCGCGAGCCAATGTTCATTCACAAGAGCATCAGCCCGGGGCTTTAACTCCGCGGAGCTCTCGTCGTCTTCCTCTTCTTCTTCTTGTTCCTCCACCTTCGCAGCTTGGCGGTCCCCTCGGCGGCTCGGGTTCTTCTATTTGTTACCTCGTACACGGGCTCGCTAGGGTGGCGTACTGTTTTCCGCTCGCTCGTCTTGGCCGGAGATCGCCGTCCAAGAAACGGGAGCAAAAGGTCCGCCATTGCCGGGCTTCTGAACCGCCGCCTGCGAGCATAAATCTCCTCGTCCTTCCGACTCCCACCCGCTCTTCCTTTCTTTTTCCGCTTCGGGCTGGCATTCTGGGTGTCTCTCGCCATCGCGACTTCTCCGTCGCTCCGCACCCACTATAGATCGGGAGGGGTGCGACGCTCGCTTATGATTTTATAACTTCTTGTTCATATAAAAACGATTCGTTAATCTTCTTCAATACGTATGAATTTCTTCAGAATTTTGTGTAATTTTTGAAAATTACGTTTTCTTTATTAACTAAAAAAGGAATTTTCAAAAATTACACGAAATCCTGAAAAAATTCATACGTATTCGGAAAAAGTAACGAATCGTTTTCATTTTTAAAAACGTTATGTTGCCGGGTGATTTGTTGGGAATTTTTCTTTTCATTAATTTGTTAATAACATTTTGGAATTATTATTAATAATTCTCTCCTCGTCCTTCCGACTCTCATCCACTCTTCCTTTCTTTTTCCGCTTCGGGCTGGCATTCTGGGTGTCTCTCGCCTTGGCGACTTCTCCGTCGGTTCGCACCCACTATAGATCGGGAGGGGCGCGACGCTCGTGTATGATTTCATAACTTCTCGATTTTTAACTTCTTGTTCATATAAAAACGATTCGTTAATCTTTTTCAATACGTATGAATTTCTTCAGAATTTTGTGTAATTTTTGAAAATTACGTTTTTTTTAACTAAAAAAGCAATTTTCAAAAATTACACCAAATCCTGAAAAAATTCATACGTATTCAGAGAAAGTAACGAATCGTTTTCATTTTTAAAAACGTTATGTTGCCGGGTGATTTGTTGGAAATTTTTATTTTCATTAATTTGTTAATAACATTTTGGAATTATTATTAATAATTCTCTCCTCGTCCTTCCGACTCTCATCCACTCTTCCTTTCTTTTTCCGCTTCGGGCTGACATTCTGGGTGTCTCTCGCCTTGGCGACTTCTCCGTCGGTTCGCACCCACTATAGATCGGGAGGGGCGCGACGCTCGTGTATGATTTCATAACTTCTTGATTTTTCACTTCTTGTTCATATAAAAACGATTCGTTAATCTTTTTTCAATACGTATGAATTTCTTCAGAATTTTGTGTAATTTTTGAAAATTACGTTTTTTTTAACTAAAAAAGCAATTTTCAAAAAATACACCAAATCCTGAAAAAATTCATACGTATTCAGAGAAAGTAACGAATCGTTTTCATTTTTTTTAAAGTTATGTTGCCGGGTGATTTGTTGGGAATTTTTCTTTTCATAAATTTGTTAATAACATTTTGGAATTATCATTAACAATTCTCTCCTCGTTCTTCCGACTCCCACCCGCTCTTCCTTTCTTTTTCCGCTTCGGGCTGGCATTCTGGGTGTCTCTCGCCTTGGCGACTTCTCCGTCGCTCCGCACCCACTATAGATCGGGAGGGGTGCGACGCTCGTGTATGACTTTATAGCGCTGGCCGTAGTAAGCGCGAGAACGACGTCGCGAGATAGAACGGCTGCCGCGGCTTCGTTCTCGGTGTGTTACTCTGGGGCTTCTCCGGTAATGTCGCGGAGAGCGGCACAACACTCATTGTTCTTGTCTGCGTCCCGGGTGGGACCGGAATAGAATGGAGAGCTGGTGCAACGGAGGCGCGTGCAAGCGAGCGCGGGCGAGGGAGGCTCAGGGCGAACTCGGCGATACGCGCAGGCGGGCCGACATGGTCGGAGCCCGATGGGTTTTTTAAAGGGCAATAATAGAACAAGGCGGTAGGGATTAATCGCTGTCGGGTGATGCATTTTGTTTAGGGCGCGGGAGGTTCGGAACGGCTCCGGACGCAAGGCCGCTGGGCGGGCGATCGCTCGGGAATTCTTCGGTAGAGCCATGTTTTCGTTTTCTTGTTGAAGACGAAAACGGGGAAAGATTATGCATTGTAAAGATTAATCCTGAGCTGCGGATTTTTGGAGTGTTGAATCGAACCCTATTGAGGCATTTTTAGGACCTTATCAGGACCCAATTTAAAGCTCTAAAATTGCCGCTTGGATGGTTGTGTATTTAAGTAACTATTTACTTAATTTGAATAAATATTTATTTAAATCAAATAAATATTTTACTTAAACCAAATAAACGGCGGCCGTCAAATATTTTTTTTTTTTCTGGGTGCAGGACAAAGTAAACAACATATTCGATTCTATTCTATTCTTATTCAGAAACGATGACTAACTCCGTTCGCCAAATGTTTTCGCATCGTCCTTTCCGCCTCCCAAGAAGATACCGACTGAGGAACAGAAGGGCGCATCTCCCGTCTTAAAGCATGCGAGTTACGCCCTTTTGTTTCCCAATAGCCGATACAACAATTGGCCATGTCAACGCCAATCAGCCCGACCAACCGCTGCGTCGAGCGACTCCGACTCCGCGAATTCCTCCCAGCCCTTCGCTCGAACCGTCGCGAAGTCCCGATTTGTTTAACTGACAAATCGATCCGATAATTTTCGGCGATGGGACGAAAATACGCAGTCAAATCGGAGTCGCCAGGCGCGCATGAACGGACTCGGACTTCCCGAAGAAGTCGCGTGGGTTTTGTACGCTATAATTATGGCCGAGAGAGAGAGAGAGAGAGAGAGAGAGAGAGAGAGAGAGAGAGAGAGAGAGAGAGAGAGAGTCCCTGACCGTAGCGTCGTGAAACGACGACGACGAGCGGGACATTCCGGCACGAGGAAATGCGAGGATGCAGCTGATTGAAACTGCCACGCGTCGAAGCGAATACGCGCCTTGGTCGGACGGTGGATGGACCGTAACTGGTTTGATTGCTCTCTTTTCCACTCCCGTGCCGGGTCTCGCGACTCTCGTCGCCGGTCCGAGATTCACGCGGAGGATATCTGAATGAACGTCCCGTTTCGGCTCGCGCGGCGACGCCGGGAACGCTCCCTTGGCCGACGCACTGCTGACTCGTTTCACTTAGCCGCGAAACCGAACCGTCGCCGCTACTTCGGAGAGTCGGTGCATATATGCGATTATGTGGAAATTTTACGGGCGCTTCGATGCACATTCTTTGCGAGTGATGATGGAAAGATTGGGCGCGAACTCAGAAACATCATTTATTTGACCGGTCCGCAAACAAATATTGATTTAATTTAAATAAAGCTTTGTTTGAATCAAATAAACATTTATTTGAATTAAATCTATTTTTATTTGCATTAAAGACATATTCATTTGAATTAAATACATATTTATTTGAATCAAATGAATATTTAGTTTAATTAAGTGAATATTTATTTTTATTTAATAAATATTTATTTGCGGGTCGCCCTTCGAATAAATTATTTTTCTGGGTGTGATCGATGATGGCACTAAATGGCAGCTGGATGTTATCTGGACGTTACGGCGATAGGACTGGTAATTACCATGTGTACTTATAGGTTTGCACCCAGAAAGAAAGCATTGTTTGACGGGTACCTCGCAAATAATTATTTGTTACAAAGATATACTTTTTTTTTAAGATGTAAACAGTTATTGAAAATATATAAATATTCATTGAAAAGATTTAAATGTTTAGTCAGAAGACATAAATATTTATTTCAATTATACCAATAGTGGTGTTACCAAAATTTTAGTAGCTCAAATGTTTACGTGGTAAAGCAGCCATTTAAGGTAGTCCTTGCGAACAATGTTCACTTCGCATAAGTTTCAGAGAAATGAGAGGGAATTGCAAACACTTCTGGATGGTATAAAAATCTGAAAAAAATCAAGCATATTAAAAGTGCCGAAAAGATTAATTTTGCATAATAACAATTTCAAAATTGTATTATGCAAAATTGATCTTTTCAGCATCTTTAATACGCTTGATTTAAATAAATATAAATATTAATTTAAATCGAATAAATATTTTAGTTAAACCAAGTAAACGTTGGCCGTCAAATAAATTATTTTTCTGTGTATTATGTTCTGCGTCAGAAAGATACAAATATTTATAAAAAAACAAGTGAACAATTATTCGAAACGAATGCCTATTTATTTGAGTAAAACAATTATTCATTTGCGGGTCGTCTGTTAGATAAATCATTTTTCTAGGTTCGCGACTGGAACAATCCAGCGCATAGCATTTTCATCGACGACAAAACAATCGTCCTAAATGGAACAAAAAAAAAAGAAAAGTCAATGCATCAACACCGTTCAACACTCGGGATGTCGATCACTAGCTCGCAACCGGTGATTAGTCGCTTATGTCCCGCGCTTCCAGCCATTCGATAAGTGGCAGTTGTGCAGTCGCAAACGATGAATAATGACATCGAGAACAAGTCCCTCTTACGCACAATCCACCCGCAAAAAAACCTCGATAGCTTCTTCTCCTTGTGCCCATTTTTTTTTCTTTTCCAGCCGCATCGAAGCTTTGTTTTTACGAAAAAAAAGAAAAAAATGATTTTTAATTTTCGCTCCGTCACTTATTTACAATTGCAAATACATAAATATATTTACATCTAAAAATGAGAAGAAAAGAAAATTACATGGAAGCGCCGTGAAAACGAACAATTTCCAGGATTAATTTTTTTCTCTCTCACCGCGTCACAAATGGTCGAGTCGTCGAAATGTTTTTTTTCGCTCCGAACTCGATCTCGTCGGTATTGAAGGAAAATCGATTTGCAAGATTAAGTCATAACGTACAACTTAACGAAGCTTATCCACGCCGGAGGCTCTCGCGATACCCGCGAGTGCGTCTGCAGCGGAATATTATCGATACAGTTCGTTCCCACTCGAACCCGTTCGACAACGCGAAGCCTCCGAGCGTTTGCGGCGACAAAAAAGTCGTTCGACGTCTAATTGGATGGTTCGTGCGTGAGTGATGTTGTTTCAGAATTTTGATATATATATCTTTTTTTTTATTCATTATTATCTTGTTTCCCGGACCCTCCTCGCCCCGCGATCGGTGTCGCTTGAACTCGTCGCGGTGATAATCGTCGTCGCGGATACCTCGCGAAACACAATCGTTCGGCGCAAATTTATTCCGCGCGCGTACATACGGCGAATACGTGGCTAGGCCGCGAGCGCCGATGAGCGGCAACGACGGCAATGGCGCTTCGTCGCTCGCGTACCGCTCAGGAAATGGTGAGTTTTTTTTTTACACCTCGCAGAAATGAAACGCGCGCTGCGAGAGGACGAATAGAAAAAATGATTAGACACGTTAAGTGCCAAGAAAAAAAAAATGAATATATAGATATCTGTATAAATATATGTATAAGTATAAATATATTTTTCACATATTAAATACACTTTTTACGAAAAAACGTATTTTTCCATAAATTTTCGAGCCAGAAACACTGGAACGCACTCCCAGCTGCAATAATCGAATCCGAGTCAATTAACGAATTTAAAAACAGACTTGATAAGTGTAAAATACACGATGCGGATATTATATGTTGTAAACTTCTTTTCTGTAAATATTAATATTAATAATAATAATAAAAACAGCTAATTTCGCGCTTCATTGAAGCCTCGAGAAACTTTACGGATGAAAGTAAAGTAAAGCATGAGATGTTTGAAATAAGTGACGTATATCATATAATATATTTTTTGTTGTATTTCCCACGTTGAATTTTGCGCGGACATGAGCTGCTCCGACCATTCTTCGCTAGGTCTTCCTTCGGAAAATCGCGAAATATATATATTTTTTTATGTAGAACATCCGATTAAATCCGTAAGTCACCAGCGTGTCTGCGAAGCCTCTGCTTTGATTTCCCCGGGACGCGATAAAGTAGCCTTCGACCTCTCGAATCACAACGAAGCTCGCATTGAACGAAGCGTCGTTCAATGCGAGCAGCTCCGGCTTTCGCACTCTTTGCCAAACGGACAATTTTTTTTTTCCTTCATCCCTTCTCGTTCGCGAACAGCGATGACGAGAAAGCGGAGTAACAAGAGAGCTGAGAAGAAAAAAACCGAATCCGATAGAAAGAGAAATGCGAAAGACCGGACGGGGTGGCGAAGGGGAATGCGAGAGAGCGAGGGGAAGTTTGCGTTCCGTGCGAGCCATCCGGCGATAACGGAGGCGAAGGGTGAAGGGTGGTGGCGAGCTGGAGGGAAAGGTTTGCGGAAGACATGAAAGGGATGCGCGCCGACGCCATTCTCGTCAGGTTCTCTTGCGTTCCGTGGTGCATGGAAGGTAGGGAGAGACGTCGCTCCGCAGCATCCCTGCGCGCATCCACTGTTCCGCGTCTACCTGCAACAATGAGCCGGGTTCACCTGTGCACTTAGACAGAGACGAGACTCCTGCATTGGTAGGACAGAGGGAGGAAAACCGATCGGCACATTGCTCTGGTTTCGTTCTGGTTTCGGCCTCGTAAGTTTCTTTTGGAGTCCGTGGTACACGCAGAGGTCCGAACAGGGGTAAAATAGGGAGAGACGCTGCTCGGAAGCAACCCCGTGCGCATCCACTGTTCGGCGTCTACCTATACAATGAGCGATACATTGCTCTGGGTCTGCTATCCTCGTAGGATTCACTTGGTGCACGCACCCTTCCGAACAGGGGTAAAGAAGGGAGGTTGCTCCGCAACATTCCTGTGCGAATCCACTGTTCCGCGTCTACCTATACAATGAGCCGGGTTCACCTGTGCATTTAGACCTTGCCGGAGCTCCTGCATTAGTAGCACCGAGATAGGAAAAGCGATCGGAACATTGCTCAAGGTTCGCCATTCTCATGAGTTGCTCCGCAGCATTCCTATAAGCATCCACTGTTCTGCCTTCACGTATAAAATGAGCGGCACATTGCTCTTGGTCTGCTATCCTCATAGGTTTCTCTTGGTCTCCCTGCAACACGCAGCCTTCCGAACAGGGGTAAGGTTGAGAGAGACGTTGCTCCGCAGCATTCCAATAAGCATCTACTGTTCTGCCTTCACGTATACAATGAGCGGCACATTGCTCTTGGTCCGCTATCCTCATAGGTTTCTCGTGGTCTCCCTGCAATACGCAGCTTTCCGATCAGGAGTAAGGTTGGGAGAGACGTCGCTCCGCAGCATTCCTATACGTATCCACTGTTTTGCCTTCACGTATACAATGAGCAGCACATTGCTCTGGGTCCGTAATCCTCATAGGTTTCTCTTGGTCTCCCTGCAGCACGCAGCCTTCCGAACAGGGGTAAGGTTGAGAGAGACGTTGCTCCGCAGCATTCCTGTATGCACCCACTGTTCCGCGTTCATCTGTACAATGAGTCAGGTTCCACTGTGCACTTAGACACTGTCGGGACTCCTGCATTAGTAGCACCGAGGGGGTAGAACCGAATGGTACATTGCTCAGAGTCCGCTATCCTCATAGATCCGGAACAACCCATCAAGCTCGCCCGTTATAACGCGGCAGCACAGTGCCAAGACAGTGTGGGGTAGTCTTTGATGTAGACGATTGTGTGCGTGCGTGGAACGGAGATGGTTTCTGGCGTCAATTTGCGCGGCACATGGGTCGTATCTGTAGCAAAGGGCGCGAGGAGTAGACGATCCTACATGGCACTCGCTTAACGCTATCTTTGCCGATTAAGCATCCGAACGATACCGGTTGCTCAAACGCGATCGACGCAATGACCAAGTTTTCGCTCCTTCGCAGGTTCGCGTTTCGGAAAAATCCACCTAGATAGAATAGAAAATCTATCTATTTATCTATCTATTTATCTATCTATTTATCTATCTATTTATCTATCTATTTATCTATCTATTCATCTATCTATTTATCTATCTATTTATCTATCTATTTATCCATCTATTTATCTATCTATTTATCTATCTATTTATCTATCTATTTATCTATCTATTTATCTATCTATTTATCTATCTATTTATCTATCTATTTATCTATCTATTTATCCATCTATTTATCTATCTATTTATCGATCTATTTACATATCTATTTATCTATCTATTTATCGATCTATTTACATATCTATTTACATATCTATTTACATATCTATTTACATATCTATTTGTTTATCTATCTATCTATCTATCTAACGTCCTACCACGCGGAGAAGGACGTTCCGGTCCAGACAACCCGACGCATAACCCATCAAATCGGTTTCCCATCCGGCGATGCCGCCACAGCATCGGGTTAAATATTGGTACATATTGGTATTAAACTCAATAAAAAAAACCTAAAAAAAAAATCGGGGACACAATATTTGTAAGGTTAACGGTGAGGCGCCCTCGGGTAAAATGGGGCACCGCACCACGGGGAGGCCAATCGTGAACAGGTGGAGGCGCCGCAGGCCGTCGCACGGCTCTCCTATACCTGCACTCCTCTCCCGTGCCGTTCCGGGGCAGAGACTGCGTGTGCAGCGGTATAACTCAACGAGTCGCCGTAACGGCGCAGCGAAGTGAACGACGGGGGAGCGTGGGCGGACAGCTCGCGACAACAATGAGCATTGTGATTTGTGCGGGTGTACCGCAGCTCCGATTGGTCCATCGGCGAGTTTCGACTCCCACCCTCGCGGCTTCCATTGGATCGAGCGACCCGTCCGGGGGTTGCGCCGCTACCGACGCCTCCGTCGGCCAAACAATAGACAATGCGCAAGGCACCGAATCGGGCACACCTGATATCCCCGACAACCCTAGACTCGCCTACGTACCTCGCGCACACCAACGGCAAAGAGGATTCTCGAAAAATGTCCGCCGAGGAATATTCCTCCGATGAAAAAAGTCTCCGGTTTTTGCGACAAGAAAGATTAAGGTTTTTCATCATTTTTGGTTTTTTTTTTTTTTTTTTGCAGAATCACCATTTTTATTCGATTTAAAAAATAAGTAAATTTAAGAACCTTGTCGATTTCGTTTTGTCTAATTTTCTTATGTTTGGCAGAAAAAAACCATTGCAAGCGTTTTTGGGATGAACATTTTTTAAATTTTGATTATCGATCCAAAGGAGTTTCAAGGCCGTGTCTTTTACGACGATGTTTTTATGAATCCCTCAATTATTCTATTGTCGTTGAATTGTTTCCTTCTTGATGTTCTGTTCTTATTAGAAAAAATAAAATTTGTATGCGTTAAGTCGGGTTCGATGGTATGGAATACTCGAAAAATGCGGATGAAGTTTATAGTCGGCTTGTCGGTGACGATCGAAGAAGAAACGCATAATCTTGTTATAATAATTCTACTCCTCTGATATATACATCACCTTGACACCTTACCGATTAAAAAAAAACTATTAGCGTTGCCCGCTATCATGCGCCAAAATAATTTGAACGCGTCCAACGGTTTGTTTTTCTCGCCAGCATAGAAGCGACACTTGAAGGTCGCTCAAAGGACATTTTTTAAACCAATTTTTCGAGACGCGCTAAACAAACTAAAGTTCGAACATCGACCGCACGGTCGACTGTCTTCGTTGAATGTTCCTCATAAAACCCGATGCAGCACGACGAGACGTGTTGTATCGCGTAATTATTACTCGACTAAACATATTACGGCGGCAGACAAGGTGCTATTTATAATCTGTTAAGGAGGTTGGAGCGATCCACTCTAGTCGAATCAGTGCTTCATATTTTTTTTTAAATCTTGTATACAAGCTTCTACGCATCTATTGATTATAGTAAATGGTTATTTGCATTACAACAAATGCCCTTAGAAAAAGCTTAATTGCAATGAAGTTGCAAAAATATTAACTGGTTTATGCTAATTTTCGAAAAGGAACATATACAATTTTCTCAACGAGCAATCCGCAATTCTTGCTCGATTTTTGATGTATCGTATTGGTCCATTCCCTTCAAGATGCTCAACCAATTCGCGACCTACATATCCGATACTATCAACCGTTAAAAAAATGACATCCTTTTGTCTATCCATCGCCGAGATTCCTTCATAAACAAAAATCGCTCCAGCCTCCTCATCCTCATATCCTCGACAGCATCGGCAATGGCCTTTGTCGACGGTGGCGCCAACTAGCGTCCACCTCGCCCCAGCGAGACGGTTAACAAAAAAAAGTATCCAAACAACATTACCTTACCATTAATTCTCCTCCAATACAGTCCCCTTCTCTGCAATTCAACGGAACAAGCCTCCGTCCCGGACTGCATAGAACGAAACAATAAACATCCCTGCACGCGCCTCGATCGAACTCGCTCCGTCCGAGCCTCCGCTGTACGCGAGAGGCGTCTCGCGTCGTCTGAGCGCCGAGCCGCAGCGCCACAATAGCCGAGAGTTATATATCGCGCGCAGCCCCCGGTAAACGCGCGCGCCTACCTCGTCGCTTCGGCGTCCCAGTCTCGTCGTTGCGCTGCCTCGGGGTCTCTCCTCGTCTCTTCGGTGGGGAGAGTCCGTCGTCGCCGCGGCGTGGGTGTAGGAGAGAAAGGAGGCGTAGCCGTCGGTGGCCGACAAGGGCGTGGCGAACGGTCCACCGGGGACTCCGGTGAATCCCGAAGAGAGAGCGTTGGCGCACGCTCGACTTCGCCTCGTACACTACACAGTTACACTGGGGCGAAACAGTACGTGAGCGCGCGGGACGGAAAGATCGAACGAACGAGGGAGAAGCCCTGCGTTAACGCGCGAGTAACGGGGAGACGGCGGGAGTAGCGGAGAAAAACAGTGGCGCGAGAGAAGGGGGGGGGGGGGGCGAAACGATAGCGAGCTCGGCGAGAGAGATTGCAGCGCGCAACGCGCCGTTTGTACCGATGCCGACGTTGCCCGACTGACTGTGTGCGCCGGATGGTGGTGGGAAGTTATGTTGGCACGAGTGGGCGCGAGAGAGAGAGAGAGAGAGAGAGAGGCCGAGCATCGCGACGGCGTTGTACGGCGGCGTGGCGGCGGAGAGGTGTCCCCCTGTCGTGCGGAACCGGCGGCGCCCCGAACTGCGCCGGAGCCAGAGGCACCCGCCGAAACTCTCCTCGTCGTCCCGCCGCGCGCGGACCTCGTAGCCCGCGCGCTCTCTTCAGTCAGTCAGCCGACGCTCCGTGGCCGCGGTGATTATCCCCATTGTATACGTAACCGTCGCGACACAGAGCGCCTAATACTCGTTTCGATCCGGAATCGAGTCATTTTTTTGTTGTTGTTGTTTCTTCTCCCTCCATCGCCGCTCTCGGCCGATCATCGCCGATCGAAGGCTCGTGCGAGCGTTGCGTTACGCGAAAGGAAGAAAACGAGATTGAAAGGAGAGATCGAGGATAACAAACACTGAAAATTATTTCACGTGCGGACTTGTGGACTCGCCGGGGGAAGTTCGATCTCTCGATAAACCGAGTCGTTCGCGCAACTTGGAGGCCGATGTTGCCGCTGCCGATGTCCGGCGAATGTCTTGCTGTCTGGGATAGCGAGGAGCTCTGTTGCACGCACGAGAGTTCTCGCGCGAGATTTTAAACGGGAAAACAGCACAGATTGTCGGTTGAAACCGGAAGTTCTCAAACGCCCGACGACGTTATTAACGAGACGTAACGCGTGCAATTCGGCGCGCGACACCTGCGGGTGTCGAGTGAGGCTCGGCGTAGTGGTGCTCAACGGAAAAATTACCGCGGATCCGGGGATCGCAACGGCCGATCGGCCGCTCGATTTTTACATCGACCGTTTTTGTCCTCCGACAACCGAGCGAGCTAAATTCTTCCGTATCCGAGCTATCGTCGTTTTCGAGCTATTCCGCCGTTGAGACAACGAAAGAAAGCTATTTCGATAAGAGTCGAAAGACAAAAAAAAATAAAAAATAACGACCAGTGGTTCTCTTATGCAGTGACGGTATTCGAACGTTTAATGGACACAGTGCGGCAGCGGCTATTGTGATTAACTGTGCGCGACGAGAATACACTGACGTGTTCTCTGCGTGATTTGTGTCTACGGAAGTAGAATAAGAAAACGAAAAAAAAAAATACATAAAAGAAAAATCTTGAATAATCAACGGTCTCTCGAGATAATAAGAAACGTACCGGGGAGAGGATGATATGAGCACGATCAGCAGGTGAGTGTGGCTTCGAGAAATCGAGTGTCGTTTAGCGACGTCGATAGTTGTTAGATAAATATGAGAGGAAAAAATAAATAAGATACGAGCGAAGAGAAAAAAAAAATTAATTGAATGGTTGCCTTCTCGCCAAGGCGTTGAAATCTCGGAGCGCGTGTCCGACGCGTTTCGCTGTACGGGGATAATGCAAGCGTTAACGAGCAATCGTATCGACACGTGTGGACCGATCGGCGTCAGCCGGCGCACTAGCCGCGCGAGGCTTTCGCTCTCACCGCTCGCCAACGAATGTCCGGACTCGTTTTCCGAAACAATTAAAATAAAAAGACTCTCTCGAATGAAAATAATAATTATCGTATCGCAATGCGGGCTGGGCCGATGGTTACGATAGCAACGCTGTCCAAAAAATTCGTATGAAATTCGATGCACCGGTGCTGGACATTTTTATGCATAAACTGGTATGGTAAAATTCGGGCACGATCGTGATGAAAAACTATCGTGCAATATTTAAAACTTTTGACTAACTTCCAATAATTTACTTCAATTTTTCACTATAAGAGTTCATTCATTTTTTTATCACAACTGTACGACAAATCGAACGTCTAGAATAACATTGTAATTATTTGTATGGTAATTCGATAAAAGGTGTTGCACTGTTTTATTAGGGGTGCGAAATGTAATGTACCGGTTTTTGCATACAAACTTTCAGTCCGCTGAATTAAGTTGACAATTTTTTAGAGAGTTAAAATGATTGTTTTCATCCAAAAACTTCGGAAAACACTTTAATTCCAATAATGTAACACCGCAAAAAAGTTCGTATGAAATGTAATGTACCGGTCGGGAGGTTTTTATGCGAAAACTGGTATATTAAATTTCATGTACAATTGTGATGAAAAAATTATCGTACAATATATTTAAAACTCTTGAAACACTTTACTTTTAATAATGTACTTTGATTTTCCTATTTATAGTAAAATCAACTGAATTATTAAAAGTGAAGTCCACTATTAAAGGTAATTTAAATCCAACCATTTATTTTAATGATTAATTGTAAAAGTTCATTAATTTTTCATCACAATTATGCATTAAATGTAATGTACCAGTTTTTGCATAAGAACTTTCAGCCAGGTGCATCAAGTTTACAATTTCTTTAAAACAGTGTTATTACGATCGTCTTCGTCTGAAAAATTCGAATACTGTTTAATTCCTATAGTAAAAGATAAATAAATATGAGAGAAAAAAAAAAAAGATACAAACAACAACAAATAAGTAATCGAATGGTAGATTCTCGCCAAGGCGTTGAAATCTCGGAGACGCGTCCCCGTCGAGTTTCGCTGTACGGGAATAATGTAAACGTTAACGAGCATCGGATATCGACACGTGTGAACCGATCGGCGTCCTTCGGTGCACTCGTGCGAGGTTTTTGCTCTCACGGCTCGCGAACGAATATCCAGGCTCTTTTACGAAACAATTAAAATAAAACACTCTCTCCAATGAAAATAATAATAATCGTATCGTAATCTGGGCTCGGCTCTGATTACGATATTATTATGATTGTTTTCATCCGAAAAGTCCGAGAAAAAGAACACTTTAATTCCGACGATAAGCAAAATAATAACTCGAGAGGCCAGAGCCGAAGATTCCGGGCCGTTGGGTCAATAAGTAGCGTAGAACGTACGTAAAAAAAAGGAACAAAAAACAATACCGTCATAGTGAGACGCTCTCGCCCGGACAGCGTGTTCCATTGTACATTGTTCCATTGTCCAAGCGTTCAATCGAAAATTGAACGAGAGGAAATAAAAAGTATTTTTAAAAAATCTCCGATCCGATAAGAGACTATTTTCATCCGAAAAATCGGAAAAGACTTTAATTCCCGGTAGGCTAGAGCCGAAGACTGCGGACCGTTGGTTCGGTAGTTAGTGCAGAACGCACGCAAAACAAAAATAACAAAAAATAACACAGTCATAATTTCCGGCGTACAATCAACGATGGGATTTTATTACCGAAAACTGGACGAGGGTAAAAAAAAAAGTAAAAAATAAATCTTCGTTCCGATAACAGAACATTTTCATCCAAAAGGTCAGAAAACTCTTTAATTTCGACGCTTCGCAAAATAATAAGCCGCCACGCTAATCTTAGATTCCGAGCCGTTGGTTCGGTCGTCAGCTTCGAACGAAACCTAAAGCAAAACGAACAAAAAACAATACCGTCGTAGTCAGTTCAGGCGTACAATCAACGACGAATTTTATCGTCGAAAACTGGACGAGGGGAAAGAAAAAGTATAAAAATAAAAATCTCTGTTCCGATAAGAGAACATTTTCATGCGAAAGGTCAGAAAACACTTTAATTCCGACGCTTCGCGAAATAATAAGCCGTCAAGCTAGAGCTTTAGATTCCCAACCGTTGGTTCCATAGTCAGCTTAGAACGCACCTAAAGCAAAACGAACAAAAAACAATATCGTCTTAGGATCGAATTTTAAGACGTTAGTTTGAACTTAAGGTCGCTCTTGAGATCGAACTCAAGTTGAACTTAAATTTGATCCTAAGTTCGAACGTAAGTCTGAACTCAAGTCTGAACTTGTATTTGATCTTAAGTTCGAACTTAAGTATGAACTCAAATTCGATTGCAGTCCGAGTTCGATCTTCAGTTCGAACACAAGATCAAACTTAGGGTTCGATCTTAAGTTCGAACTGAAGATAGATTTAAATACGCAATGAAGTTCACGCCAAACTGTGATATTGAGTTCGATCGCAAGTTCAAACTAATGTCTTAAAATTCGACCCTTAGTGAAGCGCTATCACCCAGACAGCGCCTCCCATCGCCCGGGCCTACAATCAACAACGGGTTTTATAATCTTAAAATAAATTGGGCGAGTGGAGAGAAAAAATGAAGAAAAAAAATCTCTGTTTCGATAAGAGAATATTTAAGCGTTTTTCCGGCTTCGCGTTGTCCCGAGCGTGCAGGGGTCCTGCGTTAGGCACGGACAGACACTGCTGGGCCATGTGTTGCTCGAAGGGGCGATCCACGGGGTACGTGAGAAAGCGAGAGAGCGTCAGCGAGTCCGACGTCGCGGAGTAGAGCGAAGGGACGGTGAAGTTACGCTGGCGTAGCGGGCAACGCATCTGACCCAGTGACCTTCGCCTCGCTCGTTCTTTCTTCCCCCCCCCCCCTCCCCCCTCGACGGCCCCCCTCGACGCAAGCAACGTGGAGAAGAAACGAGCGAGGGTGCTGGCCGGGAATAAAATGGGAATAAAAAATCCTAGCGACCCTCGCGAATACCGAATTATTGTAATACACAACTCGCTCGGATTCGACGTCTTCGTTCCCCGACTTGAGTGGCGAAACGAGAACCCGGTGCGGTTTTGCGGCAACTCGCGAACACGATCGTGTTAGACAGTATCGTACGCTGATGTTGAGAAAGGATAGGAAAATTAGGTTCTTAATAAGAATACTTCGTTTTTATTTATTTTTTTTCTTTCGATGGACCTTAACGGGTCAAAGAGCGAGAGGCGAAATAACAATCAGTCTTATATTTAGGGATATTTTTTTAAAATTATTATAGCTGAGTTTCCATGATTTCAGCAAAAGTTTTCCGAGTCTACTACTATGTTGCTTCGACAAATTTATGTTCATCGATGGACCTCGATGAATACTTTAGCGACAGAGTTTATTAAAAGGATTAGGAGAAAAATGGTAAATGTGTGAATTTAGATCCCTTGCTTCACCAGATTCGGACTGCAAATTTCTGATAGTTCGATACATTTTTTTTTTAAATAATTTAACAAAAATATCACTTCCACTCGCGCCGATGAAATTTTATAGTTGCTCGTCGCTTTACCTCGTCTCGTCACGGATTCTTCACTGCGATGTTTACCGACAACCATTTTCATTGTCCGCGGAGCGAAATTCGACACAGTCTCGCGAAAAGTGCTTCGACGACAGAAAAAGAATTTAGTATTTTTTTTTTTTTTAAGTAAAAACTGTGGGAACCAAATTTGCGTCACCGCAAAGCTGAATAGAGAGCGTCCCAAAGAGAATTACGACTTTAACAAGACACGCAAGCCTCCCGAATTATGCGGTATTATGTATTATGTCGTCATTATGTAGATGGCTATTGGAATCCATTAGTTTTGGAATTCTTCGCTATTCTGGCAAAGACCCGACTAAGAAACTTATAGTATGGATGAAATACAGTAAACTTCCTCTCGTACCGGCGGTCCCCTCGAGCGGGCTTCTGCCCGTTTCTGACGCTGGAACTTGCTACTCCGCACTCCTCGCTAGCGTTGTTTTAAAATAGGCCAAGGATCGTAAAAAAGAATGATGACTGC
This sequence comes from Exephanes ischioxanthus, assembly GCA_958510785.1. NCBI lineage: Eukaryota > Metazoa > Arthropoda > Insecta > Hymenoptera > Ichneumonidae > Exephanes > Exephanes ischioxanthus. Next base: position 7,303,319 of record OY294025.1, read on the forward strand.
AGTGTACAGTGCGGATGCCCGAGCGTTTATACATACACGCTTTCCTACTCTTTTTTTTCTGTATCGGTATCTTCCCCCCTCCCCTCCCCCTCCTCGGCACCCTTCGCAGTGTTCGCGTCCCGACCGGTTAATCTCTTTCTCCCTCTTACCGTGTTTAATGCGCCGGTAGCAGGCGGTTTCAAACAATTCTTGTTGGTGAAAACTGGTCGTAAAATTCTTCTGAGTGGCCGGCATGAAATCCGAAAAACTCGCGTGAGTGTGCACCACGGAGTGGTCGGGAAAATTGATAATGGACCGAGCCACATGTTTTCTTAAAAGTTTTTCGTAAAACGACAATAAAAAGATAAAATCGAGCACACTGTAAAAAAAAAAAATCGTAAATAATTTCGTGTACAATTGTGATGAAAAATTAATGTTCAGTGTATTAAAAACATCGGGAATACTTTATTGTTAACAATTTTCCATAATTTTACAATGAAAGTACTTAAATTTTTATAATTTACTTTGATTTCAATGAAAAAGTATATTAATTTTTCATCACAATTGTACATTACATTTAATGTACCAGTTTTTGCATAAAAACTTCGAGTTCGGTACATTAAGTTTACAATTTTTTTTACAGTGCAGCGAGACTCGATCGTATAAGCGGAGAGAAGTTGGGATTGATATCTCGAGTGAGATAATTTCCAGCTTCAGCCACCAAAGCGCCGTCGAAACTTACGACCGAACGACCGGAGACACTCTTCTTCCCTCGCACCCTCGGAACTGTGCACTATCGAGTGGTCGGGAAAATTGACAATTGACGAAAAAGCATATTTTTTAAATCAATTTTTTTTCATAATTCTTTCGACTTTCTCGTGAAGCGAGAAGAAAAAGATGAGAACGAGCCGCGACACTCGATCGTGTAAGCAGAATAAGGCTGAAGTGTTGCTGCGGGAAGTTGGGATATTTATCTCGAGTGACAAGATTTCCCAGCTTGAGCGGCCAAAGCTCCGTCGAAGCTCACGACCGAACGACCGGAGACACCATTCTTCCTTTTTTCCTGTTTCTCTTGTTCTCGTTCGGTCTCCTGTTCGTACGAGTTGTCCGTCTGTCTCTCGGCACGAGATTAGCTCTCGGGCTCACAATGACAAAAGGCCTGGCGTTTCGGTGAGACGACGATCTCACACGGCCCGACCCCCGGACGCGACTCCGCATACAATTTTACTCTCGTCGGGTGATTAAGGAATTAGAAAAGTCTCCTCGACGCCGACACTTGCGCAATCGGATTATACCATTAATTTATCGGGACCGCTAAATTGTCCCGGTAATCTCGGACCGAGATTTACAATCGTTCATTCTCACATCCCGAGCTCGGCGCACTCGCCTCATCCGCAATGTTAAACATCGGGGAATTTTCACTGTCGAAGGCATTCTCGCTGAATAGGTGGCAAGAACGGACCGACTATGCTGCAGCTACGCCGCGCAAGATTGATGCTTCCCCGGTCATTGACACATCAAGGTTGTATGCGTGCCTAGCTATTTTCGAATTCTCGATTCGCTTCGGAATATTCTCGGCGCACATTGTATTTTATTTTATTTCTCTGTCATTTTCGTTTCATAGGTGCACATTTCTGATTCGATTGACATATATATATATATATATATATATATATATATATATATATATATATATATATAGTTATCGGTATGTTATTAATGTGCTATTATTTGTATTTTTGTATCGGCTGTGAAACGTTAACAAGTTTTTATGTCATGCATAGTGCGTCGATACATTTTTGCAAATTTTTGGCCCAATCTCCAAGCATTTTTACGTTTTGCATTTTTTCGGTTCGATAAAGTCTTGTGTACAGTTTTGTATACATGTACACTCTTAACACCGTGAAAGCTGCTTTTGTAGAACGGATACGGATTTCATTCTAAAGTCAAGACAAATTTTTAGGTGATTTACAACTATTTTTATACGCAGTGCACGTTTTTAATTTTTTGAATTATTTATTCAATGTTAATGGCTTTTACGTTTCAAGTAGTGTTTCTGAGCCTCGGTGCTCTCAAATTTACTACTCTTGGGTAAACTGAATAAAACTTTGGTATCATAAATTGTACAACAGAAATGCGATTTGGACAAGATAAGCCGATAGATTTTAGAATGCAGCGAAAGTGACATAAATACGAATGAAGATTTTTGGTGGCCGGCTCCATTGAGAGGAAAGGATGCTGGCTGACAGTGTTTCTGCCGGTTTGGATTCCGAATTAGTGTCCTCTCTTCGAGGCCTCGACGGTTAACGTATGCAGGCACAGACTCCCGTGACACGCGTCACGCTCGATTTCTCGTTCGCGCGACGCCTCGCAACGACGTCTACTAGCAGGCCCCGGAGACTCTTTCTTCTCTCGTTATTCTCCTCCCTTTGGCCATCGCCGATTCACAATATGCGCGTACAACTGTCGTACTGTCCTACACCTCATTATTTCGTTTTGTCGTCGTCGGCGACGGGCAGCGTTGAGCGGCAGTTTCCAAAATGAGGAAATCCTCCATCTGGCGCGCTTCTGTTCCACTGTGTTTCTTCTTATTCTTTTATGCTATGGTTTATTCTACTGGCGCGAGGCTTGATGATCCGTGCGCCGCGGTACTCTCGTCGCATTCTCGACCGCCGGCAGCTTTCGCTCCCGGTTTTTTTAAGTTCTTTTTTTTACGACGTTTGACACTACCCAATTAAAAGGCCCTGACTTTGGCCATACTCCGGCCACACCGTCGGTGGTCTATAAATAATTTTTCAACCCGTTTCGATGGAAACGAGAACACTGGATGTATCTGCATACCAATGAATGGTGACACATTGACAATTGGGTGAAAGTCGTAATCGAAGGATTTTGAAAAATCAATATATCTCGGCAAGTGCATAATTAACGAAAGTGGGACACCCCGCTCGTTTCGAAGTGTAATTCTTAAGCTTCAGCTCAGTGTACTTGCTGAGATATGGCGATTTTTCATTCTTTATCGATAACGAATTTTTTTTTTCAAATTCAGCATCAGAGATCGGAATCGATGAATTTTGAAAAATCGAGATTTCTCGGCAATTACGCAGCTTACGAAAACGGGACTCCTCTCGTTTCGAAGTGTAATCCTTAAGCTTCGAAATGAGCGGTTTGGCAACCATGAGCGAAGTGTGCTTGCTGAGACATGGCGATTTTTCATTCATTATTGACAACGAATTTTTCCCAATTCAGCATCAACGATCGAAATCAGTAAACTCAGATTCACCATCAATTATCATTGTGCTCACGTACAGAGAATTACAAATCTTCGAATTAACAAAAAGATCCCAAGAAAACATGGAAACGACCACTGTATTGCTATTATCAGTATCTATAGTTTGATTTTATAATCATTATGATTACTTACAATTACTCGTAAGTATTCATTTTGTGAAGTAAACATTTTTTTTGTGTAAAAGATATTCGCATAATATTTTTCGTCACTCCCATTCACGTTGTCGGCTAAAATTATTTCTTCGCTATCGTAAGTTAAAAAAAAAACTCATCATTGCGCCCTACCGTACGTTTCGCGGGAGCGATAAGAGTCGTAGCGCAAAAAAAATGTATCACTCCTTTGATTGAGCTTAATCGGAAGATATTTCGCGTACTCAAAAGTTTTATAAAAAAACATAAATACATATATGTATATTTTTTCGGTATTTATTTTCATTTTTATGAATAGATAATGACTGGTCGAAATTCGCCCGTTGATTATTAAGTCTCGCCCAATCTCGCGCCCAAATAAAAAAAAAAAGAAGAGAAGAAAAAAAAAAAGAACCGCGTCTCGAGACAAGAGCTTCGCGCGATAGAAAATTTGTTTTCTCAATTCGATTCGGCGGTTCCTCCTCTCTGTCTCTCCTCCACGTTCCGTTTGCCCGTTGCTAATGGCTTCCAAGAAATTCCCGAATAATTACTCTTTGTTCGTTGTGCGCGCGCGAGGGCGCGAGACCGTGGATGAGTAATCGCCCGGCAGTAAAGCAGTTCGGCATCGTGGCCGAAAAGCGCGACGGGCAAGCACATGTATAGCGGCAACGTGCGTAGCGCGTACAGTCGAACCTCGTTAATCCGAGGGAACGTGGAAAAATCGTACGTCGACTAAATTGAATCTCAAATGAGATAAGGAAAACATTCGCAATCGACGAATGCGATTTACCGCCGTCGGTAACAAAAACTGTAATCGATTTTTCGAATCCCACTGACAATTTACGGCCAACAAAGAATTCTTACCCGATAGTGAATCGACACAAGCTTCGTCTAAGAATTCGTTTCCAATCGGAAATCGTCGACACCCATCAAAACAATTGATTACAGTTTTCTGTTACCGACCGAGTCGGAGTTGGGCGGAGCGCGTAGCGGGTACAGTAGAACCTCGTTAATCCGAAGCAAGGTGAAAAAAACCGTACGCCGACTAAGTTGAATCTGGAATGATATACAGGAAATATTTGTAACGGACGAATCCGATTTAGTTTTTAGTTACCGCGGTCGGTAACAAAAACTGTAATCAGTTTTTCTAATCCCACTGACAATTTACGGCCAACAGAGAATTCTTACCCGATACTGCATCGACACAAACTTCGTCTAAGAATTCGTTTCCAATCGGAAATCGTCGACACTCATAAAAAAAAATTGATTACAGTTTTCTGTTACCGACCGAGTCGGAGCTGGGCGAAGCTAACGCGCTCTCGCACCGGCTTTGCGCTCGGACGAATTGACTCGAATCACGTATAGTCGAGTTTCTCGAGCAGCACGTGCATCGTCCCGAAGCGCAGGCGCACGCGAGGCGCCCGGACTTACTCCGCGTAACGCCGAACGCCGTAAATCCGTGCGAAACTGCCGTAACACGAATCGTCCCCGAAATCATTGCTCTCACGCACATTATCGCGAGTCCGGGATGTTTTGACGAAACGGCGCAGGCAGGGAAGACAAATACGAGCGATAAAGTCGTCGCCGCTATTATAACGGTGATATAAACCGCCGAATGATTCACACTCGCCGATCTTTCAACACTCACCGAACGCCGATCACCCCCCCCCCCCTCCCCCCCCCCCCCCCCTTAAGCTGCTCGCACACAAAACTGTGTACACTGGGGGTCGAATTTTAAGACGTTAGTTTCAACTTAAGAGTTTCGCTCTTGAGATCAAACTTAAGATCGCAGTTTGGCCCGAAATTCATTGCGTGCTTATCTATCTTAAGTTCGAACTTGATTTCCAACTTCATATCGAACTCGAACCTCAGTTCGAACGTGATTTCGAACTTAATATCGAACTCGACCTACGTTCGAATTTCAGTTCAGAATTAAGTTCGCACTTAATATTAAGCCTAAGCACAAAATCAAGTTCAAACTTAACGTAGATCTTAAGTTCGAAAGTTCGATCTCTCTTAAGTAAGAGAGATCTTAAATTCAAACTTAACATAGATCTTAAGTTCGAACTTCCGTCCTACACAGTAAAAAAAAATGTGTAGTTTTTACAACAATTTATTGTCCACAAACGTCCACAATTTTTTATTCGTTCATTTTCCGATCGCGTCATCCGGCTTCTAGTTTTACAAACAAAAATACAAACAAAAATTGTTAATAACATGGGAAATAAGAGGACAAGTTTCTATATTCAATCCTTGACAAACGAGTTTGTGACTTATTTGACAAAATTATTTTTTTAAACTTCGTATTCCTATTTTACGAAATTATTTTTTACTGTGCACAGACGGGTCGTGTCGTCTTCACACACAGCCGTGATTGGCTGATGCTCGCCGTTTTGGTGTCCGATCTGGTCCGATCGACTCGTCTTTGTGACGCAAAACGGCAAACGTTGTTTTGTGTGCGAGCACCTTTACCCTAAAATCCTATTATCATATTAGACTCGGTTCCGCGGCCGGATTTAAACTTGACAATGTTGCAACCGCTCGAACAATTTCAAAATCGTCGGGTCGCACATTGCCCCGGATATATGCGTGTCCAACTGGGCGGCCGTTTATTCCCGAGAGAACTGTGACGACTGTCCGCGGAATAATACCGCGTCGTCTTTCGGCGTGTGTGCGCGCGCGCGCTCACCTATGTGTGCATGCATCGAGAGAGTTCCGCATCTCGACTTGGTACTATTATTAAGTCTGACATCTTGATGCTAACGGACTCTCGGGACGCGCCGCGATCTCTAAAATTGACGACAATGTGCCGGAGAAATATTAATAAATAAATTCAATAAAGGTCCCTCTTTGGGGAAGGAAAAGGAGACAAGAGACCCGCGCTCTGGGCACGAGATCTACGTGGATTTGTTAGCGAATGGAAGAGAAGACTGTGAAACGGAAAATTGCTGGGGCGATAAAAAGTTACGATTTTTCATGACTCGCAAAGCGCTGAAACTTAAAATCCGGAAGCAATGCAAAAAATCCACTGAAAACATATTTTTTTCGTCACTTATTTAAAGTTTTTTTTTTTCTATGAAAACAATCGCTGCCACTCAACAGTCCGTGTCGCGAGGCGAAAGAGCGGTCTTAATGAAACAATGTTACGAGTCACGAATCGCCGGAGCTTGATTTATCGGGACCGCCCGGAATCTCCAAAATTAGCGACAAACTACAAAAAAATTTTTTTAAATAAAATAAACCTCCGTCTGCCCGGGTTTATTCACCAATCGAGACATGTCAATAAAACGGAAATGCGCAGTGGTAATAAAAAAAACTCACGATTGTGCATGCCTCGCGAAGCGCTAAGTACCAAAAATCCGGAAGCAATGCAAAAATTCCATTAAAAACATCTTTATTTCGTTTCTTATACGAAGTTTTCTTTTTCCATGAAAACGATCGCTGCCACGCAATAGTCCGGGTCGCGAGGCGGAAGAGCGGTCTTAATGAAACAATGATCCGAGTAACGAATCGCCGGAGGTTGATTTATAACCGTCAGTGATAGTGAATGAAACTCTGGCCGGAGTGTTGTTGGGCGGTCGGGCGGCGGCGGCGGCTTTCACAGTCGCTAATGAACTTTTCGTTAGGGAGGGGGGGGGCTAAGTGGGGAGGAAAGCTCTCGCGGTAGCAGGAAGCTCCCAGGTATCTGTAGCACGCCGTTGCAACGCCAGGGCCACCGCGGCTCCCGCTTAATGGCAGGAGGATGAATAGGAGCCGAAGATATACCGAAAGTGCCGGCCGGAGAAGCACCGAGCGAAAATCCGGCTCGTATCGTACAGCGGACGCGCGCATTAGCCTACCGCGCTTTGTTCTTGATGTATGGAAGGCAGTTACGCGCGTTCTCTTAAGTTCTCCTCCTTCTCTGCCTCCGTTCTTCTCTCGGCCGGTATTCCCGTTCTCTTTCACGTTAACTCTCTTCACTGTCCGAGATACACTATATACTATACATGTATTTATATACGTGTCTATATATATACGTAAATATGTATATATGTTTATATATATATATGTATATATGAGAGTGGGCAAAGTGCGTACGCAATAAGCCTTTCGTGCAATGTACGTGTACATCGTCTTCGAGCCGCTTACACGCTCCGAACGCTAATTCCCATCCAGTTTCAGAGTGCAGGGCTCCTTTCCGGATTCCCTCTAGATCGGATCATGAAAAAAAAAAAAAAAATTATTTTAATTCGTAATTGTATATTATTAATTTATTATTACAATCATTTTTTTTTTTTTTTTTGAGATCATAACATGAGTTTGAATTTATAGAGTAGAAGAAAAGTTGTACTTATAGTTGTAAGTTGTAATTTATAGTGTTACGAAAAGTTTCAGTCTCTGGCGCAGAGCGCAGGGTTTCCCTTGTTCCATATTGCCCCATCCAGTCTCTGAGGGCTCCTATCGGGATATTACCTTTACATCGGAGCATGAAAAAAAACAAAATTTCGATTGTTATTCGCGGTTTTATGTTATTAATTCATCAGTACAAGAATTGTCTTCTCTGTCACGAGAAGAAAATTTACCTTGTCCCATATTACCTCCTCCCCTCCCCTCCGCAGCGTTAATCTCGCTTTCGTGTTCCACTGCGGAAGCCGCGACGCGAATAGGTCGCCGATATTTTGTGTATTGGTTCGCGACTCAAAGAGGCGAAGAGCAACGAAGATTATCGTCCGTCTCTCAGCGACGGCGAGTCCGAGTATAACGTCAGTTGCTCGTCGGGTCCGGCAACTTGACACTGAACACATGGCCCCACTTCTCCTTAAACCCACACTCGGTCCAGAAGGCCCTCTCCTTCTTTTCTTCCTCCTCCTCTTTTTTTCTTCCTCTTCATCTCCGTCGCCGCGTCTCTCCTTGCGCTCCGTCGTTCTCCACCGTTTACTCGTCATCTCCGATCGGATTCGTTCGGTCCATCGTCTCCGCGCTCGGCTGTGTACGTCGTAGCGCGCACACGATGACGGGGCGAGGAGAGCGAGAAGACGCGGCACGCGGGCCGATTCCCCGGATGCGATCGAGTCCGAGCCGGGAGACCACGTGGTCGACGCGCTCTTAGCTGGCGGCGCAGCATCTCTGAAGTTTCGGATGCTGCGCGCTTTGCAATCCAGTCGGCATCAACCTATCTCGTTCCACTACCCGAACAGCGCGCACACACACGCTTCGTTTCCAAGGGAGCTGTTTGTCTGACGAAAAATATCTTGGCGGCGGCGAGGCAAAATTAACCGTTTTTTGGAAGATTTCATCTCTTAAAAAAAAAAAAAATCGTTATTGGAAAAATGTGAATATGGACAGCGATATTGAGAAACCGGAATACAATAGAGCGGTCCGATCTCAAGGACCGATGTAGCGATGGAAAAAAAATCTTGTAGGCTGCAGCGGTGCAAAACGGACCATTTTCAAAGATTTCATCTCATTAAAAAAAAAAAAAAAGTGAATACCGCACAGTAAAAAATAATTTTGTTAAATAAGTGTCACTTATTTGAATATATGAACCTGTCCTTTTATTTCCCTCGTCATTAAAAATTTTAGATTGTACTTTTGCTTCTAAAACTAGAAAAATAACAAATAAAAAATTGTGGACGTTTGCGGACAAAAAGTTGTTGGAAAAAGTGAAAACTTATTTTACTGTGCGACAGGGGAATTGACAAACCGGAATAGAGCGGACCGATCACACGGACCGATGCAGCGATGAAAAAACATACCGTGAGAGGTTATTTTTTTTTCATCAATAAAAAAATGCCGCGCAAATATTACCAACAAAAAAAATCAGAGATTGACACGAAAGAAAAAAAAAAAAAAAAAGGTGAACCTTCGTGACAAAAAAAAATATATATGTTTCGTAATAAATACGGACCTTTTTTTTGCCGCTCGGTAGTGAGGATTCGATATTTCTCTTTTTTCCCGTGACATTTGGTGTCATCCTCCCGACGTTTTAATCCGCGCTCCCGAGGATAAATTTGAATCTGAAAATACACGCGCGGCGAGCCGGAATGCGAGGTACATGAGTTATGTGGATAAACGGTCGTGCCCGATGCTCCGCACTGGCCGGGGAGAGCCGCGAGAGACATATCGACTCTGGTCACGATTCACCCGCAATCTCCATCCCGCGTGTGTACCGGCTCGGGGCGCTCCCCCTCGACGAAGTTCACCGGTAGAAGTAGTACTATTACGATAGCTCGCCGCTCTCGTGGCAATCGACCCGATGATTAATCCCAATCGGGCCGATTTCCCGCAGCGCGAATTAATCTCACCGAACCGCCGCCGCGGCCTCTTATATTAATCGATTTGCTTGTTAGCGCGCTGATATAGCAGTCAAACTAACGCCCCGGCTCCTATCCACCTCCTTCGCCTTCACACTATCACCCGATATTATTAATCTCCCGCCATTCCTCTATCGTGTAAGGAAAAATCATTTTTTAATTTTTTAAAAATATTTTATTTATTTATTTATTGTACATTTTTTTTTTAACGATTATGCAACGTCACTGACGATCTTTTTTGGGGGGTTGAAATCGGTAATCGATGTGCCGGTAGCGCGCTGACCTTGCAGTCAAACTAATCCCCTCTATCGAATAAGAGGAAAAATCATTCATTTATTTTTTTTAAATATTTTATTTATTCATTCATTTATTATAATTATTTTTTTACGATTATGCAATGTCTCTGACGACCTTTCTTGGGGGGTTGAAATCGGTAATCGATTTGCTTGTTCGCTCGCTAAGAAATCAGTCAAACTGATCTCATCTATCGTATAAGATGAAAAACAATTTTGAAATAAAAAAAAATTATTACATTTATTCATTTATTTCTTATAATTATTTTTTTAAAGATTATGCAATGTCGCTCCGACGATCTCTTTGGGGGGGGGGGGGGGGGTTGAAGAGAGACCGATTGCGTCCGAGACGTTGGGTTGATCGGTCTTTGGAAGGGCCATCTGGTCGAACCGAACGACTTCCCGACCTCCGAGAAACGGTCGCTACTCGTACGTGTGAAATATGATCTTCCGAATCGTCAGCCCTTGCCGTTCAAGCTCCGCACGGTGGGCATCGTCCGAATACGCCAAATGTCGATTTAAAACGGTTCCACAATGTGGTGGGCAACATCTTTTGGGACCAGCACTCTGCGCCCGCGGCTTTGCAATGTCACCGCTGCACTGTAAAAAAAAAAAAAAACAAAGCTTCCTCTACGAGGAAGCAAAAATTCGTATGAAATTCAATGTGACCGGGCAAAAACTGTTATATTAAATTTCATGTAAGGTTACGATGAAAAATTAATGAAGCACTTCATTTTCAATAATTTACTTTAATTTTACTTCAAAAGTGAATTTTCATAATTTACTATAATTAAAATGAATAAGCATCGCTGATACTTCCGACGCATCCCTCCGGAAAACGATCTTCAACGGAAGCGGAAAGAAGGTCTGCTCTTCTTTCAGCCAATCCCGAACGGGTTCGCTGATAACCTATTCCGCATGAAGGCAGAACCGATGGAAGTGAAGATTGCTTTTACATCCGCTGCCATCATGGATGTTCTCCGGGCCCGTTACTTTCCGGCCTCGCCGTCGCCGCTGGAAACCCCGAGGAAACCAAAGTACAGCCGCGGCTGCGAGAAGGGGCCGGGGGAGGGGAGGCTTTCGTGGACATACAATAATCCACCTACGTACGTACACGGTGGACGGACGTGTTGGAAACCATCTTTCGTCGTCGGGCCGTTGTCGCCCGACTCTTCCTCCGCAGTGTTCGTGCGGTCCGCTCCGGCTCTCATACATAAACAAGAGATCGGCCGACGCCGCGGCATCAAAAGAAGAGAGACTCGGGCGCTGGATGCTGAGACTCCATTATGTAGAGCATATACCGCGCGCGCCGCTTCCTATAAAGAATACTAACGATATGGCTTTCTCTACACCGTCAGCCTTCCACGTCGACTCTAACGTCTTTCGCACTCCTCGTCTACTTCCTCCTCGGACGGCTCGCACTCCCACAGCCCCCCCCCCCCCCCCCCCCGACACTCCTCCGTTCCCCCACTAGGAACCTCGCGGTACCGCAACGGGAAAAAAAAAAAAATGGTATGCCCGCGAAATATATTTAATGTATTTTTTGCGAAAAATATAAGACACTTGTCGCGCAATTATGTATTCCGTATGTAAATTTTTATACACCTTTCAGATTGGCGAGAATATGTTTTTTTTTTTTTTTTTTTTTTTTTAATTTCCTTGGAGGGACATTTATTTTTTTCATGATATGTGAATTATGTACAATTTTTTGTTGTATATTTAATACATCAATGTGCATGTTTTCGCAACTAAAGCCGGAAGTGCGTGACTCGTAGGCTGGTCCGTCGAGATAATTGGATTGAGATTGTTAGACACAGAGTTGAGAATTGTCGATCGTGCGGGGTTTTTTATACGGTTTGCGGGTGGAGGAATTCGAGGGAAAATTAATAGTCTATTGTTTCGAGGGGAAAACGTATTGGGAATTTCATTGTAACAATTCGCCAGCAATTTCAAGAATAAGAAAGAAATTATTCTTGAAATCCAGAACTTCAGTCTGAGAAAGATACGGCATAAAAAAAAAGTTCTATCGGTGAGAAACGACTCGTAGAAAGTCATCGCGGAAACGTTGAAAACATTTAAAAATCGTATCGCTGAGAAACGGCGCTTTGCGAATATGAGGTAAGACTACAGCGATCGAATAAAAAATAGTCGAACACCGTTCGGTGAAACCGAGTGAGTTTCTCGATATCCTTTTCCCAGGAATTTCATTTGACCAATAAGCCTGCCGTCTTCTGGACGGTGCATGGAGAAAATCGAATGGGAGCGTCGTGGCATTGCATTGGATTCTCTCGTAGCGGAAGTCGAAACTCGGGCGTCCGCGGGTCTCGATTCTTGAGATCACGCTCTCTTCTTTCGGACCCCCGAAGCTCGGTTCGGCTGCTGGCGGGCGCTACTTGAGCCCGAACAGATGCCGCACCCCAAAAAACCACGTTCCCATTGTGCCACTAATAGAAAGTCGGGCTTCGGCTTACACATACACGACGATCGCCGGTCCCGTGTTGTAACACGTAAAACATAGGGCTGGAAGCGCGGCCGGAGCGAACGAAAAATCTCTCGGGTTGCGAGAGAGCCGTCAAGATGGATAACTCGTGTGGGGAAAGAAATTCCGTCAGTAACGCGCCGGTATCCTCGGATGCTCGTCGTGTCGCGAACATTATACGTTTGAAAAGTTTTGGCCTCCGGACCTAAACCAGATCGTATTGTTCGTGTTTTATGTGGGATATTTTTTTTTTTCGCTCCTGCCGAGGAGCGAAAAAACTCGAGAGAAACGCCAGACGTCGATGACTCCGAAACACCCACGGCTCGTTACACTGCTTATTGGGAGATCTAGCGTAGGTCTTTTGTTTTTCCTCGCCTCTGTCGATAACACAACAACGTGGAAATTTGGGCATAAAGAGAGGGAATAATTTAACGCGAACGAAGGTACCGTGATTGAAAAATTGGTACGACTTGTCAACTTTCCTGTTCGACACGTTTAAGGTTTAAAAGAATTTTTGTTGTTGTTTCATCAAGTGTAAAATCCACGATCTGATACACATATATCGAAACAATAAAAAATCTATCTAATGGTCCGATAAATTTTTTTAAATAAATGAATAAAATGGTAGATGCAGTGAAATTTCTCAATAGTCCAATTTTCGAGGAATGAAGCAACGTGAAAGCGGAAGCGCAACCGAGTTTTCCGGACAGTCGTGGATTTTCACTGTACATTATCTACAAAAGTTCTGAAAGCTTGCATCATATGATGAACGAGATACACTGTTCGGAACGGACCAAAATACATATTCCGAATTGATCGAACTGATCGAATTGATCGAACTGATCGAACTGATCGAACTGATCGAATTGATCGAATTGATCGAATTGATCGAATTGATCGAATTGATCGAATTGATCGAATTGATCGAATTGATCGAATTGATCGAATTGATCGAATTGATCGAATTGATCGAATTGATCGAACTGATCGAACTGATCGAACTGATCGGAATCTCATGGTCTGTTTTATTTTTTTTTTAAATCAAAATGGTAGATATAGTGAAATTTCTCAATAGACAAATTTGGAGGGGCAAATATGCTCTAAGGGAACGTCATATCGAGGGATGAACGTGAAAGCGGATGGTCTGTCGAATGTTCGGGATGCAGACCGGACAATCGTGAAGTTCTGTTTCACTGTACATTATTTAGAAACGCTCCGAAAGGTTGCATCACGCCGCGACCGATGTACACTGTTCGGAACGTACCGACCAAGAGGAAGAAGTACCGGAGCCGTAAGCCCGCGCTCGCTAACGACGGATCACAATGCCGCGTTAACGACTCGGTTCGAGGAGCACGTACGACGCTTTGGTTTAGGCAGTTTAGCAGTTTAGTTACGCCGGTGTAAACACAAGAATCGAGAGACGCAGCGAGAGAAACGTTTTCAATGACTGCCGGTCGTTACGAAACTGGGGTCATTGGAGACTCCCTGGCGAACACGTATACGAGCAGTCATGAACAAGTTGCGTGTTGTAGGGGAGAGAGGGGCAAAATGGGACAGTGGAGCAAAACGGCACAGTGAGGGCAAAACTCGACATTCCAATAATTTTTGGATGCCCCATTTTGTCCCAACGATACATCCGGATTTTCAACCCCGTTTTGCCCCGCGCACCACCATCGCCACCATCCAAAAGTTATTGAAAAAATTGCGTTTTGTCTAATTATCCCATTTTGCCCCACTCTCGCCTACGTAGCGCCCGTAGTGCCAACTAACGCCGCGGAATTGACAATGAAAACATTGGAAAACAAAATACTTTTAAATAAAATCTATCCATTATCGTTAAAAAGCCCGAAGAACTTGTCTGTCCGCTTACACCCTGAAAAAAAGTTTATTGAAACGAAGTAAAGTTGACTTGGTACTAATAAAATTGCTTATTTGGACGTGGTCTTTATAGTTTTATTGAAATCGGGGAATTGGTGGAAATTGTTCGACGCAGGAAAAGACAATTTTCTTTTTCCGCAACTATTCGTATCGTCCATTACACCTTGGTTATCGAGCAAAGCGTTTTGAGTTGGCGAACCAGCGAACTCCGGGCAGTCAAGAAAAATTTGGATCAAAGAACGAAAAAAAAAAAAAGATTGGAATTATATTCTAATATTGGAGCGATTATAGAGATAGAGAGATATAGAGCGATTATTTAAGACCATGACCCTAGGCGGGAGCGTCGTACCGGGCCAGTATCGGCCGGTCTTCGGCCAACGTCGGCCAGCACCGAACCCAACCGGGCGGTCCAGGAAGCCTCGGAAACGGAATCGCAATCCTTGCCGCAGAAAAAAATAATGAGGTCTCGCACATGGGTATAATAGAAACACTCTAAAACCAATACGTCTCGGTGTGATTCAGGATTACGCGCTCCGGTGCGCGCGCACGCTGAGATAACGAAAGCGCGGGCATTAAATATAACATTTCTCTCAATGATACTATATCGCTTGCGAGTAAGTGTAACCGGGATGTTCGACCTTTTACGATAAGAGACGAACCGCGTGTGTGTGCGCTCGTTGGCATACAATCGAGCCACGCCGCGATCCACGGTGCACGAGCAATCGCGACCGGACTCGCTATATTATTATACAATATAGGTTTGTGTATAATCCGCATCTAGCGGCAAGTCCAAGGCGGGAACGATCGGCTTTCCCCCCTCACCGTGCCGATCCGTTTCGCGCGTTATAATGTTGCAATTTCATAACAAATGCGGCACCGCGCGATAGTCGTAACAAGCGCTTAACTAACGAACAAGATAAGAGGGACATAATAAGTTACCGATTGCACAGCATCGATGAATCGTAAATCGGTACGCGCTCTCGCGCTGAACACTGTAACGCTGGCGTTCTATCGAAGATAATCTGTTCAGAATGGATCATTATTTCACAGAGACGGAAAATAGATAACGAGAGGTTGTTGCAGCGTTTGCGAATTCAATTTTTTTAATCGATATTGGCGGGTTTTAGAAAAAAAACTTCTCTGTAAGAAAATAAATAAATTTAATCACTTTTTTTTTTATGACACAATGTTTTACATTATATTTTTATATCAACTAATCGGAGGTGTGTCTGGAATCGAGTTAGTACCGTGTGAAAAAAAGTCGTATGGAATATAATGTACCGGACTGGAAGTTTTGATGCAAAAACTGTATATTAAATTTCAATTGCACATTAAATTTAATGTAGCAGTTTTTGCATAAAAACTTCGAGTCCTGTACTTTAAGTTTACAATTTTTTTTTTTACAGTGTACAGATTGAATGAGATTCATAAATAAATTGTTAAAGCGATACGATAACATTAACAAATTTAGAAAATCTTCGACTTATTTGTAAGTAATTATAACTCGGGATAAAAAAAATGCTGAATAATTGGGTATAATTCTTGGTAATAATTCTCCCGATGAGCGTTTTTCACTGAACACGGAAAAACTGACGTTCGACCGAAGACAATCTATGTAGAATAGATAATTATTTCACAGACGCAGGATACCCATAACGAGAGGTTAATACAATGTTTGCCAATTCAATTATTTTTTTCGACATTAGGGGCTTTTATAAAAAGCCTTATAAGAAGAAAAAAATTGTAATTAAATTTCTTTTGTCTAACGACACAACGTTTTACAATTAATACAGATCGAACGAGATTCATAAACAAAGCTATTAAAGTGATACAACATAAAAAAAAAATTTAGAAAATATTCTAATTATTCCTGCTTATTTATTACTCGTGAAAAAAATGCCGTCTCCCGTACGCGGCTTTAAAAAAACGTTATTCTTTCGCCAACACTCGAGTAGTTCGTCGAGGCGAAACACGAACGAGAAATTTACAACGCATAATCGTGAGAGTCGCGCGTTCTCTCGGGTTCGTGTCTGTGATATAAGCCGATAACAAACGGCCAAAACAAAACGCCGTTGTTCTCCGCCCGGTTGTCAATGGAGTAAGCCGGCGAATGAATGAAGATTAGCCGGCGGCGGTACCTGATCGAGGGTACTACCAGCGAGGGGAAAGAGAACGAAAGACGTGCGGCGCGTCCGTGCGCAAGGGATGTCTTCCTCTCGAGTCGGTGACTTATCGCGTCCGCGACGTACGAGCGAGAAACGAGAATGAGGGAGTATCGCCGCTCCGCTGTATTGTTTATCGATGTCAGTCAATTATCGGACGCACCGCCGCACACATGGAACTCTCGCTCTCCGGCACCATGCCGGACTTTATATTTTCAGCTGCACGAACTTTGCACCCGTGCGATTCTTCGTCTCGTTTCGCCGGAGCGCGTACGTAACACTCGCGCACCCTGAATTTTCGTCACTTGATCCGTTAAACACAGCTCGATGTCGCAGAACACTCGCATCGCCTATCGCTCCGTTTTATGTAACTCGGCGAATGGTGATTGTCAATTAGGGAATTTTTTTTTTTTTTTTACAATTACAATTACAATTACAATTACAATTACAATTACAATTACAATTACAATTACAATTACAATTACAATTACAAGATTACACGATTACACGATTACACGATTACACGATTACACGATTACACGATTACACGATTACACGATTACACGATTACACGATTACACGATTACACGATTACACGATTACACGATTACACGATTACACGATTACACGATTACACGATTACACGATTACACGATTACACGATTACACGATTACACGATTACACGATTACACGATTACACGATTACACGATTACACGATTACACGATTACACGATTACACGATTACACGATTACACGATTACACGATTACACGATTACACGATTACACGATTACACGATTACACGATTACACGATTACACGATTACACGATTACACGATTACACGATTACACGATTACACGATTGATTAATCTAAAAAAAGAACAGTCATTAGACGGGATGGGAGAAAAACGAAGTCCGATGTTAAGATAGACGGAGGATGAGTTTTCTCGGGCGTGTCGTATATAGTAAATTTATCGTTTCCTTTTTTCGCTCGAGGAACCAATTGGTAAATTAGAAAACGTAAAGAAAACAATGGGGCTCGACGGTGAGGGAAAGAGAGGGAGTAAAAAAAAAAGAGCGATCCGAAGATAAGCACCGACAATAGGGAGCCGCTCGTACTTTTCTTTTTTTGTCGGCTATGTTTATCCGTCCCTTAAATTACTCGAGTTACGAGACGAGGCGCCCACGGCATCTGGTTGTCTGTTAAAAATATTTCATTCGGGAGTGTTTCTGTTTTTTTTTTTTTTATTCCATTCGCTTGAGTCTTTTGTTTTTTATGTCGTCTTGACTTTGTGGCCACCGAACGATGGCATCGGTGACGGTTGGAGCGAGTCACGGAGATCCTCGTCTCCTGCGAAGCGATTACGGCTGCGGTGAGAACGAGGAGGAAATGCCGGCGAGGGTGACTGAAGGGGGGGGGGGGGGAAGATTTGGAGAATCAAAAGCGTCACCGAAATACCTGCTGTTTAACAATAAATTTCCCTCATTCTGATCAGGATTGCATTTTTATACGGTCGAAATGTTAACCGGAAGCTTTAGTGTCCACTTTTTTTTTAATCGTACAAATGGGCTTAATTTGACTATCTCATAATAACGGCAACCGTCCACTGAGAGTCCACTAAGATATAGTAAAAACTACCGGGCGTCTAAGAAAAAAATACCAGAGCTCATTGTAGTACGCAAATAGGGCGCCACCTACGGCAGACAGTTCCAGATTTTCCAAGAATTTTTACCATAATTTTACCAAAACATCAATTCCGTGTCATGCAGTGATTGCAACAAATAGCTTACAAAAAAAGATATAATGAAATTTATATTTAATTTTATATACTACGATGATATGTGCACATATTATGGGAATATATTGGTTTTTATCTGAACTGTAAATCGAATATGTAAAAGAGTTCGTCCCGTCAACAAAATAAATTAATAAATAATATCTACGAAAAATTCGGAGATATTAGGGCGGTGCGCTAATTCCGTACTGCTATGTCCTATGTGCTGCTATGTGGTAATATCTCTCAAGCGATATAGTCATATTTTCTAGATCCTCCTCTCAGTGTACCTTTACTTTCGGTATCGGAAATAATAGCGTTCCCCACTGACACCATATCAATATTTATCATTAAATAATGATAATAAATATTAATATGGAGTCAGCGGAATCAGAGGAGACTCCATATCGATATTTATCATTAATGATAATGATAATGATAAATATTGAATGTGGAGTCAGTTGGGATGACGAGCCCTTCTACCCCAGTCAGTATAATGGAGGAATCGAGCAGCCGTGTCAAGATTATTCTTAATTTGTCTTATGACGCACGTGAAAAAAAAAACGATTAAGTAAAAAGTAAGAAAACGATTAAGTAAAAAGTTTTTAGAGTGATTTGTAGATTAGTTCAATTTTTTCGTCAATTTAAGAATTGCCACGCTGTGAGAGGCGATTTTTCAAAACAGTAAACCTATCTTGGCCTGCAAGTAACGGCGACACAAATTTTTATTTATCGCTCGAAAGAGCGATAAATAAAAATGCTGAAAAGCAGCACATTCAAGCCCTGCCAAAGAAGACAAAATGTTGATCAATTATAGAGGAAAACTGACGTTTTCCGACCGAATGACATTGGCTCCAACGTTTCTTTCTTCATTGTTAAAAATAGTTACTTATCTATTGCGTAAAACTATCGTCAGCGAATAGAAATCCCAAACGAACTTCGTACCCGTTAAAGATAATAAAAAAAAACTAAAAGCGTCCAAAATATTCAAGTCTTTTCGCACTTGCAGCCTCACTAAGTCCACTTACCTATGCCCGCGTTGTCCGCACACCTGCAACCAAAATTATGTTTACAGTCGAAAAACTCGATCGTAGACGAAATGCCATTTCAATAATTTCGCCGGGCGATTCTTGTCAATGAGTTCTCGCCGAGCCGATTATGGCGACTTTTCGTCGAAAGGTTTTCGATAAAGTGTCTACGATATCGGTCCGACTCGTCGCGTTCTGCATCCCATTAATAAAAAAGCCTCATTAGGAATATCAAAAGACTCGCAATATCGGCCACCCGACCATCTCGTGATTTTCGCCCCTCCGCGACCCGAAACCCCCGATTTTTACGTTTCTTATCGACAATGTTTTACATTGTTGCGTATACGCTACACTAAAATAATTTCGCCGGGCGATTCTTCTCAATGAATTCTCGCCGAGCCGATTATGGCGACTCTTCGTTGGTAAGTTTTCGATAAAGTGTCTACCGTATCGGTCCGACTCGTCGCGTTCTTCATCCCATTAATGAAAGTGCTTCATGAGTAATTTCAAAAGACGCGCAATATCGGCCACCCGTCGAGCTCGTGATTTTCACCCCTCCGCGACCCGACAGCCCCGATTTCCGCGCGTCCTATCAACGATTTACATTATAGCGTGTACGCTACATTGTTGCATGTATGTTACAATGTCGTGAATATGTTGGCGAACCGTGAAACTAATGCGTGTACATCCCTCTCGATAGCTGCACGGAACCGACGAGCAAGATTATGACAAAATCCGTCGAGAGTAATAAGCCGTCTATCACCGACCTCGCGACCTCGTTTTCCGCGATAAGCAGATAATGGAATATGAACACGCATTATCCGAAGAGGCTGTGTAGTACGATTGTGCCGAGAGACGGTCCGAAATCCTTCTTCCTCCTTGCTCTCACAATCGCTCTTCTCTCTTCCAAGTCTCGCCGAACGATATCAATGCGAAGTCGTTACGAAACTCTCGTACAACAATTATAGTTGTCTGATAGCGATAACCGCCGGATTTAATGCGCAATGCGGACGTTATGTAATTATATGTACAACAAATTAATGCGGTATAATATTACAGAGCTGGGCAAAATGCACTGAGTACTTGTATGCGTATTGAAGCATCAAGTACCAAGTCAGTGCCCAATATTCAAAACTTCAAGAATTTAGTTCTTCCAGTACTCAATACGTCGGTACTCAAAAATTACCTAGCGCTCAGTACTTCGAGTACTTGGTACTTTGATACGCACTTCATGTACTTAGGGTATTTGCCCAGCTCTGTAATATTATACCATGTCGGTGTGGTGCAAGTTGATGTAGAAAGGGCGGTCGGAGAAGTTTTGTAAGAGGCATTGGATGTAACTTTGGGGGAGAGCGGGGACAAATGGCACAGCGGGGCGAAACGGGATAATGAGACAAAACGCAATTTTCCAACAATTTTTGGATGATGGCGATGGTGGTCCGTGGGGCAAAACGCGGTTGCAAATCCAGATGTATCGTTGGGACAAAATGGGGCATCCAAAAATTATTGTAAAATTGAGTTTTGCTCTCACTATCCCATTTTGCCCCATTGTCCCATTTTGCCTCGCTCTCCCCTATGCATTGTGCGCAACTTGTCATTATATTCTGGCTGCTTATGAGCAATTACCTTTTTTTGGGTCTTGCATTATTGAGGCTGTGGGAAATTATCGGGTCTTGTGAAGTTCAGTGGAAAAAGGGAATGTTGGACAAAACGGGGCAAGCGGGGTTTACCAAAATATCCCGAAAAGAACGCATTAAGGCAGTGGGTCTGGATTTAAAAAAATTGTTTGTTTTGTAGAGGAGACAATTTTGTGAACTAAGGTGGATCTGGATTAAAGGCTTCCCACTTCATGTTAAAAAAATGTACAACAATGAATTAAACCCGGCTTATGCCAATAAATGCACGGCCATATTTTTGCCTGATTTTTGTTAAGTCAAGTTTGTAATTTGTAAGTTTGTCAAAATATGTTTTACGAATTCACCGAATAATTTGCTTCGTTAGATTCTCAATCAGAAGAAAAGTTTAGTAAACGTCGTAGCTATGCTTTTTTCACAGACTTCTCATAGTTTTTCGGTTAATTCGTAGAGTATCTATCGAGAAACAGAATGTTCCTTTACTCGTCGAAATCAAACGAAGATTACAAATTTGACTTCACAAAAATGGTCTAAAAATATGCCTGTGAATTAATCGGCCTAAACTGAGATATTCTTCTGTAAATGAATTGTTGCACATGTTTTTTTTTTTTTACATAAAGTAGGAACTCTTCCATCTAGTTTAGTTTCCCCAATCATCCGCTTAAAATATGTGCAACCTATCTTTTAAATCTTGGCACTCGATTGACTTGACTCTACCGCAAGGACAACCTTAAAAACCCCGGAAAGAAAATCTTAAAGCTTAAAACTATTCTCCCATCTGTCCACTCGATTTGTGTTTGGATGAAAAAAAAATGGATTATGATCCATTCCCCGTAAGTTAGGAAAGCACTGATGGGTCGGTCAACTCCGTTCTGGTTCCATCTAAGAAAATGACCACCAGTAAAAAAAAGGCGTTGATTGCCATTTTGCAAGTGAACTTGCAAGTCTCGGGATTCTCGGACTCGAGATCGTGCGCTGCTGCACAGGCGCGACTTCAGCGCCCGCGGTCCTCTCCCGACTACGTGTTGGAACTCTTGCCACACATCGAGTCGGGAGGCATGTCGCGAAATTCCTCGTGTCTAATTGGACGATTTAGATTTGGTAATTTGTAGACGGAAATGAATGAATAACCCGCACTGGTAGGATGTTGCTAAATTAACGCCGTCGTCGTCGTCGTAACGGGCGAGCCGGTGGTAGTTTAGACGTCGTGTCCGGTGGCATCGAGACGCCGGCTGCTAAACACCAACACCAACGCGACGATTTATCCTCACCGCGGAGACGAAGTCGTAGGTGTGCCGTTTTCGCACGCCTCCGGTTCGCCGGTACAAGCGGTACACGGAACTTAAGGAGGTGGACGTCTCCTCGGCTCGGCTCGCAACGCCCTTTCCCAGCCAGGTTCGCGATAGACAAGCAACCCAATTTCCGACCCTAGATTGGGTCACCTCTTCGCCCGGGAGCAATCTTCGATACTCGGCGATGTTTTCTCCCGAGCGACTCTGCGAGACAAGCTCTCCGTAGGTATAAGATCCTTGATCCGACATCAACATCACCGGAACAAACATGCGAACCTCTTCTACGACCATCTCCACGATCCATCTCGCCATCGTCATCCATCCACCACCCATTCCCCACCCGTAACGAACAGCATCTCTGGGCCAAGGGTGCAATGTCTCTCCCAAGATCGCACCAAGAGGTGTTGCGCCGTTGCTCCAGGGATGTGCTCAAGCCGCACGGAATGACAACCATATGTAAAGCTATCTAGAGTATATGACGTGGTCACACCTCCTCCTTGGGCCACTGCTATACAGTCGATCGAAAACAAAACGAAGAACAATGTCACGAGACTCCGCGTTTCAGTCTTTCCATTTAAAGAACTAATGTCGCTAAAGGTGACTTAACGATAAAGAACGAAACAATCTAAACTGAGCTCTCGTTGCACTTGTTGTTGCAGACTAAGGATGTCCTCAAAGAGGAAGTCGCCACCAACGAAGCTATCGGAGGGCGGGGGCGGTGCGGGAACAGTGGCGGGTGCCGAGGAGGAGGAGGACACCACCTCATCGGTGGCGGGTGTAGGTGGCGAGATACCGCCTGGCGGAGAAGGAGGTGGATTAGGTGGCGTCGACAGGACAGTCGAGAGGATCGACGCTCTGGAGGACCCGTCGGTGAGGGTCGATCGTCTCGAGGAGCCCTGCTACCCCCATCAGCGGGTGGTCGGCGACTGCGGAGCCTCCTCCGGTTGTTCGTCACCGGCGACGACGAGCGAGCCGGAACTCCGGGACTCGCCGTCGCCGTCGCCAGCCTCACCGCCGGCCGCCAAGAGGCAGAGGCTCCTCTTCGTCGCGACCGGCAACAGCCAGCAGGACAACCTCTCCTACACCCACCATCATCATTCTCACCACCAACACCACCGACCACATCATCACCATCATCACACGAACGCCACAACCGGGATCGGCCACGAACCCGCCAGCTCCTCGGAGTGCGGCTCACCGCCGACCCTCCTCAACGATCCCTACTACCCCCATCATTCCCACAACCCCCATCACAACAACAACAACAACAGCGTCACCCAGAACAACAACAACAACAACAACGGCGGCGGACCAACAGCGGCCGGTAGCAAGAGGTCCATGGACGACGTCCTCAAGAGGCTCACGTGCAAAATGAACAGCGGATCACTCTCGCTCCAGGACGACGCCAATACCAGGAGGACACCGCCGCCCTCCTCCACCCCCACCAGTCACAATACTCATAGGTCAGTCAACGTCTTGGGGTCTTGTTTTTTGTTGGTTCTTTTTGTTCACTGCGTGGAAATTTTGGATCTGACTTCGCGGCCTCATTACACGAGGGATTTGGATAAGAGACACAGCGCAGCTCCGGGAGTCTTGAGGCTACGAGGAAACACAATCGGCTATTTATGAACGGGATGGAGTAAATCAGCGATAAAGATGGGAAATAAAAATACATTTTTTTTTTTAGGCCTTCTTTTGATTGCGGGCTATCGTCGGGGACTTCGATAGGCGGGTGTATTGGGCACGTAACTCGTCCGGGGGCATAATGGGGGTCAGTGGTTATATACACTGGTTTCGAGCCGGTAACAATTATACTAGGAAGAAAGATTATCAATGGGAGTCCATTTTTTTATGAGAGTGGATAGCCGGTATCGCGAGGCTCGGTTAATCTAGCGTATCGTCTAGAGAAATGTTTCCTTGGTCTCCTTTTCTTATTCATTTTTTGTTACTTTATTTTTGTGTTCTCTCATCGAGACCGCGGGAATTTTGACGGGAGATTTATTTCGAGCGGGAAGGCGAGTCGCGAGAAACGATGATGAAGCTGAACGGAAGCCCGGGAAAAGCTTGTAACACAACGTACCGACTCGATGCGCGGATGGAAATACGGAGTCGAATCGTCTCGCTTCTTGTTTTGTTTTCTCCCCCGCTGGGAGCGCAGAAAGACTCTTATTATTCTTCGTCGCTTCCGTTTCTCTCGGCCTGCGACTACCGCGCGCGATCCAGACCGGCTCGGATCTTGGAATCGCTTCAAGGTAATTCGATTCGTCGATGAATCGATTCCCTTGTGCGGCGCCAATTTGCACTCGGCATTTGTATCGCGAATTGAGTCGCAAGTGCCATCGTAACACGCGTCGAGCGTACAGTGTTTATATTATTTTCTATTAGAATCAACGGATGTCCAGCGCGTTATCGAGGACGCTCGAGCGATCGGTTGATAATCCTAACGGTTGATTTCCTGGAAACTATACGAGTGAACTTAAAAGTTTGGCTTCTCGCGGCGAGCGTGGGAAACGGAAATCTCGGGAAACCCGCGATGAAATCGAGTCTTATTTTTTTTTGAAATCTCGACGTCGCTGTTCACTTTCCAGACTGCAAGTTTATCGGACTAGGGAAATTAATTGAGGTACAAAAAATTCTTGGTCTTTCAGTGTACTTTCTTTTCCGTGCATATTCTATCGAGGCAATTTGCACGCGTTTGTGAAAAATCTGATAGCATCGGAAAAATTCAAATTTTGAATTGAAAAGAAAAAAATGACCAAAGGCACTTCGGCCATTTTCGACATTTAGGCACATCGGGTACCAAAGCTCTGCTCGGGCTCTAACGATTCAATGTTCTCGGAACTAAAAAGTACTCTTCACTTTACGTGCTGCAGCTGACCGTTCGCCTTTTACCAGGATTAGTAAATAGTAATTACCGGACTAGGGCAAAAAAAAAAAAAATTTGGAAATAAAATAGTTGAGGTAATAAAATGCATGCTGTTACAGTATATTTTTTCCATCGGCAACTTCCGTTCATATTCTATCGATAGCATCGGAATCTTCCAAATTTTGAATTTCCAAAAAAAAATTAAAAAAAAATAATTATAATAATAATGACCCAAGGAACTTGATGTTAACCCTTTGATGCATGGTTCATCACAGGTGACACACGTTTTCAAATTCTGAAAAAATGCATTAAAAATCAACCGATTTATTCGAAACTTCTTGTGAACACTTGTCACAAAAAATAAAAAAAATAAAAATTATAATGTGTGCTTCAAAGGGTTAAAGCGCTGCTTGGGCTTCACGATTCGGTACCGTTTTAAACTTCATACTAGTAAAAAAAAAAGTGTGCTTCAAAGGGTTAAAGCACTGCTTGGGCATTGCGATTCGGTTCTGTTATTATACAAAACGGCGGCTCGCTCTTTCTGGAAATCGTTCAACTCTCTCGTCATCGGTCCTCGAGGCTCGTGCAATGCGTCCCGAAGAGCCGCGATTCGTCTTCGCGTCATCGAAATATAACGTACGCGAGGCTCTCCTCGCGCCGTGCGGCGATGCTCGTCGTCACGGAAGTTTCTAATAATAAATACACGTTATTTTAATACAGATACCTGCGAGGACCGAGTCGTTCGGAGTGCGAGAGCCATCGCCGCGGCGAAATTTTACACAATTATGCGCGACGAAATTTTGAATCGGTGGATAAAGAGATGACCGAAGAGATGCACGGAAGAAACATACTTTTTATGCAAAATAGGGACGGATCAGTCGCGCTGTTCGCCGGGCGCGTCTTATTTATTGTCAAATTGTTCCTTAATCCATTTATGTTGCAATCGTTTGAGAGAAGAATTTCTTCTCGAGAATGGAGAGCTGGCGACGCGAGATGTCATTGTGACGTTTTAGATGCGTGGTTCATAATAATCATAATAGCGTATCGGAGCACAGCGAATATTTTCACTTAACGGTGTAAAAGCTGGCTCGGCCCTCATCGTCGAGAGATCAACTTTATAGAACGGATTATCTGCGATTCCTAAAAAAAACACCCCTATAGGTATGAAAGTAGTATCAACTCTATCTAATTAATATATTTCGATAATTCTTTTTAAATGTCACTCTCTTCCGATCTCTTCCAATTTTACCAATGTATTTTTTACCTCAAAACTTCGAAGACAACATCTAAAAAAAAAAAAAAAAAAAAATCATTCCGAACTTAAACCCCGCGAATCTTCAATTAAAAAGAAATACCGCCCGAGCCCGTGTTTCAGTTGTCTTTTTTTTTTTTTCATTGAGAATCACTCGGATGCAGATGCGACAAAACGTTGGAAATGAAAGCGAGAGTTATATATGCCCTCTTACAAATGAAACGAGAAGGAAGAAGATAAGTATTGCGATACACAGACAGCGCGCAACAGAGCGTACTGTAGTGTTATAGTATGTGCTTTCCGGATTACAAAGTGACTGGATGCACGGAGCCGTTTTTCATATCGCCTTATCCTACCAGCTATATATACATATATACATATATACATATATACATATACACATATACATATATACATATATACATATATACATGTATACATATATACATATATACATATATACATGTATACATGTATACATATATACATGTATACATATATACATATATACATATATACATGTATACATATATATATATGTGTGTCCGTACATTGGAGTGAATAGCATAAAGTGAAGAAATAAGCCCTTGGGCTTTCTTAACGCGCAATAATAATAACAGAATGAGGCTTTTGTTGGTCGGCGAAGAGCTGACCGGGGTCACTGGGCGCGAATAGAGACTGAAGCCTCCGGCTTCGTTCTCACCATTGATATTATCGGTCCAAAGGATGTGGCACGGTTCAAACCGAGAAACAGAGACGGTAAGCGAGAGAGATGAATAACTATAGCGCAACTACACACAGCCAGGGCCTTTCATGCGTGCCACGGCATAAGGAGCATTCTTTGCTAATGACCGGCCAAACGGAATAAAATATTTATTCATAGACACACAGGATACACACGTACAGCGGACGGGTCACATCAATGGCTCCTAAGTGTATCACATGGCTCCCCGGTATAATACAATCTGTGAGTTAGTAGCGAGCAGAGCCGACGCGCCGATGCCTCATCGCTCCCTCTAACGGCTTTCCATCTTCCTGCTCGCACTCTCCATCGCGGACTCGCAAGACCATGCGGCTTCATTATGGTTTTCTGTACTGTTCGCAAGAAATATTTCTCGTTCGCTAAGATTCACAATTTTTTTGTTTGGTGTTTAAAAAAAAAAAATTGTTAAATTAAGTAACGAATCAATTAAAATGTGGAGGTTTGTTGGCAAGAAATGTTCGTTTGATGTACGGAGCTTATTTTACTGTGTTCTATCTTCGAAACTTGCTTGGAAAATCCTCCAGCTGATCAGAGATCGATGGACCAGAAGCTAAAATGTATTCTGGTAAATTTTTTTAAAGCGCACAAGAAGATGGAAAGCTCTACGGCTTACCATCTTCTTGCTCGCACTCTCCATCGCGGACTCGCAAGACCATGCGGCTGAATTATGATTTTCTGTACTGTTCGCAAAAAATATTTCTTGTTCGCTAAGATTCACCATTTTTTTTGTTTTGGTGTTTAAAAAAAAATTGTTAAATCAAGTGACGAATTAATTAAAATCTGGAGGTTTGTGGGCAAGAAATGTTCGTTTGATGTACGGAGCTTATTTTACTGTGTTCTATCTTCGAAACTCGCTTGGAAAAGCCTCTGGCTGATCAGAGATCAATGGACCAGAAGCTCAAATATCAGATGCAGATATTATAAGTTATAAACTTACTCTCTGTAAATAATAATAATAATAATAATAATAATAATAATAATAATAATAATAATAATAATAATAATAATAATAATAATAATAATAATAATAATAATAATAATAATAATAATAATAATAATAATAATAATAATAATAATAATAATAATAATAATAATAATAATAATAATAATAATAATAATAATAATAATAATAATAATAATAATAATTTCTTTTCGACTTCCGGTTAGCCCAAGCGCCAAAAATCCGCCTCGCCGGGACCATTTCCGGCGCTAAACAAACAGAACATCCCACACGCAACCTTCCCAAGCTTCATCCTCAGTGGTAGTCAACGTTCCGCAGCGACGCGATGACAAGGGTACGGAACGCGCAAGTGTTCAGCTCCTGCGCCATCCGCATAGGCTCTTTCGCACAATAGCACCGGCCCTATCACTTATTCGTGTTGCCTTTTTTTTTACCGTTGCACGAGGGCGCCGGATTCGCGGGACGGAACCTCGCGGGTCCGGAATCGAGAGGAAAAGAGATGCAAAAAGAGAAGTTCTCTCTCGCGCTTTAAAGAGAAGCTCTCAACTGTCGGGTCTGGGGGGGGGGGGGGGGGGGGGGTTGGGTTTGGCCAGGCATCCGGGGACCCATCACCGGTGCAAACACTCGCCTCGCCGAGATTGCGTGGCCGCGACCCTATCTATTATTCACTAACTCGGCCGTAGCCTGCTCGCGACCTCCCGTATTTTTTTTTTTTTTTTTTTGTGCTCTTTTTCTCTCACTCGCGTGCGATCCACCTTGCCGTTCCCGTGGTCGCCGGTGCGGACGGGGGCGCATACGCGAGCGGCGGTCGGTCAGCGAAGCGGAAACGAGAGCAACCGTCCGCCAATCAACGGTCGGGATCGGAGCGCATATACGCACAGATAAATTGACCGAGGCCTAATGGTGTTCGTTTCAGCAGCAGCGGGAGCAGCAGCGTATCGAACAGCGTGGCACCCTCGCCACCGGGCAACGGAAGGCTACCGAACACGGACGGACAGCAGGACGGCGCCGCGGCCCTCCACAGGGTCCTCTGCGCCGAGAGCTTCGTCGAGAAGGAGCGCCGCCTGTCGGAGATGATACTGCAGCTGCAGTTCCTTCGGGAACAACTGCTGCAGCAGCAGGACCAGTCGAAGGTAAGAATTCTGCAAGATCTGTGGAACGTTTTTTTTTTTTTTTTTTTTAATAATATACACAGAAAAAAAAATCAACTTAGTCAACAAAATATGCGCTTACGGGTGGCGAAAACAATGTTTGGTTGATCGAAAGGAACCTCGTTGATCGAACTAACGGGCCCTCGAATCAAATGTTTCTTTACTTGCTACGACTTACTTACTTCATTCGATCGACCGACGGATTTATTTCGCCATCTGTAAGCGCACGTTTTGTTGACTGAATTTACTTTTTTTTTTCTCAGTGTGGTAGTTTACGATACTAGTGCGATATAGTACATTACTCCACGAGTTAGAAAAAGTGTTTCGCACGAGGGATGTACGAAATTTTTCATCACACGGTGCGAAAATGGCGGTTTTACGCACGCGAAGCGGGCGGAAAAGTGGCCATTTCTGCACCCAGTGATGAGAAACCTTTTTCCGACGAGTGTGACTTTGCACGAGCCGAAGGCGAGTGCTGCAATCACACCAGTTCAGAAAAGGTTTTATCGCACGAGTATCGAACAAAATTTTATTTCACAAGGTGTGAAAATGTGAGTTTTCGCACGCGAAGCGTGCGCAAAAACCCCCACTTTCCCACCGAGTGAAATAAATTAATAAATAGATGGGTGGATAAAATGAAGAGGGTAAAAGTGATCGGGGTCGGTCATACTCCCCACTTTTACCCTGAAGATATTCTACATTGAGGCGACAATGAGACCTGCGTAACGGGGGTTGAAATTGATTCTTGACTAATTGAGAGAAACGAAATGCAAAAAAACAATACTTGATTTGCAGTCAATTTTGTTTTAGTGGTCGTTTTTCTGGTCTCCGTCAGGGTCGAGCCGGAATTTAATCGACGAGTATGAGTTGCTCTTTTTTAATTTTCAATCACTCCTGATCGATGCAAGGATTAACTATCAGCGAAACAAAAATAATGAAAAAAGGCCATCGAGAGAAAAAAAACATAACTGAATAAAATAAATAGCTTGGTATCGGGTTGGGCCATATTTCCCATTTTTACCCCAACCATATCTGCGTCGGTCTAATAATTATACCAGCGTAATGGAGGATGAGATTGATTCTAAATTAATCTCGGCGAGCCGATATTCAAAAAAATAAAAATAAAAATTGATTTCCAGTCAATTCTGTTTAGTGGTCCTTTTTCCGGTCTCCGCCGCTTCAAGCGGCGAACCCGAGTTGCTCTTTTTTCATTTTACTTTTTACCTCTCTCGATCGACCAAAGATTCACTATCAGCGAAACAAAAAAAAAAAAAAACAAAAAAAGGCCATCGAGAGATAAAGATCGTTGTAGAATTTTATCGCGACGGGGCGCTTTTTCGCTGCGAAGCGATAGCGTTTCGCAGTTCTGGAATAGCGGCCTCCAGCGATTCGACGTCATAACTGCGCTTCGATCGCGGTGACCAGCCGGTCCATGCCCTCGCGCTTTATTTCGCAACGTCTCATCTCCCCCCCCCCCCCAATTCGCGCCTCAACATACTCGCTGCTCCGACTCGCTGAAATATCACATCCGATCGTATAACGCCGGTGAGATAACACACAGCCGAGTAACTATTATGCCCGACGCTTCGGGACCGGGTCATCACACGCGAAAAGACACGAAACGATAACAAAATATATACGGTTTTCCTCGAGCCGGGGATTTATTGATCAGTCGAATTGTTAATAAAACGTCGAACTGACGCAGCGATGCGAGCCCCGACGAGAGACTGGCACCTGTCGGCACACTGACACTTTTCGTCTATTATTTTTCGTTTCTATTAATGGAATCCGGACGGCTCGGTCGATACGTTACCGACGCGGATTGATTCTCGTCCGCGCTATTTTTTTTTTTTTTTGCGCGCGACCCGGTCGTAAAAAGATTCGAAATTTCGTCGGGAGGTCGGTTGTTTGAATGTGTTTACTTGGCCGGCTCCACTTCGACGAAGAAAATACGTTCTCGGTCGATAGAGAAGACTTCGGACGAGAATTCGAGGGCGACGATGGGGAAATTGTTAAACGAGACGTTTCGGCTGTTTCTTCTCCTCGGGTCTCTTGTATCGAAAAAAAATGCGTCGGAGAGGAATAGAAAATCTTATCAGAAAAACACAATATTAGAGAATTGTATCGGAGAGATAGAAATTTTAGAAAACCATTAGAAAACATTGCACTACAGAGATTGAGTTTGAATTATAGAACTATAGAATTCAATTTGTTTATTAAATTCGTTTTGCAGTTGCTTTTTTTTATTTTGTAAGGTTTTTTTTAGCCTGTTTAAAGTATAATAAATAACATGACCAAAACGCGAAAACACAAAGATTTTAAATAAATTATTAGTAGCTAATAATAATTTAAAGAACACGCTTAAACAAATTTTATATATGTGAACAAATTAGCATGTCAAGATACATTGAGCCGTTCCGACGAACGAAAACAGCAAAAAAATCGCACTGATAAAAAAATACGTTTTAATCAACTGAAGATTCGGGCAGGGACGTTCAAATGAATATTTTGTTGGTAAAGCTAAAAAATTGGTTTATTTTTTAATGGAGTTATTATTTCTTCAGGTTCGAATAGACAAAGCTGTCTTTTTTTCCCCGTCTCATTGACAATTTTAGTTTGCACTTTTGTTTGCAAAATCGGAGCCGAATGCTGCGATCGGAAAATTAACGAATAAAAGATTGTGGATGTTCGTGGACAATAAGTTGTAAAAAGTGCAAACTTTTTTTACTGTGCACGGCGCATGTGTAGTTTGTCCGCGGTAATTCTATAGTCCGGGATTCCTGGAAGGCGCGCAGGGAAGTGAAAAATAATTGGAGCTTCATGCATGCCAATTTTGAAATGCATCTTATCGCAATCGTCGAACACCGGATGATTCTCGCCTACTTGTTGACCGCCGAACCGGTGCAAGTAAGTATTTATCGTATCGGCGGTTCGGCTAACGATGACGGACGAAAATGTACAACTATCACCGTGGAATCGTTATAATTGGACATATTAAATCGCGGTCCCGTCGGCCGCAAACTCGATGACAGGAAAATTGTTAAATGACACGTTTCCGCAGTTTCGAGTTTTCTCCTCGGTCTCTTGTATTTATTATCATTCCGCTGTGGAATCAACCACGACTGACGTGCGCCGATGACCCAATCCTTTTTTGCTCGACATGATTTCGAAATGTTTGTGGTAAAAAAAAAAACTTCAATCTAATTCTGCCTAAAATGATGGTTTAGATAAAGTAAATATGACGGAACATCGAATGTTTCAAATTTTTAAACACGGCAAAAATTCTATGGTCTTTACCCATTTTGAAGATTTAACAATGTGCCTTAATTCGATTCGGTCGATTAAAAAAAAAAAATTGATCTGCGGAATTTATTAATTTATCAGCGGCTATAAATTATCATTTCACTGTGAAATTAGACATGACTGGCGTGCGCCGATGACCCAATCCTTTTGCTGGGTCCGATTCCGAAATTTTTATTATAATTATTATGAAATGTTAATTGTAAAAAAAACTTCAAAAAAATTCTGCCTAAAATAAAAATTTAAACAGACTAAAAATGACCGAATACCCAATGTTTGAAATAGCTATGCACGGCCAAGATTCTGTGGTCTTTACCCATTTTCACGATTTAATAATGTGCCTTAATTCGATTCGATTGAAAAAAAAAAATTAATCTGCGAAATTTATTAATTTATTAACCGCTATAATTTATCATTCCACTGTGAAATCAGACGTGACTGGCGTGCGCCGATGATCCAATCCTTTTGCTGGATGCGATTGCAAAATTTTTATTATAATTATTATGAAATGTTAATTGTAAAAAAAACTTCAAAAAAATTCTGCCTAAAACAAAAATTTACACAGACTAAAAATGACCGAATACTATTGTCTCTACCCATTTCGAAGATTCAATAACGTGAATTAATTCGGTTCGATCGATAAAAAAAATAATCTGCGAAATTCTATAATCAATTAACCGCTATAAAAAAGCATCGAATCTTCCTTACAATGAATGTCCATTGATAAGGGGCTCGTAAAAATTTCACTTAAAAATTTACCGTGAGAGAACCGTGAGGGTTCCGACTTCGCAGAAGCTCGAAAAATGACATGAAGAATAATAATCGTTACACAAAAGGGAAGAGTGAATCCAGTGCGGAGAAAACCAAGTCGGGGAGTTGCACCCAGCATTCCGGAGTGCACGTACGGAAAAATATTTCATCCGCGTGCAGATAATGTGTTCGACGTTTACGTTATAACCGTTATTACGTGAACCGAGCGCCATTTACGTGCGGTGTTGCTGCCGCTGCTGCCGTTGTTGCTCATGCTACTGCGTTTGTTGTCTTTCTTTCTGTTTATCTCACTTCGGCTCTCTCGCCCGATATATCAGCCTAACGGAGACGCCTTTAAATGCAAATTTCTCCGAATGCAATTTATGCACAATGCACAAAGAGCCGCGCTTTTTTTTTGCGCAGTTTCTCCCTCATTATGTTACATACATGCGCCGATGAGATGTTCGTGAAACGAGCATTTTTTTTTTTTTTTTTTTTTTCACCAAACGGGAAAGAAGGCTTCTGCTCCGAGAGCAACGATTACCTCAGAAGTTGCGCTGCTCGGTTCCCAAATATTTCACGCGACGCGCATGCGCCAGTGATCGACTCGCGCCCCGACCGGCCGGTAGGCGGCGCTGCGAAAGAAAATCGGTAAATTGGGCAGCGGAAAAGAGAAGAAAAATAGATGCGGGCAGAAATTCTTTGTTTATTTTTTAAGGGTTTTCATGTTACAAAGGCTCGCGCTCCTAATATATGTGTATATAGCGTACTAGGCACGGAGAAAAAAAATACATAGTATTTTTTTTTACCATATAAAATAGTTCCCAAGGGGAAAGTTTTCATTTTATCGTTTCGACAATGACTAATTATGTTTTAACCAATTGAATATAGACTAGGGGTTAGGGGGGCAAAACGGGATTGAAAATCCGGATGTATCGTCTGGACAAAATGAGGCATCCAAAAACTATTGGAAAATTGAGTTTTGCCCCCACTGTACCGTTTTGCCCCACTATCCCATTTTACCCCGCGCTCCCCTATCAGAAACTATCTATATAGACGTTATCCCTGGGAACTATTCGTTATAGCAAGAAATACTGTCGTTTTTCTCAGATGCTTTAGGTCCTTCGTTGGTAAGATTTTTCCCTAGATTGGCTGTTGAGTTGCTCACAAAGTCCTGCTATATTTTTGTAGCCTGTGTACTCTTTCAATAAAAAAAAGTGTGCAGCGGCGCTTCCACAACGTGCGCAAAGTACGGCCGCGGTAGGAAAGATCAAGAGTGGTAATCGCTCGCGGAAGTTTTAGGTTTCATAGCTCTGCACCGCGATGACCCCGAGCGTAAGAGGTGTACACTTACGGAGGTACTCGCAGTCGTGAATTGTTACTTGCGTTCCCATGGAACAAGGATGCCTTTCAACAGATCTTACCAAAGTCTTTCGTGACCACTTTTCCAAGTCTGCTTGGCCTCTTGGCTCTCCGATACCTTTCGTGCCGTTTCCTGGATGACGAAAGGCCGGTGGACTGACAGCAGGTGGAAAAACGGAATCCTGGAGTAAAATTGTGTCACTCATTTTTTGTTTGTTTTTAGATAAAAAAAAAACGTGTTAGCTTAAAAGACAAGAAAAGATCGTATTAAATTCAATATATCGGCGCTGGAAGTTTTTATGCATAAACTGGTAATTAAATTTCGCGTACAATTGTGATAAAAAAATCTTTAGAAAACTTTAGAAAAACTTAAATTTTACTAAAAAGTACTTCGATTCCAATAGTTTACTTTAATTTCACTCTTAAGGTCCAGTAATTTTTTTTATCACTATTGTACATTAAATTTAATGTACTAATTTTTGCATAAAAAATGACAGACCAGGACATTAAATTTACGATTTTTTAAACAGTGTAAAAAGGTCCACGGATCTTCCGCACGTTTTCATGCCTGGAAGTCAACAGTCATCGAACCGATCTTCGATTATTATGCAATAAAGTCGCTAAATCGTGTTCCTATTCGTCGAAACTCTTGGATACCAAAAACTCGATCCTCTTTCGTTCTCCAGTGTATCTTCGACCTCCCAACTTCGACTTCCAGCCGGTGGACTGGCAGCAGCTGGAAAAATGGAACCCTGGAGCAAAATGACCTTACCCATTTTTTTAGATACAAAACATCCCAGCTTAAATGGAGATTCCTTTTTGCCCCACTCCAGCATCTTTTTGTCCTCTCCAGCATCTTCCGGTAAAAAGGTTCATGGACCTTTCGCACGTTTTCATGCCTGGAAGACAACAGTCATCGAACTTCTCTTCGACGATTATGCGGTAAAGTCGCTAAAGCGTGTGCCTATTCGTCGGAACTCTTGGAATACCAAGAGCTCGATTCTCTTCGCTTCTCCAACACATCTTCAACCTCCCAACTTCGTCTTCCAGCCCTTGGTTCCCAGATTCACAGTTGAGAGTCCGAATTCTCGCTCGTCTCTCATCGGTGATTTAAACCGCTCTCAATCTCCGCGCAGCATCTCCGCCAGCAACTAAGTCGCAGTCCCAGAACCGGAAGTCGATGCGCTCGATTTTCTCGGTCGCAAATCAGAGGTCTCTTCTGGGCCGAAGTGAGCCAAAGCCTCGAGGAACCAAGAGACGGTTCGTGCCCGATAGACGCGCGAAGCTTCTTCGCCGGGACGCGCGGCGGACCGGAAGTGCCGCTGCACGCTCTCTGGAAATACCGCGAAGAGGGAGGAAAATAAAAAGGGGGAGCGCGACGCGGAATGGCAGAAGAGGGCGCGTTCCTTGTCGGATAGCGAGGCTGGACCGGAGCTCGGCATCGCATAGACGGATAGAGAGGATGACGAGGAAGAAGCGGGACACGGAGATGGAGGTGGATTATGAGAATAGGAGGGAGAGTGCAAAGGTTGGAGAAGGAGAACTCGTGGGAGGAGGGGAAGGCGGTCTCGAATTTCTCCTCCTCTCAGGAGCGGCCGCGGCTCCTCGAGGGCGTATAATAGTCGATGTTCGAGCTCTCTCGCGAGTTAGAGAACACTCGACGAGTGGGGGAATTTCTCTCCCGTGTTCTCGCGCGTTCCTCCCGTCCCTCGCGCGGTCGCCCCGCACATCTCGGCGTCCCTCTCCATCGTCTTCCACCTGTTATGCGATGCTGTGTGCCATGCTCGGCGCACTGGCGCAGGTGCACTCTCACGTATATATAGTCGTCGCGGCTATCTCGACATTTTTCATCCTCCTTCCCGGTCGCGCCGAGGCGGACGGCGCGACGGGGAGGAGAGGCGCCGAGGTGAGAGCGAGGTCGATGCCGAGTACGCATCTACGACCTTATTGTAACCGAGGCTCCTCTTTAGGAATCTTTGGCTCATCGGCCGAGTCACTTTTTATTATTGTTTTTTTTTTTTATTTTTTAATTTTTAGTAATTGCTTCGCTTCGGTTCTGTTTCGTTCATTGTCGATCATCGGACGCATGCGCAGGAGGAGATTTCACGAATATTTCTTGGCGACCATGGACAACCATTTTTCGTTCTCATTGATTTTTGCGATGAAACGTTATTTTTTTTTCTTCTTTTTACACGCGATTAATCATGAAAAAATTTTTTTTTCATTGTTGATCGCATGTAAAAAAAAAATGTTAACGTGTCATCGCAGACCTTGGATGTTTGTGATCATTGGGAGCGAATATTATCTGGCAATATTCGTTTGAAAGAAAATTCATTGTGAAAAGTATTTCAGTTCGTGGACCGCTTAATTTTAACCGGAAAAGTGGCATTTCATCTCAGTTCCTCTTTAGGAATCTTTGGCTCATCAACCGAATAATTTTTAATTTTTATTTCTTATTAATACATTGCTTCGCTTCAGTTCTCTTTAACTAATTGTCGGTCATCCGACGCATGCGCAGGAAAACAGTAAATTCAACGATTTTTTTTTGTCGACAATGGTCAACCATTTTCTTTTTCTTATTGATTTTAGAACTTTTTTGCTTTGTTATACACATTAAAAAAAACCTTTTTAACGTGTCATCGCAGACCTTCTGTATGTGTGATAATCGCGAGGGAATTTTATCTGGCAATGTCCGTTTAAAAAAATTGATTGCCGAAAGTATTTCAGTTGCTGGACCGCTTAATTTTAACTCCGGAAAGGTGGCGTTTCAACTCGGAGAATTTGTTGCAAGAGAAAATATCTCGGTGGGCGATATCCGTAACTTTTGCGGCACGAAAGTGTGCTGAGAGAGACCCGTCGCATCAATCTTCCAGAAATCGTCTCCAACCTCGTTCGTCACGCCATACACGTCGTGATACTATGTATCTCCCCATCCTAATCCGTATCCTCGGGAGCGCGGTGGTGCGCGAACGCGTGGGCGTTGTCCCGAGATCGTCCGGTCGTTCGCTATTTGTTACGTTTTGTTCCTCTTGGCTCTCGGCAGCGTTGCGGGCGCCGGCACGGGGCCACCCCTCCGAAAATCCCGAAACGCGGAGAGGTTGTACCTGCCCGGTTCGCTAATGGTACACACGCAGCTGCACCTGTGCGTGCGCGGATTGTCACGCCCAGCTGCGTAGTCGCCGAGTCGACTTGAGATTCGGAGGGGTGCGCGCTCACGACCACAATAAACACGATTACACGGCGAGTCACACATCTCAGCGCACCTTTTCTCCTCGCGGTGGGCACCTCGATTGCCAAGTGGGACCTTATTCTACGTACTCGAGGCTAAAGAAAGAGACCAGAATCGTCGCGGGACCATCTCGGTAACTGTTTCTTTTCAACGCCCCAAAATAATAAATGAAAAAAAAAAACAACAAAAATTGCATCTCCGAGTAACTCGCTAGTACTCTCTCGTGCCTGCGTACGTACACTCGGTCGAAATTCACATGACTTCAATGCGTATTATATCCCACGAGAGAATACCAAAAAAAAAAAAACCGTGGTATTACCCGGAAGAGAGAGCATAATACTCGGCAGGCTATCATTGTGCGCTTCGTACGGTATCGCCATCATCCGTGGCTCAATCATCGATGCGAATTGCGACGCAGGTGCATGGACCGACGAAATTACTGGTCGGAACGGCAAATACAATTTCGGGTATACTGAGCACGCGTACCGTTGTTGTTGTTATTCATGCGTGTGTATACACCCAATATAGAATGCGCTGTGTACACCCGGCGCTCTATATGGACGTTTATAGACATACAGTGTATTCCCATGTCCCCGTTCGCGCATTCCTGTGTACGCACCTGTATTCCGGGTGAGCTATGCGAGTTTATGTCCGCGGATACATATGCGCGAAACACACATTGACGGAAAGCCGCGAGGCGTAGGAGGAGGTCGGGGGGGGGGGGGAGGAGTGGGTGCAGTAGTTGGTTCGAGGCGGATCGGCGGACCGCACCGGGCTCGCTGTTTGTGCAGCAGCGTGCGTCCGTTTGTCCATTTGCGTATCGGGTCCGGTGCTTTATGGGAATTAGCGGTGTATTGTGGGTTGGCTGGTGGGCGGGCGCGGTGTGTGCGCTGGTGCGAGAGAAGCGGCGAGTGTCGGCGAACCGATGGCGTTCCCGGGGGTTTGTAGAGACAGTGGATATGCGGAGGACTCGTGAAAGAGATACCGGACAGGGATCGCAGGGGGGGTGTGGAGAACGAGGTAGGGTGAGATGGAGCAAGAGGGACATAGATTGGGAGACCGGGATTGAGAGTTGGTAACCAGGGGTAAGCCGGGAAATGGGAACTGGGGGTGGTCGGGAGGGGGGAGACCCTGGGATAATTCTCTGTGCGGCTGTTTGTCAATATGCGAGCGATATAATCACCAAGTATAATCACTGGCGGAGCTGCAGAGAGACCGAGAGATGAAGAGAAAGCTAGCTTTGTCCTGGGCTCTGTTGCCGCTGTTGCCACCGCATCCAATTCTGTAGCGGGCTGTACGCGTCGACTATATGTATATGGGAATAAATATATATATATACGTGTGTATGCATGGAACGGCGGTGTTTCTATCTCTGTGTTCGGTCTGTCAATAGAATGCTACTTTGTGACTCCCCAGGACATGCGACTGTCTCTCTGTATCTCCGATATTGTGTACGTATGAAATGGGAGAAAGAGAACCGTCAGGGAGAAAACGGGCCGAGCTGTGTACAGGCGAAACCGTCCCCGGTGAACCTGGCGGCCTGGCCTTTCCTACACTGGATGCCAATGTTATTAGGCTGGAGATATGATACGCTGCGGATATCGACGGTCCGTACAAATTGTCCTGCTTTTATGACTGAATTCGCTGCTCAAAGGATCGTGCGATAGAGAGTAGGCGAGCCGTGTGGAGCGGTGATTAACCGGGCCTGAGTCGTCAGGCTCAAATGGGGAAAATTAAACTCTTCGTGTCTAGGTCCGAGTCGGCGATATAGCCGCACGACAGAAAAGAATATTTTCAATTTCGCGCGATTTCGTCAAAGCCGTCTGAAGCCAGATTCAAGATTCTTCGCGATCGTCTGGAAAAAAGATAATAGTTAAAATTGAAAAATTGCAAACTTTTGATCTAGCGATTCTCATCGGAAGAGTGGAGAGATCTTCCAGCTTACAATCTTTTCGGACCAGCTAATCTGAATGGCGTTAAGTTTGCTCCACTCCCGAAGCTTCCTCAAGCCCTCCAATTTAGTGCACCCATCCGGTTGCTAGTTCCATTCCTCAAGTCGCACGCGACACCAGACCGGGGTGAAGTCAACCCCGTCACAGATCTCTCGCGCGACGGCCAACGTGATCCATATGAACGCCGCGTTGCTCGGGCGCATATGCCCTCGTTTTTTAAATTCCAGTACCTCTTTTTATTTGGCGCCAAGTAAAACCGCACTATCGAAACGTTCTCACTGGAAGTGAGAGTGGACAGATCCGAAAGCTCACAATTTTTTTGGACTAGCTAATTCCAATGACGACAGAGGTTTGCCCAAGAAGATCAACCTCTTAAGTTTGGTCCACTTCCATAGCTTCCTCAAGCACCCAATTCAATGTACTCATCCAGTTTTTAGATTCCTGTGCCTCTCTTCATTTGCCGCCATGTAAAAACGAACCACAGAAACGTTCTCACCGGAAGTGAGAGTGGGCAGATCCTCCAGCTCCCAATTTTTGTGGACTAGCTAATTCCAATGACGACAGAGGTTTGCCCAAGAAGATCAACCTCTTAAGTTTGTTCCACTTCCATAGCTTCCTCAAGCCCCCAATTTAATGCACTCATCCAGTTTTTAGATTCCTGTGCCTCTCTTCAATGTCGCCAAGTAAAACCGAACCATAGAAACGTTCTCACCGGAAGTGAGAGTCGACAGATCCTCCGGCTCACAATTTTGTTGAACTAGCCCAACTGAATGACGACGAAGGTTTGCACAGGAAGATCAGCTTCTTAAGTTTGCTCCACTCCCACCTCTCCCTCAAGCCCCCAATCTAGTGCGCCCATCCGGTCGTTAATTCCTTTCCTCAACCCGGCACGTGACGCCACACCGGGGTGATTTCAACCCCCCCCCCCCCCCCCCCCCCCTCGCAGATCTCTCGCGCTAACGTGATCCAAATGAACGCCGCGTTGCTCCACCGCCTACGCTCTCCCTTTTTTTTTTCAATTTCAGTGCCTCTCTTTATTTGCCGTCGAGTAAAACCGAAAGGTGCGTTCAGCGAATCAAGTACACTGTATGCACGTACCCCAACGTACATTCGCCAACCCGCGGACGAGATGGCTCCTCATCGGGGTGAGACACACATTCGCAACAGTCGGAGGGATTCCGGGTGTTCTCCCCTGCACCGACAGCTTCAGCGAGAGGTTTCGCGAAGCGGCATCGCGGCGGTTCTCTCTCACTCGGGGCATACACCAGTGTATCTTTCTGAGCGATCAAAGAATTATCCGAGCAGTGGCATCGCCCGAGCGCGACAACCTCGGCGTCGGTGCCCGTCCTGTTTGCCGTTTGATCGTGGCTCAACGATGCGTGGATGTACTCACGTGCTGGCGCAACCGGCAGCCGCCGGCTAGAGAGCCTTCAAAACCCTCTCGCTTAAACCTCTGTGTACCAGCACGTTTTCGTCTGTACAAACGACGCAGAGAAAACAGCCATCATCCCTCACGAGTCAGACTATGACACGTTAACGGTTAACGCGTTAACGCATTTCACTGAACTCCCAACACCCCGTGCGATGCCACCGAAGGTATCCTTCTCTCGCCCGCTGTTCCGAAGGCGCGACGAGACACTCTTCGTTTCTCGTTTTACCTCCCTCGCTCTGCCGACCTTGTCGTCGAGGCTGGTGACGTTATTGCCGCGGTGGCATCAGCATCGGTTCGTGGACGGGCCTCATCGCGTCGTCGCCAATCTACTTCCTTCCTTCCTTTTCTCGTTCCAGCGAGCTTTTGCCAAGCGGTGGCTCGTGGATATGGTGGCTGGCGCGATGAAATTTGTAGAGTCGAAGACCTCGTAACTCGGCCATGGATTCTATCTCCGAGAAATGGGTGACTGCGTTTTGGACCACCGGTCACAGACGCGTCTTCTGGATCGGATGGACAGATAAAGAATTGGTGATCTTTGGGTTCGTTGAAGTAATCGCGGTGAAATTGGTACAGTCGGAAACGTAACTGGTTCATGGTAGATATCTACATGGACCAGTTGGGTTTCCGGAGACTACGTTTGGACCACCGCTCACAGACGCGTCCTCTGGGTCGGATGAATAGATAAAGAATTGGTAGCAGGAGTTGGCAGAGGTTGGCACACTCTATCGAAGTGTAAAAAAGAAACTCAGATCCGAACTTGTTACTCAATTATTGTGCAAATCTGCACGGGAACTATTTCGTGTTTTTTTTTTTCTCGGTGTGTGTATTCAGGTGATTGCATTGCATTGGCCTCAAAGACGTCATGAGAGTCGTCACAGAGTAGGTGATAGAGGAAGAGAATTCATACCATTGGTGAGAAGTGAATACCATTGATGGACACGGGAGAGATGTAGGAGACCAGTACGATTCTTTGATGATTGATTGCCATTTCAAAAAAAGTGCTGATTTCGAATATAATCCTATTTTTAATTAAATAAAATCTTGCGAGCGTCTTATCATGCAACAAAGTTATCTTTCTAGTAGTCATTATGCATGTGTTTTGGAAATCCATTATGCATGTCTTTTGGAAATCCATTATGCATATCCTTAGTGGACATTTTTAGCGTTAAATCTGGCGTGAAAAGGTCCCGAAAAGACCTTATCGTGACGCGATTTAATGCTCTAAAATATCTATCAGCTACTACATCCAATTTGATTAAAAAAAATGGGCCAATCTGTTTCATTCACAATTGGCTTTCTTAACATAAATGGCGTCCATTTTTCGTCCATAATTATGCCAGCTCGATGAAGTTGTTCTTCAATTCTCTGCAAGCTCTTCCATTCGCAAATAATTCAAGGATTGTTCCCATTTTTTTCCCCGATCCACTTAGAGGTTTTCGGCGTGCAAGATAAGCGTATTCGTTCTCACAAACGAAACTTGGTCGACGTAGCGGTCGCTCACGGGAGCTTCGACTGTATCTCTTCTCTTTCCCCTCTCTTCGTCTTCCTCTTCCTATTCCGATTTCTCTCTATCTCGAAGCGCCACTCCGAAGGCCGAGTTCAGCAGCCGTCTGAACTCTCTATCCGATGCTTATTCTTTCGCATTCCCTCGACACTCTCTCTTTTTCTCTCTCCACTCCCTCGCGTTCACTTCCTCCATCCACCCACCGAGTCCTCTCGAGTCGTGTCGTATACACTAATGCATGTAATTGCAGCTAACATCATTAAACCCGGCGACTGATGCCACTCGCTCAAATTACGACCCTCCCCATCTCGCCTCGCGTTTTCCACGCATCGCACCCCCTTCGGCGCCGAAGCTTTCGCGCGAAGTGGATAACACGCTCCCTTCTCTTCTAGGCTCGTCTTCCGTTTTTTCCCCTATTTAATATTATCGATACCCCGGATTATCGAATTTTATTTATTCTTTATAAATAAAAATTATTAAAACAATATTTGGCAATTTGTAATATTTGTAATTTTTTCCAATATTTGCAAAATTTTTCATTTTTTTTGTTGACGTATGTTATATTTCGCGATAACACGTTCTCTTTTCTCCCCAGCTCGTCTGGCATTTCTTCGCCTATTTGAAATTATCGATACCTCGGATTATCGGCTTTTATCTATGCTTTTAATTTTTTTCTTCTAAATGAAAAGCATTGACACAATATTTTTAATTTTTTTTTCTCAAATATGGCATATTTCGCGATAACACGCGTTGCCGTCTCTTCCCGGCTCGTCTGGCATTTCTTCGCCCATTTAAACTTGTCGATACGTCGGATTATCGAATTTTTAAAGATCCTTTATTTTTTAATTTTTATTGAAAAATAAATAAATTATTAACACAATATCTGCAGTTATTGAATTTTTGGGGGAAGGAGAACGTGAATAATGGTCGCTTATCGCCGGGTCTCCTATATCCGGTATTCCCGTCACGCAGCCCACGCAGGGGTGGCCGTACGTAGTACCTAATAATACGTATACATCGGGATATCGAGTGCCAGTCACGTAGCACCGATTCATCAATTTATCGTCGTCCGGTGTCTTTTTCACTTCTGATTCGGGCTGGCAGGTCACAATAAAAAAAATAAAAAAAATACATTTCTCTGGACTACCCATTGAGATTCCCGCCGCCTCGCTCGTCACCCCGTTTCGTTATTCCGTGTTAGGCTATATAAATACCCAGGTA
The DNA here is from genome assembly GCA_958510785.1 of Exephanes ischioxanthus. Classification (NCBI taxonomy): domain Eukaryota; kingdom Metazoa; phylum Arthropoda; class Insecta; order Hymenoptera; family Ichneumonidae; genus Exephanes; species Exephanes ischioxanthus. Next base: position 7,347,297 of record OY294025.1, read on the forward strand.
TTTTACTCCAATTTTTTTTTTTTTTTTAACAGTTACCCCGCGCATTAATAACCGCGTGAAAAAAAAAGTTACGCTTCAATTACTCATTTTTTTTCACACTACGACGAGCCTCATAAACCCGGGAATAATATTTTCCTGAGAATTCCTTACCAACCGGCAGAGCATGGTCGGTAACCGCTAGCGGAAAAACCAAGTGGTTAACGAGTCGATTAAGGTAGTCCTTGCGAATGGTGTTCACTTCGCATAAGTTTCAGACAAATGAGAGGGAATTGTAAACACTTCTCGATGGTATAAAAATCTGAAAAAAATCAAGTATTGAAGATACTGAAAAGATTAATTTTGCGTAATAACAATTCCAAAATGTTATGAACAAATCTCCCGAAAAAATAACTTGTTTTTTTAATGAAAATTATTCGTTGATTTTTCTGAATGCCTATGAATTTTTTCAGATTTTTAAATTCACCTTGAATTATTTGACTTTCTATAAGTTTTTCCCATATTAAAAAAAAATCAAAGCGAATTCAAAATTCTGAAAAAATTGATACGTATTCAGAAAAGTGAACGAAGCACTTTCATAGAAAAAAAGTTAGATGTCCCACAGATTTGTTGAGCAATTAAATTTTTCATCAATCTCTCAACATTTTGGAATTATTATTGTGCAAAATTAATCTTTTCAGCCCCTTTTATATGCTCGATTTTTTTTCAGATTTTTTTTCAGATTTTCATACCATCCAGAAGTGTTTGCGACCCCCTCTCATTTCTCTGAAACTTATGCGAAGCGAACACCATTCGCAAGGACTACACTAATCGCCTTCGTCGCCGCTCGCAAAGTAAATTACGAAAAAAGCAAGAAAAAAAAAAACGAAACACGAAAAAAAATTAAATTAAGAAAGAAAAAGGAAAAAAAAGGAATATTGCTTCAATGTCGAGAAATGGAAATTAAGTTCACTCGTTCCTTCGCTTGGCTCAAAGTGCTGACAAACGTCTTGAGGCTCGAGCTGTGTATTTCGCGGTTCGTTGCAACACGCCATATGAACCGATGCGTGGTCATAGCTGTGGCACTGACGCTAACCTAACCGAGGGTTAACGCCGAGGACCGGGCAAATGCACGTAAATGTACGTGCATGCAAGTTGCCCGGTGCAACGTCTGGACCACTTGGCACTTACATTATATAAGCAACACCCCCCCCCCCATTTTCCCTCCGGGCTTCTTGAGAGTCCGCGAACTGCTACTACGGAAACTCACCTTTGCCACAGACATAACCTGCGGTCGGCACACAGCACGCTTTTCCACACCCCTTTAATTTCTCCGCCCTTCCGATCCTTACTCTTCCGGTCCCGCGAGCGCGCTGGAGGGCGCCCGAGGGCAGCCCCGATTCGTTTCTGGGAGAAAAGTCTCACATAATTACTTTTCTCATTAACATTGTGCGGCTCATTGTTCGAGCGATCGTTAGCGTGGCCGCTCAACTCGCTGGATACGCCGAGGGACTCTCGCGATTCGAGCACACTCGACGCGAATAACAAACAAGCGGCTTCGGACTAAATTGCACGTACTCGTCAATTATTATTATTTTGTTTCGAGTTTGCACGGTTAATTTTTAGTTTTTTTTTTTTTCTTGTTGTCAATTTTTTTTGGGAAATTACGAACTTTGTTAATTTATTCGTGGATTTGTGTATTTATTTATTTATTCGTTTATTTATTTATTGGGGGTTGACTGTGGTATTATTATAATAATTGGAAGCCAAGCTCTTCTGATCGATTTTTATTGCCAGCGGAGAGCAAGCTTATTATTTGTTCTCGTGTGACAAGGTTTATGTCACACCATTTTTTGGTCCCTCGGAGCCTTTGGAGACTTTCCGGTAGTCGGAAAATCATATTTGGAAAAAAATATCTGAATATTCATCTATATATTTTTTTTACTAGGATTGAATTTAGTGACAATCGATGTAGACGATGTAAGTAATAAAATTAATTTTATATTGTGTAATTAAAAAAAAAATATAGCCTCTTTCAAAATTATCGGCGAGTCGTCGATTTTCCGTTGAAAATCTTCATATAAATGAAAAATTCGTCGATCGAGAAACCAAAGAGTTTGTATTCGCCGGTCGTGTTTATAATCGTCGAGAACTGGAAAACAGGAACTTCGTCGTTCATTGTCTCCGGCTATTACAACCAGAGTCCGCGAGATATAACACAGAGCCTCGCATTGTACTCTCTCCTGTTTTTCCCGCTGTGCGATTACCGTTGTCTGCGCGTACAAAGCATTTTTTTTTTTTTTTATCGTCATTCTGTCTCGTAATTCTCGAACCGCTTCGACAGGCGAGACGCGCTTACACGCATTGTAGTTTCCATGTGTTCGTCTCAAACGTAGCGTGTGACTCCGATGACTTTGTCTATCGTCTCCGAGACAAGAGACACGCGCTTCCGCCTCGTCGAGCGTTTATCGTCCTCGCAAAATATTCATTTTACAGCCTAAAATTTAATTATATATTTTATATAAAAGGGCTTTTGTGTCTCCTTTTTTTTTTTTTAATTCTCATATACTTTCCTCGGAGTCATCAACGGCAGAACGGCAGAGAATTTGCTTCGTGCAGGACAACTCTTTCGTACGAGTTCAAATTTCGTTTAATCGCTCGTTCGACTATAAAATTTTATTCAACAATTTTTTTTTTTGGTCCTTTCAAAAAGACTGCACGTTTATCGGTCAGTTCGTTCGAATAGTTATTATCGTTATCACAAAGTCAACGTCCGCTAATAAATTGTTACTCGATCAATGAGCGAGTAGGGGAGAGCGGGGCAAAACGGGACCGACAATTTGGATGCATCGATGGGGCAAAATGGAACGCCCCAAAATTATCGGAAAATTACGTTTTTAAAAACGTCTTTAAAAACACGATTTTCCAATAATTTTGGGACGTTCCATTTTGCCCCATCGATGCGTGCTGGATGGGTATACGGTTGAAAGGGAACAACAAATATAAATAAAAAAAAAAACAATTTGGTTTCCAGAGGAAATTTCCCAAACGTAAAAAAAAAAAAAAATCAGTAGACATCGCCTGAAAATGTGGTCGTTTCAGCCAGTGACAATTTCCCAAAAAAAAAAAAATATTTGTTTGATGAACTTGCAATAACGTACAGCGCCACATAATTCACAAGAAAACATCTTAAAAAAAAAAAAAAAAAAAAAATGACCACATTAAAAAAAAAAAACAAATACTAGCGAAGCCTGACGACTCTCGTTCAGAGAACGAAACGAAAGTAAGAAACCCGGTTGAATCGGTAGATAGTCTCTGTGGGCACCCGCCCGCGGGGTTTACTTATAACTCGGGACGGGACGACGGGGAAGAGCGAGACCCTATGGGGGAGAGGCAGTTCGTCGGACGTTTCGCCGCAGCGAGAGCATAGAGAAGCCGCATATGAATATGCGCCTACTATAAGCCCATTCGCTCTCGGCTCTCGGCGGTTAGAATCCGCGTGCGCTCGCGCGCGCTGGTATAGTAAGGAATTCCAGCGCGAGTCAGAGAATGTGAATGAGTCGGGCAGCTGCTGCATTCCCGTGTGCCGTCACTCCGCGAAATTTCTCAACCCCGTCCTCGTGTGCCTCGACCATCCCCCCCGAGATTTTCTTCGCCTTTTCTTTAGTTTGCACCGAAGCCGCGATACGTTCGCGCGGCGAGCGTCCCGCGGCTTCGAGTTCGCCGCTTCTTTCTGTATCCGAGGGGGAATCTCGATCGTCCTGTCTCCGCGTCGCGGCGCGCTTCTGGTGAGAATCCCGCGCTCCCGAGACAGCGGAGAAATCGTCGGGATCGATAACGATGCGAGATTCTCTTTTAATAGGTCCTATCTTCAGGAGCCGGCCTGCCCGGCTCGCGCGAGACACCGCGATTGCGCTGAACACTCCGCGACCTGAAGTATCCTTCTCTCAATCTCTCGCGCTCGGCTCCGTGCACACAATCTGTACATCTCGCGAAATTCCTCGTTTCGAAGGTAAAAGAATATCCTCGCTCTTACCTGTTCTTCGCGGAAAAACAAACGTACATGCGGAACATTTATTTTTCATGTATCTCGTAAACGCGTCACTTCCGGTCTGGAAAACTCATTTTTTTCGACCGGAAGTAACGTCATACCGGAAATACGCCACTTCCGGTTTGAAAAATCTAATTTCTCGGCCGGAAGTGACGTCACTTCGAAAATACGTGACTTCCGGTTTGAAAATCTAATTTTTCGACCGGAAGTGATGTAATTTCCGGAAAAAGGTAACTTCCGGTTGGAAAATCTCATTTCTCGTCTGAAAATGACGACATACCGGAAATACGTCACTCCCGGTTTGACAATCTCATTTCTCTGCCGGAAGTGACGTCATACCGGAAGTATGTAATATTCCGGTCGAAAAATGAGATTTTCAAATCGGAAGTCTCGTGTTTCCGGTAAGATGTCACTTCCCCCCGAAAAATGAGATTTTGAAGTCGAGGGTCACGTATTTCCGCTTCGCTCGTGTTCCTCGATATCGAATCGCGAACCGAACAGAGCCGCCGCTCCGGTAATGAAAAAAATCCGTGCCGGATATCTATAAATTCGCGATCACTCGAGGGTTCAATGTCATACGTCGCTCCGGCGTTTAAAGAGATACGATAACTCTCAACGGCCCTCCTCGTGCGCGGCGGCGCGAGGGACACACATGGACGACACCTGCACGCCGCGAGAGACGCTCATTAAAAGGCCTCTTCCTTTCTCTCCCACCTCGCTACGCAGCGCGCGTCCCCTTCGAGACCCGCCGCGCGTATATTTGCACTCGCCGCGGAGAGAGTGTCGTGCACTCGCGGTGCATCTCGCGCAACGCGCGCGATCCTTCCAAAAGCGTCGTACGCGGCCTCGTCCCTCTTGCGCGATTCGCGGCCCCGCGCGCAAACGTTCCCCTCACAGCTTCGTTCTTCCGCGGCTGCCGCGGCGCGGTGTATATTTCTGGTTCGCGCGGATACCGCCCGAGCGAGGGCGAACCTTTATTTCGGTTCTCACGTTTCCTCCATGACGCGCGCGCGCGCGCGCGCGAGCGCGAGCTTCGCCGCTCCTCGGGATGCGAAAATCTCGATTCTGCGTGTCCCTGGACGGGAGAGCGCACGACACGCCACGGCAATAAATACATTTCGCGTGTGCCCGACGCCGATCCGTAACTCGAGACGACTTCTGTTTTCGATAGTCGCGACTCGGATCGCATTTTGGAGAGGAATGAGCGGTCTCTTGGGAGTACTTTTTTTTTTGTCTACGGTAAAACATTATTTTTAGGTACACTAAACATTGGATAGTAAGACATTGTAGAAGTCATTAATTGAGAAATTATGTATTAAATGAAAGACGTCGAATTCGAGAGTTTGGAAAGTCGGCTTTCCGGTATCGACTGCATAGTGGACCGCGATAAAATACCTTAGTGGCATTCAAAAAACGGCATCCAATTCGAAAGGTCTGAGTGTCCACTGTCTACGATGCACTGGACAGTGGACCACTGTTCAATTTATTCGTTACAACATTAAAAAAAAGAGACATCGATTTCGAAAGACTGGAATGTCCACTGGACAGTGGATCGCGATTAAATACCTCAATGAAATATAAAAAGAACATCTAATTCTAAAAACTAAAAAGTCCACTGTGCACTGGATTACGAAGCACGATAAAATCCGTGGATTAAAAATAAATAATAAAAAGAAACATTGAATTCGAAAGTCTGGAAACTCCATCGAATAGTGGACCACGATGAAATACCTTCGGAACAAATTTTTAATAATAAAAAAACACCCAATTCGAAAAACTGAAAAGTCTACTAGATGGTGGACCACGATAAAATACCTCAGAAATTTTTTTTAAAAAACAACATCCAATTCGATTGACCGAAAAGTCCACTATGCACTGGACAGCGGACCATGATAGAAAATAAAAATAAATAAAAACATCAATTTTAAAAGTGTGGAAAATCCACAGAATAGTGTACTTTAAAATAAAGTTCCTTTAAAAAATGTATATAAAAAAAAGCATCGAACAACAAAATATTCGCGAGCTCACTCCATCGATCCCAGCTCGTCCCAGCTCTCTCCCCGATTAAAATTAATAAAATAAAATATGCATCCGGCTCCTCGCGGGCTGTTTTTTTTTTTTTTCAATGACTGCACGAGCTGTTACTTCGTAGGATGCACAGATGCGCCGAGGCCTCGTCGGCGAGTCTCGCCCGCTCCGCATTCGAGACTCTCGAGCTTTGACATTCGTCGGTTCACCTTGTAATTTGCTTACAATTAAAAATACGTAAGCCGGCAGGAGAATCGACCCGAGCGATTCCCCGTCGACGCCGGGTGAGCCAGCGAGCCGTCGTCAAAAATCCGACTCCGCTGCAGCCGCCCGAGAGCGCGCCTAGAAAGTGATTAATTCTTAACAAGGCGAGGTTTGCACGGTACTTGAGCGACCACGCGGCTGGCTTGCGGCCCGAGCTCGTGTGCCACGAAGAATGAGGACGTCGACGCTGATTCGCGGGAGCGAAGGGAAGAAGAGCGGAAAAAAAAAGCTCGAAGGGAGACACGCCGAAGCTGCGAGAGAATAAAAATGACGAAGAGAGAGGAGCGCGAAAAGAAAGCGAGGGGGCGCGGACGGGGCTGAACGGGGGTGAGACGATGACGTTGGAAAAAAAAAAAAGAAAGAAATTAAAAAGCGGCAGCGGCAGAACACACAGGGGCGGTGGAAAGAAAACATGTGTGTTACAATAGCTCAGGTGTGCCCAATCCTCGAGGCCGTCGAGAACAGTGCATCACCGCGATGCCGCGTGCACACGGTGGTTCCGAAGACATGAATTTCGTACACGATGCCTCGATGGTACTCTGTAAAAATTACACTGTATTACACTGTACTGATTTTTACATATGCAAAAATAAATTGCAAATTTATAATGCGCTGTCATTTGAAATTTGCTTACGTTACTTACATTAATCGATGATCAATGTACTTACACTGTACTGATTTTTACATATGCAAAAATAAATTGCAAATTTAATGCGCTGTCATTTTAAATTTGCTTACGTTACTTACATTAATCGATGATCAATGTACTTACACTGTACTGATTTTTACATATGCAAAAATAAATTGCAAATTTAATGCGCTGTCATTTTAAATTTGCTTACGTTACTTACATTAATCGATGATCAATGTACTTACACTGTACTGATCAGTACAGTTTATTACACTGCACTGACTTCTAAATTGCAAATTTAATACGCTGGTATTTGAAATTTGCTTACGTTACGTACATTTATTGATGATTAATGTACTTACACTGTACTAGTCAGTACAGTGTACTGACTAGTACAACTGACCACTGTTGTACAAAAGTAAATTGCAAATTTAATGTGCTGGTACTTGAAATTTGCTTATGTTTTTTTACAGTGTACTGCAAAGTATCTTTAAGTATATCGTCTCTCGAATTTTTTTTTTAATTTTCTTATTAGCGACAATTGATTACTGAGAACTGATTGACATGCGATGATGAAGGAGCACGGTGACTTCACGCACCGGAAACTGTTAATGATTTTCGGGTCCTGTGAACCGCAGTCGCGGCACTAAAACTTAAATTGCAAAATTAACGATAAGTCTATCGTCAATTTTACAAATCTGTATCTCAATAATAAAAAAACAATTAAAAACACAGGTAAAAAACACAGTTCATCGACAAGATTAAAAAAAAAATGTTGGGCCTCCGCCGCCAAGTTACATTTGTTAAGTGCAAAACCTTCTTTTAGCGCAGAGTTTCATACTTCTGCAGTTCGGCCGTTGAGCTTCTCTTCGGCATTTCCCGGGACAAAAAACGGCGAGCCATTCATCCGGCAACTATACGGCGCTCTTAATACCTCGTCCACTCCGCGCTCCCAATTAGTCCTCCGTTATTTCATTTTAATGACTCGTCAGTAAACAACTCTTATAATAAAAATAAAAAGAAAAATTAAATCTAAGCTCTTACTCAGGATGACTTCGTCCCCATCGAGAGGCCCGTTATTCTGAATCTCCCTGTAGATCGCCTCATCTCGTCCTTGGCACCTCTTCAGTAAATAACTGATGATAATTTTTTTTTTAACTTGAATCACCCTTTAGGTACCGCACCCAGAAAAATAATTTATTTGACGGCCACCATTTATTTGGTTTAAGTAAAATATTGATTTGACTTAAATAAATACGTATTTCATTTAAGTAACTATTTACTTAATTTACATAAATATTTATTTAAATCAAATAAGTATTTTACTTAAACCAAATAAAAACAGTGGCCGTCAAATAATTTTTTTTTCTGGCTTCGGGGACTTTTTGCCAATCGCAAACGGAGTCCTTCTTTTGAGCACAAATACGATACGGATGTTCGTAATAAATTTTCTTCTGCCTTATAAAAAAAACGACACTTCAAGTTACGTCTGTGAATTTTTTCAGATTTTTCAGATCAGTGATCGGCTCTTACTCAGGATGTATTCATCCGCATCGACAGTCAGCCCGTTATTCTGAATCTCCCTGTAGGTCGCTTTATCTCGTCCTTGGCACCCCGTGCTCCGTCGGGGGCGCCGGGGGGGGGGGGGGGGGGGATGGGGTTGGTTTTCTGGACGGACAATATAAACGCCAGGGCAACCGCAAGGGCAACAAGAGCCGGAGAACCGTCCGTGCGCAGACTTTAATTAATTTTGTATGTGTTGCACACGCCGCCCCGAAAGAATAAAGTCATCCCGGCGCTCTCGTCTCCGCGCTGCTGCGGACCACGAGGACCGACTTTGCGCCGCTGCTGCTCCCTCCCGACGTACAACAGACTACCAGACGTGGCACCAAGCCCGAGATCCACTCGAAGAGAGAATAATGCCCTCGCGAGATGCACGTGGCTCGAAACAATTCCTCACCCTCGGCATCCACCGCGCGGCCCCCGCAGCCCCCGCCGCCCCCCTTCATCCTGCGGTCTCGCGGTCTGTCGCCCTCCCCCGATTCCTTTAAAACCACCGCGCGGTTTCTCTCGATTTTCTTTCTCGTTCGACATAGGCGCATCCCCGACTCGTCGCAGAGCCGAGGTTCGCCACTCGAATCTTAATTCGATAGACCGGAAGATCGAGGCCGTAACAACCCCCGCTGCAGCCCGAGTGCACGCGCAGTTCGGGCGGAGGGATGAATATACCGGGTGATATAGAGGGTCGATCGGGAAACAGATTTTGTTGCGGGATTTTGTTCTGTTCTTGCGTGTCGAAGAGGTATTTTTATATATATTTATTTATATTTACTATTTATAATAATATATATATACAATTTATATATACTTTTTTCGCACTGGTGTGGCGCTATTTAAGAGCATGTGAAACACGTTCTCAGCTTGTCTCCCTCCCTCCGCCGAGAGCGCCACTGATCTCTCTCGCACTCCATAGTGTTTCACATACTCTTAAGGTGCCAAATGGTATTGACAAATTAATGAAAAATAATATTTTTCCTTATCGTTCCTTGAAAGCTAGCTTGTTTTTTTATGAAAATTATTCGTTCACTTCTTCGAATACGTATGAATTTTTTCAGATTTTTAAATTCACTTGGAATTTTTTTTTATATGGGAAACATTTATGGAAAGTCACAAAAATGCCGACGTTCAGGAAATCTTGATTATATAGACCGGAAGATCGAAACCGTAACAAACCCCACTGCAGCCCGAGTGCATGCGGAGTCCGAGCGGAGGGATGTATATATAGCGAATGGTGAAGGGTCGATTGGGAACAAGATTTTGTTGCGGGATTTTGTTTTCTTCTCGCGACTCAAAGAGCCATTTTTTGGCATCGTGTGTTACTATGTAAAATTGCGATCGTTTTTATCCTAACGATACGAACGGAGATAGGGTGATTTCCGGTAACGCGGCCGTGTTTTTCTTTTCGCAAAGTGGAGAACGGAAGTCACCGCTTTAAAATATTGTAAACCGGCGTAAATATGGTAAATTTCATAAACACCAGTCTCGACTGTTTCACGAGTCGGAAGAAACAGCCTTCGCAACCACTGCCTCGTCACACTGAGAAAGAAAAATTGTTGGGACAACAAGAATTTTGTTACCATAACAGATTTACCTGGTTAACATAAGGGACAACAAAATATTTTGCTGTGGCAGCAAATATTTTGCTGTGGCAGCAAATATTTTGCTGTGGCAACAAATATTTTGCTGTGGCAGCAAATATTTTGCTGTGGCAGCAAATATTTTGCTGTGGCAGCAAATATTTTGCTGTGGCAGCAAATATTTTGCTGTGGCAGCAAATATTTTGCTGTGGCAACAAATATTTTGCTGTGGCAGCCAAATATTTTTGCTGCCACAACAATAAACCATTAACGATCTACATTTTGTTAGAGAAACAGAACAATTTTTCTCCGTGCATCCGCAGACCGATGAAGCCAATTCGCCAGGAATGAATCGTCTGCGTTCCGAGCGCGACGAGAAATTCGCGATCGAACGACCCGGAGATAAGCAAACTAAGAAAAAAAAATAAATAAAAAAGAAAGTCAAACATCTCTCGGAGACACGTTACTGCGAAAACAAAAGAACCGGAGCATCTTCTACGAGAAAGCTACAAAAGCGTACGACACTTGCTCCACCGTCGGGCCGAGCGGTTCGACCGTCGACGGAAACAAGTCGGAGTCGCCAGCGAGGACGCCGCGCAGGATGCGAAGATACACAGAGTGATGAAGACCAAAAAAAAAAAGAAAATGTGAAAAGGCTCTTCGATGGAAAGACGCGATGCAGAAGAAAAAGGAAGAAAGCCACTTCGAGGTGACGCGAAGCGAGAGACCGTCGTGTTCTCCGCTCCTCGATGATCCTCGCGACGTCTTTCGTCCCGGCGTTCTGCCTTCCCCTTTCTCCGCGAGTCTCCCCGTGTCCCGAGGGAGCTCCTCGCCGTCTCAGCCTCTCTCTTCCCATCAGCGTCGTCGTCCTCTCGGAGCACGCTCCGCCAAGCCGGCAACGCCGCAAGGACGATATCCTCGAAGGACTCCTGGCGGAGATAAGAAGCCGAAGACAATAATCCTTCTGACGGCTCGACGGTCTCGCCGTGTCGGCTTATTTCTTCCCCGACTCTCGCGGAAGACGGCGAGAGAGAGAGAGATATCCCTCGTCCCGATCCCACGCGCGTCACACACTCGTCATCTCCACACACGCTCGAAGGCCCCGGGCCTCGTGCAGGACGAGGGTTCAAGCCCTGCGGACTCAGCCGGAGCGTCCTCTCGCGCTTCTCGAACATTGGATTTGATGCACTTAAGTGATCCTCTTTTGTCCGATGCGGACGCGGCTCTGATATAATTCGTACTGATCTCTCGCTGGCGAGTGAATTATTATTTTATCGGGATGCGTTTGTTCCTCGTCTCTTTGCGCATTCGCGGCGGTCGATGGACTTGCGAGGAACTTGGATGTTTTTTCTTTTTTTTTTTTTTTTTGGTCCTTTTATTTATATCGGAGCTGATATCGGGAACGCTTGTTTCATTCTTCCGTTCTTTTCGTTAAGGTAGCTAAGTCAAGGGACCCAGTTTCTGACACTTCTACGCAGATCTCGCACTTCAAGCGTGTAAAATCATAGGGATAAAGAAGGAGGACCAAGAGTCGCAGTTTGTGGCCCCCCGAACGCGCGCTACCCATTGGCTGCATATCAAATGGTGGGGGGGGGGGGGGGGGGGGGGGGGCCGACTATGCTAGAGGTACCCCTGTCAGAAACTGGGTCAGTGTCAGAAACTGGGTCCTTTACCTTATGTCGGTAGGCCGGAGTCATACACTGAGAAAAATAAATGGTTGGATTAAACAAACGCGCTGTGACATACGTTCAAAGGTGTATTTGGTTGGTTCAACAAAAATGTCTGTTCCAATCGAAAATTTTTGAATAAATTGAAGCAAATAATCGTTTAACAAAACAATCCTATATTTGTACCAAACAAATAACAGCTTTGAACGTATGTCACCGCGACTTTTGGTTAATCCAACCATTTTTTTTCTGAGTGTAGACATCAGCGTCTATATATGATATAAAAAATTAATTATATGTGGTACTTCGTCTGCATCAATATCATTATTAAAAATAATGGAGTATCTATGAAAATGTTCGCAATTAGATTGAACCGACTATTTGTAAGCAGGTTATTTGTTTAGTGTGTATTTGACTTAATTCTTACAATTAGGTTAGGAAACGTCTTTTGGCCCGAAACCTTGGACCTTGAACGCAGTTCTGTTAGTCCGGTGAATTCACTTTTTTTTTTTGTTGCGCATCAATTCCTGATTGATTCGCGAGTTCTCTGTCTTTGATCTGAGTATGTGAATTCTCGATTCGATCAATTTCGCCAACTCTCCAGTAAGCGCCGTGTAAAAAAGACCGATTTTCAAGATCTAATTATTTGCGTTCAGACTTAAGATCGAACTCGAACTGCATTCGAAGTGGAGTTCAGACTTAAGATCGACCTCAAAGTGCATTCGAATTTGAGTTCGGACTTAAGTTGGAACTTAAGATAGATCTTAAGCGCGCGATGACGTTCGGACCAAGTTTCGATATTGAGTTCGAACTAACGTCGTGAAGTTCGACCGTGAGTGTCCATCGCATCGCACTGCGATCTCCTCAGCCGCACTAACCGATTATCCGCTCGGTCTCGTTATGTCAGCGAGTCTTCTCCTCCGGGACAAAAAAAAAAAAAAGTTCGAGTCCGGAACAACGCCGATACATTGATACCAGTTGGTCCAGCGAAGAGTTCCGGACGTTATCGTGCGCCGACGTAGATGACGCAACGACGAAACCCCGAGACAAAGTCCTCTTTGTGACGTTCACCGGGTTCGCCCGTCGCGCATCTCGTCGTTTCGAATGGCCGTTCGCATTACTCTCACGCCGGGCTCGCACAGTGTTGCACCGTATTTGAATTCAATGCCAACAAGAAGTCGGCCAGAGTAGTTTCATTAGCCATAGAAATCGCCGCTACGAATGGTCCGCGCGCAATATTGTGACCTATTATCGGTGCCAAAGAGGATTATTAATATTGTAACAGCTTACGTGGAAACCGCGGTGGGAAAATCCGATTTATATAAGACCGTTCCTATATTCATGGCGCGGTGCGAGTTGCAAATCGCCGCTCGGTAATCGCGCAATTTGTTTATTCATCGAATGCACTGCGCGTGCGCACGCGCGTCACGAGAGCGACGGGCGCGCTCGAGCGGGGTGCAGCGGATATCAAAAGGATTAGAGACGGGCGTATGGATAATAAACATTGACCGATAAACGATATACGGGAATATCTCCGGGAACATCTTTCTATACATCGCGCTATTCCGATACGCCTCCTCGAATTCCCCTTTCTTGCAGTCATATCTTATGTATACATGTGCATATATATATATATATATATATATTTATGTATATATGTATGCATGTATGTATGTATGCATGCATGTATGTATGTATGTATGGATGTATGTATGTATGTATGTATGTATGTATGTATGTATGTATGTATATATGTATATGTGTATGTATAACGGGTATCTGTGTACAGAGAGACAGAGCGTACCTTCGGTTCTCTGATCTATGATTATGGATTCCTTGATGTCCGTGCGGTTCGCTGGAAAGACCACAGTGCCGAGTTCCAATAGCATACAACCGTCCCCGGGCAACCGGAATCCTTCCGGCACGTATATATGGCTGCTTATATACCCCTCGTGCCTTTGCCCACCTCGACGAGCTCGACCTAATGTAGGATTATCTCTCGGAGCCTTTGCTGAGACAATATTACGAAGTTTATGGCTCGGGTGTTTTTTTTTTATTATTTATTATTCTGTTTCATTGTTATCCATTAGGAGGATTTATCGGCTTCTCATTCTTCGTTTGTCGTGAGTAATTCAGACATAGTGGCGATGATTATGGATGAATTTAAAAAATACATAAAACTGAGGTTTCAAATGTAGCGACTCTTAGAAGTTATTTGTTAAAATACCCTGAATAGATAATCGTTAATTTTGCACAATAATAAATCCAAAATGTTATTAACAAATTTATGAATAATAAAATTGTTCGACAAATCTCCCGGAAAGCTAACTTTTTTTTTATGAAAGTGCTTCGTTCATGTTTCCGAATACGTGTAAATTTTGTCAGATTTTTTACTTCACTTTGATCTTGTTTCATATGGGAAAACCGTCACAAAATTCAAAGCGAATTTAAAAATCTTAAAAAATGCAAAAGTATTCAGAAAAATGAACGAATAATTTTCATTTTCTTAAAAAGTTATATTTCCGAGAGTTTTGTCGAATAATTTTACTTCCCATCAATTTGTGAATAACATTATCGAAATTGTTATTATGAAAAATGAATCTTTTCGTAATCTTTAATACGCTTGATTTTTTTCACATTTTTCTACCATCGACAAGTGTTTACAATTCCCTCTCATTTCTCCGACACTTATGCGAAGTGAACACTATCCGCAAGGACTCCCTTAAGTGAAATGGCAATCGATCGATCGAAAGCAATTCCTCGATCGCCGACGCGGTTTCGCTCCGGTGAAAAAAAAAAAAAAAAAAAATTGCCGGCGCGATCGGGCAGGGCCGACGGGTTGTAGCGAGGGAACGCAGAGTGTAGCGCGTGTGCCCTCGAGCGGTTATGGGGGTAGGTATGTTTCGGTAATTGCGCGGCTAATTTTAGTCGGTGCAGTTGGCGTCAATGCGCGGATGCATATTCAGAACGGCCTCCTCATATTCTTATGCCCACTCACTGAACCGGCGGCTCGGCGAGCCTCGGCTCGGTTCTCTCCTCTTCGTCTTCCCTTCCGCCGCCACGGCTCGCGTTTCTCTCTCCGTCCGACACGCGGCATCCCTCGACGGTGGCGAACGCACCGGAGGCTCGCTGTGTAGGTGAATGTGAATGGAACTTGCTGGCACCCCGCCTGTTTATATTTAGCCACTGTGGGCGGTATAACTGTCATGGATACGTATCATCGGCATAACTGAGCTTCACCCGGATGAATAATGAAGCCTCATCGGCTGTAACCCCTTTCATCCCCCCTTCACCCTCCCGCCCACCGATGGCACCGTCGACTGGCCGATTATCGAACGATCGTTCGGATTCATTATCGTTACTATTAAGCTGTTGAGGTTCATAAGTGGTCGAGGGATGGTTGTCATCGATGGCGCTCTTTGCGCATGCGCGGTGGATCGGACCGATCCGGAAATTCGTATTATCGGCATAACTGAGCTTCGACCGGATGAATAATGAAAATCCCCCCTCCACCCTCCCGCCCACCGATGCACCGTTGACTGACCGATTATTGAACGATCGTTCGGATTCATTATCGTTACTATTAAGCTGTTGAGGTTCATAAGTGGTCGAGGGATGGTTGTCATCGATGGCGCTCTTTGCGCATGCGCGGTGGATCGAACCGATGCGGAAACTCGTATTATCGGCATAACTGAGCTTCGAACGGATGAATAATGGAGCTCCATCGGCTGTGATCCCTGTCATAAAACCCCATTCCGCCACTCGCACACAAATGCACCGTCAACTGGCCGATTATCGAACGATCGTTCGGATTCATTATGGTTACTATTAAGCTGTTGAAGTTCATAAGTGGTCGAGGGATGGTTGTCATCGATGGCGCTCTTTGCGCATGCGCGGTGAATCGGTGCGACCTAGAAATGGTTCAGGACGATGCACTGGTTTGACATCATTGTGCATCTCATCTACGTGAACTTCTCGCACCTGTTTGCCTACTGAGTTTGTAGACTGGGATTGAGGTACTTACTTGATAACTGATAAAGTATACGAGCTGGCAACTTGTTGTTATCGGTAATAGCTTTTCATTACCAGCGCCACAAATGCGGCGACTCTGTCGGTGAGATATTATTATTTTTTGGACGTTAATATACACTTTTCTTTCAATTGCAATAATATCTGTCTAAGGACCAAAAATATCAACAACAAAGTTTACCGATTTTTATTTTTATTGACCATCGAGGACACGATGTCGGAAAAATGTCGGGACCAAAAAAATATTTGAGAAATCTTTTTCTTTTCATTGACCGTCAAGCCTATCAGAATATCTATGGAATGGAAAAATGTCCGGATCGAAAAAAAAATGCTGTTTATTGTCCATTAAGCCTATCAGGATATCCATGGAATGAATGTTGCGATAAAAGAAAATTAGAGGGATTTTGTCTTTTCATTGGCCTTTGAGCAAGTTTGGACTTCTCGACGATAAAAAAAAACATTGGATTGACTCACCGATGAAGTGAACGGAAGAAACGGTTCGATCTCCGCACCGATCGGACAGAGTCGATCGTCCCCTGAGGCGATGCGGTGTCTCCGATAGTGGCGAATCCGCAGCCTCCTTCCGGTAGGCCGCGACGCGCTGCTGCTCCTCGCGGCTCGTTCGTTCCTCGGCCA
This sequence comes from Exephanes ischioxanthus, assembly GCA_958510785.1. NCBI lineage: Eukaryota > Metazoa > Arthropoda > Insecta > Hymenoptera > Ichneumonidae > Exephanes > Exephanes ischioxanthus. Next base: position 7,363,716 of record OY294025.1, read on the forward strand.
GAACCAGCTGGGATTAATAATTCGGATTAAGGTGCTGCGGTCTATAAGCGCGCGTATGTATGTACCGACTGTATGACGTCTTCCCGGGGTGGACCCGGGGGCATCGCTGGCGGATGAATAAACGTCTTCCTTATAGTCCGAAATAGACTTTAAACTTCAAGCGTATCTGGATCACAGCCAGAGTAGTTATACGCCGGTGCGCAATTATGTTGATAGGTGGTTAAATAAAATGTTTTCCTCAACACAATAACGATCATTACACTTTACATTATAAAACGTTTATCGGAAATTACCCAATTTTCGAACAGCTTAGTTCAACCGATCGTTAAATTCGAAAACTTTTATTCAACGAAACTTTCTTAGCTTACGCTCGCAGTTACACTCAGAAAATAAGCGTTTTATTAATCGTGACGAATACTTTCTTTTCTTCTTTTCTCTCGATGTATCGTGTTAAGCGAAATGCAATCAATTCAATGTTTGGTGAATAATTTTCGTCTCGCGCCGTTATTCATCGTAGATTCTATAGCGGTGTACTGAAGACTTCGGGCTTTACTTTCGCTGAAATTCTTCACAAAAATGGTGCAGAAAAATCTTACAAAAAATTGAACGAAGATTATGTTCAAGTTTTTTAAAGACAAGTAAACGATTTATTCGGTACAAAGTTAAACGCGCTGTTTTTCACGAGGCCGATTATTAAATCGACCCCGTTAAAATCAGAAACTTTCATTAAACGAAACTTCTTGGAGGGCAGTTGCAGTCTCAGAAACTAAGTTTTTGTAAAACTTAATTGATCGCATAGATGAACCGGCGATTTGTTCGGTACAAGGTCGAACGCGAGGCTGATCATTAAACCGGCAATCTTTGAAAATTGATATAATCGAAACGTTGCGTCCGATCCAGTGGAAACTTTGAGTTTTCACGAGGGCGCGACTAAGAAACGTGCCGTCAAAATTTCAAAGAGCCATTAACGCATCGAGATAACAGTGGAGCCCTCCTTAAATGAGCGAGCTTAGCGATGAAGGCTCTTCTTTGAAACGCTCCGCTTGCGCTCAGGAACGCGAAAATTGAGAGGACCATAAAATTTTGCTCGCGAGGGAGTTTAACGTGTATGTAAAAACAAGGCTTCCATTATTGTAGCGTGTATAGAAGTTTGCTCTATAATTGTACTGTAACGTTCGCCTTTGCCACTTCGTAGCCGTACCCGAGTCACATGGCGGTCGACTCGCAGAAGCAAATCGAGATGCAACGGTTACAAACGGAACACTTGAAACGACAGCAGGAGCACATTATGCAGCACAACATACAAGAGCTCCAAGCGCAGATAACAAAGGGCCAGCTGAACATGCCCGGTCCACAGTCTATCTTGTTCCTACCGTTTCTCGAGCAGCTACGAGGCCTGCCCGTTACGTCGATGCCACCGCCAACATCCACGGCTACCACAGGCAACAAACATATCAATTCTATCGCTAATGTAAGTTGAAAGAAATATTCACATTTAAATTCACATTTCAATGATTACGATTACGACTACGACTACGACTACGACTACGACTACGACTGCGACTGCGACTGCGACTGCGACTGCGACTGCGACTGCGACTGCGACTGCGACTGCGACTGCGACTGCGACTGCGACTGCGACTGCGACTGCGACTGCGATTGCGATTGCGATTGCGATTGCGATTACGATTACGATTACGATTATGATTATGATTATGATTAGCTTTGAACACTTTTTTATTTTTCATTTTTCGATTATCCAACAGATGATCAGCAGTCACAGAGATGGACAGAGCTGGGCGACCGCCCATCTGGCTCAGATGACGACGCAAATGGAGAAGGAGAGATCGCCAACTCCCGTGTCATCGGCCGTGGCGCCGACGGCGGCCCCTCTCCAGGATCCGGACGCACCCCTAAACCTCACCAAGCCGAAGTCCTCGTCGTCGGGCGCGACGGCGTCCTCGTCGCCCGGAAGCGACTCTCACTCCACAGGGGCCGGAAGCAGCGGTCATCAGGAGCAACCACTCGCAGCTACAGCGCCGAAACTCTTTCCGCCCGGTTTACCAATGCCGAGAAATTACTTGCCAAGCCTACCCTACGCCGGACTACCTCCCCATCTAGGATCTCTCTCATCGCCAAGTGAGTCTCATGGAAATCCGCTCCGAAATGCGGAAATAATTTAAAAAAAAACACGCAATAATTGCGTTCGATCAATCGCCTTTACTTCACTCGGTGCGAAAATGACAGTTTTACGCACGCTCACGTGTGTAAAACTGCCACTTTCGCACCTAGTGACGTAAAAGCTTGTACGATACACGTGCGAATTTTTTTTTCTTAACTCGTGCGGTTGCAACACTCGCCTTTGGCTTGTGCTGCAAACCCACACTTGTCAGAAAAAGTTTTATGTAACTCATGCATGAAAAGTGCTATTTTTCGTGCCTGCCGAGATTGGCGTAAGTGGCGCTTTACAGCCAAGTGTACGACAAATACTCGGCGCGAACGCACATCGAGCCGATTTTACTTTACGCACGCTTCTCGTACTTTACGCACGCTTCTCGTACTTTACGCATTCACGCTGTACTGCATCACAATCAGCAGGCACGGACGAGCGCTTCTGTAATTTCGTTAAAGAAAATATTATGCAATACTAGTGCGGTGTAGCGAACATCATACGCGGACTGTGAAGTGTCCAAAGCCCGTTTTACCGCACTTAGTATAGTAAATTACTATTATCGCACTAGTCTCGTAAATACTATTTTGTGTCGTTCGTTTCGATTTATTAATATTCTTAATTTTTTTGCTTTTTTTAGTGGGCAAAATGAGCAAGGACGAAACCGGTGGACCGGGCGGTTCGGCGGCGGCGGCCGCCGTGGCCGCGGTCGAAAAACACTTCGCCATGCACGGAATATACGGTTTGCCACCGAATCCGGGGGCGATCGCTCCCTCGCAACAGGCGCAACGACCGATGAAACATTCCGGTGGTCGGGACGAGCCACAGCAGGAGGAGCAGGATTATCTTTCAGCCCAGCACTGTAAGTAGCAATATATTGTTACCATCGGGCTTGTTGTGGCTGGGCTATTCGGTCTTACGGAAACGTCGAACGAGGTGTAAAAAAATCGGATGTAAAAAAAAATTCCACGCTCTGCACAGTTAAAAAAAAAAGTATTTATGTTGTTTGCACAGTTAAAAAAAAAGTATTTATGTTGTTTTTAGTATCGGATTTGTTGTGACTGGACTATTCGGCCTTACCGAAATGTCGAACGAGGTGTAAAAAAAATCGGATGGAAAAAATCCCACGCTCTGCGAATTTTTTTTTTTTTTCTTTTTATTATACTTTTTTTACGTTAAACTTTGAAAATAAACAGGCAACGAATAACCGATGATTGTTGTAATTTTTCAGTGTGGCGAGATCCTGGCTACAAAGTCCCGGAGGATATTACGGAAAAAGGTAAAAACCGGCGTCTGTGCAATATTTTATATCTCGACGTACCGGGGAAAACTGGCCCGCGTAGTATCTCGAACGTACGGTACGTGAGAGCCGCAAAAAAAATTGTTTCGAATTGTATACGAGAAGTGACTCCCATGTGCGTCGTACGCGGTTCGATATAGTGTGAATAAGCGATTGTCGGGTGTGCCGCCTTTCTCTATCCGAGACGGAATTTCTTTAACACAGTAACAAGAATTATACATTATCGACATACGACGCCAAGTTACTTTTGAAAAATGCCTTAAGGTAGTCCATGCGGTACAGCCAAGTCAAACGAGCAGCCGGATTTTGAAAAATTGTTTGTACGCTTTCTATGGCAGACAGTTGGGGTCTCAGAAACTAAGCTTTTTTTTTCTTTAAACGTGACGATCAAAATTAAAAACAGTCGCGAAATCTTGGCTACAAAATCGCGAAGGATATTACAAAAAAAACGTAAAACAATCCTCTGTGCAATCCCAGATAGCACGAAAAAAATTGTTATCAAAAAGTGATCTCAATGGATTCCGAAAGTTAACATCCATCCAAAAAGTAAACTCTTGCACGTAGCTTATAGTTACCCTACGTGCAGTCCAGAAAGGTAAAAAGTGTTTAAAAAAGTGTACTTTTTATAACAACTTATTGTCCACAAACGCCCATAATTTTTTATTTCTCAATTTTCCGATCGCACCATCCGGCTCTAGTTTTATAAACGAAAGTTCAAACTAAAATTATTAACGACACGTGAAATTAAAGAACCGATTTGTACATTCAAACCTGGACGCACGAGTTTGTCACTAATTTAACAAAATTAATTTTTACAAAACTTCGTGTTCCGATTTTACAAAATAATTTTTGTACTCCGTATCTAATCCATTTAGATCACTTTTTCATACCAGATGCCTTTTTGCTACCGGGGATATTTTATATCTCGATGTACAGAGGAAAACTCGAACGTACGTGTCGTGAGAGTTGCAAATAAAAATTGTTCCAAATTGCATATGAGAAGTGGCTCTCGTGTGCGGTGTACGCGGTTCGATATAGTACGAACGAGTGTGTGGCCTTTCTCTATCCGAGACGGAATTCCCGCGGGACGAGGCGAGAAGTTGACGCGCGGGGCTTCCCCTTAAGGGAGGAACGGAATCGCTTCCGACGCTGTTCCACCGAGCCGTCCCGCTTCTCTCTCTCTCAACGTCCTCGAAGATCATCCTTCGCACGCGACGTCTAACACGAGCTTTCTTTGTCTCTTCCGCACAGCGAAAATGGTGAGGCAGCAGAAACGAGAAAGCGAGAACAAGCCGCACATCAAGCGGCCGATGAACGCCTTCATGGTCTGGGCAAAGGACGAGCGTAGAAAAATTCTCAAGGCGTGCCCGGACATGCACAACTCCAACATATCGAAGATACTCGGTGAGTGGCACTGAAATATTATTAAAAAAAGGAATTTTTAATAATGATAGAAGGTTTGTTAACAATAAAAAAAAAGAATTTATTGCACTCCGTGCGGAAAGGACAGTTTTACGCACGCTTCGCATGTCCAAAATCCCCCTTTTCCCTCACAACTTGTGAAAGAGAATTTGGTACGATACTCGTGCGAAAAACTTTTTCTGAACTGGTGTGATTGCACTCGCCTTTGACTCGTGCTGCGAACTCACACTCGACAGAAAGTTTTATCGCACTAGTACCGTAAATTACTATTTTAGACTTTAGTTATTAAGATAACATTTTTAAGAATTAAGGTAGTCCTTGCGAACTTCGCGTAAGTTTCAGAGAAATGGGAGGGAATTGCAAACACTTCTCGATGGTATAAAAATCTGAAAAAAATCAAGCGCTGAAAATATTAATTTTGCATATAATAATAATTCCAAATTGATGAAAAATAAAATTGTTCAACAAATCTCCCGGAAAACCAACTTTTTTTATTAAAAAGTTTAGTTCACTTTTCTGAATATGTATGAATATTTCAGATTTTTAAATTCACTTTGAATTTTGTGACTTTCCACACGTTTTTCCATATAACAAAAAAATTAAAAATGAATTTAAAAATCTGAAAAAATTCATACATATTCAGAAAAGTGAACTAAGCACTTTCATAAAAAAAAGTTGGTTTTCCGGGAGATTTGTCGAACAATTTTATTTTTCATCAATTTGTTAATAACATTTTGGAATTATTATTATGTAAAATCAATATTTTCAGCACCTTTAATAAGCTTGATTTTCTCATATTTGTAAATGATCGAAAAGTGTTTGCAATTCCCTCTCATTTCTCTGAAACTTATGCGAAGTGAACACCATTCGAAAGGACTACCTTAACGAAAAATAGAAAAAAAAAATTAAGAAACAATCTTAAAGAATCAAGAAATAATAAAAATGAAACAATCTTTTTAAATAAAAAAAAAATCGTCAATTTTGCGAATCTAACGTTCGACCTTTATTCTGTTCGTCGAAATATCGATTCAGGCGCCCGATGGAAGGCGATGTCGAATTCGGAGAAGCAGCCCTACTACGAGGAGCAGTCGCGGTTGTCGAAGCTGCACATGGAGAAGCATCCGGACTACAGGTACAGGCCTCGCCCGAAGCGCACGTGCATCGTCGACGGCAAGAAGATGAGAATCTCCGAGTACAAGTCGCTGATGCGCCAGCGTCGTCAGGAGATGCGACAGTTGTGGTGTCGGGACGGTGGGCCGGAAATGGGTTTTCTGTCGCCGGTCAGTTCGGATTTGAGCTCGCAGCATCATCCGGCCGGGCCGGGACCGTCGGCGAGGCCGTCGGCATCGCCGCCGGCGAACATGCTGAACGGCGCGGCCGGACCGAGCCAGGATCATCCGTCCTTCTACTATCCCCAGGACAGCCTCTCGCCGACCGACATGATGAACTTTTCGCCGGACAATTCCGGCTCGATCGGCGGGTACGACGCGAGTCCGCGGCAGCACCACGACGAGGATTGAACCGCGGCTCCGGGTCAGCCGATCTGGCAACCCGGAGCATCAAGACTAACCCGCGAACTCTTCTGGTAGAGCGTCAACAGTCGACGGCGCTCGGTCGACGGTCCGGCGTTCGATCGACGAACGGAGGCGTTCCGAAGAAAGAAGAAAATGGAAGAGAAACAAATAAATAAATAAATAGGTTTTCCCTCCGTGCCCGAGTCGTCTCGCCGATTCGTCGGGAGATCGCGGGACCTCGGAGGGTCGCGCCGCAGACCCCCAGGTAAAACCACCAATTTTTTTCCTCGCAACTGAAGCAACCGAGTTTGGTTTTTTTTTTTTTTTTTTTGCGAGGAAAATTTTTTATCCATCGGGGGAGCGATCCGCGCCTTCCGAGAAAGTGCATGGAAGTTCCGAGCTGGTCGGTGGCTTCTCGACGGCTCCGAGAGCCCTAGAACGCCGAGTTCGATCGCACTCTCCGGGAGTCGTTGAATGAAATACAACGGATAAGAGACTCTAGGTATATAAACCTTTACCTAAACTATTAGTACATGAAAATCATTTTAAATAAACGTGACGCACACGACCCGATCGAGTACGCACGAGAGCGTACAATCTTCTTATTTTTTTTCCCCAAAGACCGTCAAAATTCTTGGGTACGCGTAAAATTGAAAAAAAAAAATTAAAAAATTGATAAAGAATTCACGGTCGTGATTATATCGTCGACTAAAGGTTTCGACGAATTCTCACGCTGTACGCGTATATCTGTCGGAGGCGCCGAGTGATCCCGATCGAGGGATCGAGCGAATTCCTCGGTGCCCGGCCAAAAGTCTTGTTCCTATTCCTATTATAGCGTGTCGAGGCGACATCGAGGTCGTCGCAATACACCGCGGAAACCGGTTACACGCGCCTCCCGAGTGTCGCGTGCCTGAAGCACGAAAATTATTATACATAACGAAAGAAGAAGAAGAGGAAGAAAAAAAAAAAAAAGAATCGAGCATACAACACGCGAAATGAGATAAAAGGGAATAATAAAAGAACGGGTACGAGGCGTAACGTAACACCGCAATCCTCGGTCGTCCAGTGATCGTGGGAATCGACAAACCGCACCCGACGCGCACACTCACACACACGCGCGCATACAATATCGCAACGCGTACGAGTAAACAGATAAATAAAACCAATAAGAGAATGAAAATGAAAAAAAAAATTGTAGGTTTCTTCAACCTCTCCGATGCGTAAAGGGCGTGAACGACTCCGTACGAATTATTGAGAGAAAAGAGAAAAACAAACAAAAAGCTTAGTACTTATAGTATTTTCATCATTAATTTATTGACCCTCGTAATTACTACGAAGATAGCTGAGACGATAGCTCGAACGGCCAAGGGGTGAAAGTTCGCGGGAGAACATGAGAAAAAAAAACGCGAGCGAGAGATACGGGGCAACTATTTCGTTTTTTTTTTTTTTTTTTCTTCGTTAAATTGTTATTCGGATTATTTCGGGAAGAGACATTAGCGTTATTTATCGAGCGGCGCTTAGCTCCGTCGATAAAATTATTAAGACCGCGTATTGTTCGTTGCTTCCGTCTCGGACTCGCGTTTCTCTCGCGGTTTTTCGAGCTTGGATTTTTAGATCTGAAATAAAAACAACAAAAAAAAAAAATAAGGAGGCCGAAATAAAGGGGAGTTCGAGCCGGATAAAACGTGTTAACCGGACGGACAAGGATGACATTGGGAGCTTGATGTGATAATACTTATGTGCCAAATAGCGCTTTCGTGGTCGGGGGGTTAATATCGAAAGGCCTCCAGTTCCGAGTCGCCTCGTTGGCTCTCGACGTGAAACTCGATGTTAATAACTTTTTACGCCTCCCTTTTCTTCCACCCTTATTATTATTATTATTCATTATTATTACTATTATTACTATTATTATTATCATTAATATTATTACTAATATTATTTTTTTTTTCTCTGTTATTTATAATCAGTGCAATTTATATATACAAGGTACCTAATATAATTTTATAAAGAGAGCCAGTATCCTTGATGTAACTGCGCGTATATCCCCGTAAAAACGCGCAAAGAGATGCTCACACTAATGCGAAGGAGATAAAGGGCGCACGGCGCAGGGTAGGATAGCTTAATGTTGATAACTATTTATTTTATGTATATAAATGGAGTTGTACAATGCACCCGGCTAGATCAATGATTTGACTCTTGGATGGCCCCGATGCAGGGCGTCAATATTATTAAACTGTACAGTGTAACTATATTAATTGTGATGTACCTACGTAGCTATACGTGTAATTACTCGAAATGCCTAGATAAATCATGTTAATTAACGATAAAGAGAAGAGAAAAAAAACACACACACAGAATTATCGTCTTTAATTAATTCATTAATTAATTAATTTCATTATCATTGTACTGGATTGTATGACTTTTACTTTCGTTTAATTGTCCACCGTTATTTTGTCAGCGCTGATATTCTAATTACCGGAGTGGTACCATTATTTAAGTCATAGCTCTTAATTTTTAATCCTTAGCGGTAGAAAAAAAAAGGTTGTACGTGCCAGTCTTAAGGGGGGAGCGCGTGCGTTTGAAATCTTGAAAGATAGGTGTTTGCTGTCCAACGATCGTCAACGAAAAACGATAAACAATCAAGAATTTCGTAACATGTCATTTATAGTCTCTTTCTTTATGATTTTATTATTAAAAAAAATAAAACTTTGAGATAATGCAAAGAAATATATTTTATTTTTTATTCGCATCGAATGCAGCACGCGAAACGTAGCTTCGCGACCGCTGACGTTTTTTACCCATTGATGACAAAATCGTGTATCGAATTTATAGAGAAAAATATTCGAAATCAAGTTTTTGAAGTGAAAAATTCTTTCACTTTAAAGAAATATTTTTTTTTAATATTACGCGAATATCGTGAAAATTTGGTAGTTTGCGTGTAAAAAATTAGACTTTTTTTATTCAAGGTTTCAAACATAAGTGCACCCGCTTAACGAAAGACGATGTTCGACGGGAACTATACGACTATTAAGACTACTACAACAGCGAAAGGCCGAGCCAATTGCGTCGGTGGCTCGTCATTCGAATACTCAAACGAATTTGCTTTGCTGTCGCGTATCGCGAAACACAGTGCACAGAACCCCAATTTATTATCTTCATCTACCATAATTACGTTTGTCATACGATAATTGGATTTTACGTACGCAATTTAATCAAACTTCAGGCCCAATTGCCATTGCCAGTTATGTCCAAAGACCCGTATTCTCACTTTTTTTTTCTTTCCCTTCCGATCGTTTTTTTTGTATTGTTAATTTTTTTTTTTTAATCAACAACTTCCTATCCGGCGTAATTTTTAAAAAAATTAGGCGAGCGAAAAACCTGTCGCTAAATTGTATCGTATAGAAGAGCCCGAACTCGTCTTACATTTTACTCGTTAAATGTGCCATATTTTATTCTCTTCTCCCGAGTGCACATGTTTGCCACAAATATATAAATACGAATTAAAAAAGAAAGAAAAAAAACTTCGACACGATCTAACGTTGCCATTTGCGGTTTATCTTTCGGTTCTAGGCACACCCCCCTCCCCCCCCCCTCTCCCCCTCCCCATACAGTTGTTTCCGAATAATCAAGCATCGCTCACTTTTAATTTTTATCCGGCTTCGAAGAAAAAAAAACGAAAAAAAACAACCCAGTGGAAACACAAATCTGTAAGAATAGTAAATTGTAAATCGAATACGCTACTAATATTATGATATACGTAACGTAACGGAAAAAAAAAGTGGAACTAACATCAAATCTCAATATTCCAAGCATTCACTTCATTTACATGTACGTTGTTGTTAATGATAAAAAAAAAACAAACAAACAATTATATATAAATATATATTAAAAAAATTAAGTAAATGCTTTACTGAAATTCGGACTTAGTCGTAGGTACGACGTTACTCGTAGAACGATCTTGTATGTATGAGCGGTGTAAATAGTTATGCAAAAAAAAAAAAAGAACTCCTGTGTCTGCGCGAGCGCGATCTCGACGAAAGAGCGAGTGTGTGTGTGCGTGTGTGTGTGTGTGAGTCTGTGAAATGAAAAATAGAGAATCGAATGCAAGTATTGATGCTATTAACATTCTCACGGCCACCTTAACACACCTCGGACGGATTGCACGTTTATGGAGATATAAATATAATAATACCAATCGATATCAAATGCATACAATCAAAATATAACTATTAGATCGTTCATTAAACCAAAAAAAAACCAACAACAACAAAATGAAAAAGCCTCTGCTAATTAAATTTCAAGGATCGAGGTAAAAATAACTACACGTATAAAAACGCTGGACGGAAGGCGAGGCTTATTTGTCGAAAGGTGTTAAGGTGAGCCGGTAAAAAAAAAAAAAGAAGAAAGAAATATAAAAGAAACAGATAGCATATAGCTGAACAATGGAAAAGTCACCGCTAGGAACGTTAAACTTCGTAAGCTTTTCCGCCATTTCGGCTGTTTATACAAAATTATTAGCTACGCGATAAACCGTAATTAGAATTGTTTGAATAATTGGCAAAGGTGGATTTTTTGTGGCGGTGGTGTCGATTGTTCAACTGTCGTGTGCGATCGAGCTTGGAAGGTAGCGCTATTCGGCTGTGACCAAACGATAGAGACGCGCTTGTTACGATGCGAATTCTCTCGAGCGTGAGTGAAAGAATTTAAAAAATAAAAATAAAAGAAAATGAAGCAAACTGTATTTATTGTCGCAGTGAAGTCGTAGTTCGAAGTGAATCGAGTAGATCGTTAGAGAAGTATGATTAATAATAATAATAAAAAAAACTTCCCGCATCAGAACGAAAACGCCAGTCGTGACACACAACTATCCTAGATGTGACTTTTCCTCGTGGATAGGTGACATCAAAACGCACTGTATCACATAGATCGCAGCGCTATTATAAACATAGATGTATCATTATATTTATTATAATAATTTAAAAGTTAGGTACTCTTTGTTGTTTGTATTTTACAACCGTAATCATTATTATATATAAATAAACGACTATATAAATGATTTTGCATTTTTTTTCCTATTCTCACCACGTTTATTTTTATTCAATGATACCGCTGGTACATCTTTAACAAAAACAGTGTTTCTTCCGACTGCAATTCGGCACCGCCCAACTTGTTGATTACAGTTTGTACTTTATCCAGTTGCTGCTTCTCGGACGGAGTCATCATTTCCGCGATCTGAAATATGGAAGAAGGTTAATATTTCAATAAAGTAGAAAGTCCGAATATGGAAAAGAAGATCAGAGACTCGTAGAGCGCACGGTATTTATGAAAGGCCTGACATCTCGAGGACAGATCGACAGTGTACGAGCATATTCGATGCACGCTTCCGGTATCGAATCAACGATAGATTATAAGATTCCAGTGTTATAACAGTTACAAATGCTTGGCGAAGTACCAAAAAATACGTCAAGTGCAAAGTACAAAGTTTCACAAGTACTTTTGAATTATCAAGTATATTTCGTACTTGAAATATTTCTCAAGTACTTTTCGCAGTTAGATTCGTAGCGTCGTTGAGCGTTCCAGGCTTTAAAACGACTCAAACAATTCTGAAATCACGACCCTAAGCCATACAAAAAAGTATAGCGTAGTAGTATGACTTCTGTTCCGTTGTGTTTTGAGTTTCTTGCGGTGTGTTTACATGTCGTTGGTGTAGATATATAGTTATCTATGTACATCAAATACAGCCGTCTGTAAATCGCGACTATAATCCGCAACTTACGCTGTAAGATTTTCGTTAAAATTATATTTATTGAAAAGTGCAGACAGATAATGAATGATGTATTAATAGAAACCGGATGTCACGCCACTAATCGAGTATCCGCAATGCATGTGCGTAATCAAAAACTACTTGTACTTGGTACTTGAAATCGTAAAAAAGTACTAAAAAGCACTTGAGGTACTAAAAAGTAGTTGAAGCAATAAAAAGTACTTGGAGGACTAAAAAATACTTGAGGTCCTAAAAAGTATTTGAAGTACTAAAGAGTACTTGAAGAGCCAAACATGTACCCGTTATTTCAAGTGTGCCCGGCTCTGTACAATTATTTATGATAGAATAGTCAAGTTAGTACTCGACCAACCTCCGTCAATTGTTCCTCGGTAGCGCCGTGTTCCTTCAGATTGCTGGTCAGCGTTTGCATACGCATTTGTTTGTCGATCATTCGTCTGTTAACGGCGGACTCGTGTTCCCGTCTGAACATTATATTGTACAGTGCCTGATAACAGTGTTCTATTTCCATGCGAACGACTTGATTGAGATCGATGTGAAACAAGAAGAACGCTTTCGTCGGAGCTGCAGCGATACCGACTTTCTTCATCTCTTGCATCTGCAAATAGTTCTCTTGCAGCAGTGTGTACGTCAAGTGTTTCGATTCCTTGGCCGGTATCATCGCCAATTGCTGAATCTGTTCGATCTCCACGAATTGTCTACTCCTCACTAATCTGAAAGTCGAGGTAAACATTTATTCACCGTTGAGACGTTTGGCGATCGAAAAAAAAAAATGCGGCACCTGAATATCCTCGCGGCTTTCGAGCCGAACCGCTCCATCACTATGTTGCCCACGGTCACCCATGCCAATTGGGCGAAAGCCTCCTTCATGTTGACGCTGAATTGACCGCCGCCCGAATCGCCGACTCTTTTCAAAAATTGACTAGAGTCCTCCTCTGCAATTCAATCGGATTCATTTATTTTCAACGACTCACGTTTGTTTGTCGATTTCGAAAGAAAGCGTCGTTTACGGTGAGTTCAGACAGATTCTCGTTGTAAGATCCGTGTGAGAATCTATGAGCATCTGTGAGTATTTGTGAGTAGCGTGTGAGTATTATATTATTATTATTATTATTATTATTATTATTATTATTATTATTATTATTATTATTATTATTATTATTATTATTATTATTATTATTATTATTATTATTATTATTATTATTAATAATATTTACAGAAAGAAAGTTAAACTTATTTTATCTGCTTCAAAAATATTTGTACATTTGTACATTTGTACATTATATGGTCAAGTGTACGTGTAAGTATACGTGTAAGTATTTGTGACAATCTGCGATTATCTGTGGGTATCGATGTGAGTGTCTAATCGACATGAACTTAATTATTATGTAGATTCTCAAGAAAGGAGCTCACGATAAGGTCGTACCGATAAGACGCAAGTATTGATCGCTGTATTGGTACAGCGTCGGAATGTCCAACTTTCTAACCGAATCCTTTATCTCCGTAAACGGTATTGGGTTGGAGGTGTCCGCCCAAGAGGCTGTCCGAATATACATAAGAAACAGTAGCTGCCTCATTAGTTCTCCCGCATTCTCATCGAGTATTCTCGTTGTTGCCTGAACTATTATTTGATCCCTGCAATTAATTAAATTCATTCGTAACGAAGTTTTTTTTTTCATCCATCAGCAACATATCCGTTCCATTCAGGGCTACAGCCAAACTACCTTAGATCCTGTATGAGTCTGTCGAAGTTTACTTTCCAGTAAACGTTACCGTCGCCCGCGTCGGCCGTGTTCCCCGCTATGATTTTATTCATCGCTGCCAGGTTCAAATCCGGCAGATCGTAATCAGGCTTATCCGTCGGCACTTCCGCCACCGTGTCGGTGGACAAGCTTCGCATCAAAAATTGATTCTTGACCAGCAGCTCGAACTTGTCCTTCAAAAATTCCACAGTGACTTGTTGCTCGGCTGTAAAAGACAAATTCGTTTTTTATTTCGTTTTCTTTTTTTCTTTTGCAGAGACGAAGAGAAGCTGTTACCAAGCCCGGAAACAACTGCTGAAAATTAAGATGATGTAAAATACCGATAACAAGAACTGCACTGAATGCCTTTTTGAGATCGCAGTCCGTCGAGGAAAAAGAAAATTGCCTTTCCCTGGGGAACCGGCAGACGCAGGGAAATACAATTTTCTTTTTCCACGACAATCTGTGGTCTCAAAACGGCATATAGTTTTAGTTATCAATTGGGCGCGTGGTAGGTGAACGGTGGGTTGTACCACATCATCTTAAGGTGATGTGAAATATCGCCGCCGGTAACAAAAACTGTATTGAATGCAGTTTTGAGTCCGCGGTTTGCAGAGAAAAAAGAGAATCGTCTTTCCCTAGGAAATCGACAGGCAAAGGCAATTTTCTTTTTCCTCTACGGTCTGCGGTCTCAAAACGGCATTCAGTACCATTTTTGGTACCAACTGAGCGCGGGGTTATACCACACATCACCTTCAGGTGAAGTGTAACCGCTATGAGTGCAAGACATAGTTGCAATTTCGCTACCCAAAAATTTCCCAAGCCGTTTATTTCTTGGGAAAAACGATGAGAACAGTGAACTGCAGAATTACTGTGCATAGTTCACCGTTCTCGTATTTTTCCGTCAAAAATAGCAGTCTTAAAGAACTTAGGGTTGCAGTTTTTGTTACCGACCGAGGAGTTGCACTTCATCTCAAGAGTCACCGCGGTCACCTCAACAGTCACCGCGGTCACCACAAGAGTCACCGCGGTCGGTAATTAAATCTGTAATTAACGTTTTTCACGAACTTTTGACCTTAAACACCATTTAAAATCAAAAGAGAAGCAACCGCTTCTGTCATCAGATACGGATTATGTGTCAGTCTTCGATGACGCTTTACTTCTGACCGTAAATACGAGAATCCGTGAACAAAATTGATTAAAGTTTTTGATGAAAACTGAGCAGGCGATAGATGGAGGGGAAGAGATTTCGCATGCTCTAAAATATGAAATATGAAAAAAACGGTTGAGAAAAGTAGTTCACACAAAGTCCCAAGAGGCATCTGGACAATCGAATCAGCCTCCAATTATCTCGACCATAAACTTTTTTGCCATTATCTCATCCACGCATCGTCCAGACACTTACGACTGGCTTGCTTCAATCTCTGATAAGTTCTTATTATTACTTTGGACGCGGTATCGCATCCGTGCCTCAGTATCTCTTCCAGTATCATTTCTCCCTCGTCGCCGCAGCAAGTTTTAACAAAATACATGTATCTGCAAGGAAAAAAACTAGTAATTCATCGGCGATAATAAATAAATTATTAAAATGAAAATGACCACCTGCGCAAGAGTTTCAAAGCAAAAGCTGTGAAAAATAATTACCTGGAGTAACGCAGCATCATTGTAACACGATCGTGATGAAGCGTGTAAGTCATGCCCTTCTCGGTTTGTTCGTGCGTGACTAGGCCGTGTTTTATTAACACGCACAAAGATTCTTTCACCTGCGCATAACAAAAAAAATTTTAATACCCAAAAATATTTAAAACACTTCTGAATTCTGAGGGCTTTAGGACCGGCGATAAATTGACTTATTTGCAGATTGCGCGTACCTTGGGAACGGGAAGCCGGACTGTGCTGCGAATAAAGCCCAGCGTCTGCGTGCCATTCTTGAACATGGAATCTCCGACGGTTTGAATTATCGAGCCGAAGTGTTCGGCCAATATCAGGGAGCACAATTTGCCGCAATAGAACGACATTGCAAAAAAAGTCTTTTTTTTTTGCGTTAAAATTCTTCAGACACAATATTTTGAAACCTAACCTGGAGCATCTTTGTTTGTGTTTTCTTTTCGCTGTACAAAACGGCTGGATGTATGAAACTTGCTGATCAACGATTTGAGGCAAAAATCCGTGTCAAGGCAACGGCATTGTCATTACGATTGTAATACGGAATGAATAATTGACAGTAACAAGAGCACGGGGAAGCACGTGTTCGAAAGCTTTCGAAGTAAATAAAGCCGAATGCCGACAAGCGATGTGAGTCGGTAAATTAACGGTCAAATGTCCGGTTACTTATAACCGGTGACGATATATGCGAAAGCGTCACTTCCTGTTTAAAAATCTTAGTTTTCAAACGGAAGTGTTGTCGTACGGGAAAATGTCACTTCAAGTTTCAAAAACTTAGGATTCGACCGGAAGTGACGTCATACGGGAAAACGTCACTTCCGGTCAAAAAATTCGATTTCGAAACCGGAAGTCACGTTTTCCGCGTATGACGTAACTTTCGCTCGAAAAATTGAATTTTTAAACCGGAAGTGACGTTTTCACGTATGACATCACCTCCGGTGAAACATTTTTTGAGCCGGAAGTGAAGTTTTCCTGTATGACGTCAGATCCGGTCGGAAAATTAGATTTTTCAACCGGAAGTGACTTTACAGAGAATTTTTTTTTCGTATTGCTCGAAAACATTGTGCACGTACGCACAATGTTTGCGGTACGGATCTTTGGTAAGGCGTTCAATATCATTTAACTCTGTTTTCCAACTGTCACTTCCTTGTTTTATTATATAATAATTTATTTACAAAAGTCAACGTAAAGATACACAAGATGTTGTTGTACATCAATATATATATATATATATTAGCATCGGAAATCGATTCTACTCTCGCCTCAAGGAATCCGAACGTATCGATCTGTGACTCGTAAAGGAATGATCGATTGCACGATTTCTTCGTGCTGACATTTCACAAACTCACGCTTAATTTTAAGATCGGCTTCGTTCGTTGTTACGTGCAAATGAGAGAGCTTCGCCAAGAGCGCGCGCAACTCCGTTCACAAAGTTATTAGATTCTATATATAAATATTGCATGAACAAAAAATTGATTTTTTTTTTGTTTCGGAAAAAAATTGATAAATGAACTAAGACGGAGAGATCGGAGACGATGCAAACAAGAATCGTTTCGTCGGTATCTCAGCGCTTCTCG
Source organism: Exephanes ischioxanthus (assembly GCA_958510785.1). NCBI lineage: Eukaryota > Metazoa > Arthropoda > Insecta > Hymenoptera > Ichneumonidae > Exephanes > Exephanes ischioxanthus. The sequence continues at coordinate 7,380,888 of OY294025.1, forward strand.
CACGATGAATCGTAAATTAATTAATGAGGTGACGTGATAAAACGTTGGGCGAACGCGAGTTTATGATTCAAATTCGGCTGTGTCTTCTGGCTTGCTGAGAGTGAGAGTGATTTACGGCAGCTGTCGTACTGCCAAGAACCTCCTCTCAAGACTTGCCACCGAAACCGCCCATCAGATTGCCTAATCCACCCGCGGCTCCTTGCTGAAGTTGCTTCATCATGTTTTGGAGCCCGGACATTCCGCCTGTGTCGAAAGATTTTTTTTTTTTAATGTCATCAGAAATATTTTACTCCTCGCACACCGAACCGTCAAGAAACAAGAGGAAAGAAGCGTGCGAAGTAATTTCTACATGACTTCCTCATAGAGGACGCCATCATAAAAATAACATTTTCACAACAAAAAAAAAAATTTGACACTAAAATCCCCAAATTTTGGTTTTTACGAGAACACAGCTTCCTTTATGAGGAAGCAAAAAAAAATTTCATTAACGAATCGCAGCCCCGTTTTTTTTTTCGTTCGTCGAAGATCTTTCTGAACTCACCCATTTGATGGAGAACGCGTGGATCCATCATCTTCGCCATTTGTTGATTCAACTTGGCCATTTGCGTAGGATTCACGTTTTTGATCGCGTCGCCGCCCTTGAACAGCCCCTTAATACCTCCCATCTTCTTCACGACCGCGGCGAATTTCGTATACTGCGATATCATATCTTTGACTTCGGACTCGGTGACGCCCGAGCCGCGGGCGAGCCTGACCACTCGTCCCGGTTGTTTGCTGAACAGTTTCGCCCCGTCCCTGCTGTCCAACTCCGCGTCGTTCATACTGTCCATTATAGTCATCAGGCGTTTCAATCTCGCCATGGATTCTTGCTCCGACCCTTTCGACATGAAGTCCTGACTGAAGCCCGGTATCATGCCCTGATATATCCGATTTACAATCGATTTATTAAAGCTTCGAAGCATTCGGAAGATTTGTCGTACCGTAACTACTCACTTACCATTATTTGCGAGAACGGACCCATTTTCATTATATTCTGAAATTGCTCGTACATGTCGCGAAGGGTGAATTGGCCGTGTTTTATTTTCTCCAGCAATTCCTCGTTGTCGTCCATATTCAATTCGTTTACTTTATCGATTAAACCCTCTATGTCACCCATGCCCAATAATTTACTGATAAACGGCTTAGTTTTGAACGGTTCTAGGTCGTCTATGTGTTCACCGGTGCCGATGAATATCACCGGACTCTGCGTTGCTGCGACGCTGTATTGTCGGACAAAAATTCGTTTTTTGACACATTCGAAAATTTCGTGAAGTAATAGTATATAATGCTACAAGGGAGGGAAGTGCACAATTTTCGCCGAGTGTGAAGTTTGCTGCTCGAGCGCAATCACGAGGTGAAAATCCGCTCCCTCCCGGGTAGCATACGATACTTTTTTCCGACTTCGTTAAAATAAGCACAATTCGGCATATTTGCCAATAGGGCAAATATGACGATTTTGCTAATAGCGCATGCGCACAGGTTAATAATTATCAATATTCAACAATAGGCGATTTTTTAATGGGACTTGGCCAAGCGGTACAAATCCAAGAAAAGAGGAGGAAGAAGAACAGGCCATTCGCCGCCCGTCTTGCACGCAAGAAACGTGATTATTTTAGCGACGTCGAGGAAAAATATCGTTCTTGATCGGGAAATACTCACGCCGATAGGGCTCCGCCACCCTTGGCATGTCCGTCGAGCTTCGTTATTATAATCGAGCCGACATTCACGCGTTCCTTGAAGGCTTTCGCCTGAGACTCGCAAGCTTGACCTATCGTTGCGTCCATCACGAATATTATGTTGTCCGGTTGCTACAAGAAAAAATGGTTACCGTTTCGTGTCTGTGGTACAGAGGCGAGATTACACCTGGTGTAGGAGACAAAAACGTACCACAGCATTGGAGACTTGCAACATTTCTTCGAATAACGATTCTTCCTGTTTGTGTCTACCGCTCGTGTCGACGATTATTATTTCGTAGCCCTCCTTCTTGAACATGTCCACACCGTCCTGGGCGATCACCACGGGATCGACTTCCGTGTAACTAAAGAAAAATGAGAAATTAAGAAAATGTATATCGCAGGGGACTGTAAATGCACCAGTGTCAAAGAACAAAGTGCTATGATGTATTTTTATTCCATCTTTGACATTCGTACGTTTTTCTTTAGTAAATATCCTATGATATAAATAGAAATATTGAAGAGTTTCCTCGGCAAAGCGGACGCGGATAATTAGGTTTTTCATTGGGCTTTCCTAAGGTCTTTCTTTTATATTTGTATATATTTGGTGTGTTTTCTAACGAACGATTTTAGTCCTTATTAAGTATTATGTAGTATTCTGTATATTCAAATTTTATGTCTCGTGTTTTCGGTTCGCAACTTTGAGTCGTGCGTAAAGGAGTTACTTTGTCAATAAAATAATATAAAATATTTTTTTTTAATGTGCTGAATAGGTTCGTGGATTGTTTGGATCTTTTGAGTGAGATTGTGCGTCGCGTTCCGTCTAAACCGACATGAAATACGGAGCTGTTTAAGACTCGGAGTTGTCTTATGAACTACAAGCACAGTAGGTTGATCCCCTGATTAATACGAATGGCGAATGAGTTCACTGACGTAAACCAGATTTTCGGTATTTTCCTCAGTTTTTAAGAACGGTTTTTCCTTTGCGTCCGGCTCTTCCTCCGGCCGGCGTTAAAGCAGATTTCAAGTTAAAAAATTCCTCGTTATCGTTAGCAATCTCATACACCAAACAAATCTTCTGCATGTAACTACCATATAAAAAGAGCTTTGTACCGCATCCTTATATAATAAATAAATAAATAATGTATTTTACTATAGGTAAAAAATGCATAGCTCTGAAAAAAGACCTCCAAATTATGAAAATGCTCGGAAATTAAATTTTCAATTTTTAATTTTTTCATCTAAAAAAATCGTCCCGCATTCCTCCTATTTCCGCGTCAAATTAGGAAATCCGGAGCGATTTTCAGCAACATTTTTTTTTAATCCCTCAGACCTTCCACAGGTGTAAGTTTACCTTCCATAGAAGGGGATCCTGGCCTTAGTGGCGTTCTGTTTGATCTGATCGTAGGCTCCAGCTCGAAACGTATCCGCGCAGACCAGGCAGGCTTTCCAATTTTTCTTGAGATAGTGATAAGCCAGTTTGGTACAGGTGGTAGTTTTTCCGGAACCTTGCAGTCCGACGAACATGATAACATTGGCTTTTCCCTTGACCGGCTGATAAGCCTTCACTCCAGGATCGATCAACTGCAAACGCAATGGAATTTCATGAAGTAAGAAAAAAAAGAAAAAAAATGCTCTACGTCCTTGACAATCTCACGCCTAATTTAAGGAACGGAAAATCAACGCACTTTGACAAGTTCCTTGAAGACGGCGCTCTGTATCATTCGCCGCTTGTTGAGGCCTCCAGCCATGTCGTCGAAGTCGATGACCTGGCGCACATTCTCGCGAAGTTTCTTCACGAGTCTTATGTTGACGTCGGCTTCGAGTAACGCCGCGCATATCTCTTTTAGCATAGAATTCAGTACCTGCGGGTAAAAAGAGTTTGGAAGCGTTAGCGCCTAAATGTGACAACGAAACGAGCGAGGTTCTTTTTTTTTGGTAAAAAAAAAAAAAAATCGCGTCATCGTCGACGATCGGGGAGGATCGACGGGGAACTGGAGGGATTAGTTTATTGGCATTGACTGGCACGATATCGACGGCGAAGTCGAACGCAACGAGAGTGACGGTGGCGAAATGTTCCCATCTGTTTACAGTCTCCCTCGAGCGAGCCGCGATTACCTCCTCATTGATGACAGTCGCGTTGCTCAGTGACCGTAGAGCGGACGTAATTTTACGCCCTAGGTCGGCTAACACCATCTTGACGACTTTGCCAAAGACACGGACTTGTTTGTTTCAAAATAACGTCAGACAACTTTTCACTTCTTCTCTCTTCGTTTTTTTTTCTCTTTTTTTGGGGTTGAGAATTTCTTTTCACGCAGCCAAACGGTGTGTATTTCCGAGACTATTTGGCCATCCCCACTCGGCCAACGCGACACGACGGTGTTTCCGGTGCTGGCCGGTTCTTGTGTGAGCGACGGCCGCTGCTCGCTTCTGCTAGCGCTGAGAGAAAGCAGAATTGTTACCGTAATTTTTTTTTTAAGCGTCAATAGACCTTTCTTTATTCCAGAAAATGTTCGATGTGCCATGACTGTCATTTTTTTTCGGGGTCACAAATATTGTCAAAACAGCGCAACATCTGACTAGTCCGGATTTGACCGTCATTTTTTTTTAGTCACAAATTCACTCAACTTGTTAGCAGTCTGGGTTTGTTTCAAAGGAATTTTTCTCCCTCGTTTATTTCGTAATCATTCGCATTTTTCACGTGACAACCAATTGCCAAAAAAAAATGTCTGGACACTGTATTGAATTCTACATCCGATAATACTTTGCTTTTTCGCGAAATGTCTAACATCTTCGAATGCCATTCATTACAGTTTTTGTTACCGACTGACTCTGTTTCACCTCGCCTTAAGGTCGTGTGAAATACCGCCGCCGGTAACAAAAACTAATGCATGCCGTTTTGAGACCGCAGACCGCCGAGGAAAATGAAAATTGTCTTTCTCTAGGGAATCGACAGACCCAGGGAAAGACAATTTTCGTCTTCCTCGGCGGTCTGCGATCTCAAAACGGCATGCATTACAGTTTTTGTTACCAACTAAGCTCGGGTAGGTGGGCGGGAGGTTATACCACACCACCTTAAGGGGAAGTGAAATATCAACTTAATCAACTTTTCTTACGGATTCTGGGAAGTACGATATAAATAGTTTCGCAGTGCATCTGTTTCCCTTCCCGGCATTCGTACAGTCCGGACCGGCAAGCGATTTCGGAATATACTCGGAGTGTTTTTACTCCACGAACTTATGGGCAAGTTTTGAAACGAGCCCGTTAATGTCGCCGATGGGGAACATTCGCTCAGCGAGCCATTGCAAACGCGCCCGTAACCCGGACGTCACGTTGGCAAGTCTGCCGCGACGAGCTACAGCGCCGCTCCGAGAAAGCAGCAGTTACCGAGCCGAAATATAAATAAAAAAAATAAAAAAATATAGTTTTTTTTTCTTCGACCCTGAATATGATTGCAATTAACCTCTGATGAGGGTAAATACATGAAAATTAGTTTGAAGTTTGTTGAAGAATTTTGTTCATAGCTTGATGCGCTCGCTTCGAAGATTTTTTTGTGTTGCTTTGTGGAATTACCGAGGTAAAATTGATTCTACGTCTCGGGTCCGTGTCATTATTTCGTTTATCGTGCGATCGAAAGATCGGGCCAATGATGACAGGATAATTGAAAAGATTATTCGTCGTCTCTTGTGTCCCACTGTGTTCGACTCGATCGATTAATCGGTCAACGAGTTTATACTTTCTTTTTTTTAAGGTTAGAACGGAATCTCCGTACTGTTCTCACGATAAGCGTCCAAAATAGTGCTAACAAGTCAATATTCGTAGTTTCGGCGCTCGCGTGTCAGTGGGGAGAACTTTTTTTGTTTAACGTTATACCCGTATTATTGTCACCTTAAGCGCCCAAAATAGTGCTAATATTCATCCCAGTCAGCGACGACAATGTTTTCTTAGAGCTTGTTTTGTTTAACGCAATTCTCGTATCGCTCTCACGGTAAGCGTCCGAAATAGTGTCAACGTCCATGCCTGTCAACATTCGTAATTTCGGCGTTCTCGTGTCAGTGCGACACGACACGTGACAATGTTTTTTTTAAATTGTTTTAACGGAATTGCTTAACTCATCTTAAGGGGAAGTGAAATATCGCGGTCGGTAATGAAAGCTGTAATGAACTTTTCTCAAGGGTGCTAATTTTTTTGAGGAAAAAAACCGTCCGACGTATTGTCAACATCCGTTATTTCGGCGTTCTTGTGTCAGTCGGGGCAATTTTATTTTATTTTTTTAATTACATTGAATTTATTTGTCAGATTTCTCCTTACACATCCAGTTACAGTAAATCGTGTCAGTGGGGAGGATGTTTTGTTTTGTTTCAACTGAATTTCCGATTATTCGCACCTTAAGCGTCCGAAAAAGTCAACTTTCCTAATTTGGGCGTTCTCAAAAAAATGTAATTTCAGTTATTCCTTTTACAACCGTTACAGGGTACCTCCTAATTAGGAGCTCCGAATAATAAATAACGATGATGTTACAAAACTCTTGGACACTGTTTTTTTTTTTTTTTTTCAACTGAGTTTTTTTCAATGGTGTCAATTCTCGTAATTTCAGTGCTCTTGTCTCAGTGAGGACAATTTAAATTGTTTGGCAATTTAATTAAATTTATTCGATGGATTTCTTCATTTACAATCAGTAAATCCTAATTAGGAGCTCCGAATCGTAAATTAAGAAAGCAAATTACAATGAGATTACAAAACACTCGGACAATGTTTTTGTTGTTGTTTTTTTTTTAAGGAGTTTCTTCATTTTTTACGGTGTCAACATCCGTCCTCGTAAACACGCATAATATTCGGCTTTCTTTTGTCTTTGGGGACAATGTTCTCTTTGTTGTTTTCTTTATTTTCAACTCCTGTTTGTCCAACGTTTCGAGGTCTCTCAACGATACGGCGAGTGTCGCACGAACGCCGAGATAAGAGAATCCATTTGTTTGATCGACGATTAATGTTTGAGAATCGCTCGAGAGAGAGAGCTGCGTAGGCTCGTAACGCAGAATGTTGGACGCAGACTTTGCTTTACGCTCGTTTGTTTGTTAATTCGCTCTCGCCGTTGCGTTTACGACGTTACGATAATCTTTTTTTTTTTGCGTTTTAAACTCTGTTTAATGTTTCGCATCCGTATTCTCGTAGCTGCAACGATCGACTTCAAATGGTCCGGAAAAGTGCAAGCGGTAAGACGACAAGCAGGAAACTGTGGAGAAGATACAATTTTTTTTCCAAAAATTGGAGCAATTCACATTTGACGGAAAATTCTGAGGGTAATTTGGTTTAATGTTTATTCCCAGGTGGAGCTAATTCCTTAGGGAAGGGAGGGGCGATGCCCAGCAACGAAGAATGCGGCATCAGAGATGTTTGGGGTCACAATTTGGAGGAGGAGTTCAGAACCATTCGTCAAGTCGTCCAACAATACCAATATATCGCTATGGACACGGAATTTCCAGGAGTTGTCGCCAGACCTATAGGTAAAACATTTGTTTTTTTTATTCTGCTGAGGTAATTTTATTTTATTTGATATTTGTTTTTTTTTTTCAATATGCAACACGTTGCGCCAAGCATTTTTATTTGATCTTTCGCTTCCTCAATACCCAACACAATGCTCCGATAATTTTCATTTTATTTCTTCGAATACATAACATAATAATCCAATAATTTTTTTTTCTTTTTTTTGCTCGATACGCAACCCAATTCTCTGATAATTATTACAAAAACGACTCTGATATGGTATCAGCTATGATGCAACATTTTAATACAAGTAATCAGTATAGTTCACTGTGAAAAATGTACGAACATAGTAAAATGAAAACAATTAATTAGTCATTAAAAATAAAATGTTATTAATTTTTTATATTTTTAAATGATTTCAGGTGAATTCAGAACGAGCGCGGATTACCAGTACCAATTGCTACGATGTAACGTCGATCTCCTAAGAATCATACAGTTGGGTCTGACGTTTCTCGACGAGTCGGGCAACACGCCGGGTGGAAGCTACACAACGTGGCAGTTTAATTTCAAGTTCAATTTACAGTGAGTCGATTCGTAGCTTCGTTTTGTAGATCGACCTCTTAGAGCGATAGAACAACTTGAATGTTACTGCTTTACTAAAAGTAAAATTTGGCGCGATGCCAATGCTGTAATCGCATTATCTTCGTTTCAGAGAAGACATGTACGCACAGGATAGCATAGACATGTTACAAAACAGTGGCATACAGTTCAAAAAGCACGAAGAAGAGGGCATCGATCCGTTGGATTTCGCCGAACTCTTGATGACCTCGGGAATCGTACTCGTCGACGACATCAAATGGCTGTCGTTTCATTCCGGCTATGACTTTGGATATTTACTCAAACTGCTGACCGATCAAACCTTGCCACACGAAGAGAGCGAATTTTTCGAACTGCTGAGGATATACTTTCCAACGATTTACGACGTCAAAGTAACCAGACAATTTTTCTTATTCGTTGCTCGTCGACACGTTCATCCGTACAAACTTCACTCGAGTCAAACGTTGTTTATTTGATTTTTTGTTTACATTAAATTTGTGATTTACAAAGTTTACGAAAGTATCGGACATTGCGTCCGCAGGTTTATTTTTACTTGGGGAAAAGTATAGTGGTTCAGAGAAGTACAATGTCATTGCATTCATTCAGTAATCCAATCGGGTACTCGTGTCGTACTGTAGTGGATTGTTTAACGCGTCACTGGTCGGCATTATCAGTATTGGAACTCATTTTACGAACTTGTTGGTTTGATCCCCAGTACCTCATGAAGTCTTGCAAGAACTTGAAGGGCGGTCTACAAGAAGTTGCCGAACAGCTGGAGCTTCAACGAGTCGGGCCACAGCATCAAGCGGGATCCGATTCGCTTTTAACTGGAATGGTCTTCTTCAAAATGCGAGAGGTACTTCCCTCAGAGATGCGACATCGGGGAATTTTCATAATTGGTTCATTAACTGAGGATAAAAAAACGATAGATAAATTCCCGATAAATCGTACTTTTCGCACTAGTATCATAATATACTAATGCAATACTAGTGCGAAAAAGCGGTTTTCGACGAAGGTTGTGAAGTTGGTTGTACGAGTTGAAGGCGAGTGTTGTCTACTTTCGAACCGCCATCGGGAGACCGCTTTTTCGCACAAGTATCGCCTACTACTTTATTTCCATCGGTGGGAAAAATGCGATTTTCCCACCGAAAACCCTTCGCGTGCGAAAACCCCCATTTTCACACCTTGTGAAATAAAATTTTGTCGGTTACTCGTGCGAAAAACGTTTTTTCGCACTCGTATCGAAGTGTACTATTTTGTAACAAGTGCACAAAATCTCGAACTTTATATGTCTGTAGCGTGGCGAAAGCGTGCGAAATAATAACTACAGTGTTAAAAATGTGTGCACGAAAAGTGGGATTTTTTGTGCACTTGTTACAAAAATTAATAAGTAACTGAGCGTGTACAGTAGATCGCCGCGTAAGTTGCATTCCTCGGTAACCAAGCCAATTAGGCACCACCGGATAAGTTAGATTCCCCGCTAACTGCTTCAGTACTGCCCACTCTTTCATCCCGTACGAAAGCTTGGAGCAGGAATGATTTGATAGGCAGGTCACAAAACGGAAGTGGCTTTGTCCAACGTAGCCGATCGGTGAAAGTTATCTGGATGCAACTTACGCGGTGGTCTTCTGTACTTCCCTTTACTGCGGCATCGAATTTCTCGTTTGTGACTATCGATGAATCCCGTTAATCGTCGATTTGCCAATGATTTCAGATGTTTTTCGAGGACAACATCGACGACGCGAAATACTGTGGTCATCTGTACGGTCTGGGCACGTCGTTCGTCGTCAATGGCTCCGGTGGCTATCTAGACAGCAACGGCGACAACTCTTCACCTTCGTAATGTTCAAACTAAACTCTCCCTCGACTCGACGATTAAAAAAAGAACAAAAACAAAAACAAAAAAAAAAACAAAAAAAAAAATAAACAAACAAACATTATTTCACTACTCAAATAAAATATAATGAAAATAACGTTTTTTTTCCTCTTTGATATGTAGATATTATACCGATCCCATAATTCAAAGAAACGTACTTTAGACTAATAATTCAATGTGAGTATAGAATCGTTTTTTAATGTTCAAAATTTGTATTAAAAATCGAGGCGTCTCGTAAACTGCTCCGATCTTCTTGTTTACCCCGATGAAGTTCACCCATCGATATCCTCAATGCTTATCGTGTGCCGAACCCTCGATTTTGAAGAATTCCCAACAAAAAAATCTTTTGCTTTCTCATAGAGGAAGCTGTGTTTTTCGTAAAGGAATGTTTAAGATTTTATTTTCAGAATACTTAAAGTTGTCTGAGACGTCGAGGAGTGTTATTTTTAACTGGCGTCGGGATGTATGTGTGTGTGCATGTACACATCGTGTATGTAGTCCATTCTCGTATCAAATTTAAGCTCGATACTTCTATGTTAGCTCGAGACCGTTGTTAGTAATTTAAAAAAAAAAATCGATTGTGAAGAAATTCAATACCGAAAATATTATATTCGTGTGCAGTTTTAGGACCAGAGCTCAAAATTTATGCCAGTTAGAGATACCAGACATATAAAAAAAAAAATCGCGGAAAATCTCCAATTCGGCCGCAATTTGCATAAAAATTGCACTGAATGAAGAGACGCGTCCACTCTACAAGTGTACGAAATTTCGACGGGTTAGCTCAAACCGTTTCCGAGTTATAGTCATTTTAAACGATACCAGTCTGTCACGCACGCACACACACACCCACATACATACATCAAGGCATTTTTTTTATTCGATTTTTTGGAACATTCTGAACACATTTTCGTAAAAATCTCGAAACATTTTTGTTTTTTCATGAAAACCAAGCTTCCTTCACGAGAGAGCAAAAAATAAATATTATATTCATTAAAGCATGACCCCATATGCGTCCAACTCTTCAAAATTAACAATAGCAAAACCATTCAAAAAAACAAAAAATAAAATAAAAAATGATCGTCTTAATCTATTACCATACAATTTATTGAAACATTTTATTTCTTCCAAAATCGTTCATTTTTTTTTTGTTTTGTTTCCAGCATATAGAAAGGAAAATTCCTTCCGGAAATAATCGCTGGTGATGAACAGTACGAAGAATAACAACGTACACATCAGCACGAGCCCACGAATTCCCGTAAGAAAATGTAGGCCAAAGGGCCCCTCGTGCATTTTCGTGTGCGTAACTCATCGGGCAGCGTAAAGATACGAAGATAAGGGGTCTCCGTTATCGTAGGATAGCGCGTGATGATATCAGTCAAGCATTATCTTCACTCGTACCTGTGAAACCGTGAGCCTCAGTCACACCGTAAATTAGCTGGTCCGAAGACGAGTTTTTTTTTTTTTTCCTTCCGTCTTAAAATGCGGTGGAGAAGAACTATCGACGTTTCCTCGCCGTCCGGATTGGGAGGATTCGCAGTGTTTTTGACGGCGATTCTCGTCGTCGCCGGCGTCGACGGTCAACACGAGAATGAGACTTTCAAGAGTGTGTACGGTTTGAGCGAATCGGGAGAAAATATCGCGCTACCCGACGAGAAATCGGCGGACGACCTTAAAGATCTCTCAACGTCGTTGGAACTCTCCGATCTCGTCGAGGAAATCCCCGAGGACGATTTGTCTCGGGCAACTGGAACGGACGTCGTTTTCGATCCGTCGAGCGTCGATCCCTCGACCGACCAGACGAATAATCTCGAAGGCTCGGCGTCTCAGGACACCGCGGCCGGCAACGTCCACAGCAAAGAGAAACCGGAAGTCGCACGATCGGCGAATCCGCCCAGAATCGCCGGACGGATCGCCGGCGCGAGAAGCGGGAAGTATGTTAGCTACGGTGAGTAATTCGTTATCAGTGGGCGTGACCCTACGCTTTATCGAATTAAGATCGATATTTATATATTTATACTCTTTGCGTCTTATACATTTTTCATTCAAAGAAAAAAAGAAAACTGGAGGCTCCGAAGCTTAATAAGTCGAAAAAAAAAAAATGTGTCTGGATACATTTTATGCACGCTTTTTTTTATGAGCTACGTCGCTTCGAGAACTCGGGTAGATAATCATTCGTCGAGGCGTCCCACGCGGTAGGCCCAGGAAATAAAATTGTCGCCTGAAAAATGTTCGATGAAATATTGTAGATTTAAAAATGTTGATCATTTATTTGTTCATTGAGTTATCAATGGGCGTGAACGAGCGCTTTATGGAATTACGATACAAATATGCTCATTACTTCTTACACATTTCTCGCCCGAAGAAAAAAAAAAAATGGGTGCTCCGAAACTTAATAAAACGAAAAAAAAATGTGGATGAGGTAATTTTGTGCAGGTGTTTTTTTTACGATTTTCTTCGCTCCTAGTATTCGAGTAGATAATCTTTCGTCGAGGCGTCCCACGCGGTACGGCTAGGAGGTAAAATTGTCGACTGAAAATATTCGATGAAAGATTATAGATTATAGAACGTTGATAATTTATTAATAGAAAAAATAAGCGATCGTGTAATTTTACGGAAAATTGATGACGAAGCGAAGGGGTTGAACAATCTGTGTATAAGCTTCGATCTTGTTATATTTTCCACACTGTACTGCATACAAGTATGTGAGTGTCATTGGGGTGAGAGAGGATCGGATCGATGTGTGATAAAGTGGGATAGCTCTTCGTTATTTGTTGAACGTCAACTTTGATCATACCTGATCTTATCTAAGCGTTATCAGTTACTCACTTGCCGCGGTTGGCATGAATCGGCGGTGAGTCACACCGCACCTCGGAGTACTACGACTTTCGTGGATGATGTTACTATTGCAGTTCTAACAATAGAACGGTGATTGCTCGTCAGTTTCGATTTATCATTCAATCAATTAATTTATCGTTTAATGAATTAATTTATCATTAAATAAATGAATTTGTAATGCAATCAATTAATTTCTATAATTAATTTGATTTATTTACCAAGCGAGCATTTTCCAAATCTCTTCCCTCGGACGTTCTTACTTCCGGTTCACTTCTATCGATCACTTTCCATCTTCTCAGTAGAGAAGTGCGGAACAAAATGGATATTCTCCAATCGAGATGAAACTTCCCTTTTATTTTTTATGAAAGATTGGTAAAAATGGTCCACTTTGCCCCGAGTGTCCGTTTTGCCCCCCTCCCCTCTGTGACCTTACGATTAAATAATGGAACTAAGGTCACCTTCGGGATTTTACCGTACCGTACGGATATCAAAGACTTTCGTGGATGACGTGACTGTTGCAGGTCTAACAATAGAAATTATGATTAATTCTCAGTTCCAATTTTTTATTAAATTAATTAATTAATTTTAATTTACCAAGAAAATATTTTTCAAATTTCTTCCCTTGGACGTTCGCACTTCCGGTTCCCATCTCTCAAAATGGATGTCCTCCAATGAATATGAAACTTTTCTTTTATTGCCCGTGAAAGATTGGTAAGGGTGGGCCCTTTTTTGCCCCAGGGGTCGATTTTTCCCCAGGGGTCCATTTTGCCCCAGAGGTCCATTTTGCCCCAGGGGTCCATTTTTCCCCTGGGGGACCATTTTTCCCAGGAGACCATTTTTGTGCCGCTCTCCTGAGTGACCTTGCGATGAACTCGTGCAAGCAACGTCACCTTCGAGATTTTACCTTATCGTATGAATATCAAAGATGTACCGTTTCGTTCGTCGCAGATTCCGACTCTCCGGATGCCGACCGGTACGCACCCTCGCCCGATAGCTCAGCCAGAAATTACACAATGCTCCCGGAGAGATGGCAGAAGATACGCTCGCAAATGATGTACTGGTACTTCGACAAGGGCCTCGATAACGACAAGGGCGACTTGCAGACCGATGTCCACTCGTCGATGCCGCAGATTCACAAGAACTTCAACTTTCAGCTTCCCTTTTTCGGCTTCAGATTCAACTATACGCGGGTCAGTATTCTTATGTCTTATACTCAATGAACTCGAATTCGATACGCGAAGAAAAATCTTTATCTCTATGTTGAAATACGAACAGAACACATTAATTCGACTCGTCGAATATCAATTTTATTTAGCTATCGATGAACGGGTTTCTGGAATTCAGCGATCCACCGGAGCACTATACGTATCCAGTGGTGTTTCCGACGAAAGACTGGCCGGAAAAAAACGATCCGTCATTCATCGGTATATTCTTCAGCAAATGCCGTATAGGAAAATTGAGACCCACCGACATTGACCAGAGACATCCGGGTGTCTATTTTAGGTAAGAATCTGAATTACTTAGAAGGTACTGGTTGATATTGGCAGCTTGCTTTTGCCGATATGCACGCACTAGCAGGTTGTTGTGGCTTGGACGCTTCGCGTCCTCGCTATGGAATTTAGAATCGCAAATTAATATTTCTGAAAACTTATCGGAGATATGTCCCTTCTGGTTTTAGGAAAATACGTCACTTCCGGTTCGAAAATCTAATTTTTCGACCGGAAATTATGTCGCGCCGGAAATAGGTAAAAAAATCAGATTTTCAAACCGAAAGTGAATTATTTTCGGTGTGACATCACTTCCGGTAGAAAAATCAGATTTTCACACCGGAAGTAACGCATTTTTTGTATGACGTCACTTCCGGTTGAAAAATTAGATTCTCAAACCGGAAGTGATATGTTTCCAATGTGACGTCACTTCCGGTTGAAAGATGAGATTCCCAAACCGGAAGTGACGTTACTTCGGGTTGAGAAATGAGATGTCAAACTGGAAGTGACGTATTTTCAATGTGACGTCACTTTCGGTTGAAAAATGAGATTGTCAAAGTGGAAGTGATAATTCGACGATCTGTAAAGCGATAAACAATAAAACGATATCCTCGTGTTCACGATTGTCCCACCTAGACAGGAGAGAGACTTGCAGAAGAGAACCGATCAATTTGGGGTGGAAATGCGGGAGCGCGTAAAGTGGGACATCCGCGACGGTGTAGTCGGCTCGGACTCGTTCGATCCGAAACACGCGGTTATCGTTACATGGAAAAACATGTCCTTCGCCGGTGGTATCGACAACTCTTTGTACACGACAAACACCTTCCAACTGGTACTCGCCACCGACGAAGTGTTCACTTACGCGATATTCAATTATCTCGATATACAATGGACGACGCACACGGAAGCCAACGGCGACACGACCAGGGGAGAGGGTGGAACACCAGCTTTCGTGAGTTTAATTATTTTTTTTACTTGTTCTAACTTTCACATGGTATTCAGCGGTCCTTGAAGTCCTTGGGGTCCTGGAACCGATCTTGCATTTCGCCTGACCTTTAAAAAGTCCTGGAGTGTCCTTGAATTTCACCTAAAATCCTTGAATTTTTTATTTCCCGGAAAATTTTTATCTGTTTCAAAATGGATATAACTAGCGACGATCCTAAAAAATATATGTATCTCTGTTTCGCTGAAATACATATATACATTCGTGCATAGTGAGTCGTTTTTTTCTGAATCGATTCCAACGTAAAGGGTTATCGAACTAAACGTTATTTCGTGCGTCGCGCGCGATATGCATGTTTTCATTCTTTTATAATGTCTACAACCTGAAAATGTCCTGGAAATCGTCCTTGAATGTCCTTGAATTTCGTACGGACTTTTTACTGGACACAATTTTTTATTTTTCAGTGAGTCGAAAATTTGAACAAAGACCCGAATTATATATAAAAGTCGCCCGCATAATTTCTGTGGGATTTAAGTTTTTAAGTCTATTAATCAATGTATAACGTCTTATCGCCAGATCGGTTTCAACGGAGGAAACGGCACTCAGAGTTACGAATACAAGCCCTATTCTCAAGCGTCCACCGTTCGAGATTTGCCGAGCAGAGGTTGGGCGAACGGTTTTCCGGGTCGCCATATCTTCAGGATCGACGAGAAGATAATGCTGGGCACTTGCAACAAGGATATCGGTGAGTGCTTCGCTCGATCGTCATCCGGATGTTTGTTAATCGAGGTTCTTTCTTTGACGTTCAGCTGGTGCACATTTGCCCTTGGTCTTCGCACCGGAGAGCGGAAACATGCTCGGCGGCACTGTGGTGAATATAACCGGTCCCTGCTTCGAGCCGGACGACAAGGTGACGTGCAGATTCGACACCGAAGACGTGATGGGAACGGTTATCGACAGGAACCGAGCCATCTGCATACAACCCTTCGTAAAGGCCGAAGGATACGTACCCTTCGCCATAGCGATCGGCAGCGGCAGATACGACTGGAAGGGCAAATTCTTCATCGGTAAAAGCCTCAATTTATGACCCTGAAGATATCTGCACGATACCGAATTTCGTCGAGTTATAACGGCTGTATTTAGTATCGCAAAAACTTTGCTCGGTGAAGTTCACCTGGAGAATGAAATTTTATAAATGAACAATATTTTTTTCTTCCTGAAGCCGTGGATTGACAGAGACTTGCCAAAGATGAAATTTGATGCCATGCAGATATCTTCAAGGGCTTTTCAATTTTCATTTTTTTTTTTTTTCATTTCAATGTTTGTTTTTTTTCCTGTGAGATTAACAATAAATAAATTAACGACGTTCAATTTCATTCGCAGAAACACCGGCGAGCGCGACGGAAAAGATATTCTTCGTTACGAGAGCGGTTCACGAGCGTGATCCACGGGAAATAAAGATAACATGGAACGCTTACAATCTGACGAGTAACACGGCCGCGGCGGTTCGGATATCTCTCTGGGGATACAGAGAGACGTCCATAAGACCTGAGCTGGAATATATCGGCCTATTGGAGGTGGGTCTTCTTTTTGAAGATCAATTGCAAATTACCCTGAAGATATCTGCGTGACATCGAGTTCCATCTCTGGAAAGTCTTTGGGAATGCACTGCTTTATAAAGAAAAAAGAATTGTTCACTTGCGGAATTTTATTCTCTGAGCGAACTTCCACGAGCGAACTTTTCACGTTATAACTTGATGAAATTTAGCCTCATGCTTCAGTCAATATCTTGAGGGTGATAATTGCAACCGTCTTATAGAATATTATTTATTTCTAATTCACGACTTTCGCCTTTTGCACACCCAACGCATCCTCGCCTTACACGTCTAACACACAGCAATTACGACAAAATGAAATTCGCAGTTTTACCGGACAACAGTATCGTGTCTCTATATCTTTGGCAACTATGTTACAATAAAATTGCACAGGCCTCTCGCCCACTCCTATTATATTTGCTGCGCGTTACAGGATAATTGGGCGAACAGCGGCGAGTATCCGATCGTACCTGCGACATACAGAAACAAGGAGAACCCCTATCAACTGGATATGCACTTCGGATTCATTCACATTAATTTGACGAAGCCGGACGAGCATTCGGGATACGACATTACTCCGTGAGTTCATACTAAGAGAAAATATTACATCAATAAACGCATGCAATCTTTTTTACTTCACTCGGTGCGAAAATTGCATTGTGAGTCGTTCATACACCTTGTTAAGTAAAATTTTGTACAGTACTCGTGTGAAAAACTTTTTCTTAACTCGTGCTATTGCAACAGTCACCCTCGGCTCGTGCTGCAAAATCGCACTCGTCAGAAAACGTTTTATCGCACTAGTATCGTAATGTACTGTTTTATCGCACCGACACACGACCGGCCAATTCACAGCGTTGTTACTTTTTTTTCTGTATTACCGACGGTGATAATTGCTGGATGGTTGATGACTATTTGAATTTGGTTGTTCAGAGTACTGTGGAGCAAGCCCATTCCATTGGGCTGGTACTTCGGACCTCAGTGGGAGCGCCTTTACGGTTCTCAGTGGCCGAAAAAGCTCTGCGACAAGTGGACGATGAACGACAGATACTTGAAAAACTTCGCTGCCGAATTGTCCCTCTGTCCGTGCACTCTGGAGCACGCCCTCACCGACAAGGGTCGCTTCCTGCCCGATTACGATTGCGACAAAGACTCGAATCCCCAATGCTACTACAACAGAGGAGCCGTCCACTGCGTGAAGACCGGAGCTCCCAAGTATGGTTTCGATTAAATCGTCATCAATTCTTTGTCGCTAAATTTTTTTTTTAATCTATTTCATTAAAAAAATTAGCTCTCAATGATCGTCAAAGGGTCATTTAACTACTACTAATAATAATAATTATTATTCATCTATTTATTAACGGGAGGAGCCCTTTGACATTTACATTTTTTATCGTTCAGATAACAATACGAATATGAAGCAAAATATATCATGTGCAAACATAATAACATTATATAAATTTAAGTATTATATAAAATGTTATTTATTCTTTAAAATAAAATTTTCGTTGCGTGGACATGACAAAGAATGAAAGACCACGGCCGACATTCAAAAGCAAATTTAATAATAACAATAATAATTTCAGTAAATAAGTCTAGAAATAATTTGTTTTCTTTGCAGCCTGGACGGTTCGGAGCAGCAGTGTTGTTACGATAAGAACGGCTACCTAATGTTGACTTACGATCAGCAATGGGGCTCGAGGCCTCACAGATCCCACAATTTGGGCTACTTGCCTTGGAACGAGGCCAACAAGGTGCCGAGTCTATCGCACTGGTATCACGATATGGTGCCGATGTACCTCTGCTGCCTCTGGCAAGAGGAGCAAGCTGTCGGCTGCGAGACTCTGAGATTCGAGAGAAGACCGTCGCAAGATTGCGTCGCTTATCAGTCGCCTGCTATAGCTACGGTATTCGGCGATCCTCACGTAGTCACGTTCGACGGACTGCAGTACACGTTCAACGGAAAGGGCGAATTCGTTCTCGTGCGGGTCGATCATGCCAAAGACAAGCTCGACGTTCAGGGCAGATTCGAGCAGCTGCCGAAGAATTTTTACGGGGAGGTTCCAGCCACCCAACTCACGGCGGTGGCCGGTAAGGCGCATTAGGAAAAATATACAGAAAATCTGGCACGAAGCGACATCTTTGAAAAAATTGAATTTTATTTAATTTCTGAAAAAATTGAATTTTATTTAATTTCTGAAAAAATTGAATTTTATTTAATTTCTGAAAAAATTGAATTTTATTTAATTTCTGAAAAAATTGAATTTTATTTAATTTCTGAAAAAATTGAATTTTATTTAATTTCTGAAAAAATTGAATTTTATTTAATTTCTGAAAAAATTGAATTTTATTTAATGTGTGAAAAAATTAAATTTTATTTAATGTTTGAAAAGATTTAATTTTATTTAATTTTTTTTGTTTGCTTCTTTTCAGCGAGAGGAAATAATTCGGCTACGATAGAAGTTCGACTCAGACCGCCGTACGCCCAATGGCGTTATCGTTTGGACGTTTTTGCCGACGGACGTAGAATTTACTTCGACAGACCATCCCTGAAGTTCCAGCACTTTCCCCGCGTCACGGTTTACACACCGACGTATATTTTGAATCAGAGCGAGGTCATTATAATGTTCGACACCGGTGCCGGTGTCGAGGTCGTCGAGAATCAAGGCTTTTTGACTGCCAGAGTTTACTTGCCATGGACTTACATGGTGAGTCTCGTAATTTTTTTGTTTTTCATAGGAATAGAGTTTTAAGTCGGTTTTGCATACGATTTGGCGTAAAAAAAGAAATCGGCATTTTCACAAGAAAAAAAAAATTTACATCAATTCGAAATCAAACCGCTTAATTGACATCAATTTTTTGCTTTAGAACAAAACGAGAGGACTGATGGGTAACTGGAGTTACGACATACTCGATGATTTTACAAAACCCAATGGCGACAAAGCGGATGTACAAAATCTAAACAACTTTATGGATGCTCACAAAAATTTCGCTATTCATTGGCTCCTCGAGGATCAAGAGGACGGGCTCAAAGGGGGACCTTTGTTCGTCAAGGAATTCGGCAGAATGTCCAGTTACTATGCTAACAAATCTTTCGTACCGGAGTACCGAAGACGACCCAACGACATTTTGCCGGCAAATCGGTAATGGTTTTCATATTTTTTAAAATAGTGTAATGTAGATTATTTATTGGCTCTCTTAAAGAAGTTAAGTTGGTGCGTCACGAAATTATCTGGAAATATGTTGAAATTCAATATTTCTATCGTTGCCTTGTTGTTCCGTGGCGTAATTGAACACCGCATTTTCGACTTCCGGTCGAAAATGAGGTGGTCAAACCGGAAGTGACGTTTCCCCTAGATGATGTCACTCCCGGTCGAAAAATTAGATTTTCGAACTGTAAGTGACGTATTTCCGGGGTGAAGTCACTTCCGGCCATTCATCCCGAGTTTGGTCCGTGACAGAAACGGACGAATTAAGGAATAAGATGTCGAGCGCTATATAGTACTCTAGTATAAAAAAAAATATATATAATATATATTTTCGAAAATATTTCGTCGGTGATTTAACGTAATTCTTACAGATCGAGGGATATATTGCGAGCTGAGGAATTATGCGGAGACAACTACCAGTGTCAGTTCGACTACGCGTTAACGCTCAATCGAGATTTGGCCCATTTCACGAAAAACTACTACGACACGTATACGCAAATCCAATCTACGAATTCGAAGCGAGGTAAGTAGAGGGCCGGTTTAAGCCGTTAAAATACTAATCTGTGAACCGATCAGTACCTTTCAAAGTTCCCTGAGTCCCTCATCACCATCCACCTACCTACCACATTAATTCCCGAGAAAATACGTAATGCGAATTTTTCAGTAATTACTTGCGGAATTCTCGAGACGCCGCGTTTCGGACGAAAAAGTAATTTCTTCTTCGTACCCGGGACCAAGGTGACTTTCGAGTGCAATCAAGATTTCGTCCTCATCGGTGACCAAAGAAGGATATGCACGCCCGAAGGCCAATGGGACGCCCCCGAGTTCGGATACACGGAATGTCTACGTAAGTTCATTTTCAGCATGATCGCTTTGTGTCCTTCGTTGTGCTCGTAGCTATGCTAAAAAAATACCCTAGTAAATTACTATCCTCGTGAACAAAATTCAAATTTAAGACGGTCGGAGCAAAAAAAAAACGCGATTTTCAAAAATTACAAAAAATTCTTAAAAAATGCATACGTATTCAGAAAAAAACGAATCATTTTTATCGAAAGAAATAGTTAAGTTGCCGGGTAATTTGTTGAACAATTATTTTGATCGTTAATGTATCAGAAACATTTTGGAATTATTATTACATAAAAACAGTATTTGCAGCACCTTCCATATGGTTGGTTTTTTAAAGATTTTTATCCCGTCGATAAATGTTTGAATTTTTCTCTGAAACTCACCTAAAAACATCCGCAAACATTACGATGCTCTCATCCAACGCGCAGCTTCCGGCGATAACATGCTTAATTTTGTATTAATTTTTTTGCCACGCTTCAACTATCCAGAGAGTGACCTGAGAACGCTGTTCTCCAAAAATTTAAAGAGACACGAAAAATTTATCGCTAAAACGATTTCGTGATTTTTGCATTTCACGTTGAATTTGTCTCGCACGAATACAGGTCAGATCGAGTATTCGCAGCGCGCGGCCTGGACGACCATGGGCATAATATGCGCGGTGCTGTTGCCCGCGATAGTCATCGTCGCGGCCACTTACTTTTGCATAAGAAAAAATCGCGAGCCCGACGGACCGGCGAAGTCGTGGCGCTTCTCGGGGCGCTTTTCGGATCGCGGCTCCGGCGTCGATAACGATTCGGGCTTTTCGCGTCAGACCACGCCGCTAAAGTCCTATGACAGAACGATATCGCCGGTCAGCGATTCGAGCACGACGACCGGAAACGGCGGCACGAGAAAGCGGCGCACTTACGACAGAGTTTATCGAACACACGAGCCCCTCCCGAACCGACCCGATAGCGCGTTCGAGGAGAAAGACTGGGATCTTAAATACGAGACAAACGACTCGGAATCGACGAATACCGATTCACTAAGAAAAACCGGAAGTCCGAACAAGGAGAGCGACGTGTAAAGTCGCATCGATGTATCGGACAATGCGAAGCGGACTCGGTCGGTAACGAAAATTGTAATTAATTTTTTATCAACGATGCCGACCTCGAACGCTCAGAAGCAAATTCTGACACGAAGCCGAATCGATAACAGCGTCGTGTAACAATTTGCTTCTAACCGGAAATGGTTGACACCCGTGATAAAATCAATTGCAGTTTTCGTTACCAACACATCGCCTCAATCATGTTTCACGTACTACGCCAGATTAATCCTGATTCTCAGAATTATAAATTATTCCATTAGCCGACTTCATTCAACCGAATCATCCCCCATGAATAACATCAAAAACGTAACGATTAACCCCGCAATAGAATTTGTGCAAAGCATTTTTGTTTTTTCCTTCGTTGTATATTTCTTGTGGAATAGAAATTTGTCGCATTTACAGCGACGAGTAATGTTGTCTTACTTTAGTATACAGACACTATATACTATACACTATATGCACCAATACTGCGTATTCTAATACTTTTGTAACGATTTATAAGTAACTTTTAATAAAGTTTCGATTACTACTTTATTTATCGTGTACCGATAGAAATTTCTATTCCACATGAAAGTATAGTTTCGAGTTTTCTTTTTACATTATTAGATTGTGCGCTTGTTATCGGCGATCATTTTTAATCATAGTGGAGTGGAGATTTCCATCTGTATTGTTCTGCTATTTTACCCTTACACCTACAATTACAAAGTAATGTTCGTATTCTAAAAAAAAAAAACTTGCTGCAGGTCAACAAGAATACAGTTCGCGCCAAGCAGGCGTTACATCCGGAATAGTTCTCGGAGTTCTAATACCAATACTGATGCTGATAATCTGCGTGGCATTCAGATTGTTGAAGAGTCGCAAGGACGAACGTGAGCAAGAAGAGGCAGACATGAGGTAAGAATCGAAGTCAAATCAGCCTCGCAATCCACAATTTTCGCGCGAACTACGATTAATCGCATCGATCATTATTTCAGATCCCGAACTACGGAACTGCAAAGAATGCGGACGATCGACCCGGAGCACGACGAAGAGCCCGTTCCATACACGAGTAGGGCGACGGTTATCAATTAGAATAGTTCATTCTATTTAATTTACTATGCAATAGGTGTAATATAAGTTAGTATTGAAAAAAAAAAAAAATCGAAACGGAAACTTCACTTCCGTAACGACGTGACGATCCGACCGACACAGATCGTGCACCATCCTTCATTAATGGTAATCTTTTTGTACCCACCGTTTCACATCGCGACGTAAATCAAATCATAACTCATATTGCCATCTTACAACAAACTCACGTACCTCTTATTTTAGTTTATTTTAACAATATCGTGTTATCATATAAGATTAAGAATTCATATAAAGGTCAAGAGTCCACTCTAAAGTATTGCAATGTGCGGTATTTTTTACCACTATTAAAGCGCGAATTTTTGTATATAATAATAATAATAATAATATAGTGTACGAAACGCAAAAACCAGTTTCGCGCGCCACCTGGATGTTGAACCCTGAAATCCGTCGGTCCCACCGTCAGAGGATGACGTCATCGTTGTCCCAATGGCGAAAGTTTTTATTTGTTTTCTAAGACTGTCATAACAAACTAGTCGTAAGCACAATGTCCAGCAAGGTGAGTAACGAATAAAACCGCGTCTCAACTCAAACGTCGAAACTCCCTTTTAAGTTCGTCAGTGCGCACAGCCGCGACGTCGATGACAATCAATCCCTATCGATTGCAGCCGGCACTCGTAGCAGTCGGCGAGCCCCGCGCGCTCCCCTCCCGCCTCCCCGCTAAACTTCTCGGTCAAGGCTTTCAAAACTTTGCGACTTCAAAACATTTACGATCAATCACGCTTCCCTTCGACACGCGCCCAGCCGAGACGGCCAAACGCTCTTCCGAACGCGCTACGTCGTTTGTACATTTTTTAAAAATATATAAATTCGACAGGACATCATGAGAAAAGCACGCGCGGACGAAGCATCGAAGAATCCTTCGAGCGTCCTGCGTTCTCAGACCAGAAGCAAGACGCTCGCCAAGGAAGAGAATTCGGACGGTGCGCAAAACCTTTTAGAAAAAAAAATTGCTGCCGAGAGACGATCGAAAGTTACCGTTAAGACTTCGAGCACGACGTCCACGAAGAGAAAGCCTGGCGGGGAATCGGAGCGCCAGTCCGTTTCGTCCGTTACGTCGAGGAGCAAAGCCCCCGAGACCTCCAGATCCGGCGCCAGCAAATCTATACAAGAGTCGTCAAGAACGACAGACCGGGACGCTCGAACCAAGCCCAGAGGCGAGAGAAAGCCGGACGGCGAGAAGAGAGGCATAAGTACAATTTACATGCCCAAAACAAGCCGAAGTACAAAATCGCCGGGTTCGGGAGAAAGCACCAAAGTATCTGCGTCGAGTTCCGTGAGAAGCAAAGACGCTTCGGTCAAAGCCACGTCTTCGAGAAGCAAAGACGTTTCTGTTAAGGCGACGTCTTCGAGAAGCAAAGACGTTTCCGTTAATGCGGTGTCTTCAAGAAGCAAAGACGCTTCCGTTAAGGCGACGTCCTCGAGAAGCAAAGATGCTTCGGTCAAAGCAACGTCGTCGAGAAGCAAGGATGCTTCGGTCAAAGTCTCCGCTACGAGAAGCACGGATGTTTCGTCCAAAACAACTGCGTATGCGGGAATTAAGGAAGACGCAGTCGAGTCGAGTAAGAAACATCCGACGAGTAGGAGGCTTCCTTCCAGAGAGCGTAGGCGATCCCGGACGCTGAGTCCGAGCGAGGTGAAGGTGCTGCGTCCACAATACGCAGCAGACGGTGGAATTGCTGGGAGAAAAGCTGTTCCGGCGCGACCGAATTCGTCGAAACGGAACGCAGCTGTGAAGAGCGACTCGGACGACAACGATTACGAGTACGAAGACGATTTCGAGGTAAATCGACTTTCTCGAACGGCTGTACCAGAGAGGATTTTCTTTTTTACTTCGTTACTTCGTTTAGTTTTGTTTATTTCGTTTTTATCTATTATTTTATTATTATTATGATTTATTTACAGAAAATAAGTTTTCGCTTTTTACATCTGCTTCGAATGCATCTGCCGTTTATTTAGTTTCTGATAAATGAGGGTCGTTTATCGTGGTCGACGATTCCGCTCTGGAGTTCGGAATAAACGACGTTAATTTTCGGTACTTTAATGTGGAGAATTTTGTGTTCCAGTCTTACGAATCCGACTTCGAGGAATGCACGGACAGCGAGGCGTCCGAGGTGGGCGAAGTTTCGAACGAGAGCGACGACGAACCGGAACCCGAGCCTGTAGAGATGCGAACGGAGAAGCAGGTAATCGATGCAGAACAATTTTAAAAACAAAAAACAAAACGTAATTTCACCTATTTATCGAGAATTGACATCGCTTTTATTTAATGCATTTTTCACGCAGAGAACGACGATAAGCAGCGTTGACAGTAGAAAGTCCGACGAGGAAAGAATGCTCGATTCGGGTCATTACGATCTGGCCGAGGCGAGAAGACGAGCCGCCAGAGTCGAGTCGGTCGCGGGGCCGCGAGAGGCGAAGCAACCGAATACCGAGATAATCGCACGACCGAGCATCAGTCCATATAGGTTTGCTGTAGTTCGAATAAAGTATCAGACTGAATAAATTGGCAATTTATTCGGCACCGAGTGGGCTTTCGATTTTTCGAAGAAACTAATCATTTAATTTTTTTCAATTAAACGTACAATCGACAATCAGGGAGGAGAGATCGAGCGGCAACAAATCGTTGCCGTCGTCGACCGACGAGGGTTTCGAGGACGCTCGGTCCGGCGATTTTGCAAAGTCACCGCCGATGTCTCAAATAACTCTAATCGACTTTGGTAAAATCGCTGAAAACAAAGTCGCGAAAATCGCTGCTCCGAAGGTTCTCACGCGAGGGGAAAAATTGTTGGAGATGATAAAGCTCGACACCGTCGGGTGGTCCATTCTCGAGAGCAAACCCGTGGCTTACGAAGAGTTCATACGGACGCACGGAAAAATGAACAGCCGACAGGTACGTCGGCCGCGGCAATTCTCTTCACGATCTCCGTCAATCATGTGGCTGATATTTTTTAATAAAATAAGAATTAACCGCGACAATTAAAAAAAATCCTTGTACGTTTTGAAGATATCCGTCCAGACGAACGAGGACAATCTCACCGCGGAAACGCAAACGGAAGTTATCGAGTGCGCGAGCAAATGGACTCAATTTCCAACGAGATGCCAGACGGTTCTGAAAAACGATGACGACATAAAGCTCTTCAACATGGTAATCGAAGATCTCAATGTTCGGCGCACTGTGCGTCTGGTTCATTGAGCGCTAATTCTCGAGGACTTTATTTTTTAGGAACGTTTGGGTGTCGGAGGTGAAAACGATGCCGAGACAGCGAGCGCGATGTCCCGTCCGGTCTACGATGTCTTGCAGTTGAACGACTTTCTCGGTCAGGCCGGAAAAGTCATGCTGTCCCTGTTGGAGGAAAGAATTAGCGGTAACAGCGCTGGTAACGAAAATGTTCACGAATTACCGTTCAGCGAGAGTATCGTGAAGCTCTCGATCGATTCGGTGACGTTCTTGGCCGACAGGCCGGTCACGATAATTCACTATTCGGACGTCTCGAACAGAGTCCTGCTGACGATTCATGCACCGGTCGATGAGGTGAGAAAAACGGTCGAAGCAATTTGATTCGCCTCCGGAAATATAATTAAATTTACCGGAGAATTAAATTTACTGTGCTGGGAAAGGACCAAAAAATACTTCAAGTACATAGTACAAAGTATCACAAGTACTTTAAATTATTTCTCATCCACTTTTTGTACTTAAAGTATTTCTCAAGTACTTTTCGCATTAGCTTCGTAGCATTGAGCGTTTTGTCAACACAATAACTAAAAGGACAGGTTTGCATATTCAAAATTGAACAAACAAGTTTGTCACTCATTTAACAGCATTATTTTTACGAAATTTCGTAATAAGTAAAAAAGTGCTCGTTAAAATTATACTTACTGAAAAGTTCAGACAGATAATCATATGCTGCTCATCGAGTATCCGTAATGCTAGCATGTATTCAGAAAGTATTTGTACTTAGTAATGAAATCGTAAAAAAGTACTAGCAGTACTAAAAGTGCTTGTGTGCTTCGTACGTGCTTGAAGTATCAACCAAGTACTCGGTTCAAGTACTGCCCAGCTCTGGAGAATTATGATGCCAGTTGAAAAATGTTATGACATTTTCAATAAATATACAACATAATAATAACGAGCCTCCGTAGGACATTGAAACGGCGCGGGACGAAGACTTCGTGACCGATTGTCCGATCGGATGCGTCTGGAACATTCTTCAACCTTCGAGACCAACGAAAATATTCTACTCTTCGAGTGCGATAACCGCGTGTTGCTTCCACTCGGCCAGCTACAACGTCGTCCTCGCCGGCCTCGCGGACGGGTAAAGATTATGATCTGATTTTTCCGCCGAGTCTGCACAAACTCATCCCGCCCTGGCTTAACGTCTCGTTACGACCGATAGATCGATCAGTCTCTGGGACCTCGCGGAGGACGAAAGTTGGCACAGAAAGATCGTCGACGATGCGAACAAATTTGAATGGGTCGTCAGAAGTCCGACGTACTCGTCGATCGCAAGCTTCGACGAGGCTGGTCATAATTCGGAAATCGTTGCTCTGCGCGTGTTGTCGAGGTTCGATAGCGAACCCGCTGATGCAGCTCGCAACAAATCATTAATGCCGATTCAGGTACGAATATATTTAATGAAAAGCTTTATAAAAAAAAATGTTAGTAACTATTTCGCCGAAATTATTGAATCTCGTAGATCTGCAGCTTGGACGATAACGGTCGACTGATTGTTTGGAGCGTTCTGCGAAATTTGAGTCGAGCAGGCATCGACGACCTCGGATTGTCTTGGTGGGGTGATCTGAGACTCGTGAAGAGCCAGGAGATATCATTGTTTTCGAAGAAGGCATCGGAAAGGTAACTTTGGCCGGTGAATAATGTTCTTCAAAAATCCGACAAAAAAAAACACTTATTTTAAGTCGTAGCCATTTTCATTCATTTTTAATTCATTTACGAGCGATATTTCCATTCACGCGAACCCGCAACTGTTCGATATTGATCGACGGCTCGCGTAGACTCGCACTCGCGTAGAAAATTATGTCGAGGCATTTCGTAAGTTCATAATTCAACGTACAGTGTTTGCTTCAGAAAAATATCCCGTAACAAAATTACGGTCTCTTTAGTGCGTAACTTTGCATTAGCTACTCAGAAACATTTATTTTTGTGTTCGAAAAAATTAATTGAACGTCACGTTGCAATATTGCTGAAGCCAACCGTTAACCGTGAATCATTCAGTGTCCTTTGTATTTCAGGAACAGTCATTTGAAAGGCTTCTCGGACATGCAT
This sequence comes from Exephanes ischioxanthus, assembly GCA_958510785.1. Lineage (NCBI taxonomy): Eukaryota > Metazoa > Arthropoda > Insecta > Hymenoptera > Ichneumonidae > Exephanes > Exephanes ischioxanthus. The sequence goes on from OY294025.1 coordinate 7,408,965, forward strand.
GTCGATCGTCTAGATAAAAATGCTCTATACATCGCCACTAACACACCCAACATTTTGCACGCGACTCGTATCGGGAAGCATGCGAATCCACCCGCCTACAAGTCCAACGAAATGGGTAGGAACGATGACCAGTGGCTCTGTTATAGTCTATACACAATCCTGTTGAAATATTAATGGCTCGGTCAATAATTTGTAGCTTGAATATTGATTTCTTTGCAGATTGGTGCGGCGATACAAGGTGTATAGAGAGTTGTCCCTTCGACCAGCCTTACTTCATGGTAATGTACAATTTATCCCACGAAAAACCCCGATGACGATTTGACGATATTTACTAAATCCAATTCGACGATATTTACTAAATCCAATTTGACGATATTTACTAAATCCAATTTGACGATATTTACTAAATCCAATTTGACGATATTTACTAAATCCAATTTGACGATATTTACTAAATCCAATTTGACGATATTTACTAAATCCAATTTGACGATATTTACTAAATCCAATTTGACGATATTTACTAAATCCAATTTGACGATATTTACTAAATCCAATTTGACGATATTTACTAAATCCAATTTGACGATATTTACTAAGTCCAATTTGACGATATTTACTTTCTAAGGTCGGATGCGCGGATGGAACTGTGCGACTGCATTCAACGACCACGGAGAAACCGCTTTTGCAGCTCAAACACGAGGAATGTAAAGCCGCGGTTAAGACTGTGCAATGGTCCAGGTCGAAGCCATTGACCCTCTACGTTTTAGACGTTGACTCGAAGTAAGCGTACATTGGGTAGCATATCGGTGCCCGAGTGCACAAGATGTTTTCCGTAACGCAAGCGCGTAAAATCTCGCTTTCCGTTCCTGTGAAGTGAATGCAGAAAGGCACTTTTTCGCATCGCGTGCGAGAAAAATACTGCGCATGCGGACAAAGGCAATATGGACCTTTTCTCGCACTAGTGCGAGAAAGTGCCTTTCTGCGCATACTTCTCAAAAACGAAGATTGTAATTTTGGTAAATTTCTTAGAAAAAATTATGTGAATGGCGTGGGCCTAAAAAGTGGAATTCTAATTCATGTGAATGCAGCACCCGCCTTCGGCTCGTGCGAAATTTTCACACTCTTCAAAAACGTCCTCCCTTACTCCCCCCTTTCTACGTCCTTGCCATACAAATAACTATTCGGTACCGGCCAAAAACAAAATGTACGGCGGACAATAGGTAAACGCGGACACAGGAAAGTTAAACGGCCAATGAGAGCTCCCTGTTTGAAGATAACAAGCCCTCATTGGTTGGGTAACTTAGCCGAGAAAGTATAAAATCAGATTTGATGAAAATAATTTTTTACGACAGGAATGCAAATTGTATTGTTTCGGCTATTGAATCACATCATGTTTTTTTTACCTACTGTTCACCTTACATTCCGTCTTTAGTCAGATGGTCCAGAAAACATCTTTTGCATTCGACCACCGATGCAAAGATGAGATAGTTTGATACTAAAAAAATATATATATATATTTAATAGGATTCACATCTGGGACTTGGGAAACAGCGATATGTTTCCCGTGCACACGATATCGACGGATGATTGGGCGCACATCGAGTGTATCCAGTTGTCGCCTTGTCGAACTGCGCATGAAATGACCAATCAATACATGGTGAGTTTTTTTCCATCTAAAAGAGACGAAACAATACCGCAGCGATGGGAGAGAGTTCGTAAATTCTTACGCGTTCGCAGGCTCTCGCATCGGACAATGGCTGCGTCGAGGTGCACAGACTGAAGGAGGGATTTTATTACGCTCACAAGGCCGCTGTTAAGCAAGAAATGAATACATTTTTACGATACGTAGCGATACTGTGATTCGAAACTTCGAGGGTATAACCGTTACTGTATATTACACTACCTTCATAAAACTTGAAAAGTTTTTGTTCTGTACCTAACTTCACGATTGTATGTAGTTTGAGCTGCAACTAGGATAATTTTTTATTCGATGAGCGAGTGTCACGTAGAGGTAACTTTTCTCATCCGATCGATCGGTATTTTACATGCAACTGTACCTGTACATATTTAGTTACGTTACTCGCGAGCGAGTCGTGTTATATATATCTAGTCAAATCCGTCCAAAGTTGTTAATGCGAAATAAAAGGGTGAAACAATAAATTTTGCACACAAATCGAATATACAACCGTTGCTTGCGTTTTGGATAATTTCAAATACTTTGACATTGAGAATCCCAAATACCTTTTTCTTCATAGAATCTGGGCGAGTTCGGCCACGGTGGTCAACACCAAGCCCAAACCACTGTAAAAACCGCAGGCCCAGCTGGCCCAAAAGGTCAGAGGAGAGCTTGCAGCCTGGTGGGTTTTAAGATAACTACCATCCAGACCATCGTACAAACCACCGTCGGATCAAATTCGAGTAAGCTTGCAACACGGTGGTTTTTGTCGTAGAAACTACCGCTCAAACCACCGTTTGAGTAAACTGGAGTGAGCTCGCAGGACGGTTGTTTTACCGTCGAAATCACTTCACGTTTATACGCAGTTTTAGCTGTAACTAGAATAATTTTTTATTCAATGAGCGAGAGTCGCGTAGAGCTAACTTTTCTCATTCGATCGATCGGCATTTTACATGCAACTGTTTCTGTACATATGCAGTTACGTTCCTCCGTCCAAAGTTGTTAATGCGATATAAAAGGGTGAAATAATAAATTTGGCACACAAACGAGTTTAGAAGTTGCTTGTGTTTTTAGCGAGTTCAAATACCTTGACGTTGAGAATCTGAATTAACATATTTTTTTTTTCAAATAATGGTTTCCATTTGATGAGCCAGTGTCACGTAGAGGTAACTTTTCTCGTCCGTATTTTAAATGCATTACTCACGTATTTTACTCACGAGCGAGTCGCGATATATACATATATATATATCTAGTTAAACCCGTCCAAAGTTTTTAATGCGAAATAAAAAAGAAAAATACATTTTGCACACAAACAGAGTTTATACGCTGCTCGCGTGTTGGACGATTTAAAAAATGTTGACGTTGAGAATCCCGAATAACTTTTTGTTTTTGTTCTTTTCACAGAAAATAGCTTCTTCGATGAGGAAGGAAAACGACTATTTTCAGCGGTTTATACAGGTCTTTTTTTTTTGAGCAAGTCGAAGATCATGCGGTTGAAGCCGCGAGAACAGCGACGGATAAAAGAACTGCCATCGAGCTATGCAATGTCGCCGCTGGACGAGCCGCTTCGCTGCAGTAGCTGTACTGTTTTTGAGTTTCGGCAAACCTGTCGACGATCGCCGCATAATTTCTCGGCAGTGTGAGGTGCTCCACGTTGCGCTGAAGATGCTGCGTTCGTTCCTGCAAAAAGAAAAAACAAAAATAAATATAAACTGATTGTCTCTTGTTCGATTTCGGCAGATCGGTGGGTAAAGTAAAGAAGACATCGACGGGCGCGGCTGAACATCGAGGGACGAATGTGCGACTATTGTGCATGGATAGAAAAAATTTTGCGTCCACCGAGATCGGAAGCTTCGCCGACGATATGCACGAGCGTAACGGAAGAGCCGAAAACGACCGTGAAATACGATCGAGCGATTTTGGTTCACGGAACCGCGGATTCGTTATCTTCGAGGGAAGAAATAAACGGAATTCTGGAGAGAATCGAGAGAGCCGCGACGGAGGCTTACAAGGAACTCGCGAAAGGCTGCGATTCCGTGGACGCTGTGGAACTTGCGATCCGTCATCTGGAGAGCGAAGAATCGAGCTCGGATCTCGGAGCTGACGTCGATACGTCGGCCGGAAGTAACAGATCGGTTATAAGAGACGCGGCTATAATGGACGGCGATTTTAACGCGGGTTCCGTCGGAGCGACGACCGGGATTCCTCATCCGATAACTTTGGCGAAAACGGTCATGCAAAAAACCGACCATGTACTGATCGTCGAAAGCGGGGTCTGCAAACTTGAGACCGAAAAGACCGACGAAGTGGCGTCCGGTTCGGAATATGATTTTTTCCAAGATAAGGATGTAGAAGCCCGGTCGGAAGAAAACGTAATTTCCGTAAGCCGTAAATTATCAAGAGGGGTTCAATTTCTTTTTTTTTTTTACATTTTTTTATATCTTCGACAAAAATTGAATTTTCACGTTGTCAAAAAAATGCAACTGTGATTCACCGGTGTGGAAGTTTTAGGCAAAAACTGGTACATCAAATTTAATGTACAATTGCAATGAGAAACCAATGGACTTTTGCAGTGAAATTAATAGTACATTACGGTACTAGTGCGAAAAAACTTTTTGTGACGCAAGTGAGTTTGCAGCACGAGTCGTAGACGAGTGTTGCGATCATGCGAGTTGAGAAAAGGTTTTTCGCACGAGTATCCTCCAAAATGTTATTTCACAGGGTGTGAAAACTCGGGTTTTACGCACGCGAAACCGTCCTTTTCGCACCCAGCGAAATTAAAGTAAATTATTGGATTTAAAGTACTTTTATAATGAAATTCAAAAAAATAATAAAAGTGATGTATTTCTAAATTTTTTAATATATTGTACGTTAATTCCTCATCACGATTGCACGTGAAATTTAATATACCAGTTTACACATAAAAACTTCGAATACCAGTGCATTTAACTTCATATGGATTTTTTTGCAGTGTATAATTGTTTTTTAATATTCCGACTCGTGGATTTTTCCCTGCGATAATATTTTTCTTTCGTACGACGTATCTTCAGGAAATTGGACGAAAATGTCCCAGAGTTTACGGAGCGATCGCGAGGGATCGAGGAGGACGCTTGGCCTGCGGTGTATCGACGATCGACGATCGTGTGGGGAGCGTCGCGAGATCGTCGATGAGCGCCGGAGGAACGGTCTTGGGTTGTGGAATATTCGCCGATGGGGAATCCTGTTGCTCGGTATCGGGCGAGGATCGGGCGATTTACGTGTACGCGCCGGCGCGTAAAATAATCGAAAGACTGAAGCGCGAACGAGCAACGGCGAGAGGCAACGGCGAAGCCGTCCAGCTCGAAGAGGTGTTGAACGACGAATTGACGAATTTCTTCAGAGAGACCAGACAATCCTGCATCGCTGCGGCGGCTTTGGGCCTGCAGGGTGAACCGGAAGTTGCTTTCAAGAGCGATTACTTTCCGTGGGCCCGTTGCAGCAAAGGCGTTGTCACTTCCGGTTGCGTGAAAGAAGAAATATTCACTAAAGACGTTGGAGGACTGGACATGCCACTCGACTGCGAGTGCCAACGATAGTTAATTAAGGTAGTACTTGCGGATAGTCTGACGCCACGTGAGCTCGCACTGAATTGAGAAAGGAATTACGAAAATCACGCATACGGAAGGTACTGAAAAGATTGGTTTTGCATAATAATAATTCCAAAATGTCATTAACAAATGAATTTTCAAAAAAATCCCTCAGCAAATCGCCCAGCAATATAATTTTTTTTTTATGAAAACGATTTCTTAATTTTTCTGATTCCGTATGAATTTTTTCAGAATTTTGTGTAATTTGTTTAGTTGCGTTTTTTGGTTAATAAAATAACGCGTTTTTAAAAAATTACACAAAATTCTGAAAAAATTCATACGTAATCAGAAAAATTAAGAAATCGTTTTCATAAAAAAAAAAAATTATATTGCTGGGCGATTTGCTGGGGATTTTTTTAAATTCATTTGTTAATGATATTTTGAAACGATTATTATGCGAAATCAATCGTTTCAGTAGCTTCTATATGCTTGATTTTTTTTTTCAGACTTTTATCACATCGAGAAGTGTTCGCAATTCTCTTAACTCGCGTGAGGTTGAACTGACCGCAAGGGCGTTATCACTTCCGTTTGTGTGAAAGAAGAAGCGGATATTCATCGAAGATGAAATGAGAATTGATCGAAGCATCATCGATTATCGATACGAATTATTGTGTCCTTACGGGAAAGATAACATCGTGATTGGTGTTGTAAGGTCCGTAGAGCGAGAAGGACAACGTCTGACCCTCGAAACTCTTGCCGAATAAGATGTCGATGTTAGAAAGTGCCGAGTAAATTTCCTCGCGTCTCAGACTAGTCATGTTCTGATTGACTACCACCGAACCGAGGGCTGCCCATGTCAGATAACACTCGTCGTTCTCCGAGGCCGGTTGATCGACGCATATGGATCGCAGTTTGCTACCGAGGCCCGATCGCTTTTCTGTAAATGAGAAAAAAAAAAACAAACAAACAGAAGTCAATCGATTTATTAAACGATTCGGCACGATATGCCATGGCATCGAATTATGGACTTCTGCTCACTGTTAAATCCATTCTCAAGGCTAACGAAAGCGACGTCACCCTTGCCGGAGTTCAAACAAGCGTAGGCCGCGGCAGTTGTATTGACATCGTCTGGAACGAAACGGAACATCATGAATATTCGGCGTTAATAGTCTTCCATTATTTAAAAATAAACGGTTTCAAGGGGCCCAACAGCGACTCCCGTATTACACTATTCTGGTTCTATTCTATGCGTTCCCGTGAGTTGTGCACAATAATGCAGTGCACAACAGCACCGTGCACTATCGTCTTGTGCAAAAAAAAACTAATTTTTCGCCTTTCGACCTTCAGTAAAGCGATATTTCGTCATTCCCACCTCGTTCGCACAGAGAGTACAGGTTTGAGGGCACCGGATGCTTCAGCGTAGCTTCTTTCAAACCGGGAACGCAGCTATCCTTGAAAAAATTTGATACCATTTCGAGGTCCGAACACTTCCCACTCTCGTTCATCGTACTATTGCTCATGGCATCTACGAACGCGTTCCACCCTAAAAAACAACAGTTAGATTTGATCGATTTGATTAAGGAGTGCTTCTGGAATGATTTTTCAAGCCCTCTTCGGGAGCGTAAATTATATATATATATATATATATTTTTTGCATGAAACTTTACTTAAAAAAGAAGAAATCTTTGTACGAAATTTAAAAAAATGTATGCATTTATGTGAATATGAATGGTTACATTGTCGATTTACCAATGCTCCTGTAGCCAGTGAAGCAAGCTCGAGCTCCTCTCAGATTTTCCAGAGTCTTATAGCGCGAATCGTTCCTCACCAGAGCCCCGACGAAATTGATGTCTTCCTTCTTGTTCGCGACCACGCGCATGATCCGATTGGTTCCTCTTCTATAAAAAAATAAATTAAATAAAATGTTTTTGTTTATCTTTCCGGTTTAAAGATCAGATAAAACGCTAAAATTGGTTGTTTGTTTGGTTAATTATTGTTAAAGATTTGAGTGCCCAAAAAGTTATGTCCTTCAGATTCGAACAGGCAAAATATTCCTTTCTTGTACTGAAGCATGCGATTTACGTTTCCTCATCGTTAAATCAATAAAACGTAAGATTTGAAATGCTGCTCACAGTGCAGCCTCGAGCTCTTCTTCCGGTCTGACGACAAAGAGTTCGGCTCGATCCGTCCGCAGAGCCTCGAGGCAGGCAGTCCGATTGGGTTGCTGAATGCAGGATATAGGAGGATCGAGGCCGTAAGCGAGTGACGCCTCGCGCATCCAATGGCACTTACGGTCCTCCACATTCGAGGCTACGCACCACTTGATCAGTCTCGAGGGCCTGCAACCCGAACGTGCATTCGCGCTCGCAAAACCGGGATCTGCATAACAGAAAAGAAAAAAGAAACTATTAATTTAAACTATAACGACGATATTGTCTGTTTGATTTACTGTTTCTCAAAAAAATGCATAATTATTTATATAAAAAATACTATTCAGGCACTATGATGAGTGAGATTTTGCAGCTAATGAGAACAGATTGTAGAAACAAAAACAAACTGCTAATTCGAACTATACCGACAATATCGCTTGTTTGATTTGCCATGGCCCAAAAATTGATAATTATTTATGTAAAAAAATACTATTCAGGCACTATGATGAGTGAGATTTTTGCAGCTAATGAGAACAGATCGTAAGAAGAAAAAATAGTGCTAATTGGAACCATACCGGTGATATCGGTTGTTTGATTTGCCGTGTCCCAAATATTTTCAATTATTTATGAAAAAATATATATACAATTCAGGCACATATAATACAATTCAGGATGAATGAGATTTGGCAACTAATGGGAACGGATTGTACAAAGAAAGCAAACTACTAATTAGAACTGTACCGACGATATTGTCTGTTCGATTTGCCGTGTCTAAAAAATTTATAAATATTTACGTAAAAAAGAATACAATTTAGGCACTTTGATGAGTGAGATGTGACTGATAATGAGCATAGATTGTGCTATACTGGACGAGGATTAAAAAAATGTGCGTTACATCTTCGAAGAAAATCCTCGGGCGTCTGCAGAGTTTCCGTAGCGACCGGAGTGACTCGATAGCTCTCCATGAGTTCTTGAACGTCGTCTTGCCAAGAAAACTTTCGCTGGCCCAGAGTATCGACGAGTTTCGCGACGCGCTCCGCAACGCCTCTGTTAACAGATTAACAGATCAATTAATTGATATTTGCAACAATGGTCGTTAAACATTATTTAAAACAATCAGCCGAGTGCTTTGCATTGGGAAATTATTTAATTTGAAGTTTTATCGTACCTGCTGGCAACGACGACCGGCCAGGGTCTCGATATCCAAACGCAGGGCCTTCCTCGCCCCACTACTCGAGTTGTGCCGTCCGGACACAGATAGCTGTAGTTGGTCTCGTTAATACCTTGCGTCTATTGTTGATTATTACCAAAAAAAAAATTAAAAATTAAAAATTAAAAATTAAAAATTAAAAATTAAAAATTAAAAATTAAAAATTAAAAATTAAAAATTAAAAATTAAAAATTAAAAATTAAAAATTAAAAATTAAAAATTAAAAATTAAAAATTAAAAATTAAAAATTAAAAATTAAAAATTAAAAATTAAAAATTAAAAATTAAAAATTAAAAATTAAAAATTAAAAATTAAAAATTAAAAATTAAAAATTAAAAATTAAAAATTAAAAATTAAAAATTAAAAATTAAAAATTAAAAATTAAAAATTAAAAATTAAAAATTAAATAAAATGGTCACAAAGGTAGAAAAAAAAATGGAAAGTACCTTGAAATGTCGTAAAGCATCGTCCAAACGGACCCAAGCAACGTCAGCCGCACCCTCAGTGAGGCATAGGAGAGCGCCCTCGCGTCCGTGATATTTGTCACTGTCATAACAGCCCGCAGGATTGTCGCAGAGTGCGCACAAATTTTTGTACTTCGATTCTGCGCGATTAATTGGTATAATTTATTTCAGAGATAAAAGAGGAAAAAAAAAAGAAACGTCGTTGAACGTTCTAAGAGCGGGTTTCGGAGAAACCGATCTTGTTTTACTGACTCAGGTGGAAGTCGTAAGCCGAGTCCCGCGCCCATGCACCTGGCACGCAGGCTGAACCAAAGAAACCCGATAGGGCGGCGATTCTGTTCTCCACAAGAGTCTTATCGGTGTCGCATTTTCGCGGTATAATCCAATTTTGAAAATACTGCAAATTAACAATTGACCTATTAAACTCTCTCGTTACCACTAATTATCGATCAATCAACTGATTCAATCGTTCACCTAATTTCATCATTGTACTAATTTTATAATTTAACTAACATTAAAATTGAACAAATTTTATCATTCAATGAGTTTAATTGATTATTTCAAATCCGTAATTTTTTTGTCATATCGATTGGAATTATTCGAATGCGGAAATATTGTTTCGCTTTCGCCGAAAGTGGCGCGAAGAAAAAACTTCGGTGAAATTTCTCCCGAATATTCGGATTATTCTCAGTGAAATATTTTTACCGCTTGTACATAATATTGAGTGAGGGTAAGACGAACCATTGAGAATATCCTAGTGGAATCGTCCGAGTTCTCCAAGCCACCGTGACAAAACTTCTTTCCCATGAGATTCGACGAGGTCTTTATGTCTCCGGAAATGAGAGCGACCATAGAGAACCTTTGCGTGTCTGAAACGAGTCGGCACAGTGCAACAAACATCATAATGCCGTAATAGCGATTTAAAGGTCGATAACCGTGCAAAGATAATGAACAATGATTACGGGTCGATAGATAAATCGAACAATGGAACGTAAAAGATCGAGTAACGATTATCGTGAATTATTACCATTTCTGAATAATCTCAACTCTTGCGTGACTAGAATATCGTACTCGGTGTTGGCGCTCGCGGCGACGAGATCTTCGGGCTCCAGTACAGCGAATTCAGCATCACCGGAGGATAATCGCCGGAGGCAATTCAATCTGCAAGTGGTCAAGGTCGTTCTTAAAGTGTTATTTCCATTATCGATGTCGGCAGTAAACCGGCTGGCTGCCGCTCGTTTACATCATACAATTAGAGGCATTGTTGAGCCTTTCGTACAGGTCGAATCGAATTTCGTACTGATGGGTCCAAATTAAATTCAATTAAATTTCTATAGAGTAAACCGAAGAAAAGATGTGTCCGAAAAAAAAAATCTATGTTTTTTAGCGCATATAACTTATTTTTTATATAGTTGTTATAAATATTTAATGACAATTATATATATTTGTTATTATGTTTACATTTGTAAAAAAAAAAAGCATGCAGACATTTTTGTTTGTTTGTGTGGCAATTCAACCTGCGAGTGGACCAGGTTGCTCTTGATGTGTTATTTCCATTATCGATGTCATATACACACCCGACGCTCGACGAAAATTAGAGGCACAATTGACGCTTTCGTACAGGTCGAATCGAATATTGTGCCAATTGTTCCAAATGAAATTGAACAAAATTTTTATTGAGTGAACCAATGAAAATTTGTTTGAAAAAAAATTCATATATGTTTGCATATGAAACAAATCTATTATATAGTTATGACCTAATAACAATTATATATAGTGGTATATATACCTAATAATAACTATATATATTGGTTATTATATTTATATTTGACTTAAAAAAAACCAGCATATTTTTTTTATTTGTGTGGCAATTCAATCTGGAAGTGGTCGAAGCCGTTCTTAACTTGTTATATCCTTTACCGATGTCGGCAGTAGACCGGTTGGCGCTGGTTCACATTATACACACCCGACGCCCGACGGGAACCCGAGGGATAATTGACCCTTTCGCACAGGTCGAATCTAATTTCGTACCGATTGTTTCAAACCAAATTAAATTCAATTTCTATCGAGTAAACCGAAGAAAAAATATTGTCCAAAAAATCGATATGTTTTTACGTATATAACGAATTTCTTATATAGTTATTATACATATTTAATAACAATTATATATATTTGTTATTATATTTATATTTGTACTTTTCATTGCACTTAAAAAAAAAAAAAACAGGAAGACATTTTTTCTATTTGTGTGGCAATATAATCTGCAAGTGATCGAGGTCGTTCTTAACGCGTTGTTTCCGTTATCAACGTCGGCAGCAGACCCGCTGGCTCGCGCTCGTTTACATTGTACGCATCCAATGCTCGGCGGGAATCGGAGAAATAATTGACCCTTTCGCACAGGTCAAACCGTATTTCGTACCGATATTCCCAATTCAAATCAAATTAAATTTCTATCGAGTAAACCTACGAAAATATATTTTTGAAAAAAAGCTAAGTATTTTTATATGACAAATGTCTTATATAGTTATTATACTTATTTAATAACAAATATATATATCTGTTATTATATTTATATTTGTACTCGAAGAACAAGCATCGAGACATTTTTTTAAATTTCTTTAATAACATTTTTATTTAAATAATTTTTGTGGGCGAAAAAAGAAAAATAACTTTTGAAGGAATACTTTTTTAGTCATAATTTCTTTTTCTTCAACCTTCAATTTTTTTTCCATCATCTTTCGATTTATTGTTTATTCAACTTTCAATGTTTAATATTTAAACGAATGATCGTTACTCGCCTGTCGCTCACGACGACGCACTCCACCTGGTTCCCCTGCTCGGTCCTCAATTTCGGGCATATTTTTTCGATCCTCCTTGCCGTATGTACACTCTGCACGACGCAATATCTCACTGTAAATTAACAAACGCAAACACAGTCTAGAATCAATAACTCGACACCAAGAAGTTAAAAAAAATCTCCTTAAATCGCTCTCCCGACCGGTGTGAGCCGTAGCGTGCAATTCACTGAAACTCCCTCAACGATCTCACATTTTTCAGCATCGGCGAATCCCGTTCCGCCTAATTCCCCGTGAATGCAGAAGCCGCTAACGACGATCAGCGCGACGTTAAAGTACGATAGACGAAACTCTCGTCTCCGTCCACTTGGATCCATCGTCGACAGTGTTTATTCGCAAGGCCCAGCGCAACGCCTACAAATCTCAAACTATATTCGCGAATCTGTCTCGACGCACGCAGTTAAGCGTATTTTTCCTCGTACGCGTCATCCGCGCGCTATGATATACATATTCATTATAGTTTTCCCCGATCGTAACGCCCGCCCGACGAAGGACGAACGGAGAGAAAGAGCGTGAACGCTCGACGAGGTCTACCAAGAAAGAAAACAAAAAAAAGAAACGAAGAAATACGAACGATTTGAACACACTATAGTCTAGACCAGTCGGTATTAAGGCGAAAATGAACGCAACCAGTGAATGCTGAGAGGCCGGTTTAGTCGAGGACTGATGTATGTATACTTGTATATTTATATATACGCGTATAGATATGAGATCACTGGCACGATCGTGAACGAGAGGAAAAACCGTCTATAAACGCGTGGCAATCGGTCGCGAACAGCCTCCGCGCGGTCCAAACTCGACTGCCTCAACGTCGTTCATGTATGCGATAATAATTCTTTTTTTTTTCTGCCGATTGCACGGGGCGGTGCGTCAGCGACGCTGATCTTTCTCGGCCGATAGTCCGACCGTTCGCGAGGAACTGTCGCGAAAGAAGTCGAACGGACATATATATAAAAATCGTAGACGACATCTATATGTATATACGATACGGGAAACAGCTGCGTGTCGGGCCTTCCCGAAAGACCAAGGTCGAACGGAGAAGTTTTCTGTCCGATTGTGTGTACGCAGAGAACCGAATGGGAGGAGAGAATACAAGGAAGGAGGAAAAAAAGGACGGGTAAAACGGGTAATCGGGGTAGGAGGCGCTGAGGCGCCGAACCGACGCCGTCTCGCATGTGGTTGTGTGTTTACTTTTTTATATCTTAGACGTATGTATATAATTTGTGAGGCGATAACGCCAAATTTACAACGGATTTACGGGGTAAACTGTATTGATTGAATCCAGACAGAGCGGCGCACTTTTGCAATCTTCAATTATCGGCCAAATTATGTTTTTACCGTGAGTGCACGATTTCGATGGATGGCGGAGGCTGCGAAGAGACTCTAAACAGAGATAGCGAATGGGCGTTGTAATACGTGCGATGTAATCGCTCTTTGATTATTATACTAATGATTGCGCTTTGTACTGCCTTGCATGATTCGCTACCTATGTCATATCTACTAATGATTCCACTTTGGACGACCTCGTATAATGTACTACCTATGTTATAATGTAATCCAGCATTGTTCTGCTTATAATGCATCGTTCTTACGCAGTTGTGTGTTTACTTTTTTATACTTAGATTTATGTACATAATTTGTGCGGCGGTAACGAAAAATTTACAACGGATTTAGGGAGTAAACTGTATTGATTGAATCTGGGCAGAGCAGTGCAATTTTGTCATGTCTGACTATAGGTTAAATTATGTTTCTAGTGTAAGTGCACGAATTCGACGGATGACGGCGGCTGCGAAGAGACTCTCAACATACATAGCGAATGGGCGCTGTACACGTGCGATGTAATCGCTCTTTGATTATTATATTAATGATTGCGGTTTAGACGGCCTCGTATATTTTACTATCTATGTTGCAGTAGAGCCTCGATTATCCGAACCATGATTCAGTTACTCCGAACGCTCGGTTATCCGAACGTTATCGTGAGACATTGTACATTGTTGCTCGGCGTGGCAGGAGACGCGCCGGTTACCAATCGCGTTGAAGCGCAGTTTGCCTCTTCCAGCGTCAATCCGCTCGCACTCTGGCTTTGCCGAGCAGTTCCACCCACCCTAGCAGATTCGGTCTTATACGTGTTATAATGTCCCAAAGAAAAAACAGTTGAAAATTCGAACTTTCATATCGCTTTCTCATAAGGTTCCTTCATTCGCAAAACTTCTCCTATGAGGAAGCATTGTCCATTTAACTCCGGCTGACCTTGCGGATAAAACGGAAACATCATCGGACGCGGTGTTAAATTGTACATCCGCTAATGCTTTGCTTTTTCCCGAAAAGTCTAGGGTCTCTGAATCGCATTCATTACAGATTTTGGTTACCGACTGAGTCATTTCACGTATCCTTAATACAGGGATACTCTGTCGGTATATTAATTTAATACAGACAGCATCTGTCGGTACATTCATGTAATACAGACATTTCGGCCCGCAACCAAGGAATAAAAATCAAAGACGACAAAAAAAGATACATAAACAATGCTTTTAAGTTTACACAAACAAAACAAAACTTGGAGTTGGGAACTGTTGGCAAGGTATTATTTGGATTTTGTTTACTTCCGGTGTTCCTGTCACGATTGCAAGAAAAAAAAACAGAAAATAAAATGTGTTACATATCGCGTGACTAAAATCGTAAGGGCGCATTTTTGATATCGACGAACTTTTTATTATCGCCGTTGGCGCTCTCATCAGTGTATCACTATCATCGCTGACTCATATCTTGTAATAAGGCCCCTGTGTCGCTCCGCGGCTTCCGTAGCTACAGAATCGAAACAACCGTGAGAAGATGGGTGGAGTCGTCCGATCTCGTGTCTTTTCGGGTCACTTCGTGCTCCGCATGGCTCCCGGCGCTCCCGGTTTACCGTTATATATATATATATATATGCACCCTCCGTTCAGACGGACGATAAACAGTCTGCCACGAGAGCGCGGTGGTTGCGTAGCTGTCTCGTGTCGCTTCTCGACCGCACGACGCGAGCTCGTTCGTAACATTATTGTCAAGCGAAATATTCGAGAGATAAGGATGCCGAAGAGATTCGGTTCCACGCGATATCTAGAATATGTGTTCGTTCACGGTCGCAGATGATACGTGTAAGATTTCGAGCCAACTGTTTGTTACAATCGACAGCGATGCCTCGGACGAAATAGTTTTCCGGGCGGTCAATTCCGTTTGACGTTTCGGAACGTGAAACCCACGTGCTGTTGACCTTCGCCTCTCGCTGTCAGTTGCGTTGCAACAAAGACCGTCGCGTATAAATAAAACTTCGTAGCCGCATATAAATTCGCCGGGAGCACATAATTCTTCTCTACGATTATTCCGAGCATGCACATCTCGTCTCCGTTGCAAAACAAAGCCACACGGCAAACAAAGTCGATAAACCCGTGAGACAATGTGGGTTATCGTTGCATGTTGATAAACGACAGTCTGCGCCTGATTGATATACGATCCTCGAAGGTTTATTGTTCATGTATGAAGCGTGGAATACTCATGAAGGATCTAATGTGAGGTTAATTTTTAATGAAAAGAATCTGGTAGATACATTTTTTTTTTCGACGACAAATAAATATGTCGATCAATGAAATGGATTCACTGGAAATAAATCACTTGCCGGTTTGAAAATATCATTCTTTCGGCCGGAAGTGACGTATTTCCGAAATTATTAGGTCACTTCCGGTCGAAAAAGGAGATTTTCAAACCGCGAATTCCGTATTTTCGGTATAACGTCACATCCGGTCGAAAAATAAAATCTTCAAACTGGAAGTGACGTATTTACGGAATTACGTCATTTCCGGTAGAAAAATGAATTTCTCGGACCGGAAGTGACCTATTACCGATCCGGAAATGGCATTCTTCGACTGGAAGTGACGTCATATCCGAAATATGTCACTTCTCGTTCAGAAAATTAATGTTCGGACCGGAAGTGACCTATTACCGGTACGAAAATAAATTTTTCATACGGAAGTGACGTCATTTCGGAAACGCGTCACTTCCCGTCGAAAAATGAGATTTTTCAAACCAAAACTGACGTAGTTATTTATATCGATCATCGCATCTTTAGCGAATGTTCAACGCCAAAATTTCTTATCTCTTGAGCTAAGCTATTGATAAATACAATGTAATCAACAGCCAAGCGCGTAGCGGCACTTGTGGATGAGCATCAGTTGCCGTGTGACTGTCCCGCGACGGCGACGCTCCGAGAGGCGGCGCCTTGTTGATAATCCGTAACGGTTTTCTTGTAGGATGTGAATAGGCACCGGCACTTGAAACGATCGGGGAGAACTACGGGATAAGCACGGCCTGTCGTCGACGCCTCGAAACCCGTTCAGCTGGAGGATATTCGAGATTAATTCTTGAACCGAAGAGACACGGGACAAATAATGACGAGAATGAAGATCAATTCGAAGCAACTGCCTATCAAGGCGCATTTCCTGTTCTTCATGGCGGGTAACTATAATAAAATTCCTAGTTTCTGGGTCCACTAATTAATGCGAGCTCAGGCGATGATTTAACAATAAAAATATTATTAAAAAACAAAATTTACAGCCAGGTGCCTCCAAATTTTTATGAAAATGGTTTTATAAAAATATGATTATTATAGTTTTTTTGGAGGATGAAATTGCTACTTTTGGCATTCATTTAAAACATACAATGCCGCTCATGAAAAGAAGTTAAATAAAATTCTTAGTTTTTGTCTTCACTAATTAACGCGAGCTCAGGTGATAATTTAACATAAAAAATATGATTTCTCAAAAATATTTTGCAGACAGAAGCCTGAAAATTTTTATGAAAATAACTTTGTAAAAATGTGATTATTATAGTATTTTTTTACAATGGCTACTTATAGCATTCAGTTAAAACATACAATGCAGCCCGCGAGAAGAAATCGAATGAAATTCTTAGTTGTTGCCTCCATTAATTAACGCGCGTTTCGGCGACGATTAAAGATTGAAAAAAAAAAAATTCAAAAATATTTTACAGCCAGCAAATTTGTGTAAAAATAATTTTATAAAAATATGATCATACTTGTCTTCGGGCGTAAAGTAGCTACTTTTTTCATTAATTACAAAAATACAATGCCGCCCTTGAAAAGAAAAACTTGAGTACAGGCTTGTTTTTACCGACCGCGGTATTTTCATATTTGTCGAGACGTTTAATTTTTTCTTGCTTCTCTCTTTTTCCAGCAATGGGGCCGATACTACCGTTCTTGACGGTGTATGGAAAACAGCTGGGCGTCTCGCCGATGGTGATGGGCACGGTGACCGCGATACTGCCGATACTGTTTCTCGTAGCGAAGCCGGCGTTTGGTTTTCTCGTCGACTACTTTCGCGATTGGAGAAAATCCATATTCGTCGGTCTTCTGATCGTCACTTCTCTCTCATTCGTTTCCATGTACTTTTTGCCGAGTATTCCCGATACGTCGATAGCAGGGAGGGCGGTCAACGTGACGATAAGCCGAGACGATAAGGTGAGCTGCGAGTCGCGAAACATCAGCGAGCCGAACGAGTGTTACGGAGAAAAGAGCGTTTTAAAGTGTCGTTGGAGATGCGACGATGGAAAAGAATTCGCGTCGACGACGATTTTCCGCGACAGACGGGAGAGTAATTTTTCCCTCGACGCCGTGTGTATCGTCAAGACGATCAACGGCACGAGCGGTGGCGACGACGATGGCGTCGAGCGTACCTGCGAACTATGGTGCGATAAACCGAAAACGGAAGATCGATGCCTCTACAAATCGGTGACTTTCTGGGGTTTCGTGATCGCAATATCACTCGGATGCATCGGTTTCAATGTCTCGAACTCTATAAGCGACGCTGTATGCTTCGATGTGCTCGGTCAGTGATATCTTTTTTATTTGTATATATATTTTGCTTATCTAATCGCTTAATCAGTTATTACACCAGACGATAAGTATAATTTTTATAGATACTTTAGGTCATCGACCCGACTGCCTCGCCGACTTGCGAAATATTATGATTAAAAAACATTCAAGGACGCGCGAATAATGTCGAATATAATTATTTACAACTAATTAATCGACAAGTCGACTGAATTAGGCGAGGGAGGATAAACGGGCTACGGACGTGAGTGCGTATGGGGAACCCTAGGATTCGGGATGTTATCATTTCTTTGGATATCATAATTTCGTTGAAAAATTTTGCGCATAGCTTTCTCTATGAGAAAGTAAGATGATCGATTTTTGGCTCCCTCGTGAAGAAAGCTATGGGTTAATTTGTAAGAAATGGGGCAGTCATGCAGTAAATACTTTACACCTATTTTCGCAATATTAAAAAAATGCTACGTTTCATCAAATCGAAACGGACACAAGTTACTCGTAACTTTATTGTAGAAAATCGCTAACCGAAATTTGCATAGTTCGTCGCTTTGAGGACATGTCTTATGTATTTCTTTTCACTCATGACGAATCTCCAAATTTTTTTACTCCTAGAGCGGCATTTGATGCATAAACTCGTGTTGGTCATAAAGTACACATTTTTCGAAAAGTCAAAATTTCATAAAATCTGACTGGATAGATTTCGGCCAGATTCAATACCAAAGATCTTTGATCATAGTATTATATTGTTACTTCTATAGCTATAGTATTATATAACGTTCTCTATGAGGAAGCAAAAAACATGCAACTAGTCGTGAATAATAGCTAATATGACTATTTACAATGAATTAATTAATTAATCCACGATTCGATTGAATTAGGCGAGGGAGGACAAATGGGCTACGGACGTCAGCGCGTATGGGGAACCATAGGATTCGGGGTGACAGCTTTTTTGGCCGGTTTCGCCGTGGACTACTGGTCCGAGGGTCACACAACAAAGTCTTACACCCCAGCATTCATACTCATCTGCGTCTTCACCTTCTTCGACGTGTTGTGCTGCGCGAAGCTCGAGGTAAGCACGGGTACAGTGGAAACTATCGTGTCGCTGAAAAAACACAGTTTTTACTTACTTTAACTTTAAAATTTGTTCTATGTTCCAGCTACCAATCATGTCAGCCTCGAAGAGCATAGCCAAGGACGTGTACGGAATATTGAAGTTGAAACCCGTACTGACTTTTCTATGCTTCGCGACGATGGCCGGAATTTTCGACGGCTTTATCGTTTACTTTTTATTTTGGTGAGTTCGGACGAACGATAAGCGACGATTGTGGATTAGCCCTAGCAGACGTGACCACTGCGAAAATCACCATGTTTTCACGATGGTTTTGTGCAAAAAGTTTACGATGTATTTTGTCGGAAACACTACGCAAACCACCGTTCCACTATATTCGTTTTAAATTGTGGTTTCGACGGTGGTGACGACGGAATAACTCACCGGTCACTAAATATTTCTTTTCACGGTGGTTAATACGTACCGAAAAAAGGTTTACTAATATTGGAAAAAATTGGGTTGAATTATAATCATGAATTATATCAATTTATGATATATTACTATGTTACGCATTTCGGAGAAACAAATAAAACTAAACTAAAAGTTGGGTGGCCGGGTAATTTGTTAAACAATTAATTTGTTAATAACATTTTGGAATTATTATTATGCAAAATTAATTTTTTCAGATTATTATACAATCGAGAAGTACTTGCAATTTTCCCTTATTTTTCTCGAACTTATGCGAAACGAGCTCCAAGCGACATAGCTACCCTCAATACGCGTATCATAAAGCGGTGGTTTGCGTACTGGTTTCGACAAAATGCTTCGTAAACTTTTTGCACAAAACCACCATGGTGGTTCGGTCGGTGGCCGGGTCTGCTGGAGAGCTAAAGTTAAATAAAACAAGAAGATGGTTTCTCGAATTTGTAAGAGCAATGTTGCATTAGGCATTCGTGACAAACGTAAATCGCAAGAGTCCTGCAGGTATTTGGAAGATCTCGCCATGGTCACCGGCCACATGGGGCAGATTAAATTGATCGAGGGCTTGATCGTCGCTGCGGAAACTCTCGGCGGTGAAGTTATATTCTTCTCTCTGTCCGGTAATCGATTTACTATGATAAATGTAGGCGCGGGTCGGTGAAATAAGTAAAGATTTTTTAATAATCGATCGTTGAATGATTTTCAGGGAAGATACTGAAGAAGTTCGGCTACGGGTACAGCTTCGTTTTCTGCTTCGTTTGCTACGCTCTTCGTCTGGGTCTCGTATCGCTGGCTCCGAATCCCTGGTGGGTCATACCCATAGAATTCATGATGCAAGGGCCGAGCTACGCACTCTGCTACACGACGATCGTGGCGTACGCGAGTGTCGTCTCGCCGCCCGGCACTTCGGCCACTGTGCAGGGAATCGTCGCGGGAATGGACGATGGCGTTGGTAAGAAATTAAAGACCTACATTCAAAAATAATAAAAATCATAATAACATTTTTTAATAATTCAATTTTTTAAAATGTTTGATAATAAAATTGAAAGCAATGATTTCTTGCGTGGATAATTTATTTTCATCGACTGAGGAGGCCTAAAATCCCGTTTTATTTTTCCTGTTCGATGCTTTTATATTTTATGTAACCTAAACTAAAAATAATAAAATTACAAAACGTTAAATTCTTGCATGAATGATTTTTTTTATTAATCGAAGAAAAATATGTTCACGTTGTTTTCCCTGGTCGATGCATTGAAATTATGTGCAATGCTCTCCATTTTTACTTATGTCCCAATTTAGGTTTTGCAGTGGGAAGTCTGGCGGGTGGAGTTTTGTACAAAAATCTCGGTGGCGCGGTAACTCTGCGAATATACTCGTTCGTCGCCGCGTTGTCGGCGATGATGTACCTCCTTCTGCACGTGACGTACCTGAGGCACGTTATGCCGAAAACTAAAAAATCGTCAGATCCATCGAGATCGACGGACGTCGCATGGAAAAGCCCGGAAGACGCCGCGAAAGATTGTCTGAGCGACGATGACACCGAACGCAACGCAGACACTGCGTCCTCGATGAAAATGAATGACCTGTGATACTGACGATAAATCCGGTAAAGAGACACTTCAAATATGAGCTCTTTTAAAATCAAAAATCGTTAATGACGAAAGTGTACAAAGCGTTACGAAACCCACACATCGTAACAAAATATATATTTTATATGTACATTTATGGACAATATATTTTATAAAAAAATATATAGTTTTTATTGACTTTACAAAAATGTTCTCGAATTTTATACCCTCAACGGTTTTGGGTAACTCGTCGAAGTTAGGTCAAAACTTTCTTTTAGGACCATATGAAACACCTCCCTCCCCATCCAATTTTCAACTTAATTTTATTCAATGGTGCTAATTTTTTGGAGAAGAAAATTAATTCGGGCCGGATGCGAAATTACCGTGCGCATCCGGCTCGAATTTGCTTTTTCCTCAAAAAAATTAGCACCCTTGAGAAAAGTTCATTACAGTTTTCATTACCGACAGCGATATTTCACTTCCCCTTAAGGTGCGTTCCGAACCACTGTGGAAACGCAGAAAAACACATAGAAAATTTGTCCAATGGGAATCGAACCCGGGCCGCATCTCAGACAAAGACCGAATCTCTACCCCACACTTCATCCCTGTAACTATAAGTTACCCCAGGTCCAAAACCCAGATAGGCAGGCGCCAACTGCGCCCGGTTCTCGGCGCCTGACTATCGGAGAAGTTAACCTATTGGATCGGTGGTAACTTTCGCATACCGTCCAGATGGACATATGAAACCCATTGAGATCATTTTTTGATAAACAATTTTTTTGTTCTACCACGGTATGAAATAGAATGCAAATAGAAAAAGGAACGAAAATGTAATTCGCGGCTCGCCAGAGTCGCGAGAGTCGTGCGTCTCCGTTGAAAGCGGCACGAGTTTGAAGTTCCTACCAGTCGCGACCGAGCGACGATGACAGATCAGTGGCGTTTGGACACTTTGCCGTCCGACGTCCTCCTATTGATATTCGATTACTGTCACGCGTTCGATCTCGTTAGGCTCGCCGAAGTTTGCACCCGATTCAACAACATCGTGCGCGATGACGTTCTCTGGTTCGAGAGAAGAAACCAACCGCTCGCCACCAATCAGGCCTCAAAGAGATTTCGCTACAGGTTCGTTGAGGTTAAACACAGAAACTTGCTCCAAAAAAAAAAAAAAAAAAAAAAAAAAACAATAAACACAAAGTTTCTCGAATTCCGAGCACGACGGTAATTTCCGTCGATTATTTTTATAGATATTATTCCAAATTCTGTACTATCATGGTTTTAGTCCTTGTCTTTAATCTTGTACAATCAACGACGCAATACATTGCCGTGCCTACGCGTGCGATCGCACGTAACGCAGATCCTGTATTATCATCTTGTTATTCCTTTTCTTTAATTTAAAAAAAATGAAAGATGCAAAACCTTGCTGTGTCTACGCGCGCGCAGAGACGTGTAGCAGTAATTTATTATTTACATTCGAAAATTAGAGTACATTATTACATTAATGCACCTGACTGGAAGTTTTAATCCAAAAACTGGGACATTAACTTTAATGAACAATTGTAACAAAAAATGAATGGACTTTTACTAAAGTCCATTCATCAGTAAATTATTGAGTCTAAAATACTTTTGTAGTAAAATTAAGTTAAATTTTATTAAAAGTAAAGTATTTTTAAAGTTTTTAATATTCTGTACATTAACTTTTCATCACAATTGTGCATAAAATTTAATATACCAGTTTATGCGTGAAAACTTCCAGTACGATTTTTTTTTTGCAGTGCATATGTATTTTCAGTGTATATTTTTATACACTGCAAAAAAAATCACAAGTTGTCATTTTTATATAATACAAATCACAGACATAGTGTACATTTAACAATAGTTTAGCACTATTTGGTTTTGCGCCCTTTTCAATTCAACTAGAGTTTATGTTCATGATCATATTTTTATTCCTTTTCTTTAAATCTTGTAAAATCAATTGTATTGTCATTTGCTTATTTATTGATTTATTTCAATGGGGAAAACCCTTTTAGATAGAATTCTAGAAAATTCGGACAAGAATTATCATATGTTTATTCCTTTTTTTAATCGTCTAAAATCCAGGATGACATATTGCAGATCCTGTATTATTTGTAATTTCTTTATTAGAGGATTTCCCCTTGACCAGTATTTAAATACAGTCTTCAAATACAGACGTTGTCCAGTAACTACTTAGATCTATCAATTCCAATAGAAAAACAGTACAAAAAAAAAGAACATGTTTTCATTCCTTTTACCTTTTACAAAAACATCACAGATGCCAGACCTTGCTGTGTCTGCGTTCGCGATGGCACGTATTGCAAAACTGGCAAAGCGGCAAGTGCGAGAGGAAGCTTCTTCACTCGTGGAGGGTGAAGGCGATGCCCTGGATACGTCTGAGCGGCGATGTTCTGTGGTGGAGCGGAGGTCACCAGCTGTGCGGATTTCGTCGTCGACGCAGAAAAAACTCCAGATCTCGAGAGGGCTTCGTTGAAGCGGACAAGATTTTCGAGAGGGACAACATCGCCAGCGACATATCCAAATTCGTTGTGCGAGACGATTGGATCATCGGCGGACACAGCGACGGAAGCATTACTTTCTGGTCTCAGTCCGCGGCTCGCAATGTTTACGCCGACGCGCGCATTGAGAATGCTCACTCCAGCAATGTAAACGCCGTTGACGAGGTTCCCGGGACGATAATATCCGGAGCAGCCGATGGCACTGTTAAGGTGGATGATAATTTCTATTCCTATTCAAATTGCCTACCCGATGAAGCCTTGCATGTATTTAACACTGGACCGAAGTGTTGCATGTATTTAACACTGGACCTGGGAAGCATGATTCTTATTATATTTTCTGTATGTCTAATAGTTTAAAAAATACAAGGATTTTGAACCAAAATTCAAGTTTGGCAGATCCAAAAAAAAAAAAAAAATATCAACAATTTTCTTTCAAATCAAAATAATGGATTGTGGTGAAATTACAATTTAGTTTGCATGGGTCGAGTTTTTGGCCGTTCGAAAAGGGATGGAATGTCCTATCATATCATATATATAAATCTTAATATACTTATGTATATTAAGATCTATAATATTATATATATTAAGATTATAATATAAATCTTAATATACTTATGTATATGATACGCACAATTAATTTCATGAAAATGAAAATACTTTAGCTTTGGGCCCCGCCGCGCGAAGGTGAGGTGAACGCGCCGCAGGCGACGATCCATGTGCTCGACAGAATTTGGTCCCTGGCAGCGGATGTGGAGGGCACGAGATTCGCCGTCGGTTCCTCTGGACACAATGCCGTTCCGCCGTTAAAGATATTCGACATCGAATGGTTTGTTTCCGAGAGTGGGTTATTATATGTAAAATAAATAAATAAGAAAGAACCAACTCTTGGTATTTACAGCGCCAGCGAATCGATTCTCATGAGGCACCCGTGGAGATGCGGCGCCGGAATCTTGGATATGGTTTGGGAAAATGCCAACATCTTGCTCACCTGCGGCTACGATACCTGCGTTCGAAAATGGGACACGAGGTGAGGCGTAAATTCGATTGAATTAACCGGAAGACACCGAACATATTCTTTCTAAGGCATGCACGTTAAAGTCCCGCTTTACGTTTCTGCGAAGGGTGCGTATAAAGGGACTTTTTCGCATCGCGTGCGGGAAAAATACTGCGCATGCGTACAGAAGCAATATGATCTTTTTTCGCGCACTAGTGCGAAAGAGTGCCTTTCTACGCATACTTCCCAAAAACGAAAAGCTTGTTCGGAAAAATTATGTGAATGGCATAGGTGTATGAAAGGAAGAACTCGCTTTCTACGCCCTCGCCATACAAATAAGTATTCGTCAAAACCGCGTATGCTTCTTGCGGACTCCGATACTTTGAATATCACAGTATCGGTGCACGTCGTCTGTTGTTAATTAATTACGATTGCAGGATAGGTTCCTGCGTCGCCTCGTGGACGGATCCTACCGACGCTGCTCTCTACTGCATCAGCTCCGATTATCGTTACACGATGGTCACCGGTTCGCAGTACAATTGCAAAGCTGTGTTGTGGGATCAGAGAATGATCAACTACATGCAGGTACAAGGTTTTTCAACACGCAATTTTTCTTTTCGATATGTCAAGAGACACGGTAGCGTCTCGACGTCCAAGTGCGTAAAGCAAAGTTCATTTCGATACTAGCGCGAAAAAACGTTTTCTGGCGCGTGTGAATTTGCAGCACGAGCCGAAGGCGAGTGTTACAATGACAAGTTTTAAGGGGCTGCTGGACCTTCCTGTTTTAGCGACGGAACCAGGCAATTTCGTAGAATCGACTTTCGATGATTAATATGATACGCTTATGGTTCAAATTTTTCAGGATGTAATACTGGCCATAAACGCTTCGGCGTGCACTTGAATTTCGGTTGAAAACGTCCGGGAAAATGAAGAAGATCGAATATTACAGATACAATATGGCCTCTCAAAATTCCGACACCGTTTAATTTCTAGGATATAAAATATTCTGAAAATCACATACGTAAATCAACAGTGCACGCCGATTCTCTAAAATTCACCGAATATCCAAGAATCATCACAAAGTCTATTACACAAAAGAAATCCATGTAAAGTGTACTCTACATTTACATTTGCTTTTCACTTGTCACAAGTGATACGATTTGATAAAAAAAGCGTATTAATGTAGTGTAGGGAGGATGTGGATCCACCGGTTGGGTCAATCGCGACACTTATGTTTATGCTTTTTCGCAAACTATATTCAATTTTCTTAATTTCTTGTACGTTGTTAATCAAAATTCCAGAGTACCATATTAAAAATTCTCAATCGAAATTAACAAAACGCCCGGTTCCGTTGGTAGAAAAACGGTAAGTAAGGAGTTAGGAACGGGTCCAGCATCCCCTTGAATTTTTTTTTTTTTAAAGCGATACACGCTACCAAGTAATTATACTCCAATATCGATGATATTTGAAAAAGAAACATCAGTTCAGAATTTCGAAGACACTTTCATCTATACATATATACCCTTGCCGATGCAATCACTTCGAAACGATTAACGAAAAATATGTCTGTTTCAGCTGTACTTTCTGAGCAACACTGGACGTGTTTCCAGTCCCGTCTACAGCATCTCATTCGACAGCTCCAATCTTTACGGAGCTACGGACCGGCGTTTGGTCGAGCTCACGTTTTCTGGATACGGCTATTACCAAAACGACTACCGAAATGTGTTCAGGACCGGATGGTGAACTCCGATTGCACGGAACGCGACTAGCCAAAATATCTGTTGTGTTGAATAGAGTCGAAAATGTAAATCTGTTTAGCGTTGATAATGAGAGATATTGCCTCGTGACTAACTTAATTGTTCATCCTCTGACGGTAATTGGGATGATAGTTTAGCAATGAGTTCCAAGTTTTAGATATCGATTGTTAAGATTTTACCTCACTTTACCTGCGGTGTTGCCCTCATCAGATTTTTTTTTAGCAGAGTTTTTATCCTCTTCCCAGTAACCGTCAGAGGATAAATAAATATGAAACAATGCGATTTGTTTAACCGAATAAATATATATATATATATATATATATGTATATATTTCTGAAAATTGTGTCCAGATAACACGCGTCCGGGTGTGTAAAGTACAATGCGTTACAACCTTTCGCAAGACCCCTTTCCGATACCAGAAACAAAAAATATGTAATCCACCCTCTAACAAAGCTTTAATATTCGGCACGAACAATTACGCGCCACTCTCCTCGAACGAACGTTTCCCATTCACGGCGCGACGATGCGCGACCCATCGCGAAAGCGAATTATTTTCGCCTGATTCAGCTTGACCCTCGTTACCCATCGATCGGAGATCTCGTAAATGCTTACATCGGCAGGAACCAACAGCCTTTAAATTAAGTCTTCTCAGATCATCGATCGGATCATGTAGTTGAGGATTCCACCGTGTTCGAAGTAAGTCAGATCGACCTCCGTGTCGAATCGTACTGTAACATCGAATTTTTTACCGTCGTTCGTCTGCACCGATATTTTCTGGAGTGGCTGACAGTCCGCCGGAATATTAATGTCGAATTGCTCGAATCCAGTGAGGCCGAGGGTCTCGGCGTTCTGGCCAGGCAGATATTGCAGTGGGACGATACCCATTCCAACCAAATTCGACCTGAAAGCAGTTCGGCAAATTAATTCCTATCGTAATAGAGATGCGCGGTGACTGGAGTTGTCGGAATACCGATATTTTAATATTTCGTAAAATTACAGGATTTTTACGATAATTTTAGTTCTCAATGTTTTGGGATTTTAAATTACTATGAGACCGTGTAGTTTTATATTACCAATGTGGTAATTTTCAAACGGTCACGCAACGTATTTTCACGGTAAAACTACTATTCACATTTAACGGTCATTTTTTTGTAAGCGTCAATAGACCAAAAGATGACCTTAATGGACCGACTTTTTTTATACCAGAAAATGTCTGTTGTGACATTACCGCAATTTTTGTTCCGGTTCACAAATATGGTAAAAACAGCGAAAAACATCTATCTAATTGGGATTTGGGCAGCATTTTTTTTATTGACCCAACTTTTTAGCAGTCATCAACGAACTTACCTGTGGATCCTTTCGTAAGATTCAGCGATAACGGCACGAATCCCAAGAATGAACGGTCCTTTCGCTGCCCAATCCCTCGAAGAACCAGCTCCGTAATCTTTTCCAGCTAGAGCTACCAGCTGCGCTCCCTCTTCTCTGTATTTCTCCGCAGCGTCGAACACGTCCATCTGAGAGCAAAAAGATATTTGTAAATCGTGTCTCGATCGTTGATATCCGAAGAAAAGTCGCAGCGCTCACCTCCTCGCCACTCGGAATGTGCAATGTTCGGGGTCCAGGTTTGCCGATGAGCTTGTTGACCAGTCGAATATTCGCGAACGTTCCGCGCGCCATAACGGCGTCGTTGCCTCGACGCGACCCGTACGAGTTGAATTCCTTCGGTGTCAATCTGATGTACATGTAAAAAAATTCTTCGTATTAGGAAAACTATTTTTATTATTTTAATAGTAATCATTTATGACCCTGAAGATATCTGCATGATATTAAATTTCATCTTTAACAAGTCTTTGTCAATCGGACTGTTTTAGGAAGAAAAAAATTGTTCACTTGTAGAATTTTATTCTCTAAGCAAACTTGCCCGAGCAGGGTTTTTGCGATGCAAAACACAGTCGCTATAGCTTGATGAAATTTAGTCTCGTGCAGATATCTTCAGGGTGATAATTATTTTCGTAGTAATTATGTTAATTGTAATCGTTTAAATCGTAATTATATTAACCCTATAACAAGGAAGAGAATGGTGTACGAGAAACCTGAATTTATTTACATTTGGTTAATGAAAAACCCATTCGAAGACTGAAAGTCGGAAAAAATCAGCAAGTAGCTCGTTCTTCGCGTTCGGACCCCAGTCATGAGTTGTAGGGTTAATTGTAATTATTCAAATAGTAATTACGTTAATTGTAATTATTTAAATAGTAATTATGTTAATTGTAATTATTTAAATAGTAATTATGTTAATTGTAATTATTTAAATAGTAAAACAAGATTTAAAAAATGGAAACAAACCCTCGCTTCGAGAGATATCTGGCCGCAGCCGAATTGCGAGCGATGCTTCCCGCCGGGCTGATGTGATCGGTAGTGACCGAGTCGCCAAGATTCAGCAGCACTCGAGCTCCGACTATCGGCTTAAACTCCGGCAATTCCTGAACAAAAAACCCCTTCGGTTGTTTCATACGATCGCGCATCGAAGCAACGACAACAATCGACGATTACTTTTTTCAGACCCTCGAAGTACGGCGGATTCTTGATGTAAGTGGAACTCGCGTCCCAGGGATAAAGTTTTCCATCGGGCGCCTCCAAAGTGGCCCAGCTGTCGCTGCCTCTTTCGATCTTACTGTAAACTTCTTTGAACATAGCGGGAATGACGTGTTTTTGCTCGATCGCTTGAATCTCAGTCCTCGTAGGCCAAATGTCTCGCAGAAACACAGCCCGACCGTCGAGCTTGTGACCTTTTCGACGTTAAGAGACAATTAGTTTATAGCTCTGTTCAACGTGCATGCATCGCTTTATTCGTCAACGAAAACGCTTACCGAGCGGCTCTTTCTCGAAATCGATGTCGACTGTTCCGGCGATCGCGTAGGCGATAACGAGAAGCGGCGAGGCCAGGTAATTAGCCCGAGTATTCGGATGTATCCGTCCCTCGAAGTTTCGATTTCCCGAGAGAACGCCGCAGCACACGAGCTCGTTCTGTGAAGCACACCGGGGATTTTGAACAGGTAATTATGTGCAGACATTTGGAGGAAAAACGGGAATAATAGAGTCGCAGGTAAAGTAAAGACACCAATGCTCGGAAGGTTAAGAGCGTCGTCAGATTCCAGCACTTGGTGATTGGTCGAGAACAATTTTTTTTATGAAAATTATAAATAGTTTTTGGTTTTCGAAACCCATGGATAAATTACAAAAAAAAAAGATATATATATTTTTTATTTCGGAACAAAATAAGAAGAGAGTCCAAATGTACGAGATTACGTCCCTATATTCGGACCATCACAGATATCGAGAATTCTGACATAGGAACTCAACTACTTCATATTAAGTGAAATAATTTCTTTGACATTTATTGATTCAATCAATGAAAATATTATATTTACGCGATACAATACTGAAGCCAATCTACGTAGAAAGTTGGCAAACCAACTTCTTCGAACACTCCGATCATCGGGTCGTGTATGTAGTGACGCTTGTACGAATTTCCGGACGCTATAAGGTTTGTTCTTTAACAAAATGCAACAATAGAAAATAATTTAGACTTAACATTTTTGTAACTTTTTGTGCGCATCAAAATTATTTGATACAATAATCGTATCAACAAACATTAGTTTGCAGATATGATTTCAAGTTTCAAATCATATTTCTAATACTAAAATTTGGATTGGGTATGGAAAAGAAAAATCGTAAAAACCAGAGAACTGTGTACGAGGAAAACAACGAAAAGGAAAAATTCGTTCTCCGATAATAAAAAAATAAAAAATACTTAAATTTAGGATGCATCGAATCTGCATAGGACGTGTCCGAGCATTGCTACTTTTACTTTGCGCCGAATTTTTCGAGACTTTTTCGGCGGACTGCTCATTTACCTTTTCGATCGCCTCGACCATGGAATCGTGGAGCGGACCGCTGTTGCCGATACACGTCATGCATCCGTAACCGACGACGTCGAAGCCGAGCTGCGTCAACGACGGAATTACGCCGCTCTCTTGAAGATAATAAGTGACGACCCCGGAACCCGGCGACAGGGAGGTTTTTATGTAGGGCGCCACGGTGAGACCAGCCTCGACGGCTTTCTTAGCGAGCAGACCTGCGAAACGATGCGAAATTTTTTTTTTTATTTCGGAGTAATAAAATTTTGTCATTCTAGCAACATTATCGCGAGGATCGGAAGGGAGGCTTACCTGCGCCGAGCATTACACTCGGATTACTCGTATTCGTGCAGCTGGTTATTGCCGCGATTACCACCGAGCCATGCTTCAGTTTATAGTCCTTTCCCTCGTACAGAAAAGTACCCTCGGAACTCAGCTTCTCCTGGGTCAGGCCGAAACCCTTGAAGCCTACCTGCAACGAGCAATTGAATTTTTTTTTACTGGCCAAGAATAACGAATAATCATTTTATCGTCGGAACTTCCTATTGTAGACCCAGGTTCAATAAATTGTCATGTAAAATAGATTTTTAAAATAAAAAATGTTCTCCGGTACGTCTTTCGCCGTGAGATTGAAGAAATTGAGAAATCGGCGAGTGACTACAAATATAGATAATATTAGGAAGCTATTATTATCATTATTGCATTGAAATTGAAGTACTTTTATAGTAAAGCTAAAGTAAATTATTAACAAACGAAAACTAATTTTTCATTACAATCGTACATAAAATTTAATATACGAGTTTATTTAGCACTTTAATACAAAAAAAACTTCAACTACCAGTACTTCAAATTTGATGCGCATTTTTTTATACAGAGTATTTTATAATCGCCTGATCGATTGTCGAGACTTTGTACTGCACACTCAGGTTCAATAAATTCGTATCTAAAATGAATAATAAAAAAAAATGTTCTCCGTTACGTACTGCACGGTGTGAGATTAACGAAATTGAGAAATCGGACATTCACAAACAATACAGATGATAACAGGAAGCTATTGTTATCACAATTATCTAAAGTTTAATTGGAATCGGTAGGCGAGCATCGGTCGTTGCCACGAGGATACTCGAGAAATCGAGAAGTGACAAACGACATAAATGACATCAGGAGGCTATTATTGTCATTATTGTAAAGTTTCATTGGAGCCGCTGGGCGAGCATCGGTCGTTGCCACGAGGAACGCGAGTCCGTCAGCGCGAGGAATCACGCGTCCGCTTTTGCTCGAAATTTGCTGAAGAAGCTTTTTCAGTAATATCCGGCGGGTCGTCGTACCCGACCGGTATGCTTCGAGCGATGAAACGCAAGAACGCGCGGTGACGCTTCCCACGTCCAATCGAGCGGGGTTGATAAATGTTTGCGAAATAACAGCAGCCGGCTTAGCTCTCGAGAAGCGGGATCGTTCGATTTATGACACCCTTTTTCCCTTCCCGAGGGCTGGCTCGACACAATGCGAGAACAATAAGGACGAAGCTCCGCGGGGTGGAGAGCTCTGCCCGTAACGCTTAGAAACGGCGCTCATTTGGAAGGACAAATCAGACCCGAGCGCGAGTCTAATCGTCTTCGCTGTCCCATAACGGGAAACGGGAAGGTACGAGCACAGGTAATCCTGGTGAATACCTGGCTAAGCGTACCGTCGAAAAAATTGAAAATTTTTCACTATTTTCCTATTCTCACAATTCTGTGAAATAATCTCTCGGAGTCCTGGAGGCTTCGAGGTATCGAATTGTGGCGAAGGCGAGGAGCGCGAGTTTGCGACGAATGTGTGAGAGATGCGAAATTGAACGAACGTCGCATCAGCAATTTCGGATCGTCACGTAGTCCAACTCCGAATGCTTCGTACGTCGCGCAGAGCCAGTTATAGTGCGTTCCTCGAGGTGCAGGCGTTGAAAATTGGGCTCTCCGGGCTGCGGGTAAGAATGGGACATTTATTAATAATATTATTCGTATAGATTTTCACGAGTTATTAAATCGGCTGTGAGTGTCCGAGGATTAACGAGCTCGACCCTCGTCGACACCGAGATCGCTCGGTAGTTTCGGAAAAACCGTAAGAACTCTAACGAGGCCCTTTTCTCAGAGGTATAATTAAGAGTTTCCTCGATGTCCGGACGATTCCGGGACTTTCTCGGGGACAGTTATTGGATTTTGAGTGCTCCTTAAAACTGTGCCTATTTCGGCGGAAAAAAAAAATCGGTCAAAGGACACTTCATGGTAGTCTCGCTTTCTCTTCAATCCTTCGAAAGCAATTGTCAATAATCAGGGCTATTCGCGAGCGTAGTTTCATTAACAATAAGGCGCGGCGCGCCGTTCCTACAAATCGAACTTTATTGCACCGGAGAGGCCTGGCCGGGCGCGAAATGACAAGACTTTATTGGCCTGGCTGACCAGAGCGTCTATGATTTTTCTCAACAATACCAGGACGAAAAGTTTCGAGTTTCGTAAAATTTGCGAACTATATCGGATATAAATGAAACCATTTTTTCAATGATACTTTTTCAACCATACTTTTCTCAACCAGACTTTTTTCAACCATACTTTTTTCAACCATACTTTTTTCAACCATACTTTTTTCAACCATACTTTTCCCAACCATACTTTTTTCAACCACACTTTTTTCAACCATACTTTTCTCAACCATACTTTTCTCAACCATACTTTTTTCAACCATACTTTTTTCAACCATACTTTTTTCAACCATACTTTTTTCAACCATACTTTTTTCAACCATACTTTTTTCAACCATACTTTTTTCAACCATACTTTTTTCAACCATACTTTTTTCAACCATACTTTTTTCAACCATACTTTTTTCAACCATACTTTTTTCAACCATACTTTTTTCAACCATACTTTTTTCGACCATACTTTTTTCGACCATACTTTTTTCGACCATACTTTTTTCGACCATACTTTTTTCGACCATACTTTTTTCAACCATACTTTTTTCAACCATACTTTTTTCAACCATACTTTTTTCAACCATACTTTTTTCAACCATACTTTTTTCAACCATACTTTTTTCAACCATACTTTTTTCAACCATACTTTTTTCAACCATACTTTTTTCAACCATACTTTTTTCAACCATACTTTTTTCAACCATACTTTTTTCAACCATACTTTTTTCAACCATACTTTTTTCAACCATACTTTTTTCAACCATACTTTTTTCAACCATACTTTTTTCAACCATACTTTTTTCAACCATACTTTTTTCAACCATACTTTTTTCAACCATACTTTTTTCAACCATACTTTTTTCAACCATACTTTTTTCAACCATACTTTTTTCAACCATACTTTTTTCAACCATACTTTTTTCAACCATACTTTTTTCAACCATACTTTTTTCAACCATACTTTTCTCAACTAGAAGAACTAGAAGAATCGTACCCAAGAAGACTGCAACGACGAGCGTCACATCCGCGGTCGGGTTGTGCGAGTAACGCGATTTCAATGTTTGATTTTAAACTGAATAGAAATCGATCGGCGAGCGCATCGTTGTCGTCGGGTTTTCGAGAAAACATAACCGACACCATTGTCACTCCACGACTCTAGCGACGAGACTATCGGCTTCGAGAAAACCCGACAACGCACCGTAACTCGAAGAGCCCCGGGACGAAAAGCGTTGATATCCATTATATAATTAATTACTCCGTCGTACAGAATTAAAAAAGAAAAAAAAAAGCTCATCGACATCGAAGCTGCAAGTCGCGACGAACGACCTCGCCGATTGAATTTTAATTCTGTACAAATAATATCATCTCTCGGAGTTTGAAATAAAAAATCTGTGTAAATAATATTATTGAAACGAGCCATAGCGATCGCGGCGACGTTGCTATCTTTCGCACAAGTAATTGGAATTTCGTCGGCGCTCGACGTTCCCGTTGTATTTTGCGTGCACAAAACTCCGCACTTATTTTTGAAACTCCGGAGATTTTTTTTTCGGCAACAAGCGCGATAAGCAAAAATAATGGGGATTTCGTCGGCCGACTTGCATTTTACTTACGTAAAACCAAGGACTTTTTTAAAAATTCTCGACATTTTGTTGTACAGCGATAAGAACGATAAGCACAGGCAAATTGGGCTTTCGTCGGCGCTCGCCGGCCCCGTTGCATTTTACGTACGTAAAACTACGCACTTTTTTTTTTGAAACTCTGAAGGATTTTGTTGTACAGCAAAATTATAATTGCGAAAAGTGAAGAGGTCTCGAAACGAGTGGGGGAGTTGGAGGGGATGCGAGAATCGCGGCTGACGAAGTTTCGTAAAATCGCGTAGACGCCGAGCGTCTACCTGGGTGGCCGGCCAATGGGGTGAGAGAATTGGCGAGGGCGCGGGGTGGGAGATCCGGTGCCGGTTCGGGCATATAAAATGAGGGCCATCGGCCGAGAAGGTCATTCAGTTACCGATCGACTGTCCGGAGTCAAGGACAATTTGAGATCGGTCACAGTGAATCAACTGGGTGCAAAAATTCGACCAAGTCCAATTATAAGAAAAAAAAAAAAAATCAGTGTCATTTTTCGGTCGAGTGCTGCATCGCGAATATACGTTACGAAACGTGACGAGGACTGAATTAATTATTCAGTCGCGATAGTCATCGTGTGGCTATCGACTGCGAGAAGAAAAAACTTGGAAGGTGAGTTATAATATTGAAGAAATATTATAAGCGAAGAATTCGAAGTGAGGTCGCTGCTGGATGCAATCTCGTCCGGTGTGGATTTATCGATACCTCACCGGGTAGGATTCATCCAGTGTCGGCCCGCTCGCAACGATCCTGACCCAACGAGCGCGGCGCTTCGAGAACCGATCTTCGAAATTTGTGGAACTGCTCGCTCAAATCAGCGAACTAAAACGAGGAACGATGAAGAAAATTTCGCTGCCGGTGGCGCAGTATGGATCTAGTGGCACGATTAATTGTGAACTCGTGACTAGATCGAAATACTCGTCCCTGGAAACGAGAAAAAAAAAATTATAAACATCATTGATCGAGAAGAAAATGGAGAGGCACCACCGTTCGTACGCGATTTTACCGAGTCCCATATATTTTTCTTTGGTGATTTAACTGTATGGTAATACGACGGATCATAAAGCTAGATCAGCAAGGCAAAATGTATGTGACATAGCATCGAGGGACACTTCGGCGAGGCGTCGATGGATAAATCGAGATGTCAATTGGAAACAACCAAGGTCGCAGAGTCCGAAGGAACTCTTGCGGTGATGTGTCTTCTTATATTTTCATATCACAGCAGTAGTTACCTGGGAGTTTGTTATCTAAGCTCATCATTTTCAACAAACGACGAATGGAATATGTATATATTTTTTTTTAATAATTAATAATCGGAGAACATTTTTCGGTGTAGCAATGGGAAAATGTGCGGAATGGGATAAACGTGACCTCGTCTGACGTTTCGATAGTTCGTCACTGGGTTATGTTTGTCCCATACAAGTACTGAACGATCACCGATGCTAACTCCATCGATACTTTGTCTCGATAAACTGCTCGAAATGCAAATCAATCGTATATAAAATTGTATGCTGTTTTTATGCTTTCTATGGTTAAATTCTTATTTATCGACATTGAATTATCGTGAAACCGTAAAACAGATATTTTTGTGCAATTAATTTATCGCCAATTCAATACTGTGGAAAAAGGGAATGAAAAAAAGGGCGTTCGGCCTATACGATTCTCGTAGGCACAACGTTCTTTTCGCATCCATGTATTTAAATCATCGGTAAAATGGGGTAGGCATTTTTTTGTTTATCGTTGTTGCGATATATAAATCCGTATTTACCAATATTAAATTATCGATAAATCAAATATTTTTGTGGATTTGATGTATCGATCATCCAATACCATGTCTTAAATCAATACATGGATGAAAAAAAAAGCGTTCGGTCTATACGATTTTCATAGACAAAACGTTATTTTCTCATCAATGTATTTAAATCACCGGTAAAATTGAATAGGCATTTTTTTGTTTATCGTTGCTGCGATATATACCTTGTTCGTGAGGCAACTGTTAAAATCAGCCTTCATATCTGTAACGGACACTCGATCGTGAGGCCTCTTGGGTCCGCTGACACTCGACACCACAGTCGACAGGTCCAACGTTACGGTTTCCGTAAAAATCGGATCCTGGTCTTCGTTGTTGTAGTCTCTGAGCATCTTCACGGCCGCGAGATACTTCTCGATGCGCTCGATGTGCGCGTCCGATCGATCTAAATAATTTCGATGCCATTTTTTAATTTAATTTTGTCCGATATTCAGAATTTTTTCCGATATTCCGTAAGATATATCGAAAGAGGATTCTTCCGCTTACTGGTTTGTCGCAGATACGCCAAGCTCTGCGCATCGACCGGGAAGAAGCCAACGGTCGCTCCGTACTCCGGGCACATGTTCGAGATCGTTGCTCTGTCGGCGATGCTCAACTCGGCGACACCGGGACCGTAAAATTCCACGAACTTCCCGACGACGCCCAGTTGCCGGAGGTTCTGGAATACAAAGAAATGGTAACGTTAGTCATGCATCAATCATTTATCGTACGTACATCGCATAGGAAATAATTTAAAGATCTTTTTCTTTCTAGCACATTGCTCGCTCTTCGTTGATTCACTTGAATGTTTGTTGTAAGGAATTATTGTTCAAAGTAACGAGTACGCGAATACCAAATGGTTCGATTACTATTCACTTTTGTCGGCAGTTGCGGACGATTAAAAATAATTGGACTGTTGCATTGCTCATTTTGCGGCGATTTACGTTAACGTTTGTCTTACAACCGAAAAGGGCGCGCTAAATTATTGTTCAAAGTAAGGAGAACTCGAATTCCAAAAATTTCGATTATTATTAACTATTATTTCCAGTTTTGGTCGATAAAAAATAATTCGACTATTGCATTGCCGGTTTTTCGGTGATTCACAATTACGTTTGTCTGACAAACGAAAACCTCGCAGTGAATTGTTGTTCAAAGTTATCTGCAGTTTGGAATGATAAAAAACAATTCGACTGTCGAGTATAACGCGGTGCAGCTCTACCTTTGTGACTGTGAGCACGAGATCAGTTGACGTGACGTACTGGTTCAATTGTCCCACCAATTTGTAACCAACGACTTTTGGTAAAAGCATGGATATCGACTGGCCAAGCATAACGGCTTCAGCCTCTATGCCTCCAACACCCCATCCAAGAACGCCGAGTCCGTTGATCATAGTCGTGTGAGAATCCGTACCCACGACACTGTCGGGATAGAGGAGATCGTTGCTGTCGAAAACGACCCTTGCAAGATACTCCAAATTCACTTGATGCACGATACCGCTACCCGGCGGCACGATTAACATGTTCTGAAAAGCTTTCGCGCCCCACTTCAAAAACATGAATCTCTCCTTGTTTCTCTCGAATTCCAGTTCCTCGTTTTTCTTCAGAGCATCGCCGCTGCAAGAAATTTAAACGGCAATTAGTGAATCGTTTAATCGAAACTCGTTGACTCGTAAAAGTGACACAAAAAATTCAAATAACAATTAAACAATTGATTAATATAAAAATTAATTGACTCTTAATGTACAGGCTTTAGCCGGTAGCTAAAGCTTGCTGTAGCTACAAGCTTTGGAAAAATAAAATAGCG
Organism: Exephanes ischioxanthus; assembly: GCA_958510785.1. Lineage (NCBI taxonomy): Eukaryota > Metazoa > Arthropoda > Insecta > Hymenoptera > Ichneumonidae > Exephanes > Exephanes ischioxanthus. The sequence continues at coordinate 7,446,736 of OY294025.1, forward strand.
CACAAAGAATCCAGTTGGCTTTACCAACAAGTTGGCCTTGCGCGGAATAATACATTCCAATAAATACTACAGAATAATACCTTCTAATGAAGTCCACCTGAACGGAATGGTCGATTACCAGATCCGACGGACAAACGGGATTAATTTTATCCGGATTTCCGCCTAGATTTTTTACCGCGTCTCTCATTGCTGCAAAGTCCACGACCGCCGGTACGCCGGTAAAATCCTGTGGATAGAAAATTGCTGATAAATTACATGAAAAATTATTTTTTAAAAATGTCGACGGCCAAAAATGTGCGTACTTGAAGAATTACTCTCGCCGGTCTGAACGCGACCTCCACTCCGCCCTCCACGGCCTGATTCTTCTCCCAGTCCAAGATGTTCACGACATCGTTCTTCTTTACTTGAAATTCGTCACAGTTCCTCACCGCGCTTTCCAGCAGCACTCGTATGGAGAACGGCAATTTCTCTGTCGAATAAATCAAACATTATCGAGTCAGTCAACAGTTTTGTACAGTTTTTTTTTCTCAAGACCTAAACTCGCATTCTCAATACTGAGTTAATTTCCCCCAAAAAAAATTACCGCAATTTTTCAGCATAAAAATTAAAAGCACTCTCGAGGGATCAAAAAAATGGTCCGCTATCTTTTCTCACACAAATTACTAATCACCCTGATGATATCTGCACAACTTTAAATTTCATCTTCGGCAAGTCTTTGTCAATGTGACACATGAGAAAGTAAATAAAATTGCTCGCCCGCAGGATTTTTGTCCTCTGAGCACACTTTCCCGAGCAAAGTTTACGTGATGAAAAACACAGCAGTTGCAAGTGGATGAAATTTAGTCTCACACCGATATCTTCATGCTGATAATTACCAGCAGGCTTAGAGAATGGCTACAGAGGCATGCGCTGTAAAGAATCCAAAAGAAAATGAGTATTTTTTTCTGACTATGCTAAAATTACTATATTTCACACCTGCAATGCGGTTAAAAAGTTACCGATTCTTGACCGGCAGGACGAAAAGTAGTCGAGCGGGACAAAAAGTAATACTTTTCCGCCGTAGGGAAAAAAGTAAAACTTTTGCTCCCTAGGGAAGAACCGTAGTACTTTTCTCCCCAGGGAATAAAAGTAGTACTTTTCCCCTAGGGAATAAAAGTAGCCAAGAAGTTAGTGGGCCGTAGCAGGCATGAAAACATGCTCAATTGTAGCATAGTTGGGAAAAAAATATCGTATGTCAGGGAGGAAGTGCATTTTTACCTCATGTGAATTTCTGCCCTCGCTTCGCTCGGGCATAAAACTTCACACTCGATGAAAAGACGCACTTTCCTTCCTTGCGGCACAACATACTATTTCTCATTACCATATTTGTGTCCAAAGCTGGCGACGTCGAAGAAACGGCGCTGCTTGCCGGCGACCTCGATGCTCTTGACGAGATCCAAGAACGGATTTTCTCGACCTTGAAAACAAACATTTTTTCTTATCTGAACCTAAAAATTGTAACCTCTCGTCCGCTGCAACGAATTACGGGTTCGAGTCTCGACGCATTTTCTCCGGTAATCGTCCCTGCTCTTCCTCCCGAAGCAAAAAAAAACTTCAATCGTGCTAGTCGGCTGCGCTATCGAGCGAGAATTAATCTTCGATAAAACTCTCCACATATGTCCTCGGCCGAGCGCCGAGAAGGCAGCGAAACTTTTTCTTTTAAGTTTCACGAGCGTGCGACGCGATAAAATATTCCAATGACGCAACGAAAAATCATCGTGCGATCGTATTTTTTTTTTCGGTGGAATTTTGTTCCGCGCGACTGGCGAATGAGACACGCACGGAGAAAGAGCTTCACAACAACAATCGTCCCGTAACGCACCTGTCACTCGTCCCGGGACCGAATCTGGACCGCAGTTCAATCTCGGTTTTTTCGATAGATTGGAAATCATGACTGCGCGATCTTAAACCGTCGTTTCGCGGTGAACGGAAAGCGCGCTCGCGAACGAGTGTCGTCCGATGGATTAATTAACATACAAAGCGTTAAACTGGAACGAGGAAAGCTTTGTATAACAGGCACGTAGGGTCGAGAGAAGCTTCGCGGAACGCCGCGCGCCTTAAATTCTTATATCCCGAACGACCTCGGAACAACGTCGCAAAACTATTGAATTTTGATAAACAAATGTTATCTCTGATCTCGTTGATTTTCGATATATTCAATGAATCGCGACCGAAAGAAGGAACTCGTCTTACTCACCAGCCATTATTGCCTCTGCCCGAGTCACGTCGACAAATCTGTGACTCTTTCGAGCCTTCGCCAATCCCCCTCGACTTTAGGCTTGTATATATATTTTCTTCCCCCACTCCGCCGCTCGTCGCGTCAGTGAGAGCGCACTGCACGCGTGCGTCTCCCTCGGCAAAACTGTGAGATATCTTCGCGATTATGCCACATCCTGGCTAAGCTGCGCGCGCAAACGCACAACTTTGTGTTGTTTCGTTTGTTTATCTCGAGATAATTTCACGTTCGATTCTTTATCGACATTTTTATTGAGATCGAGCGAGTAAACATCTATATCGATGCTTGCGCCGCTTGCGAAAAAAGAAATATCTAAAAAACTTAAAACGAGCAAGTTTCAGTGGATCTTCATCGTTTCGAATTAATCGATTTCTCTTCAAAGACACAAGATCGGCATTAAGAATTTTTTGAAATAAATTCTTACTAATAGAGTTATTTTAAAGTAGGAGAATTCTTAGTAAAAGAGTAAGTTTCAATTGATCTTAGTCGTTTCGAATTAATCGATTTCTCCTCAAAGATCAGCATTGAGAACAAAAATAAATAAAACCGAGCCTTCGCCAATGCGCCTCGACTTTCGGCTTGCATATATATTTTCTTCCCCCACTCTAGCGCTCATCACCTCAGTCTCCCGTACTACACGCGTACGTGTGCAAACGTCTCCCTCGGTGAAACGGTGAGATATCTTTGCGATTATGCCACATCCTGGTTAGCTGCGCGCGCAGACGTGCAACTTTGTGTTGTTTCGATTGTTTATCTCGAGAAATTCACGTTCGACTCTTTATCAAAATTTTATTGAGGTCAATCGAGTAAACGTCTATGTGGACTTTTGCACCTCTCGCAAAAAAAAAAAAAAAACTGAAAAAAGTAATAAAAAAAAACCAATTAAGTTTCAGTAGATCTTTATCGTTACGAATTCATCGATTTTCCCTCAAAGCACAAAAGGGGATCAGCATAGCGGCACAAAAGAAATAAACCCTCATTTTACGTCCAAAAAACATCGATACCTAAAAAAACTACACGTCGAACCGTCGGCCTCGCATTCCATTACGCTGTATGAAATCCGATAAATTTAAAGTTCCAACCGTGTCCGGTGATCATAGAAAACTAACGCGAAACAGGTGTTTACTGGGGAAGGGTTGAAACCGGTATTATTACAATAGTAAAGAAAAAAAAAACCCATAGAGATCCGCGAGGCTGCGGAGTGGTCAGTGATCGGCCGGTTGTTGCGGGATCTCCCGGCACGGAGCTGCGAGCGCGTCGGCGATTGGCGGGAGGGGCGGGGGGAGGGGGGGCTGAGCGAACGCGCGCGCATCTCCCGACGCTGGAGAGAGACTCGGCGCGTGTACGTGCACAAATTGGTTCGTGCGTGTGTTGAATTCGTCGGGCGAGTGTTGGAGCTTAGTGGGTGCTCGGAGCGCCTCCCTCTCGGTGGCAGGCTCGTCGGTACTCGGACCAAGTCGGTCGGTGCTACAATGTCGGACGGCAAGCGTTTAGTTGCAGATCTACCCTTTTTCTGATTTATCTCAGAGACCGTCGAGACGAGTCGCGCGCGGAGTCCCAGCGACCGGTCGCGAGAAGGTGTAACAAGTAAGCGCGTATTAACGGATCAGTAGAGCAATCGCCGCGGCGCCGGGCGCTTCGAGCAACGGTTAGTACGAGACACCTAAGATCGAAGTGAGTTTCGACGAGGCAGCAAAGCGAAAAGCCCAGCCTTCGCGCGCGCAGAGTTCGTTCCTCTCGCTACGGATTATCAGGGAGACGCGATAGGAGTGTATCGGGTGAATCGCCAGAGAAAACAAGGGCAAACACTCTTCGTCCCAACGCCGGAGATCGAAGCATCGTTATAATGGGTGAGTAAATGCGGAAACGTCGCGTTCGCCGGGAATTATCGCCGAACGCCGGCTCTCTCGCCTTGCGTTTTCTTCGTGTACCACTCGCCGAGTGCCGTCGCTGCTGCTTGTGTCCCAACGGTTGTGTCTTTCTCTCGCCCGAGCCGACTCGAGCTCCTTCGCTGTCAGACGAGTGCGAGTCGACGGCCCGGTAGGCGGTACGCGCACGTATTGTATTTACACAAGTTGTGCCTACGGCGAGATATTTGCTACTGTGTACTACATAGAGACACGCATATATAACCATTACGATGATTCCTCGGAGGTCTCGGCGAGCGCGCAACGAGATATTCGAGATACGCCCAAAGTTCGTCACCGATAATACATTTTTCACCCGATTCACTCCGAGTTTCGACGAAGCTCTCTGTAGGCGCGCAACTCGAGATACGCCCAAAGTTCGTCGCCGATCGTAAATTTTTCACGCGTTTTTCCTCCGAGTTTTCGAACTTCTACCGCCCATTCTCGCTCGAGTTGAGAATTCGTGCTAGAGAACCTCTGCTCGTCGATGTTTTCGGAAAGCGATATGTAGCGGAGGGACGGGAGAAGGGAGAACGGTACGAGGAGAAAGAGCGTGGGTTTAGCGCTAAAAATAGTTAACGCTTCTCGTGTAGGGCGTGCTTCGCCGTCTCCTACATTCTCTATCTTTCTCTCCGTGTATATATATATATATATATATGTATGTACATCCGAAAGCGTCGTAGTTTGGAATTTTGAGTTTTCGTTTTTCTAGAGCCCCCCGGTTAAGCTTCGGCCGTGGAGCTCTAGGAGTGGCTCGTAAGCCCGTAGTAAACGAGTCTCCGCAACGCTTGCGGATCCGCAGCGGCATTCCGCCGCGATCGGACACGCCGGTTTGGGTTGGGCTCGCTCTCTCGGCTTCCCGCTCTGCAAGGCTCTTCCTGCTCGACCGTCGGAGCTAGGACGATCGTTTCGTACTTTCTTGCAGGTAAAAAAAAATGAAATGGGATAGAAAGATGGAGAAGACTCTACCCGATCGGAAGGAAGGTGCGAGGAAAGAAATATCCGGCGGGGAGGGCTCGAAGGGCGGTGGAAAATGTCATAGCGACGTTCGTTATTTCATATCGATTTTCGTACGTCCCCGGCGGCAAGGAACGTAGGTATGCTACGGGGTTAATACCGAGCCCGTAGCGCGAATGTGTGCGGGGTCGGTTGTACGCAGCGGGTCCGCGCATGCGCGAGCGCGTGTGCGTGTGTTTTGAGCCAACCACATGCAGTGTCTCCCCTGCTACAACGGAGAATCGTCATAAACGCTTCGGTCACAGCTCTCGAAATTCTTTTCCCGGAAAGGTCGAATTAACTACAGTCAATTGGGCCCGATCTTTTCGTCCTGCTCTGCCGGAATTATCCCTCGGACACTCTTTATATATTCCCGGCACAACCGTGTACCGTCGAATGTAACGAACTTACGTAATCGGTCTCTCCAGCCGGGCACGATAACGGCCACAGGTTGCAGAGAGCCGATCTTACTAACGGAACGTTAACCCGAATACGGAGGCGGCGACGTAACAGCGAAACGAGAGTGAGAGCTTAGGGGCATCGACTCTTTATGCTCGCGTTTTCTTTCGCAATTTTTTTTTAGATTGACATTTCGAATGTCCGTAATGAGTTTTGTTATGTATATTTATGGACGGGTCGATAAAATTACGCTGAATCGAATATTCACCGTCGTAACACAGGACCGGAAAGAGAAACCTTAAAACCTAAAAAAAAAAGGTTTCAATTAGGGGTGTGCGAATAGCGTTTGAATCGAATTGAATATTGATATTCAATTCAATATATGAATTGAATATTCATAACATTTTAATAATTACAAAAATTCGAATATTTCGAATAATTTTTATGAATTGGATATTTGAATTACGAAATTCCGATTACAATGAAACTGAGCACATCAATTGTATTCATTGAATGAAGAATTTTGATTACTACAAAGCTGAAGAACTGACACTCGGTCGCGAGATATTCCCTTCTTCAAGGCTTAAACGTGTACAACAAATTCTGTTATAAATCAATTCGCATTGTTTATCGTCTTATTTATAATGACCATTATGGTCCATTATAAAGTCTCAAATTAATATTTCTAAGTTTCTGGACCGGCAAGTAGATGCGACAATAATGCGTAGAAAATAATATATTTTTTAAAAATAAATCACTATTGGAAAAGCTCGTTTATTTATTATGAATTTCATACGTCGAGCGAATTCCTCCCGTGTCGGCTCGTAGAGAAACCTCTCTCTCGGTCCGCGCTCGCGATAAGAGTATCTAAATTTGGATTACAAAAGATCGAGTGTATAGCCGACCGCTGAAGGAAGTCTGTAAAGGCATTCAGAGGCGAACCGCTGTCGCGCCTAGTAATTATCCGATCTCTTTGATTTCGAACTCCGCTAACGTTCAGTTTGCTTTTTCATCCCATCGGGCCTGTGTGTATCTCCGCCGTGACGTCATCGGGACGAGAGGTACCGGCTAAGGAGAAGAGAGCGGGATCGTAATTAAAGTAGTACGTAACGAGTCGCCGGTCGAACGAAACTGCCGCTGTCCTCCTCCGCTCGTGCGTTCGCCGAACTTGCGGTCGCGGTCGCTCTCGCCCGAGTTCTCGTGCCTCTCTATCCCCGTTTCTCTACGTCGCATATATATATATATATATATATATATTTTTTTTTTCCTGTGACTTGTAAGATACCTATACTGGCTCGCTGTACATTTACGCCAGTCGATTATCGTCCTCGCGGCCTCGAGCCTCGCAAGTTAGCGCTCCCGGGCATCGCAAGCAACTGTCGTGTGCTACGCGAGACTACGATAATCTGCACATCGTATCGTTCGAGATAAGGGACCAGTCGTCGCGAGTGTACAATCTTTCGATCGAATCTTTACCGGGAAGGCATAACCGTTCGATTTATTGTCGAATCAAAAAGAAGTAAATCAATTAATAAAAAAATTAATACAAATAATTAATACGATAATTATGGACATGCGATTAGTAAAAAATTTGAATAATTCATCGTGAATTGAATATGAATAATTCGTATCTGAATAATCAAAATATTCGAATAATTTGAATACTTCATTACATTCGAATATTTAAGAATACTCGAATGATTTTAATAGTCTAAATATTCCAATTGGGTAAACGAATTATTCCAATAATTAGAAATATTCATTTGAGACTTTGTAATGGGCGATAATGGTCGTTATAAATAAGGCGATAAACAATGCAAATTGATTTATAACAGAATTTGGTGTTAACTTTTAAACTTTTAAACTTTTAAAAAGGGAATAACTTACAACCGAGCGTAAGTTCATCAGCTTTGTAGTAATCAAAATTCTTCGGTCAATTTATGTGCTCAGTTTCATTGTCATCGGAATTTCATCATTCGAATGTCCAATCCCTAAAAATTATTCGAAGTATTCGAATTTTTAAAATTATTCACATTTTTTAATATTCAATTCAATTCAAACGCTATTGGCACACCCCTAAAAATAATGCTATAAAAAAATAAAACAAATATTATCAAGACAAAATCAATAATCAACTAAAAATGTTAAGTAATGAATAAAAATTTCGATAATGAATTAAAAAAATGGATGAAAAATTTCAATATCGATCTTGTGAGTTCCTGCTCTCGTGAGTTTAAATCTCGACCATCTCTGATTATATGTTAATAAAAGGATCCCCGAAGGAGGTCACCGATTAAGCAAAAAATAAAAACTTTGGTAAAAAGCTAACATTTTAATTAAAAAAAAAAATGCTATAAAAAATTTCAACACCCATCTGTGCGGGCTCTCGTGATTTCGAAGCTCGCGCATCTTTGATTATTTATTGATAAAAGGGTGCCCGAAGAAGGTCACCGATTAAGCAAAAAAAAATAAAAACTTTGTTCAAAAACTGACATTCTAATAAAAAATTAATATCGTAATAAAAAATTTCAACCCCGATCTGTGCGGGCTCTCGTGGGTTAGAATCTTGCGCATCTTTGATTATTTATTAACAAGAGGGTGCTGGAAGGAGGTCACCGATTATTGCTCACAGTGACGGCGAGTGCGAAGGCGAGCGACCGGTATGAGAACGAAAAAGACCGGTGCCGTTATCGGTTCGTTAGCGCACGGCGAAAGTAAGGGGGTCAAGAACGATCTCGGTGACTCGGAGCCTCGGAACGGGAAGAAGGGTGAGAAGCTGCGCGCGAGCCGCGCTATGTTAATACACACACGCATGTAACGATAAATAAATCGTTTATACTCGGAGTAACGGGCGATACACGAAGCGCGTTGGCGTCTCGAGTCTCGAAGAATAAAAGCTTACGTCCATTATCTCGAGTATCCCCGTCAATCACAAGTATTATCTTCCTCTCCGAGGCACCTACGCGGCGACCTCTCGAATTCCATGCTGTGCCACACTCGAGCCCGCTCTCCGCGGCACAGTGGAATCTCGTCCGTACGCGGTAATGCGGAAATCTCAGATAATACGGGAAACAGAGTCCGAGAATTAGCCGCACCACGGCAGTCAGCTAAGTTGCCTCAACGAAATCATTGACCACTGTCTCTTTACGTTGCTGGCGAAACGACAAACAAATTATATTATATCTTAGAAGTTTTGGTATTAATATTTTTTATTTTTGTTCTTTTTTTTTCATATTATTTTTATTTATCGTTGTTTGGAACTTCACATTTGCTTACATTACTTACATTAATTGAATATTAATGTACGCTTTGTAAAATTGAAATATCAGGTATCAAAGTGACCAATCTTTTTCCCGACATTTACAAAAAATTTCGATTGAAAATGAAAATTTTACTGTAAAATTACGCACAGTGTCGCTTTCCTAGCGAAACGATAAACAAATTATAGTATAATACATAAATTTAGTATTCATATTTCTTATTTTTGTTGTTCCTTTTGATATTGTTTTTATTAGTAGTAGTAAAAGAGATTTAGCGCCAAAGTAATATTACATATATAACTTAATATTTATAGTTATCTTCTTATACTCATTGTATACCTAATGATAATTATACACCTTGGCAAAGGGCCATCAACCTGAGTCCTTCAGCCCTCTTGTTTTTATTTATTGGCCATTCAAACGATTTGGTATTGAAACGCGCTTTCCGATTCCGCTGGAGTGGGTGAAACCGCTCGGAAAAGCCAGTCGTGCGAGCAGATTGACGCTGGAAGAGGAAAAGCGCTCTTCAACACGCTTGAAACCGGACGCGGTTCTTACCGCGACGAGCAACAACCCAGGTAGCACAAAAAAAAATTGTTATCAAAGAGTGATCTAAATGGGTTACATGTGTCCGTCTGCATGGTATCCGAAAGTTAACTTTCAGACGTAGGATAGCTTATAGTTACCATCCGGACGCACATACGTAACCCATTTAGATAACGTTTTCATACCAGATGTCTTTTTGCTACCTCGGAATGTATAATGTTTCGCGCTAACGTTCGGATAAACAGACTGATGGTTTGGGCAATTGAGGGTTCGGATTAACCGGTTCCGATAATCGTACATGCGCTTTACTAGCCTCAGTAATACAAAATCCAGTGGTATCGCGTCGATACATGCGCGATGTTATTGTTTTGTTTTCCTTCAGGCTAATGGGCCATTGACCAGGTTCCTTCAGCTCGTATCTTACTATTTGGCTAACGAGCCAACCTCGTTTGTGGAACAGACGATACAGTCGATTAATATATTATACTAATACCTTAAGCTACCGGCTTCGTAGCTCCGTTACGTTCCTTTCTAATGGGGAGACAATTTCAAAAATAGTGTACGTTGGAAATTTGTGTTTGAGGACGTGTGGAACTTTCTAAATAGTGGGATCATCGATTCGAGACGTAGCTGTGCAAAGTTCATACTGAGGCTTTTTAATCTGGTATGTGATTGGTTCTATTTTCGTAATGAAGCTATAACGTTAGTTTGAGGAGTTGTGAAGAGAGTTATTTGGGTGACGTAGTTTTGTCAGACGGCGGAGTGAGATTCTTTCGGCAGTTTTTATGTTATTGAGAGCTTGATTTTTGCTCTCAATAACATAAAATGTTCTATAGCGATGAGTTTGTTTTCAAATGTTAACTTGCGGAAGTGCGAAGGTCTTGTCGTGGTTTTTGTTTTCGTCATTTTTGTGTGTCTGTTAAAGTTGATATATTATATTATATTATATTATATTATATTATATTATATTATATTATATTATATTATATTATATTATATTATATTATAATATATTACATTATATTATCGCCCCACTGTAAAAGCAACAGTTTTCGAGAAGCGACAGCAGTCAATAATTTCCTCAGAGTCACGTTGCTAATTTCCGTGCCACAATTACGCAGACTCGGTTAATCGAACACCGGACAAAAACGATATTCCACTCTACATAAATTACTCGGGCTCTCGAACGGCCGCGGCTTCTGGGAGGCGAGTCGTTACGGCGAGGCCTCAACGCGACGAGCGACGGCCAGGTGACGATTTAAACACCTAGGCTGGTCGTGACGTCACTCGTTTATGGGAGATAACGCGGGAACACCGCGGACCAGGGAGAGCGAGAGAGGGAGACCGAGAGAGAAACACGTACACGCCACGGGGTTTGTCCGGTTTGACGCTTGACCCCACTTTGCGACATCCTATTTAGTCCACTTACGAATCACATTAACATAGTATCGCTTGACGAATAAACCGAGAGACTGCACTGTGCTGCAGTGCCCTGTTGATGCGCGAACTTCCCCCCCCCCCCTTCTCCCGCCCCTCCTCGCCCCTCCCCGCTTCACGGCAGCTATGGGTATAGTGTTACGTTACAGGATCGGTTGACACACGCTCACGTCACACGTGTGCCGATACGCTAAAAACATAATGTAACTTTAGTCGTTTTCGACGAGGAGCGCCGAAGGTCATAATTTTCGTATGTTTTTGATGATCTCAACGGGACCGAGGATAATACGCACGAAAAAGTATCGCAGTATCGAAGACCTTGGCGGAAAACAGTTATTTACGATACTAGTGCGATAAAATAGTACGTTTTGATACTAGTGCGATAAAATAGTACATTTTGATACTAGTGCAATAAAATAGTACATTTTGATACTAGTAGTAGATACGCACTTTACGCACGCTGGAGCGTGCGTAAAGTAAGATCGGACCAATGCGAGCATGCGGCGGGTTTTTGTAGTACACTTGGCTGTGAAGCTTTACTTTCGTCACTCTCGACAGGCACGAAAAGTAGCACTTATCATGCATGGAGTTAGAAAAAACTTTTTCTGACGAGTGTGACCACGTGTGATTGCAGCATGAGCCGAAGGTGAGCGTCGCAATCGCATGTGGTACGACAAAGTTGTTTGCACAAGTATCGTACCAAATTATACTTCGTAACGTGTGAAATAGCCATTTTCGCACCGAGTGAAGTAAACAAATTTCTGACACGCTAAAAACATAACTAAAACTAACAGTTTTAGTTAAAAACTGTTTAATAAAAAACTGTTCAATAAAACTGTTCAATAAAAAAAAAAAATTCCGTCGAAAACTATTAAAGTTTAAAGTAAAAGAAACCCTGGGCGGAGCGCCCAAGGTCAAAATCTTGGTACGTCTTTGATTATCTCAGCGAAGTGTATAGAAGGCGTTGGAGAAAAAAAAAATTCTTGATACGCTAAAAAGATAATGTCGCTTTAGTGGTTTTCGACGAAGAACGCCCAAGGTCAACATTGTTGTATGTCTCGACGATCTAAGCGAGCCCGAGAATAATACGTACGGAACAGTATCGAAGTATCGAAGGTGTTAGGCGAAGAAATAATAACTCTTGAAGCGAGAAAACTAAAGACACCCGGTCTATTCAAGCGTATCGAGAGTCACGATAAGGTCTCGACGGCGTGTTCGTGAAAGAAGCAAGAAAAATAACACATTGGACTGTGTGTGTGGCACGAGGAATAGAGTTTCGAGACACGAGAATTTTTATTCTAAAAAAAAGTATGTTATTCATTCGCTGAGACAGGAAAAAACGAGATTTCTTTTTTAAATTTATTTTTGAATTGGCGCGAGCCTATTTTTAAAGATAGTTCTTACGTATTTTTTCGGATTTTGTGGAAACATCGATAAATGGACTTATCACCGTGAAGGATTGACGACCTTCGCGATTTGGCAGTGAAAGATTGCCGCCACAGAAACAACACAGTGCTATAAAAAGACATCGGCGATTCGTGGAAAAAAGTTTTTTTTCTATTTCCGCTTGATTTATTATTTATTTTTTTTCTCGGTGCCGAAAATGGTGAAATTTCTATTATAAATACTTATATTATGTTTATATTTATGGGAACTTGTATCATCCGATAAATCAAAAAAATAATAATTTTGGTCTCTTGAGTCGCTCGAATTATCGTGCAAAATGTATTAGCGATTTTGTTGTCGGAAGAAAAAAGAAAAAAAATTCGGAGCCAATGACTTTCGCACGCTGAATCGGGCGAGACTCTATGCAGGTATGCCTCGTCGCTGTTATGCATATACCGCATGCAGGACAGCGGGGTCTGATGTAATAATAGGTACACGTAGCCGACTGGAGCCTCCGCTCGGAGATATTCACGTACACCTACTGCCACTGTACGTTAAAAACGTGACGTCAAATGTCCAAAGTGTGTGACTCGAGTGTGATGTCACGTGGTATTTATAAACGTGCCTCGAGCCATCGGAGCGAAGCAGTTTTGTACAGTACAACCTCGCGTAACTAGAGACACCGTCTCGGTTACGGATTCTGCACCACGAGGCAATTCTCTTGTCAGCCTAAGACACTATTGTTACAATCAATGCGATTGACGCGGAAAGAATTTTTTTTTTATCGTAAATCATCACCAAAAAGATTTTTTCTACATTCGAAAATATTATTGAGAGATTTGTATAAAAAAAGAAAAAAAACAACCGACTGAACAATTGGTCGTCTAGGAAAATAGGGAACGAATAATAGAAAGTCGAAAAAGTAATCTTAATCGGGAGGTCGGGAATACACGACCTTAACGGGCGTTCCACCGACTGTCACCATTTTATGATTTTTTTTTAGACAAACTATTCAGGGGGCTTTTTTCTCTTGATTTTTATCGTAAATCGTTACTCAAACATTTTTATACGTTCGAAAACAAAATTGATAAATTTGAAAGGAAAAAAAAAACAGCCGACTGAACAATTGGTCGTCTGGAAGAATAGAACAAATTAATAGAAAGTCGAAAAAGTAATTTTAGTAGGGAGGTCGCGAATATAGTAACTCAACTAGCGTTTCCCCGACAGATTGTTTTATTATTTTTCAAGACAAACTATTCTTCAATCAGATTTTATGAATTTCTTTTTATAAAATTGTAAATCATTACCACAAACATTTTTATACATTCGAAAACATTGAGAGATTTCAAACAAAAAAAAACCGACTGAACAATTGGTTGTCAAGGAAAAGATTTTTTTTTAAATAATAGAAAGTGGGGAAAGTCATTTTAGTCGGAAGATCGCGAATGACTTCAACGTGCGTTCTCCCGACTATGATTATTTTGTTACGTTTGTAGACGAAAGTGAGGTTTTCAGACAGTTTTTTTTTTTTTTTTTTTTATACACATTTTCAATTGTAGTTTTAATTTCATATACTTGCCGTTATGAACCGCCCATTTACCTCCTTTCCGACAAGAATTTAATTCCAGTTATTCAATCGGGCAGCTCGAGTGACATACCGGCTTTCACTGACACGAGATAACCCATGCGACATGAAATACGACACAAGACACGAATGCGCCACTTCGGCCTTTCATTTTTCTTCATTGTCACGCGCAAATCGCTGCCTCGTAGAATAATTACCATATTTCATTGTGAGAACGAAGGAGTCTCGTCGCGTTCGATTTTGAGGTTATGTAAAGTATCGTATTCTCGTTTCGCTTTCGTGCATAGAAATAAGCGAGAAGTTAGCCGCAGCGCGGAACGTTTTTTTCTCACTGTTGCCAAACGTCAAGTTTAAAAGCCGCTCAACTCTACCGAAGAAAAACTGAAAGGTTTTCTGCTCGGTCACCGTCTTGTCGCATGTAACCTTTTTTCCCCATCACTTCCTTCAAACATTTCGCGTAACAGCGATGATACAACAGAGTGTTTTTATCTCGCATCCTTGCGTCCGTCGAACACCGACAAAAAAGAAAGAAAAAAAAAAACCACTAAATAACATTCCGAAATCGATTCTTGCGTTCAAGTAATTTGTACATAATTCCCTAGCGATAACAGTTTTTTTTTTTTTCTAGCGAAAATATTCGCGCTGGAATGCGAAAAAGCCGGAGATTATTGATGCAGATAAAGTGGCACATATATTTAATTTTTTATGCTATATAGACGCGGATGTCTGTGACTCCGGCGTACCGACATAGCTACTGATTTTAATTTTTTGTAATCTTTGAAAATCGCGTTTTTTCTATGTTCAAGCTGTGAAAAAACGCGATTTTCAAAGATTACAAAAAATTCAAAAAAAAATTCATACGTATTCAGAAAAGTGAACGAATTATTTTCACGAATGAAAATAGTTAAGTTGCCGGGTAATTTGTTGAATAATCATTTTTATCTTCAATTTGTTAATGACAAATTGGAATTATTATTTCACAAAGGCAATCTTTGCAGCACCTCCAATACACTTGATTTTTTTCAGATTTTTATCCCATCGAGAAGTTTAAGAAATGTTCTCTGAAACTCACGTTAAGACTTAAGAGCATGTCACGTACTACCTTAAGAGCATGTTAAACACTATGGAGTGCGAGAGAGACAGCATCAGTGGCACTCTCGGCGGAGCGAGAGAGACACGCTGATAACGTGTTTCACAGGCTCTTAAGGTGAAGTGAAAGTCACGTGACGGGGCCATGAGTGTGAGAGAGATAGTTGCAATTTTCAAATTAACTTTATTCAATGGTGCTAATTTTTTTGAGAAAAAGATGAATTCGGGCCGTATGCGAAATTACCGTGTGCATCCGGCTCGAATTTGCTTTTTCCTCAAAAAAATTAGCACCCTTGAAAAAAGTTCATTACAGTTTTCATTACCGACCGCGATATTTCACTTCCCCTTAAGGCGATTCTAAATCCATGCTCTTTACGCCCGACGAAGAATTCTCTCTAGCGCTGTTATACGGGACTGAACAGGACGAAAACACGCACCGGTCAGAACGGGCAAAACACCCCGACGCTGAAACGTGAGTCGAACCCGCGACGTCGTCGACCACAGAGTCTAGCACGCCAGCCGCTGACACTCGCCCCCAACGAACGAAGGTTGAGAGCCACTGCTCTCGTAAAATTACTACTACTGAACTACTAGCGAGGGCCCCACCTGCCGTCGTGTCTCCACCCGTCCCGACGAGTCGGATCCATGAGCCTGCCGAACGCGCAGGCGCGCGCCAATCCACGTGCATGCGGTCCGACAATCGCGAAAAAAATAAAAACATAAGAAAGGAAAAAAAATTAAGTGCACATACACACATTGCTAATCGCGCTGCGGAGTCTCTCTCGCTCCAGCAGGAAGGCGAGACCGGGATGACGAAGTGGCAGGCACGCGAGGATTGTCAGGGCAACCACGCGTCTCCGCCACGCCCACTGTGCGCTCTATGCTCAATTGGACACACGTACGGCTGAAATACGCGGGTAGGGAGAGTACCCAGTGCAACCCCCTCCCCCCTTCTCTCCTCAGGTCGGAGGGGGTTGCGGAGCGACGTTTATCATCCGCAGCGGCGCTCAGCCTCCCCCTCCCCCCTCTCACCTCCCACCTCGCTAGTATCGAGTCGACAATGTTGCGTGCGTGATATACCGATATCACGGGGGTTTCGGACCCTTCGACATTCTTAAAATTCTTCGAAATGTAGCTCGCAGTTTTAATCGCGAGAATAGCCCGACGATTGACCTAATTAACGTCATATATAATTTTTTTTTTTTTTTACATATTTTTCTTCTTTTGTTTCAGTGAAAGCATTTTGCCAATGTTGCAAGAAAAAATGCAGCGGTCAGGTGCTCCGCGTTCAGGACAAGCACTTTCATATAGGATGCTTCAAATGCGCCCAGTGTAACACGAGCCTCGCACAGGGTGGATTCTTTCTGCGCGATGGTTCCTACTATTGTACAAAGGTGGGAGCAAGTATTATTTATTTTTTTGGCATTTTTTTTTCTTCACGTGTTACATACCATAATTTATCTATCTGGCAATATTGCAGTGCCATGTGCCATGTAGTATTGTTGTACCATGGCTCTTATCTAAGAATTCTATTATACTCCAATTCATAAATGAGTTAATTTTTTTCGTTTAACAACGTCGATCGCTCGCTTAGATTCAGAAATAAAGCCTGCGTGAGAAAATAAAAATGAGCAAGTTTTACTTATTTAAAAAAATAAAATTTCTCCACGTATTACGTACTATAATTTATCTATCTGGCAATGAACATTATAGTGGACAATTCCGCGGTCAAAATTCACCATAAATTAAGTTCCACGTCTCTTCTATCCGAGAATCCTATTATACTCCAATTCGTACATAATTTATTTATTTTTCTTTTAACGACACCAATTTCTCGTTCAGATTCATAAAGAAGTATGACGGAAGAAAAAGCTTCCTCCATGAGGAAGCAAAATGAGTGTTTCTTTTTCTAACCGAATAAATTACGTTTTTTCAGGATTACCGAGAGCGCTGGGGCACACGCTGCGCCGGTTGCGGCGAGTACGTCGAGGGGGATGTCGTTACAGCCGGAGACAAGCATTCCTTTCATCCGAATTGTTTCCACTGCCAGAGGTGTCGGCAGCCTCTTCTCGGAGAGGGAACGAAGGTGACGCTGGTCCAAGGTACGCCTGTCCGCGATCGTATCTCTTCAATGCCATGTCTCATTCGTATGGAAATTTTTCATTGAAACTTCGAAACCATCAATCAACAGGTCAAGCTCTGTGTCATCGATGCGTCGGCATACCGGTACGCGAGGCCTCGACGCCGGTCTGCACGAACGATCATAATCGAGGAACAACTGGCAATGTCGGCTCGCCGGATCCTGGCGCCTGCGCCGGTTGCGGACAGCGTCTGCAAGAGGGTCAGGCGCTCGTTGCACTCGATCGACAGTGGCACGTATGGTGCTTCAAGTGTCATAGCTGCGACACCGTTCTGCACGGGGAATACATGGGAAAGTACGTGGCGAAACTAAACGCTTTCTAATGCCAACCAGCGTTCCGCATTCTTTCGGCGAGAGGAAAAAAGAAAATTCCATTCCTGACCACCTTTCCAGTACGATGTATCGAGAAAAAGAAAAAAAATAAGAGCGAAGTTTCGTTCGCTCCCGACAAGCAACTTATGGCATCGAAGTTCTCGGTCGACTTCACAGAAACTATACGATTTATCGATGCGATTCGTATTCATTAAATTGCATTTAGATATTCGATATTCGCTTCAATGTTAAAATTGTATTTCAATGAAAAAGAAAATTCCGTTCTCGACCACCTTTCCAGTACGTTATCTCGAGAAAAAAAAGACCGAAGTTTCGTTCGGTTCAGATAAGCTTATCGCACGGAAGATCCGCTTCGATTTCACAGTCGAAACTATACGATTTCACAATGCAATCCGTATTCATTAAAATATCATTAAATTGCACTCAAATATTCGTTATTTGCCTTAACATCGAAATCGTCCGTCGCTAATGACCGTAGCGATTGATGCGACATTAAATTAATTTTACAAAAATGTCGAAATTGTATTTCAATGAAAAAGAAAATTCCATTCTCGACCACCTTTCCAGTACGATATATCGAGAAAAAAAAAGACCGAAGTTTCCAGATAAGCTTATCGCCCCGAACATCCCGTTCGACTTCACACTCGAAACTCTACGATCTCTCAACGCAATTCGTGTTCATTAAAAAATTAATCATTGCACTCAGATATTCGGTATTTGTCTCAACCACGTAATTGTATTTTTCAGAGACGGCGTGCCTTATTGCGAGAAGGACTATCAGAAACAATTCGGTGTAAAGTGCGCATATTGCAGTCGTTACATAAGCGGCAAGGTATTGCAAGCCGGCGAGAATCATCACTTTCATCCGACCTGCGCGCGATGCACGAAGTGCGGCGATCCGTTCGGCGATGGCGAGGAGATGTATCTGCAGGGCGCGGCGATATGGCATCCGCGTTGCGGCCCCGGACCGACCGGTCCGAACGGCATCGTCAACGGTCACGGGCACGCGGCCGAGCCGCATACTCCGCAACACCGAGAATCCGAGCGCATATCGAGCAGCGCCTCGGAGATGCAGGTGAGGCCTCGTTTCCTCCCCACGAACGGATAACGCTGATCCACGTATTTATTCACACCTCCCCGACTTGCACGCTAATTAGAACGTTAATTCGGTGAACTGTAGTCTAGCATTTACGACGGAGCATTCCGTCTCGTAAACACCAAAGTCACGTCCCACCACGCAGTTCCACCACACGCTCGTCACTTCCCTTTTGTTTTTTTTTTTATTTGCAAAATTCCACAATTCACTCCCCGTCCGACGCGTGTTTTTATTTTGTACATTTTTTTTTTTAATTTCCTTGACGCTTGGTTAATTATTATTTTTGTCTTTTTATTTACATTATTGTTTATCGCACGATCATTGCGTGTAGTTTTCGATGAGGTCTCGCACCCCAAGCCTGAACGGATCGATGTGCAGCCCTTACAGCAGCCTCAGTCGCAAGGTACGCCCACACACGTGTTCTTCCTCACATGGTACTCGGCAATTTTGCATCGATCGCATTCGCCGCTCGCTGGTCCAGAGATGGGTCGATTTTTTTTTAATTCTGCAGCGATGAATTCTGCAATCGTTTTTGCATTTTTGTTTTCGCTTCAACAAAGTTCGAAGCTTGCGTCTGCGTGACTGCGATCGGCCGGGCGTATTCGCTCCGCGTGTCCGTGCACGAGCAAATACGCTCGATCCAATTTCAGACACGCGATGTTTCATCCCCGTCTCTCCACCGGCAAAATGTCCATCGCAACGCGCGTCGCACTTCGACGTGTCGTGCAAAAATAAAATAAACATTCGATCGATTCTGTTCAGTATTATCCAGCGAGAACCGGAAGTCCAGGATTGATATTACGCGAGTACGGACGCGGCGGGGCCGAGGACGTATCGAGAATTTACACGTACTCGTATCTCACCGAGACGCCTAGTCAGGGATACCTTCGACGGCCGATACAGCCTTACGACAAACCACCGACGAGTCCACACTTTCATAGGCCGAGCTGTGAGTTTTTCGACGAACTCGTTTTGTCGCGATTGGAGATGTGAGCGCTCAATGGGAACGGTAATTTTACCGGATTTAGATGAATTGATTGATAAAAAAATTCATTGGAAATAAACCTAGACTGCTAGAAAGTTGACTCAATTTGTGAAAAAAAAAGTGATGGTCAAATTCGATTTAGATGGATGTTAAAATGACAGTCATGGCACAATAAACATTTTCTGTAATAAAGAGACGGTAAATAGAGGTCATCTTTTGGCCAATTGACCGTCACAACAAAAAATTACCGTCACGGCTAGAGATGTGTGCGGTAAATGTGGACGGTAATTTTTCCGTGTTTTTACCGTGTAGATGCGGTACGTGACCGCTTTGAAAATTACCAAGTTGGTAATGAAAACCATATGGTCCCATAGTGATTTAAAATCTCACCGACGTATGGTGAATTTTCGAAAAAAAGGGTACGGGAATCTTACAAAAAAAATGTTGTTACCGGTCACATTTAAATAGGTAGATTTTGTACATTTTTACGCTAAATTCATCTAACAAAGATGTTGTGACCGGTAATTTCACATCTAGATAGATTATTTTTACCACTTTTTACAGTAAATTTACGAGAAACTTTCGTGACCATATTTTCACAACACAAAATATTGAGAAAAGAAATGACGTCACAATACTATATTTTTGAGTTAATTTTATAAAATATTAAAATACCGGTATTTCCACATCTCTAATCGCGATATCTGCCTCGAGAGAGAGGGAGAGATATATAAAACTAACGAGAACGATTCAACCTCGCGAGCCATAAAAGTAGAGAAACATCAAATCCGATCGTGTAACGTTTAATCAAACGTGTGATTTAACAGCATCGCGTTCGATAAGAAGCAGCGGTGGACGCAGCAGTCGTTCCGGCATGCGAGCTCTGGTCGATGCTCTGAGCGACGCGAGACCAAAATCACCGGCTGCTGGAAGCCAGGTCGACAACGACGAGCCGATCGAACTCGCTCATTATCCGGACGCCATGAAACCACCGCCCGGAACTAAACCACCTATAGAGAGAGACGATTTTCCTGCACCTCCCTATCCGTACACCGATCCCGAGAGACGCAGGCGATGGTCCGACACTTACAAGGTTTCGATCGTCAAGCAAATCGCCTGGTACATGCGCCGCGGAGAGCTTGAGTGTACCGACGAGTTAACTTTGGTGGAAAAATCGTACTCAAGATTTTTTTCCCCACTCCGCTAAAATAACCATATTTGCCTATTATTATATATATTATATAAATCTCATATAAATTAGCCAGCGTAAAAATAACCGAAAAAATTACGCTAATTGCGGGTCACTTTTTATTACTGCTAAAATAATCGAAAAAATATTTGTATTTCAACTTCTGCGCATGTGCTTGCGAACGGTCGTTGTTTCGTTTGAGTGGCGGAAAAAATAACCGGGGCATTAACCGTGCATACCTAGAAGTTGAAATTACGGTTATTTTTTATGGTTGTTTTTTACGGAGTAAAAAGTGACCTGAAACTATCGTAATTTTTACGGTTATTCTACGATTATTCTTAATAAAAACCAAGGTTACTCGAGTTGCTAAGGCAGTACTGTGTCATCACTCCCTAGGGAATAATATTACTTATCACTCTCTCTGGAAACCCTATTACTCCCTTAGGAGTATGGTCATTGGCAAATATGGAGATTTTTCCCCGCAAGAAATGTGGTTATTTTAACGAAGTCGGAAAAAAATATCGTATGCTGCACGGAAGGGAACGGCTTTTCACCTTGTGTGCTTCCTCGGACAGCAAACTTCACACTCGGCGAAAATCGCGTACTTTCCTCTCGTGTAGCATAATATACTCATTTGATTTATTTTTTTTATATTTTTTAAAGTTGATGTTTCGGTTGTCCAGTTATCACGAAGGATTCGTTTAAACAAAGTTGACTCGTGCACGTCGACGAAAGTCGATACTTAAGCTCTCTGTGGCACTAGCCGCAATATTCACGTTGTCACGATTTCCGATTTTAATTGAAAATTTATTTTAGGGCGTACCTGAATCCGACGACGAGGACGAGGTCGATCACAAGGGATACATAAAGGAGGTCGAGCAAAAGCTTAAAAAGGAGCACGATGAATTGAGCAAAATCGACACGGGAATTGCCAAGGTATTTCTGCAGGACAGGGAGAAGGACCGTGAGAATTTGCGACACCGGGCTGCAAACGTCGATCCGAGAAACGCATCGAGAACGGCGTCCGCAGCTCGAGAACCGACTTACAGACTTCGCTACGAGAGCCCGGTCGGAGCTTGTGAGTTATACTTATTCGTACACAAGTTTCTAACCCTTTAACGGTGAGCAGTTTTTACCACGCTGCATTTCACTTCTAAAGCTCCATATCGATAATCTATGTTTAAGTTAAAAAATTTTATACTTACGAACTTTGTTCCCAACGATCTTTAAAGGGCTGAAAAAATCACAGATATTCCACACAAATGATCCTTTTTCGTACACAAGTTTTCAACTCTTTAAGGGTGAACAATTTTTATTTTGCCATATTTCACTTTTACACCTCCATTTCTATATTTTTTTTATTATAAAAAAATTATGGTCAAGAGCTTTATTCCCGACGATCGTTGAAGGGTCGAAAACAATCGCGTTTATTCCACACGAATGATCCTTTTTGGTACACAAGTTTTTAACTCTTTAACGGTGAACAATTTTTATTTCGCTATATTTCACTTCCACACTTCAGCTTCGGTATTCTATCTTTAAATTACAAAAACATTACAGTCACGAGCTTTATTGCCGACGATCGTTGAAGGGCTGAAAAAAAAATCACAGATATTCCACACAAATCATCGTATTCACAAAACCGTTGAAATATCTTTCGCAGCTCCGTCAAGAAACATTGATCACGCCCGACCGTGGGAGGACGAGGACGGTGTGAGTTACAAGTCTAGCACGGGACCAAGTTACAATGGTGAGTTATCCTTGCCTTTCCCAACGATACACAATTACCACTCTCATATCTCAATTACCACTTTTAATAGACGAAATATCACTGATTCTTTTTTAATTAGAAAAACAAAAAACAAAAAAAAAAATGGTTTAATGTATTTCATTTCATTAACCACATGCGTATGTCTCATCTCATACATGTCCACACGTTCGCACATAACACTAACATGATCCACCACTCTACCGTTGAGCCTCGGAACGATAGCGAGGTTTGCCAATACCGATGCCGATGAGCGCACGTTTTCTATCGTCACGATAATATTCTAGCTAGTCGAACATAGGTGAGAGAGAACAAATAAAAAAAAAAAAACAATTAATAAAATTAGAAAAAAAAGAGTAACGTCTCCTCGTTCGAGAGACGCGAGCGCGTTAGCAAAAGCCTCTTCGCTACTACTTTTGTAACAATGGGAACGTTTAATCGAGTAATGGACGTGACCGATCAATGCCGAGACACTGGCCGTCCAGTCTCGAGTTACAGGTGATGTATTCAGCCTATGCATGCGGTTATCACACCCGCTCTTGCCAGCTTTTTATTACGTTGAGTCTTCACACGACTAACACACGGTTAAAATTTTACAATTGCGTGAATGAAAAATAAAAAAAAGTAAATCCCACACCTTTCGCCACAATTTACAATGGCTCAACAGGCGACGCCGCTTTTTTTTCTCACAAAATCGTTTATAATTTTCTGCATGAACTGGCTTATTTATATTATTTTTTTCAATGCACTCTCGCTCTAATACTCGCTGCTGCGTTTCTCGGTATATCGTTTATCACATCAAACACTTTCCTGTCGACAAACCTCGATCGCGTACTGTCGTCTCATCCCATCAGAGATCTAGCAATGCAATGTCGAAAGACGCCGGGGAAGACTCGAGCTTTCGAAACATCTTTCGACGTTGCGAATAAAAAAAAATAAATTATTAATTTTTTTCGTCAATTTGCTAATAAAAAAATGCTGTTAAAAGAAAATTAATATATATATAAAATACATATATAATACCATTAATTTACACGTCTCACATCTTCGACACCTGTCGTATCTTCTCTATTTGTGTTTTATTTTGTGTGTTGTGTCGTGTGTTTTGCGTGGCCGACAGCCGGGAGATCATCGACTCGTTCCCCGGCTCCCAGAAACTATCCTCCTGTTGGTAATCAACGAGCCTTCACTCTTCCAAACGCCAGTAGGCACTATAATTCGGTGAGTTGTGGAGATCAAATCCCGCCCGTATCTCACCCCGTAATAATTATGCGATTTCAAGTATTTTCGTAAAAATGAAAAATCTTATCCGAAGAACTTCAATTAAATACATGTCTTAACACTTTCGCTCGGACTTATTTTCGTATCCGAACACACAAATTTTTGTGGGTTTAGAAATTACAAAAAATAAATAGCTTTTTTTTGCTTTGCTTCGCAACGAAAGTTGAATAATTGTTTATTTGTGGCTCAACGTTGCGGCAAATGATGCGGAACTTTCCACTGACAATTTCAAAGACCGAGCCAGCGCTCGGAAAGTAAAATATTAAGGAAAAAAAAAATGTGGACATGCAGTAAAAAAAAAAAAAAAATTGGTACGTGTCCAACGAGTGAATGGGTTAATTTGACAAGACTCACGTTAAATTTACTTTCGACTCGCCGACGTTTACGGGGTGAGATGCACACAGTATGCAGAATAGATGAAGTAAAGAAAGGCTTTGCTAAGACGGATGCCGATTATTCGAAACGTGCGTGTGCGCGGGACTCATCGATGCGCGAGGTAAAGAAAAAAAAAGAAATAAAAAATCGTACGACGTGCAAAGAGAACCGCGTCGTCGGCCGGTTGTATCCTTTCGCTCTAGCAACAATATTCGACGGTAGGGTTGGTATGGTGGAAAAGCGGGCGAGAGTTCTTACGGTGATGTTATCCTCTCTAAATCACAATAAAAAAATAAAAAAATCATTTCCCCGATTACAATATCGTTAATATTTTTGTTGTCGTTTTTCTTCCAATACTCAATTGCGAACGTTGGGCATTCGTATGGGATCGAAATAAATAGTAAGTTTCCCGATGAAAACTAATGAGTAATTTGTTGTCGATTGAAATTTAAAGTTGTGAGCTCCCTTCGGCACATCCCGAAGCCGGGATACGGTCTGGCACCGCGAAGTCACACCTTCTCCTCGACCGGCGGTTCCGTATCTGCTCTCCCTGTAAGTCTTTGACTGCACCGCGATTACGTGATACGAAATTGCACCGTGCTCTTAACGCTACGAATAATCATCCGATAACACACACTGCGAATATATATGTATACATATATATATATATATTTGTGTTATTATAATTTTCTTTTTTGTAATAGTGTTATATATATTTTTTTTCAATTTCTATTGTCAACAATATTTTCTGTTTTTTTTTTTTCGATTCTTCTCGCCTAGGGTGATTACTCGTTCAGCGGAATGGGCGACAAGACGCACAGCACCGACTTTTCTTCCGGCAAATCGGACAGTGAGTATTGTAAATACGATTTTTGTTTTTTAGTGTAAAAAAATTTCAATTGTCACGATTATTACTTCTTAATCTTCCCACGCCCGTTTTTTTTTTCCTTTCTATCTTTTTTTTTCTCGACCGCCTTTGCGCTTACGTTTACTTTTTCGAGACTATCATTTGAACAGCAGATATACTAATATCCTAATAACTTTTTTTTACGCGCCTTCTATCTCCGATATCCCTCCTTCATCCGAGTTTGATTTACGCATGTCTCGCCGAGGCTATTTTACAGTAACTAAGCCGAACTGCTGCGTGGATTACTTTCTTTAGGGACGTACAAAGCAGCACCGGCGTTTTTTTTTCGTACGGATCATCAACGTGTACACATTAATACATTCCGAACGATTCTGTACCTGTACTTTGTATATTTTATCTGTTCTACGGTACATATTGATATCTCAAAACTTTTTGTTAATTTTCTCTCATTACTTGCCGTGAAATTTTTCAATAGTGCGGGATCGTTTAATCCTCGAATAGTTCGAAATTCTATAAACAGTTTTGGGATAGGAAAAAAAAAACAAAACTATTAGAGAGGTAAAATGTCACGAAAGGAAAAAGACTATTGAATGATTTCACTGATTTATTCTGGTGAATTTTCGTGGTTATCAGGTACGGAATAACGTTCAAATTTACAGTGGTTTGTAAAATACGGTTTGACATGATTTTCTTTTTCCCGTTTTCCCGAATATTCAGTATCGACAGGCAGCATCACGGATGTGGACCGGCGGGCACTGGTATGTACCACAACAGCCCCCTTCTACTCCCGGCGAATTAGCATGGTTTGTAGCTTGCTTTTGCACCTTTATCCGTCACAACGCTCACTTTACAAACTAATCGCGCGTTTTTTTGTTTTTGTCTCGCACTTTTTGTTATCTTTACATTACTATAATTATTTTTTTTATTCAGCTTACTTCGTTCGCGCGTTGTAAAATAATTTTTGCATAATTTGCAAACGAATACGGAGAGTTTTAGTGTACATATTCGATTCATTCCAGTAAGTTACAATTTGTCGTGGTACAAAAAATCACTGCACATCTATGAATATAGCACACGATTCGTTGATGCATGTTCGCTGTAAAATTGCTCCATGGACGTCGATTATCTGTTGTACATACAATTTAAACAATATATTATTCACCGAATTAGATTTAATAATTTTTTTTGTCCAATAGTCGTCGTTGAATTTATTTCCCGCATTGTCGTACAAATTTTTGTTACACACGTCACGTCGGGTTTGCACGCGTAGCGGTTACACGTTATTTTTGCATTATGATCGACGTGTTCGAATAGCATGATCTCGTATGCCGTGACTTATAGTGAAGCGATGTTTTTTTTTATATGTTTCATCTCGTTTCTTTATTTTGCAAAGTTGAAGAAAAAATATACTGACCAATTTGTCTTAGAATGACGGTGGAATCCTGCCGTCGTCGACGACCTACACAGGCGGCCTCGGCTCCGTCGTCGGGCGAAGCCACGGTCATCATGTGAGACGCTCGTTGCCGGACATGGGCGCTGCACCGACCGAACCGCCCAAGCTCTATCCTTACCACTTGCTAGTTATAACCAACTATAGGCTGCCGGCCGACGTGGACCGTTGCAATCTCGAGGTAAACGAACTTACACTTGTTTTCGAGTCATGCGAAAGTAGATTGCAAATTTAAAAAATCATATTAAGGGTAAGTGAAACAGCTGTGCGTGCGAGAGAGATAGTTGCAATTTTCCAATTAACTTCATTCAATGGTGCCAATATTTTTGAGAAAAAAATTAATTCGGTTCGGATGCGAAATTACCGTCCGCATCCGGCTCGAATTTGCTTTTTCCTTAAAAAAAAATTAGCCCCCTTGAGAAAAGTTCATTACAGTTTTCATTACCGACTGCGATATTTCGCTTCCCCTTAAGTCCCACGAGATTTCATATTTTGCAATGTCGAAACTTAAGGAGCTGTTGGACCTTCCTGTTTTACCGACGGAGCGAGGCAATTTCGTAGAAACGACTCTACATTATTAATATGCTACGTATGTGCGTCAAATTTTCGAGGCCTGTAATACTGGCCATTAACCCTTCTGCGTGTACTTGAATTTCGGTTGAAAACGTCCAAGAAATTAAGATAATCGAATATCACAGATTGTCGCGAAAACCAATATGGCCGCTCAAAATTTCAAGAGGATCTATTTTGTCGGTTATAAAATATTCTGGATCTCACATATTCCATAATCGTCACAAATCTATTACAGAAAAGAAATCCATGCAAAGTGTATTCTACGTTTACGTTTACTGTTTACATGTGACAAGTTATCAGATCGGATAACAAGCGTATGAATGTAGCGTAGGGTACGATGTGGAGCCTATGGTTGTGTCAATCGCGACACTACGTGCATGCTTTTTCGCAAACTGACAGTGGATTTTCTTAATTCCTTGTAAGTTGTTAATGAAAATTCGACTGCACGCCGAAGCGTTTATGTCAATATTATAGTTCCGCACGATTTTAAGCATATGCTTAGCATATTAACAATTCTAATTTGAAACTAAGAAATTGCCTAGTTCCGTCGGTAAAAGCGGTACTTAAGGAACTAAAAACGAATCCAGCATCCCCTTCCAATCAGTAACAATAATTGTCTCTTGTTATTCATTTCAGCGCCATCTGTCGGACGCTGAATTCGAGGTGATACTTCAGTGCAGCCGTTCGGAATTTTATCGACTACCGCAATGGCGTAGAAACGAGATAAAGAGACGAGCCCGTCTGTTTTAAAATTTCTAAAAAAAAAAAGAAAAAAACCGTAATAACTGCCGTTCGATAATTCGATACACCAAAAGGCCACCCAATTCACCGTGCCACGATCCAATCGGTGCAGAGTGTTTATACATTCCTGCTGCACGTTAAACATTCGTCGCAAAGATAAAAAAAAAAAAAAAAAAAACTACCGTCAGCCTGCACCACGCAAAACACATACACACATACACAGTTCACACTCAAATTCACACATAAGATACATCCGCGATAAAACACGTTGT
The DNA here is from genome assembly GCA_958510785.1 of Exephanes ischioxanthus. NCBI lineage: Eukaryota > Metazoa > Arthropoda > Insecta > Hymenoptera > Ichneumonidae > Exephanes > Exephanes ischioxanthus. The sequence goes on from OY294025.1 coordinate 7,474,687, forward strand.
TCGTTCTACGAATTTATCAATTATCCACGAATATTTGTCGATTAGCAGATATAACATGGTGTTTCGATGTTAGAATTGCGAAGAGAGATTGGAGAAGATAGTTTACGATGACGAATCGCGCTATTTCGCGAAGCGTCGAGATCGGACAGAGCTGGCACGAGTCACTGCCATTAGCCCGTCGAATCTTCTATCCTCTTCTTATACATACGCCCTTTCTTTCATCAATTCAATTCACAAACTCGCTGTTGGCAACGAACAGACGAAATTAACTCGTCATTCGGAACGCTCACGTTCCGAACGGCCGCCGAAAGAATATTATACATTATAGTTGCGCGATGTTGTTGTTTTTTCGCGGACCCGTCGAAATCGCGATGAGTTTCGAATTGGTCGACGCGAAACTTGAGGGGACTTAGGTTAACGCTTTGAAAAAAACGAAAAAAAATTCTTTATACAAACGAAGCTCGCCCACTCGTCCGCGGGAGAGCCTCTTTCCCGGATCCTAACTTTCTCCCTAGAGCCGCGGGTACAAGGGTAATTTTTACTAAAACGATTTAGTCTAGGCGCGTTCGTTGCATACCCCGTTTTTATTCGTCATTCGACAAAAACTTGTCTTTATTTAAAATTTTTTTTATTATCCGGTACAGCTGGCTCCGGTGTAGGAGACATGTCGGTAAAACAGCGAGAGAGTAAAAGAGATAAATAGTTGAGAGATATACATGAACCGAGTGATCACGGCGTCATCGTTTGCGTTACCATACATACCTATATTGTAAATACAGTGGAGAAATGATATTTGGAGAATGGAAAGAAAACCGAAATTGAAAGAAACAAAAATAAGAGGAGATCGATGGGAATATAAGGATAGCGAAGAAGAGCCGTTTATCTAAATGCTTCGCTAGATAAAAGCCGCACATAAGTCTACGAGAAGAAAAAAAGAGAAACGTTACTATCACGTTGCTGTACGGCACGGGTAGGACTATCTAAACGAAAAGAAGATTTAAAAAAGCAACCGCTACTGTTTGTCATATAAGTTCAATAATTACTTTTACTATATTTTACCTGTAAGTCGAACGAAGCGAGGGGCGAATAGATAAAAAAAAAGGGGACAAAGAACGAGTGTATCTAGAAGCAGCAGATTAACAGCGACGAATTAGTATAATCGGCAAGCGCCAAGCTGCTATTTGTTTTTTCGTAACGTCGGTACTGTATAACGCTACGATGCGAGCAAGCGAGCAAAGGAAAGTCAAATGTTTCAATTCCCGTCAGAACTTTTATTGTCAATTTTTTTTTTAATTCTCAAAACTGATAGTAATTTGAATTCAGTAAGACGGTTCGATCGTTCGGTGTGTACGTCGAAATCCTTTTCTTCGCCTTTATCAGACGAGCAAGTTTATCGACGACTTGCTAATATGAACTTTGCATTTTCATCCCCCCCCCCCCTCCCCCCTCCCTTCCCCAAAGTCATGTGCCTATCGATAAATGTCGGCAGACATTTAACGCACTCTTTGCAACAAAAAAACAAAAAAAAATAATAAAATCGTTATACATATTATATACTATTATATATAGTATAGTGAACGACGTCGCATATTGTACGGTTCGGTAAAAAAAAGAAGAACAAAAAAAACAAAACTCGAAACGTTATGACAAAACGCCATGTGAGGGTCCGCGCGTCGTGGCTGCGCGACGCTGTGCGCTGTCGCGAAGCGACTAGAGGCGACGCGGGCCCATTTATTATCTCGCCGATTAGCGATTCGAGCCGATGTAAGTTTTCCGTTGTATAAAAGCACACCGCTTTCGCTAGTCGATAAAAGTTTCAATTATAAATGCAAACTAAAAAAAGCAACAAAAAAAAAAAACAACAAAAAAATCAACAAAATAACTATTGTGAAAAGAAAACAAAACAGCCTTAATGTGTCTTTGACTACTTTATTGTTTATTCATGCTCGATTTTCAGTGTTCGTCTTAAATTCCCTCGGACTTTTCGCGAAGCACGACGAAACCTTCGAGAACGCTGGAGAGAGGCTGATAACGATCGTCAACGAGCTCCGCTCTCTCGCCAGCTGCGAGGAGCAATGGAGTCGTTTGAACGCGATCGGTCTTGATGACTTTTGGATTTCCGGCTTTGCCGGTGATGTCCAACGCTTGACCAACTCGGACCGAAACCGGCAGGGCCTTTGCCGGTAAAAATTGTGGGCTTCAATTAATTGTCGTAATTATTCGGGTAGCTTACACAGAACTTACGGCTGAGCGTGTATTATCATGTACATGCATTCTATCAGCGCCGCCTACCGGCCGGCTCAGTCCCGATTTGTACCCCCCCCCCCCCCCCCAGCTCTTTGCATATACATAATACACGCTTAGCCTTGGATTTGGGTTGTTTCCTAACAATCTGCTCCAACTCAACCAGTCGATTGGTGCGCCAAACCGACTGATATTTCAATACCAACCGTTATATGTGCTGGATAGAAAGTTGGTTAACAGTTGGACTCTTCCAAAACAGCCCAATTTCTGACTATGTTGAGGGTTGGAAATCGGGTTGTATTATGAAAATCTAACCGTAATATCGTTGATATTTCGGTTGATTTTCTAATATCGGCGAAAGATTAACCTCTCGAAGGTTGGAATCAGAGTTGGTTCGGTGCACCAATCGACCGGTTGGACGTCTGCATAGCGAACATCTGAAGTCTCATTGATAGCGATTTCTGAGATTTTTTTTATCGCACGGATATTCACGGACCTGCAGTTTCGTGTCAACCGTAACCAACCATCTCGGCTCCATCGCAACAGCCAAGCAATAAAGAAGATAATGCGACCTTCCGAGTATCAAGTTTTTGCAGTCGAGACAAGCTACGAGAACGACCATCAGAGCTGCGAGAGCCGTGTGATCGAGAACTTTGGCGTCGTAACGTAGAGGGCGCAGCGATACGGTTCCCTGGTCGAACAGAGCGAAAACAAAAGTGCATTGCAATAAATTAACGTTTCGTTGAACATGAAATTTGTCTGTAGTAAAGTTTCTATCGCTGCGCTCGGCATGACGGAGGATTATTTTTACCTTGCCGAGATGGACAAGGCCCTCGGATATTCTGACGAGGAACAAATTGTCCGGATCTTTTGAGTACACCGCCAGATGTCGAAGCATAGTCGCCAAGCGCGCGTTGTTAGTTCCGGCCCCAACGAGACCGAGAGCCAGTATCGCGCTGTGCGCAACATCGGGATCGTTGTCTTGGCTGTATTTGTTCAAAAGGTCGACCAAGCATCCCTCGGGATTCGAGAGCGACGACAAGGCTGTTGCTAGTGGAAATGCTCGACGAGCCGACGCCGTTCCGTACCTCGCTATTTGTCCGAAGATTCGCGAGTTCTCGTTACCCTCGCCGAGACCCACCACGGCCACACCGAGCGCTGCTATCGCTTGTGCAGGACCGACGTCTCTCCTTTTATTTATTTTTATTTACTATTACACGAACATAAGTTTTCTTTTCTTTACGATAACAGTCACGTCGGCACGGCAAAACGTACCGGCGTAAGTACGCTATTCATTTAAGGAGGTTGGAGCGCTTCACACTAATCAAATGAGTGTTATACTTGTAAAGTCGTTTATTATACAACACTTTACCCTGATAGACAGGCGCCATGAAAAGTAACAATATTGGCGCGATCTTTGCGACATGTGTGGCACATGTCGCAATTATTTCGCCAACTGCTACTGTTCGTGCCGCTTGTCTATCAAGGTTATGCGTCTATTGATTATAGTGGATGGTTAGTTACATTAGGACAGATGTCCTTAACATAGAAAAACATTAATTGCAATGGATTTTCAAAAATTTGAACTGGTTTGTTGCTCATCTTCGATGTGGTACATATTCGTTCAGTTTTATCAAAGAATAATCCGCAATTTGTCCTCGATTTTGATGTGTCACGCCTCGTTCTCTTCCTTGAAAGATGCTCTACGGATTCACCGTCTAGATATTCCATAGAATTTTTCGTTTAAGATTGATAGCCTTATGTTTATCCTTCGACGAAATGCCTTCAGAATCAAACAGCTGTCATTTTCAAACGGAACATTCTATCGAATATCTGTTCGGTGAATTCGTAGAGCATCTTTCAATGAAGAGAATGAGCCGTAATATATCAAAATCGAACAGGAATCACGGATTCTTCTTTGAAAAAACTGAACGGATATGTGCCTCTTCGAAAATTAGCACAAATTAGTTAAGATTTTTGCAAATTCATTGCAATTAATGTTTTTCTACATTATGTTTGTATTACAGGGATGTTCTTAAGAACATCCCTGTAGTAGAAACAACGATTCACTATAATCAATAGATGCGTACAAGTTTGTATAAACGACTTTGAAAATGTACCACTCACTTGACTAGTGTGAGGCGTTCCAACCTCCTTAATCCACTTTCGTACGCTTTTTCGCATTACCCAGGTAGCAAAAAGGCATCTGGTATAGAAACGTGATCTTAATGGGTTACACATGTCCGTCCCAATGGTAACTATAAGCTATCCTACATCCCCTACGTCCAAAAATTAACTTTTGGATGACTAATTTTGTGTGCTACTTGGGTAACTCCTTGCGGAAATCATTCGGCCGTTCCTCGAGCTCGTAGTTCGGGCAAACGCCGCTACGGGCTCGAATGCCATAGACTGGCGTTACTGTCGCGATCTCGGATACCTTGAACGCCATTTTGCGCTTTCGCAGTTGTACACCGGTCGTCTGCGGCGCCCGGATGTAATTATTTTTTTTAATACCTGCCGGTATTATGTTCTTTGACGAACGTCGTAGTTTTCGCTTTCTTCGGTACGTTCGACGATCGCTCGTGAACATCGAAGCTCGAAGCTGCGCGGTTGGAGGTCTCGTCGAAGTGAAACTCGGTATCGACGGTGGTCTCGGACGACAATTCCGGCTCCGAGCACAAGTGCAAAAGTTCTTGAACGATCAGCACGTCGCCGGTGCCGGCGTACGAGCACACTTGCAGCATAGTTTGAGCGGCGAGCTTGTGCGGATCGGGAAGCACCTCGAGAGCCGTAGATAGCGCGTCGATCGCGTCGCGTCGACCCATGAAAATTATACCAAGACCCAGGGGCAAAAATCTTTTTTTGTTTATGTTTTTAATCGGTCTTTTTTTCAGAGGCGCATTCAATCGTACACCGTTCAATCGAACACTCGTTCGTTATAACAGAGATACATCGTAGACGGCAAAAAATGTTACAAACGTTTAGAACTTCGTTCAAGCGGCACAAAAAGTAGCAGTTGGCGCAATAATTGCGACATGTGCCGCACATGTCGCCAATATCGCGGCAATAATGCTACTTTTCATGGCGCTTGTCTATCAGGGTAGGCTTTCAAAAAATCTGAAAAAATGTTGGGTTATTTTTTGAAGTGTCTACTACATGGCCCAGAAGTTGCCAAAGTCAAAAGTTTCAAACCGTTGTTAATAAAAACTGAAGAATAGTCGAAAAAGGGGAAAAAACGCGGAGTTTCAAATTTCGACTCTTCCTTCAAAGACCCATAGTGTACACACCCAGGGTTAATAATGTAAAGTCGATTCTACGAAATCGCCTCGTTCCGTCGGTAAAACAGGAAGGTCGAGCAGCCCCGCAAGCAAGTGTTCTATATTTACGGTGTACCCTTGAACGAAGTTGTGAACGTTTGTAAAATTTGTTGCGTTGCACGATTTATTTCCGTTATAACGAACGAGTGTACGATTGGACGGCGTACGATTGAAGTCGCCTCATTTTTCATCCGATGTTCAGTAATTGGTTATTAGCGAAGTACGCAAAAATATGGAAATATCGATGATTTACCTCGCGTGAGTGTTCGCGAGTTCGGTCGGTGGAAGTTCGAGTAATCTTTGAAGTATGATCGTCGAGACTTCGGGATTGGTCGAACCGACGTTAACGAGGCCGAGAGCAACGGCGGCGAGGGACGCCACTTCGAGCGTACCTGCGAGACGACGAGATATTTTACGCTTGGACTTCTTTCGTCAGCGGTGAGTGATTTGCATTTTACGCACTTTCCTTGTCGACAAGAACGTTGCTCAGCACATCGGAAACTTCTCGACGCTGCGAACCGGCGTACGCGATTCCCAGCCCCAAAACCGCACCGATTCTCAATGTCTGACTGCTCGACGAGAGATAATCCGACAGCAGCGCCAATGCCGGATCGCACTCGCTTCTGACGCCACAGTTCACAAGGCCGATCGCCAATAGAGCTCCGGACTTTACGTAATCGTCGGTCGTGTACAGATATCTGAGGAAAGCAGATATCTGTATATAAAACACCTCAAGTTTTTACACCCTTCGCAAAATACGAAACGAAAACAAATCATATAGTGCAGAACGAAAACTATCCTGATAGACAAGCGGCACAAAAAGTAGCAATTGGCGCAATAATTGCGACATGTGCCGCACATGCCGCAAATATCGCGCCAGTGTTGCTACTTTTCGTGGCCCTTGTCTATCAGGGTAACGTACGCAATATTCGTTTTCGATTTTTTTTTGAAGCTAAATGTGGAATATACATATATATATAGTGGAAATATGCATATACTGCAGAATGGTAACCCAGATAGACAATCGCCACGGAACGGACGTATCTGAAATAATAATTGCCGCACGTGCACGGCATATCGGAAATGTTGCGCCTACTACGACCGTTTAATGGCGCGTGCCTATCTGAGAACAAACGTTTGCAACATTCGTTTTCGATGTTTTTTTTTGTTTTCGATCTGAAATATATACGTATATATTTTAAATATGTATTGTCGACACTGACTTGTCGATGGGCACCAAACCTCCGTCCACGTCCCACATGTGGATGAGACCCAGAGCTGCGGTTGCAGAAAGCATTCCATGCTCCTGCATAAGATTAGCGAAAAAAATCTGTTTCATACATAGAACCTTATAAATGAACGATATTTGGGCCAAAACGCATTTCAGTTCGATCACCATAGTTGCAAACAGTTCGTTGTGTCTTTGCCTGTAAAGTAGCGAAGTATTATAATTCTTCGCTACTTTACAGGCAAAGATACACCGAACTGTTTACAATTATTTTTTAGACTTTTTGATTAGTTTTTTTAGTAATCTGTGCACAATGCTACGTAAGGTCCCGTTTCGTTACGGAAGTCGGTCGGTAAACATAAAACGGTAACGACAAAGCGCAGCGATTTTCTTCGCTGATTGCTGTTTCGAATAAAAAACCTACCACAGCGCACCAACAAAAAATTATTTATCTAACGGGCACCCGCAAATAAATATTTGTTTGATTCGAAATAAATATTTATTTTTATTATGAAAATGTTTGTTTGTGGGGCGCCCGTCAATGAGTTATTTTTCTGGATGCGAAGAGCACACTATCAGGCAGATTGTGTTGAAATTTCAAGTAAATTCACCGTTCAGTTTCTGAGATAAGTTCAATAAACGAAAGACTCTATCTCCGTCTAGTCGCTTGCTTCGTCTGCGTTTCTAACTCGACGCTGACTAACGCGTTCAGCGGAGCTCCTCTCCCGTTCCCCTCCCTCGATTTCGGCCCAAACATCTTCAAAGTATGAAAGAGTCGCGTATTCTTAGCGAGAAGATGTGACTACCAACGTGCATTTTTTTTCATTTTGATTCGGTAAAATTTTAATAAAAGCAACCAAATATTGGAGAGAAAAAAAAAATCTCGCCTTGTTCTTGTAAACCCACGAGTCTTCGGTCTTCGATACCAATTTGTCGAGTCCGAAGCCAGCGTGTACGAAAGCCGAGACGAAACTCGCTGCCAAGTTGGCTCTAGCCGAGTTGTAATGGTCTATCAAGAGTCTCGTCACTGTGTCGGTGACCAGCCACGACTTGTAAATATCTTCGGGATGTACCGGCTCGAGTATATCGAGCTCTCGGGCCAAGTTCCGGAAGTGAGGATTTATGAGGGCATTGGATAGAATAACATCGATGCTCTTCGCTTCCTCCCTACCCCGCTCGCCGTCTTTCTCCTCCGGAAGCACAGCGGCCTTGAAAAATAAAAATTTTGTTTTCATTTAATTTTTTTTTACTTTATGAATTTTATTTTATTTCATTTTTTAAACTGCATTTATTTTATTGATTTGTTTCAAATTGAAAGATGAGATGTTTTTTCGGGAAGCGCCTTAATTCAGGTCACCTCCGGCTGGCGTCGCTGTTGTCGCGCGAGGATAAACGCCAGTTGCTTTCGCGTCGAAGGGTCCGAACACGTGTTGAGACATTTCTCTGTGAACGCCCAGTTTCCCAGCTGCAGGCCAATCAGAATCGCTCTGCTGTATTCGCCGACCTTCAAACAGCGCTCAGCGATTCGGTTCAGTATACGTTCCCTCTCGGTTTCCTCGCTGCCGAGTAAACATCATTACGATTCGTGCGATTTGTAACGAACTTTGACCCCCCCCCCCGACAGAAATTCGGTCGTTGAAAAACACTTCTATGGCCCTTTGAAGCATTTTTCGAGAGTTTGAAATACAAAAATTATTTATATCACTCGGTGGGAAAACGGCGGCTTTGTGCAGGCTTCGCGTGCATTAAACTACAATTTTTACACCTTGTGAAATAATTGTAATTTACGACACTAATTCGATAAAACTTTTTTCAACCAGTTAAAACTTTTTCCGACGAGTGCGGACGAACTTTACTTGACAAGGTGTGAAAATGGCGGTTTTGTGCGCGGTTCGCGTGCATAAAACCACAATTATCGCACCCAGTTGAATAAAATGCAACACTCGCCTCCAGCTCGTGCTGCAAACTCGCACTCGCCGAAAAAAGTTTTATCGCATTAGTATCGTAATGTACCATTTATTTATTTCCGGTTAAAAAAAATAGTGTAGGAGATAGGTTCGCGGTAACCTTGAAGGTTTTTTAAGGACAGTCTCGGGATTATTAAGACCCGCAGACCCCGTGTAACCTGTAAGCTGCCGAGTGGCTGAGATAGTTGCATATCCGGTGGAAATTATCTTTCGAAGTATCGTCGATTTGCCGTTCGAGAATGTTGAGCTCGTCGATTTCCAGACATAGATCGCAGGCCTGTATCTCGGCGTTGTGTGTCACGTCGAAGCTCACGATGCTCTCCAGAAGCGGCATCAGTCGATCTCTTAAAAAAAAATGAAAATAAACTGTTTTTAAAAAGTTACACAAATAATTCTTAGAACATCAAATAAATATTTTAAAAAAATTAAATCAATTTTTTTTTTTTTTTTTATAAATAATATGTTGAACCAAACTTTGTTTCTCCTTCGCGGTCGATGGGTGCGGTCAGACATTCGTCGACAATGTCAGCCTCGAGCTGCCTAACGTACTCGTGGCCCCAGTCGCCCGGACTTTTCGTCGCGGTACCCTCGAGACGATACTGGAGGCACTCGCGTTTCTCGGGGTCGGAGCCGACTAGCGCTAAAACGCTCACGATGTCGGCGAAATTCCTCTGCAACCTCTCGGAGCCGCCTCCCGACAGAACTTTCAGTCTCTCGTAAGTTTCCTTCAGTACTTGATAGGAATTTCTCAGATACTTGAGGGGCTTTGGCACCGCGGTCATCGACGTCGTCGACGTTTTTATCAATTTTCCGAGCTGCTCGAGCGACGAAGCGAACGAAACGTCGTCCGGACTCGTTTTCTGGATTACCAGCATATAAATAGCGAATCACTTTTGCGACCCTCTCCTCTCATCGATTCGATGTTGTAGATTGGAAATAATAATATATGATGCATAATCAAAATAAATAACAATCATTAAAAATAAATATAAATAATTACAAATAAATATAAATAATTACAAATAAATATAAATAATTAAAAATATATATAAATAATTACAAATAAATATAAATAATTACAAATAAATATAAATAATTTTAAAAATAACAACAATGATAACATAGCGCGAACCTGGAGAATTTCTACGAGATGCAAGAGCTCTTCTTGCAGCGCCTTGTCATCGTCGCTCTGCAATAAAGCAGAAATGTCGAAACCAACAAAAAATACGAGCCAGACTTCCGGTTAAAGAATTTTCACCATCTCTCTTTCCTTATTTTTCTTCATTTCCGTAAGTTTAGCGCCTACGCGCAGGAGTCTGCGACTTTATAGTAGTGGATACATATATTTTTTTTTCTATCGCGGAACCGGAAATGAGGAAGTCGGATAAAAACGATCGTCTTTGCTTCTTCGACGACCGAATGAAAGTAGGCGTAAAGTGCGGCTAACGGGTGGAGCTAAAAAATCGTAATCTACACATTCATCCGTACTGGAATTTGTTTGGAAAAATAATGTGAATGGCATCCCTAACTGAGGTGATTATCGGCAGACTTCAATAGACTAATGCACAATAATAGACTAATGCACAATGCACAATGCACAATGTTCAAAATTGTGACTTGCTCTAGACTTGTGTACAACATTTAATTTAACGACGTTTTTCGGTAATCCTTGCAACCATCGTTGTATAGTCTTATTTGTTTGACTTGTGGCTGCATGGGGATCAGTCGGGTCCATCAAAACAGAGTTGCATACAGGTTAAAAGTTTGAACAAAACGATCAGTCTCGTTCCGGTATACCCGGAGTCTCGTCATACACCCAGAAAAATAATTATATATATATAAGAAAAATAATTATGAGAAGGCCATATGAAAATTTCAATTTGCAGCTTTTATGAGGAAGCCACATGAAAATTTCAATTTTCAACTTTTTTTTGATACTGCGGTTGTAATAAATTAGTTCTCAGTTTTTTTTATTTATTAATGGCCGTTGTGATGACTCGAATCTTGTTTTGTCCGCAGATACTTTAAGTACCAAATAAGTACTCATGTACTTTAAGTACTGCCCAGCTCTGGTATATATATATATATATCTTTTTTTATAACAAAATTACAGCGTAATGTTTTATTTATTTGTAGCCGATTTGGAAAGTGGCACGATCAGAATTCGTTTTGACCCCAACTAACTGTCACCCTAATATATATATATATACACACACACATTTATACACATTGATACACTAGAGCTGCATTGAAAACTGCAGAATAATTGTTTGGTTATACCAATAACGTCTCATCACGTGATTCACACGATATTTGTTATTCTAACAATTTTTTAAATTTAAAAAAAACCATTTCTCAATATTTATTTAATTTTACATAATAATCGTTGAATCGGAAAGTTTCGCAGTTGAACAATTTACGGTTCGGCAGTTCCGTTTATGAAAATACAGTCTTTGGTCATACACTGGCATACCCCGTCCACGCATTTCTGCAACAGATTGTCAAATACGTTATCAAAATAATTATTTTACAAAATTATCGTTAACGATAGAATACGTACACGTCCAGGAGCGCAGTGTGTACCCTCGGCTGCGGGGCCTGAGTTATGACACATCCATAGAGTTAAAAAACCTAGCCAACCTGTATAATAGCACTGCATTTGCGTGCATATGTCCGGCGTCAACTGCAATTGACATATTATTCACCCATATTATTGCCCCATATTATCATTGTCGGCATCAAGAATGATTTTGAGAGAATAGCAGTGCTAAGTAAGTGTAAAATCAGACTTACATCGCATGCCCAAGCGTAACCTCGTCCCTGACACTGTTTGTGAGGTCCCCAAACATCGCCCGGTAACACTCTTTGGACCGGATTACCTGGGGGAAAGAATTCTGATGGCTCGTTGTAGCAAAAGGCGGATGGGTTCCTGAAATATTCCAATATAGATATGTACTTGCAATTACCATCACCATCACCGGTCGTTAATTGGGGCAGCAAAATATCTACATGTTTTACCTCAAAAACTTCGAAATGCTCTTTAAGTTACAAGGAGACCATTCTAGATTTTTCGGACTAGGTTTCCGTTCGGGTGCCATTATGAATCCATTCGAGTAGTCGCATTCGTCACCAGACGCTTCGTCGTGAAACAGACCGAACCTTTGGTGACAAAATTTCGTTGCATTATTGATATCGACGTTTCGTGTACATGTATCAATGTTTTACACACATATGACCTATTTCGTGAGCAGTCGTTAAAATCCCATCGAAACCACCGCCGTCATGGACTATTGCATTTGAAATCCATGGCCCCTGACAGGACAGAAAACTCCCCAATCCTTTGAGAGACAACAAATGACCAAATCAATTGCAATTTGATAGGAGACGTTGATAACAAAATTTATTCCCATGATTCTTACCTAGTACCGATTTTCCACCATAATAGATATCACGACTGTAATGATAATATAGATGCATTTACGACGAGTTGCCAGTTAAGAAAACCTTCAAAATAATAGTAATTATTACTCGGTCATGGTCATGACAATGTCATATGCTCTGGGCGGAAACTCCCCATTTAGAGCCATTGCGATCCAATAGTCTACATCATCTCTCATGTTCGGCTCCAGGTAGATCGTATTTTCGATGCTGTGATTGTTCAGAAACGGGGTCGCGCTTCGATCCTTTTGAAGATAAAAAAAGGATTGGTGGAAAGTTAATCGGAGCTTTGTTGTCTTAATTGTATGAATAAATCCCTAACTTACTTGTCCGATGATCAACCCAGCGATACGGAGTCTTATTTCGGGATCGTTGACATGCCTGAATCGCAAATCGACGGCGTTCCAAAAAGCTACCTGATATAGAATCTCTTCGTAGTAATCGAGATCGTCTCGTCTGTGGAAGAATTATCAATTTTTTTCTTAATTCCATCTACTGACGTTTTAATTACTGTATTCAAAGTATCACAATGAAGCTTCACTCACGTCGTCTTCGATACTTCGAAGTCCGTCTGGACTAAGAGTGTCGGATAAACAACGGCCTTTTTCGAGCGTTTAACTCTACCGGCATTAGTCTGGTTGCCAAATCGCGACACTTCACGAATCTGTCTTTCCAACCCTGAACGAAAATAATCATCAAGTTTCGACGATAAATTATATTACATGCCAAAGTAATCATCGTACGTCTTATCCTTGCTTCTTCTGTCACTGAATTTGATTTTATGATCACATGATAGTGAGTATCCAACATGGTTCTACTCGCGTTGGAAGCCTCACTATTTCGTCTGGATCTTGCATCCTCCTGAAAACGCTTCGGCAACGAACGAACAAGCAGGCCACTGACAATCCCGTCCTGAAATGTAGAACAATGAAAATAACTCCTACCACTTGTGCCGATCAATTAATTTTAAGATGACAATATCATTGCCGACTCACAAAGGACGGGTTTTCGCCTTTCGTTTGCTTCACTACGACTGAGGAGAAATCTGTAGTCCTGGCGAAAAATCTGGATACCACCATTCCAACGATCTGGCGGTTGCGAAAAGCGCATTGAGTTGATGATCTCGGCTTGTACACAATTTGCACCGTGAAGTGTACAGCTTCGAGTAGAAACTTACCCTTTTCCGCATCTTCTTGTATTCGACTGTTCCATTGGGTTTCGTGAATGCGAGCCATACCGGTGTATTCGCCCCCATCATTACTCCATTCGACGGATGCAAATAGGCATCAATCTTTTTGCCAAAAGCGGTGAACTGCATTCGCAAACTTTGATTCGACCGCTTGTAAAGATTGTGTCTCACCAGTGCCACTTCGTATTCCGGTACTGAAAAAAATTTGATCGAATCAAATAATAAAAATCCATACGATTAACAGTTTCGAGTTCTGGCTCAGTCCTCACTTTTATCGCGAGTCGTGTGAAAATAATTGGATATCTCGTCATCGGACATTCGCTCATGGATCTACGAATAAAAAAACATAGATTAATTTTTTTTCTTGACCAATTGGACGAAGCCAGAGATGGGTCATATGGAATAATTGACGGTTTTACTTTCGAACATTGCACGGACGCTGCCGCGAGCAGAACGACGACACAGAGGGTACGAATTATTCCGTTCGCGTTCATAACTGAACGACTCTGAGTACAATAATGAAATGCTCTAACGAATCGTCAAACGATACTGGTAGGTAAATCTCGTTTTCTACAAAACTATGTTTTTTGTCCTTGAGAAATTCAAAGAAGCGTAAAATAAACATAATGATATGACGGAAAGCGTTTTCCAGGTCACAACACATGCGCAAACACTGACGTGGTGTAGTTGCATTGGAAAATACAGGAAGCACGAAACTTTGTCCATTTGAGACACGTGTTTCATATTTTCGAAAAGATAATCCGTGTAAAGTATATAGGGTAGAGCGGGGCAAAATGGGACGGTTGGGCAAAACGGGTCAGTGAGCAAAACGCAAGTTTCCAATAATTTTTGGATGTGCCATTTTGCCCTGTTGATACATCCGGATTGTCTGTCCCGTTTGCGCCATTCTCCCATCCAAAAATGATCGAAATATGGCGTTTTGATGAAGTTGAAGCTAGCGACCAGTTCAACGGCCAGTTCGCCGCACGCGCAGGGGTTCTCACGCGCTACCGTAACCCTCCGCAATCTCGATTCATTCTGAAACTATATCTGTCACTCTCGATCTGTTCATTCTGAAACTATATCTGTCACTCTCGATATGTTCATTCTGAAACTATATCTGTTTGCGCGTTGTATTATAAATATTGTCTTCTCGAGGTGTACATTTGCTGACTACGCAGTTTCGTGCTTCCTGTATTCTCCAATGAAACTACACCACGTCAGTGTTTGCCGATGTGTTGTGACCTGGAAAACGCTTTCCGTCATATCATTATGTTTATTTTACGATTCCTTGAATTTCTCAAGGACAAAAAACATATTTTTGTAGAAAACGCGATTTACCTACCAGTATCGTTTGACAATTCGTGACATTTGTGTACCATTGTGCGCAAATGTTGGAGCACTTAAGGGAACACGTCGCAGATCACCGTTTCTTAATGGTGGGGGGTGATGGGGGGCATGTTGCAATGGTTGAGGCCCAGGTATCTATTCGTATACAGGTTCGAAGCTCCCTCAACGCGTAATATCTTCAAAAATCTGTGGGCACACCTCGATTTTATTTTCTTAACGCGTCCCTAATAATGTTGTAATGTTTTTTTTCGAAAAAAATTCTAATCCAGTAGTCTGGAAACATATATTTTTTAAAAAAGAATGTTGCTTTTCACGCGGCGCCATATGCAGCTCATGCTAATTGACACAATTTTAAGTTCATGTATCTCGGAATCCATTTGGGGAAAAAATGATTAGAAATTCTTTTAAAAAACCTTATTCATTGCTTTATAACACTTGTGATTTTTAGTTCCAAAAGTAGAAAAGTCGTTGTGTGACGTATTCCCTTAATTATTTTACTCAGAGTCGTTCAGTTATGAACGCGAACGGAATAATTCGTACCCTCGGTGTCGTCGTTCTCCTCGCGGCAGCGTCCGTGAAATGTTCGAAAGTAAAACCATCAATTATTCCATCTGACCCATCTCTAGCTTTGTCCAATTGTTCAAAAAAAAAAAATTAAACTATTTTTTTTATTTGGAGATCCACGCGCGAATGCACACGACTGGCGATAAAAGTGCGGACTGAGCCGGAACTCGAAACTGTTAATCGTATAGATTTTTATTATTTTTTTCAGATTTTTTCAGATCTTTTCACCAACCGAGAAATATTTTAAATCCTTTAAAATTCCGAAAACGCGTTTTTATTTAAGTCTGAAAAAATTACACTGATTCTACGATGCTAGGAAACCGCGTATTCTTCTCACCCTAATTTATGAAACTTTTCTAAAAAAAAAACCACTAACTTTTTACAGGAAGCTTCACTCCAGCTAACGCATTCGGAATTCCCAAATTTAACAATTTGCTCAGGTCAACTTATGAATTTCCTTAGGTCGCTCGCTTCTCGAGTAGACCATTTTAATTATAACAGACCCACATACCGTGATGGCCTGTGATGACGAGCCTGTCTCACCACTCGAGCGCCGCGAAATGCGTAAGCGATTCTTGTAACCGATCTGAGACAATCCCGAAACACCAAATAAATTTAGCTATTCCAATAGAAACAAAAAGAACGATCAAAATCTGGGAAAGAATAATTTCTTCACAAACTCTTTTCCGATTCCTTAAATCCTCGTTGGGTCCAGTACACGGAACTCTCTTTCGTACGAGAAACAAGCAAATAACGTATTATCTCGGCGATGAATAAAATTCAAAACGTTATCTCGAGAGAGACTCTAGTATATCACCTCTCAAGGTCAGCGCGGACTGCCGCAGCTGACTCGTTAAAATCGAAAAGTTGCAATATATACCCTGATAACCACGCACCACGAAACGGACGCATTTGGAGCAATATTTGCGACATGCGCTGCACATTTCGCAAATGTTGCTCCAATGTGCGTCCGTTTCGTGGCGCGTAGCTATTAGGGTATATATAAGGAAGAGCGGGGGAAAATGGGACGGTGAGGCATAACGAGGCAGTGGAGCAAAACGCCATATTTCAATCTTTTTTGGGTGGGAGAATGGCGCAAAACGGGACAGACATTCCGGATGTATCAACAGGGCAAAATGGCACATCCAAAAATGATTGGAAACTTGCGTTTTGCTCACTGTCCCGTTTTGCATCACCGTCCCATTTTGCCCCGCTCTACCCTATATACTTTACACGGACTATCATCTCGAAATATGAAACACGTGTCTCTAATGGACGAAGTTACCACGTCAGTGTTTGCGAATGTGTCGTGACCTGGAAAACGCTTTCCGTCATATCATTATGTTTATTTTACGCTTCTTTGAATTTCTCAAGGACAAAAAACATATTTTTGCAGAAAACGAGATTTACCTACCAGTATCGTTTGACGATTCGTTACATTTATATACCATTGTGCGCGAAAAGTTGGAGCACTTCATTATTGTACTCAGAGTCGTTAAGTTATGAACGCGAACGGAATAATTCGTACCCTCAGTGTCGTCGTTCTGCTCGCGGCAGCGTCCGTGCAATGTTTGAAAGTAGAACCGTCAATTATTCCATCTGACCCATCTCTGGCTTCGTCCAATTGGTCAAGAAAAAAAAATTAATCTATGTTTTTTCATTCGTAGATCCATGAGCGAATGTCCGATGACGATATATCCAATTTTTTTCACACGACTCGCGATAAAAGTGAGGACTGAGCCAGAACTCGAAACTGTTACTCGTATGGATTTTTATTATTTGATTCGGTCAAATTTCTTTCAGTACCGGAATACGAAGTGGCACTGGTGAGACACAATCTTTACAAGCGGTCGAATCAAAATTTGCGAATGCAGTTCACCGCTTTTGGCAAAAAGATTGATGCCTATTTGCACCCGTCGAATGGAGTATTGATGGGGGCGAATACACCGGTATGGCTCGCATTCACGGGACCCAATGGAAGAGTCGAATACAAGAAGATGCGGGAAGGGGTAAGTTTCTACTCGAAGCTGTACACTTCACGGTGCAAATTGTGTACAAGCCGAGATCATCGACTCAATGCGCTTTTCGCAACCGCCAGATCGTTGGAATGGTGGTATCCAGATTTTTCGCCAGTACCACAGATTTCTCCTCAGTCGTAGTGAAACGGCAAACGGAAGGCGAAAACCCGTCCTTTGTGAGTCGGCAATGCTATTGTTATCTTGAAATTAATTGATTGGCACAAGTGGTAGGAGTTATTTTCATTGTTCTACATTTCAGGACGGGGTTGTCAATGGCGTGGTTGTTCGTCCGTTGCCGAAGCATTTTCAGGAGGATGCAAGATTCAGACGAAATAGTGAGGCTTCTAACGCGAGTAGAACCATGTTGGATACTCACTATCATGTGATCATAAAATCGAAATCAGTGGCAGAAGAAGCAAGGATAAGACGTACGATGATTACTTTGGCATGTAATATAATTTATCGCCGAAACTTGATGATTATTTTCTTTCAGGGTTGGAAAGACAGATTCGTGAAGTGTCGCGATTTGGCAACCAGACTAATGCCGGTAGAGTTAAACGCTCGGAAAAGGCCGTTGTTTATCCGACACTCTTAGTCCAGACGGACTTCGAGGTATCGAAGACGACGTGAGTGAAGCTTCATTGTGATACTTTGAATACAGTAATTAAAACGTCAGTAGATGGGATTAAGAAAAAAATTGACAATTCTTCCACAGACGAGACGATCTCGATTACTCCGAAGAGATTCTATATCAGGTAGCTTTTTGGAACGCCGTCGATTTGCGATTCAGGCATGTCAACGATCCCGAAATAAGACTCCGTATCGCTGGGTTGATCATCGGACAAGTAAGTTAGGGATTTATTCATACAATTAAGACAACAAAGCTCCGATTAATTTCCCACCAATCCTTTTTTATCTTCAAAAGGATCGAACCGCGGCCCCGTTTCTGCACAATCACAGGATTGAAAATGTGATCTACCTGGAGGAGAAGAGGGACGAGTATTTAGACTATTTGGTCGCAGTGACCAAACGTAAGGAGTTTCCGCCGACAGCATATCACATTGTCGTGACCATTACCGAGTAACAATTACTATTATTTTGAAGATTTTCTTAATTAGCAACTCGTCGCTAATGTATCTATTTTGTCATTATAGTAGTGATATATATTATGGTGGTCACCCAATAGGAGGTAAGAATCATGATAATAAATTTTGTTATCAACGTCAGACATCAATTTGCAATTGATTTGGTCATTTGTTGTCTCTCAAAGGATTGGGGACTTTTGTGTCCTGTCGGGGGCCACGGAATTCAAGAGCATTAACCCGTGACCGCGGTGGTTTCGATGGGATTTTATTGGCTACTCACGAAATCGGTCATATGTGAGTAAAACATTGATATATGTAGACGAAACTTCGATATTAATAATGCAACGAAATTTTGTCACCAAAGATTGCGTCTGGATCACGACGAGGCGTCTGGTAACGAATGCGACAACTCGAATGGATTCATAATGTCACCCACATGGACACCTGCTCCGAAAAATCTGGAATGGTCTCCTTGTAGCTTAAAGACCATTTCGAAGCTTTTGAGGTAAAACATGTAGATATTTTGCTGCTCCAATTAACGACCGATGATGGTAATTGCAAGTACATATCTATATTGGAATATTTCAGGAGCCCGATCGTCGATTGCTACGACGAGCCATCAGAATTCTCTCCCCCAGGTAATCCGGTCCAAAGAGTGTTACCGGGCGATGTTTTGACACCTCACAGACAGTGTCAGGCACG
This sequence comes from Exephanes ischioxanthus, assembly GCA_958510785.1. Taxonomy (NCBI): domain Eukaryota; kingdom Metazoa; phylum Arthropoda; class Insecta; order Hymenoptera; family Ichneumonidae; genus Exephanes; species Exephanes ischioxanthus. The sequence continues at coordinate 7,493,789 of OY294025.1, forward strand.
AGGTTTCGCGTGGGCATGCGATGTAAGTCTGATTTTACACTTACTTAGCAGTGCTATTTTCTCAAAATCATTCTTGATGCCGACAATGATAATATGGGGCAATAATATGGGTGAATAATATGGGTGAATAATATGTCAATAACAGTCGACGCCGGACATGTGCACGCAAATGCAGTGCTATCATACACATGGGCGAGGCTTTATAACTGCATGGAAGTGTCAAAACGTAGGCCCCGCAGCCGAGGGTACACTCTGCGCTCCTGGACGTGTACGTATTCTATCGTCAACGATAATTTTGTAAAATAATTATTATGATAATGTATTTGACAATCTGTTGCAGAAATGCGTGGACGGAGTATGCCAGTGTATGACCGAAGACTGTATTTTCATAAACGGAACTGCCGGACCGTAAATTGTTCGACTGCGAAACTTTCCGATTCAACGATTATTATGTAAAATTCAATAAATATTGAGAAATTGAGAGTTTTTTTATTTAAAAAATTGTTAGAATAAAATATATAGTGTGAATCACGTGATGAGACGTTATTGGTATAACCGAACAATTATTCTGGAGTTTTCAATGTAGCTTTAGTGTATAAATGTGTGTGTATATATATATTAGGGTGACAGTTAGTTGGGGTCAAAACGAATTTTGATCGTGCCACTTCCCAAATCGGCTCCAAATAAATAAAACATAACGCTGTAATTTTTTTATTAAAAAAAAATATATATATATATTATATTTATATATATATATATATATTTACCCCTTGACCACGGGGGTTGAAGTTTTTAATTAAAAATACACAGGGTTTCACGATCTTTGCAGTTAGTATTTTATTGTTAGCCTAAATATGGATGCAAAAATTTGAAATTCTCATAATTTGGTCCTTGAGTTTGCTGCTGTGGAAAAGTTCGGGTCAAAGAATTCTTACCATTTCTTTTCCTTATTTTTCTTGATTTTCATCAACTTTAGAGCCTACATGCAGGAGTCGGCGACTTTAGAGTAGTGGATACATATATTTTTTCTATCGCTGGACCGGAAACGACGAAGTCGGATGAATTGCTTCTTTAAACCGAATGAAAATAGGCGTAAGATGTGGGTACCAAGAACTAAAAAATTACAATCCACAAATTTATTGTCAAACAAATGTAAGGATCAACGAAGGGCGAAACAATTGGCTAATAATAATAATAACTTTATTTAAATACAGTTTTACTATAATCCCTTAACTCTTTCAGGGGCAGCTTAAACATAGATGAATAAATTTCTTTACACGAGCGCAAGAGGAACTCATATTCTTAAAATGAAATACAAACGAAATACTGTGGCAATCCAACCCGTCAGAGTGCGCTAGTTGTGCATCGACTGCGGTAAAATATAATTAATAAATACATGTCGGGGGGGGGGGGGGGGGGGGCACCGAAATCGCTTGAAAGAATTAACTATTTGAATTAAGATTAAAAACGAATTATTGTTTCTGTTGGAGTTCGGAATTATTGGTCGTGGTGGCGATGACCAAGGTTTGCGTGGCGGGTTGACCACCGAGCACCGCTTGAATTTCCTCGAGGCTCTTGCCCTAGGTTTCCGGCAGAATGAAAATCGCGAACAGCACAGCCAGTCCGGAGAACACGGCGAAGATCCAGAAGGCCGTGTAAGTGCCGAACGCCCCGGCTATATCGCTGAAGAATTTGGTTATTATAAAACCGAGAGCCCAGCATACGCAGACGATTATCGAGGAGGCTTTCTATTTTACGTCGGACGCGAAGAATTCGCCCTTTATTCCCCACGGCAACGGGCCCCAACCGATCCTGTACGCCGCTGTCTGACCACTCGAGCGCCGCGAAATGCGTAAGCGATTCCTGTAACCGATCTGAGACAATCCCGAAACACCAAATAAATTTAGCTATTCCAATAGAAACAAAAAGAACGATCAAAATCTGGGAAAGAATAATTTCTTCACAAACTCTTTTCCGATTCCTTAAATCCTCGTTGGGTCCAGTACACGGCACTCTTTTTCGTACGAGAAACAAGCAAATAACGTATTATCTCGGCGATGAATAAAATTCAAAACGTTATCTCGAGAGAAACTCTAGTATATCACCTCTCAAGGTCAGCGCGGACTGCCGCAGCTGACTCGTAAAAATCGAAAAGTTGCAATATATACCCTGATAACCACGCGCCACGAAACGGACGCAGTTGGAGCAATATTTGCGACATGCGCTGCACATATCGCAAATGTTGCTCCAATGTCCGTCCGTTTCGTGGCGCGTGGCTATTAGGGTATATATAAGGAAGAGCGGGGGAAAATGGGACGGTGAGGCAAAACGAGGCAGTGGAGCAAAACGCCATATTTCAATCTTTTTGGATGGGAGAATGGCGCAAAACGGGACAGACAATCCGGATGTATCAACAGGGCAAAATGGCATATCCAAAAATGATTGGAAACTTGCGTTTTGCTCACTGTCCCGTTTTGCCCCACCGTCCCATTTTGCCCCGCTCTACCCTATATACTTTACACGGACTATCATCTCGAAATATGAAACACGTGTCTCTAATGGACGAAGTTTCGTGTTTCCTGTATTCTCCAATGAAACTATACCACGTCAGTGTTTGCGAATGTGTCGTGACCTGGAAAACGCTTTCCGTCATATCATTATGTTTATTTTACGGTTCTTTGAATTTCTCAAGGACAAAAATCATGTTTTTGTAGGAAACGAGATTTACATTACGAGATTTACATCGTCAAACAATACTGGTAGGTATTGTTTGACGATTCGTTACATTTGCGTACCATTGTGCGCGAAAAATTGGAGCACTTCATTATTGTACTCAGAATCGTTCAGTTATGAACGCGAACGGAATAATTCTTACCCTCAGTGTCGTCGTTCTGCTCGCGGCAGCGTCCGTGCAATGTTCGAAAGTAAAACCGTCAATTATTCCATCTGACCCATCTCTAGTTTCGTCCAATTGTTCAAGAAAAAAAAATTAATCTATGTTTTTTCATTCGTAGATCCACGAGCGAATGTCCAATGACGAGATATCCAATTTTTTTCACACGACTCGCGATAAAAGTGAGGACTGAGCCAGAGCTCGAAACTGTTAATCGTATGGATTTTTATTATTTGATTCGGTCAAATTTTTTTCAGTACCGGAATACGAAGTGGCACTGGTGAGACACAATCTTTACAAGCGGTCGAATCAAAATTTGCGAATGCAGTTCACCGCTTTTGGCAAAAAGATTGATGCCTATTTGCACCCGTCGAATGGAGTATTGATGGGGGCGAATACACCGGTATGGCTCGCATTCACGGAACCCAATGGAAGAGTCGAATACAAGAAGATGCGGGAAGGGGTAAGTTTCTACTCGAAGCTGTACACTTCACGGTGCAAATTGTGTACAAGCCGAGATCATCGACTCAATGCACTTTTCGCAACCGCCAGATTGTTGGAATGGTGGTATCCAGATTTTTCGCCAGTACCACAGGTTTCTCCTCAGTCGTAGTGAAGCAAACGAAAGGCGAAAACCCGTCCTTTGTGAGTCGGCAATGCTATTGTCATCTTGAAATTAATTGATTGGCACAAGTGGTAGGAGTTATTTTCATTGTTCTACATTTCAGGACGGGATTGTCAGTGGCCTGCTTGTTCGTCCGTTGCCGAAGCGTTTTCAGGAGGATGCAAGATCCAGACGAAATAGTGAGTCTTCCAACGCGAGTAGAACCATGTTGGATACTCACTATCATGTGATCATAAAATCAAAATCAGTGACAGAAGAAGCAAGGATAAGACGTACGATGATTACTTTGGCATGTAATATAATTTATCGTCGAAACTTGATGATTATTTTCGTTCAGGGTTGGAAAGACAGATTCGTGAAGTGTCGCGATTTGGCAACCAGACTAATGCCGATAGAGTTAAACGCTCGGAAAAGGCCGTTGTTTATCCGACACTCTTAGTCCAGACGGACTTCGAAGAATCGAAGACGACGTGAGTAAAGCTTCATTGTGATACTTTGAATACAGTAATTAAAACGTCAGTAGATGGAATTAAGAAAAAAATTGACAATTCTTCCACAGACGAGACGATCTCGATTACTACGAAGAGATTCTATATCAGGTAGCTTTTTGGAACGCCGTCGATTTGCGATTCAGGCATGTCAACGATCCCGAAATAAGACTCCGTATCGCTGGGTTGATCATCGGACAAGTAAGTTAGGGATTTATTCATACAATTAAGACAACAAAGCTCCGATTAATTTTCCACCAATCCTTTTTTATCTTCAAAAGGATCGAACCGCGACCCCGTTTCTGCACAATCACAGGATTGAAAATGTGATCTACCTGGACGACAAGACGGACGATTATTCAGAATATTGGGTCGCAGTGTCCGAACATAAGGAGTTTCCGCCGACAGCATATCACATTGTCGTGACCATTACCGAGTAACAATTACTATTATTTTGAAGATTTTCTTAATTAGCAACTCGTCGCTAATGTATCTATTTTGTCATTATAGTAGTGATATATATCATCGTGATAGACCGGTAGGAGGTAAGAATCATGATAATAAATTTTGTTATCAACGTCAGACATCAATTTGCAATTGATTTGGTCATTTGTTGTCTCTCAAAGGAGTGGGGACTCCTCTAGTCTGTCAGGCGCCATGGAGTTCAAAAGTACTTATCCGTGACCGCGGTGGTTTCGATGGGATTTTAACGGCTGCTCACGAAATAGGTCATATGTGAGTAAAACATTGATACATGTAGACGAAACTTCGATATTAACAATGCAACGGAATTTTGTCACCAAAGATTGTTTCTGAAGCACGACCAGGCGTCTGGTGACGAATGCGACAAATCGAATCGATTCATAATGGCACCCGTACAGATACCTGCTCCGAAAAACCTAGAATGGTCTCCTTGTAGCTTAAAGCGCATTTCGAAGTTTTTGAGGTAAAACATGGAGATATTTTGCTGCTCCAATTAACGACCGATGATAGTAATTGCAAGTACATATCTATATTGGAATATTTCAGGACCCCATTCGCCGATTGCTCCGACGAGCCAGCAGAATTCTCTCCCCCAGGTAATCCGGTCCAAAGAGTGTTACCGGGCGATGTTTGGGGACCTCACAGACAGTGTCAGGCACGAGGTTACGCTTGGGCATGCGATGTAAGTCTGATTTTACACTTATTTAGCACTGCTATTTCCTCAAAATCATTCTTGATGCCGACAATGATAATATGGGGCAATAATATGGGTGGATAATATGTCAATAACAGTCGACGCCGTCCATGTGCACGCAAATGCAGTGCTTTTATACACATTGGCGAGGCTTTATAACTGCATGGACGTGTCAAAACGTAGGCCCCGCAGCCGAGGGTACACACTGCGCTCCTGGACGTGTACGTATTCTATCGTCAACGATAATTTTGTAAAATAATTATTTTGATAATGTATTTGACAATCTGTTGCAGAAATGCGTGGACGGAGTATGCCAGTGTATGACCGAAGACTGTATTTTCATAAACGGAACTGCCGGACCGTAAATTGTTCGACTGCGAAACTTTCCGATTCAACGATTATTATGTAAAATTCAATAAATATTGAGAAATTGAGAGTTTTTTTATTTAAAAAATTGTTAGAATAAAATATATAGTGTGAATCACGTGATGAGACGTTATTGGTATAACCGAACAATTATTCTGGAGTTTTCAATGTAGCTTTAGTGTATAAATGTGTGTGTATATATGTATATTAGGGTGACAGTTAGTTGGGGTCAAAACGAATTTTGATCGTGCCACTTCCCAAATCGGCTCCAAATAAATAAAACATAACGCTGTAATTTTTTTATAAAAAAAAATATATATATATTTACCCCTTGACCACGGGGGTTGAAGTTTTTAATTTAAAATACACAGGTTTTGACGATCTTTGCAATTAGTATTTTATTGTTAGCCTAAATATAGATGCAAAAATTCGAAATTCTCATAACTTGGTCCTTGAGTTTGCTGCTGTGGAAAACTTCGGTTCAAAGAGTTCTTACCATCTCTTTTCCTTATTTTTCTTGATTTTCATCAACTTTAGAGCCTACATGCAAGAGTCGGCGACTTTAGAGTAGTGGATACATATATTTTTTCTATCGCTGGACCGGAAAGGACGAAGTCGGATGAATTGCTTCATTAAACCGAATGAAAATAGGCGTAAAATGTGGGTACCAAGAACTAAAAAATTACAATCTACACATTTATTGTCAAACAAACGTAAGGATCAACGAAGGGCGAAACAATTGGCTAATAATAACAATAATAACTTTATTTAAATACAGTTTTACTATAATCCCTTAACTCGGTACATCTACGTCCGTTAGTACCACAAAGACGCCGTACTGACTCAAGTATAGGAACTTTAAATTTTTATGTTTAAATTTAAATTACATTTAATATTGTAATAAATAAAATTATTTACTCTTTCAGGGGCAGCTTAAACATAGATGAATAAATTTCTTTACACGAGCGCAAGAGGAACTTATATTCTTAAAATGAAATAAAAACAAAATACTGTGGCAATCCTACCCGCCAGAGTGCGCTAGTTGTGCATCGACTGCGCTAAAATATAATTAATAAATACATGTCGGGGAGGGAACCGAAATCGCTTGAAAGAATTAACTATTTGAATTAAGATTAAAAACGAATTATTGTTTCTGTTGGAGTTCGGAATTATTGGTCGTGGTTGCGATGACCAAGGTTTGCGTGGCGGGTCGACCACCGAGCACCGCTTGAATTTCCTCGAGGCTCTTGCCCTTGGTTTCCGGCAGAATGAAAATCGCGAACAGCACAGCCAGTCCGGAGAACACGGCGAAGATCCAGAAGGCCGTGTAAGTGCCGAACGCCCCGGCTATATCGCTGAAGAATTTGGTTATTATAAAACCGAGAGCCCAGCATACGCAGACGGTTATCGAGGAGGCTTTCGATTTTACGTCGGACGCGAACAATTCGCCCATTATTCCCCACGGCAACGGGCCCCAACCGATGCTGTACGTCGCTATGAACACTATGAGTGACACCACTGGCAGCCATGACTTCAAGTCGCCCAACAGATCCGCGCTGTCGGGATCCGTCAGAGCCTCGTTCTGCACGTAGAAGAAGTAGCCGAGGGCGGTCTGCGCACAAAACAAGATTCGAGTCATCACAACGGCAATTGATAAATAAATAAATTAATTAAAAATACATAAACATTGAATGACTTTTATCCCCGAATAATCTGGCTACCAATTAGGACAAATAATCTGTGTAAATGATGAAATGTACTTTATCTAGTTTTGTATTAAGATGCGATCTGGTTATATTATTCTAATTCTTAGAGACAGATCGACGATTTGATGATTGAGTGATTTATTCTTTATTGTTGTATGTAAGTAGAAGGGTTTGTCCTGTAAACTAAATAAATAAATAAATAAATAAATAAATAAACTCCAACCCGCGTAATACCTCACTCTACGAAAAAAAACAGTTACAAAACAGCTCGCAATAAACCAATTGGAAGGCCTACAACCTCTATGCACAAAACCTACGCCACGTAACATACCAAAACATACATGTAAAAAAAATTAGCACCATTGAGTTAATTTGAAAATCCGAGGGCGGTCTGCGCACAAAACAAGATTCGAGTAATCACAACGGCCATTAATAAATAAAAAAAATTAATTCAAAATACATAAACGTTGAATGACTTTTATCGCTTAATAATCTAGCTACCAAGACAAATAATCTGTGTAAATAATGAAATTTATTTTATCTAGGTTTATATTAAGATGCGATCTGGTGACATTATTCTAATTGTTAGAGACACTTTCACTATTTACTGATTGACTGAATTATTTTTTATTGTATGTAAGTAGAAGAGTTTATCCCGTAAACTAAATAAATAAATAAATAAATGAACTCCAACCCGCGTAACACCTCACTCTACGAAAAAAAAACAGTTACCAAACAGCTCGCAGTACACCAATTGGAAGACCTACAGCCGCTATGCATAAAACCTACGCCACATAACATACCAAAACGTAAGCGTAAAAAAAATTAGCACCATTGAATTAATTTGAAGATTGCAACTATCTCGGACGCACAGCTGTTTCACTTTCTCTAAATTCCTCGTAAGTTTTCAATAAAAATTCGACTGCACACAGAAGCGTTTATCTCAACATCATAATCCTGCATGATTTCATTCACAAGCCTGGTATATTGACAGTGCTAAGTCGGAACTGAAAAATTGTCTAGTTCCGTCGGCAAAGCGGGTAAAGCCGGTTAAAAAAGAAAAAAAAAAAAACAGCTCTAGCATCCCCTTAAGGTCATGCTAGCTATTTTGGTCGGTAAAACAGGAAGGTCCAGCAGCTCCTTAAGGGCATGTGGTACAGACTCAGTCGGTAACAAATCGCGTTCCCTATTTTCCCCAAAACGATTGATACGACGAGCAAAAGCAAATTAGGTTTTCATACTTATATATATTGCCTACCAAAAACCTAATTTGATTTTGGTCGAAGCATCAACCATCACGGAGAAAATAGGAAAAGCGATTTGTCACCATCGGAGCATCTATACGTATGTATCACATGCCCTTAAAGCGACAAAACTTACCAGGCTGACGATCTCCCCTATTCCAGATATAACCAGAAGGATTCTTCTGCCGAGTCTGTCGACCACGATTGGCGTGACACAGGAGGCGAGCAATTGCACAACACCAACGACAATCGTAGATTCCGAAGTCGTGAGACCACTGCCAGGAGTACTGGCCTGCACGAATATCGACTCGGAGTACAATAGCACGACGTTTATGCCGCCCAGCTGTTGACCCGCGACGAGGACGCAGGTGTACTGAAGCGCCTTGAAATTCGCTTTAACGCTGTACAGATCCAACCAGGATGCGTTGCTTTGGCACGCTTCCTCAACCGATGCCTGCGACAATTGGAAAAGGCGTTAATCGCCAAGTTTTTCCGGCTCAAAGTCCTCAGGACAATAACTCTGGGATTGTCCTGGATGGGACTTGAGAATGACGACGGTTCCAGCTCGATGGAAAAAAAAAAAGCACGAACCTGCATCTCGTCGCACTCGTCCTGAACGGCATCTTTGCTCTTTCCTCGAAATGCCGCGAGAGCGGCGAGCGCGTCTTCCCGGCGATTTTTCGAAAGGAGCCAGTAGGGTGACTCGGGCATGGTGAAGAACCCTGCGGCGAACAAGAATGGTAAAACGGCACACGCGATCCACAGCGCGGTGTAGCATACGTAAGGACCTATGCAGTAGGAATATAGCAACCCAACGGTGATGAAAAGTTGCAGGAAAGCTCCCAGTGTTCCTCTGATAGACGTCTAAGAACGAGAAGATAGATTCATAAAAAAAAATTAAATTATATACAATAGAATCCCGATTAACCGGGAAGCGATTTAACCGTGCGTCATCGGAAGTTTTTAAAAATGTTATTTGCCGAGCAAACCAAAGTAATTTTTTCTTAGATGGTCGGTAATTTTTTCTACATCCTTTTCTCAGTCTAGTGTTTTACATACTGAGTTTCCACCGGGACTGAGAACGGACTGAAACGCGTCTGAACTTAGCGGCAAAAATCTAATTAATTCGAAACTTTCTAGTCAACAGCTAATCCTACAAGTGAATTTTGAGTCTACTAGAATTTTTCCACTAGTTTAGAGCAAGTCTCGGCCCGATCTCACTCACGCTGAAAACTCGATAACATGCTCTTTAAGGTAGTCCTAGCGGACAGCCTGAGCCCACATGAGTTCAGAGAGAATTGAGAGAGAATTGCGAACACTTCTCGATGGGATAAAAATTCGAAAAAAATCAACCATATGAAAGGTGCTGAAAAGATTGATTTTACATAATAATAACTCCGAAATATTATTAACAAATGCATAAAAAAAAAATTGTTCAACAAATTCCCCGGCAATTTAACTTTTTGTTCATATAAAAACAATTTGTTAATCTTTTTGAATACGTATGAATTTTTTCAGAATTTTATTTAATTTTTGAAAATCACGTTTTTTCATTAACTAAAAACGCAATTTTCAAAAATTAGACAAAATTCTGAAAAAATTCATACGTATTCAAAAAGATTAACTTATTGTTTTTATATGAACAAAAAGTTAAGTTGCCGGAAGATTTGTTGAACAATTTTTTTTTCATTCATTTGTTAATAACATTTTGGAATTATTATTATGCAAAATCAATCTTTTCAGTACCTTCCATATGGTTGATTTTTTTCAGATTTTTATCTCATCGCGAAGTATTCGCAATTCCACTCTCAATTCGCTCTGAACTCACGTGGGCTCAGGCTGTCCGCAAGGATTACCTTAAACGGATAAAGCAGCATGCATACATTGTTGCATACCCGCTTAAACTTGTACGAGTTTGTACTCGCACAAACTATCATTATCTGTACGCTACAGATAATTCCTCCTAGAGATATCGAAGGATTCACGATAATAGGAAAATCGAGCCTTGACTCACCTCGGCAATTTCACCGACGTACATGGGAAGTACCGTGAAAGGGACAGCGAGACCGATTCCGGAAATCAGTCGAGCGACGTAAATCTGAGCGATATCTTTACCCGTTGCGATCAACGCCCAACCGATCGTGAATGGCACCACTCCGGCGAGTAACGTTTTTTTTCTGCCCCACCTAAAGCACACATTTATAAAAAAAATAAGTCAGATTATTTTCTTTTTATTATTAGTCTTTTAGACAAAGGGTTGAAGATTTCCTCATCGACCCTTTGACTCTTACAATTGAGCTAAAAAAAAATTAAAAGAAACCCTTCTGATAACTTTGAGAAGATAAAAATAATATTTGTTGAGTGAGAAAAAAAATTCTCCAAAATAAGTATTAGTGCTACGAGGATGTGATCAAAAGTTCGCCATTTCCTCATCGACCCTTTGACTTTTACAATTAAGCTAAAAATTAAATTAAAAGCAACCCTTCTGATAACTTTGAAAAGATAAAAAAATAACAATTGTTGAATGAGAAAAAAAATTCTCTAAAATGAGTATCAGTGCTACGAGGATGTGAGCAGAAATTCGTAATTTTTTTTTTGTGCCTCGCGACAGACACGTTTTACGATGACTCCTCAAGACCTAATTTCATGCGAATGACGGTTTCGAACCAGGAAGTGTACATTAAAAAAAATAAACTTAATGTTAATCGTCAACCTCTACGAATGCAACACTTTAGCTAAAAAAAAGAAATTAAAAGCAACCCTTTTGGTTTGGGAATGGCATTGACAAAAAAAAAAAAAAAATGTTGACAGAGAAAAAAATCGCTAACATAAGTATTATTGCTATGAGGATGTGATAAAAAAAAAATGTATGTTAATCGACAACCTTTCGGCCATGTATCCCGCGCCGAAACTGCCGAAAACAGCGCCGAGCGGTACGAGAGATCCGATCCAAGATCCTTCGCTCGCGGTTACGGGTCTTCCGAGAGGATTGTCATCTCTCGGTGGATCCTTGCTGAGATTCGGCAATACCGGACTGCTCCAACCGAGCATTGCGCCACCGGCAGCGACGCACAGATTGCCTTAGAAAAAAAAAAATGCAAACAAAAACGTCATACGCAGTCCTGTTTTCATTTTAACGGTATCGCCACCAGGCGCCAGGCACACATTTATTTTTCTAATCTTTTTCATTGAGCTGATGTCGCCCGAGACCGTTCGAACTCGTTGTCCCTATCTCGGTGGCAATGCTTTTGCGTCAAGAGCGAAACCACGCGACGGCACACAACCGAGGAGATAATTGGGATGTTACGCATTGATTGTTTTCTTTTTTTTTCCGGAGATTGCACATTTCTATCGACTACTGCTGATACTAAAGTTTATCGTATCAGCGCTATCAGCGATCCGACGGATAACAGTTTTATTCCGTTCTTGGATAAATAAAACAAACAAAATCTTCATTCAATAGATCAGAAACAAACCTGCCCGCTTAGAAAAATATATATATATATATACATTCACGAGATAAGGCACTTTTAGCCACTGATATATTTTGTATAAATATATACCACGTATATATAGAAATATATGTGGTACACATATATTTATAGAACATATGTACATAGATCGAAATGTATATCTTATATATTCTGGGATATGTTACTATTTATATAGTTCTTGGAAAAACGAAACAAATAAAATCTTCATTCAATAGATCAGAAACAAACCTGCCCGCTTAGAAAAAAAAAATATATATACATTCACGAGATGTATACGGGATAAGGCACTTTTAGCCACCGATATATGTTGTATAAATATATACCACATATATATAGGAATATATGTGGTACACATATATTTATAGAACATATGTACATAGATCGAAATGTATATCTTATATATTCTGGGATATGTTACTATTTATATAGTTCTTGGAAAAACGAAACAAATAAAATCTTCATTCGATAAATTAGTAACAATCCTACCCGCATAGAAAACATTGTATGCGCGAGATATATATGGGATATGGGACTTTGTGTCCGGTGAATACATATCTTACATATATTTGTAGGACATATATATATACATCGCAATATATATCGTTTACGTTCTGGGCTATATTATTATTTGTACAGTTCTCGGAAAAATGAAACAAACTAAATCTTCATTCGATAAATTTGAAATAACCCTGCCCGCTTAGAAAAAAAAATTATATTCGCGAGATGTATACGGGATAAGGGACTTTTGGCCACTGATATGTCATATAAATATATATTCTACATATATTTATAGGACATATGTATACCCATCTAAAAGTACATCCCATGTATTTTGGGATTTATACATGGGACGATATATATCAGATCCAGAATTGTTGGCCGCTATACAGATATATGTGGACATATCATTTACATCCCTGACATGTACTTAATTTTCGTGAGGATAACCGAAAGCTTGAACTTTGAATTCTTTTTCTATATCACTTAAATTAAATTTTTCTTCAGCCCGCAAAAGCGGTAAAATTTAGTTCAGAGAAAAGGGCCTTCAGGTCTCGCTGAAGGCACGAAGCGCTGGTCGATGGCGCGCGCATGTGCGCGGTAGATCTGCCCGCGGGCAGCGTCAACGCCGGTCGACTGTTTCGCGCAGATCTCGGGAGACTGGCGCTGATGACCCGGTCGTAATGACCCGCGGTAATCGCTCAACTACGTAACGACACGGTTTTACTGTGCACAATTTATCTGGACAAATTCGCAGCTCCGAATTCGTAATCATTTTATTAAGCTTCAACATATATATATGTATATATATATTTATACGTATATACGCGTCAAAAGTGACTTTTATCCCGAAAATAAGTTATATTTTCACCGTGAAATTTCGATTATTTCTAACCCGTAAATCCAGGCAACCGGAAGTAATATAATTTTCAGAAAAAACTCACTAAAGATGAGATAAGATAACGAAAAAGAAATTAAATTCTCCTTCTTGGATTTAACTCAAAATATTCGAAACTTAAATCTTTATTCGCATTGGTGAATTTTATTTAACTCAAGTTAATTTTTTACTTAACTCAAGTTAATTTTTTATTTAATTTGCGTTAAATTTTCATTCATGGACATCGGGCCACAGAATTAATTATCGTGCAGACACGATAAGGGCAACTCGCCTCTCTCCTTCGCATCGCGGGCTCCTGAGACGGATTTGCATGATCGCGACGCGCACGCTTGATTACCAAACGATTCACTTCCGGTAGAATTCTCTCGCGAAACGGACGAACCGCGCGGACCGCTGACGATGTCCGTGTCTCTCTTGACGGAGATTCAAATCGCGTTACGAAGTACTTCCTGCTTCGACGATTATTATTTTTTTTTTTCCGTTAATCCGACGACCGACTATATTGTCGTGAAATAAAAAAATATATATATTTTTCTAATAACAATAATATGATGCCCGTACCCGCCTGACGATCGAACACTGTCGCGCACTCGACGCGCTCGGAAGTGACACGAACATATTTTCTTACAATTATCTCAACGAGACAGTCAACACACCGGTGACACGGGCTAATGCAATGTGCGCGAATGGAATGTTTGAATTTCATCGGTACAGCGGACGCGAGCGTTCCCAACAAGCACACCTATATAGGGCGTGCTGGCTGTGAATGGCTTTATCAGCACACCAATAGATATACATGCGTGCTCTCAAAGGTCAATGTTAAAATATTTTTTAAATTGAATGGTTTCTTTTTTTTTTTGATTCTCAACGAAAAGCCCAAATTGCATCGAGTTTAAGTGCAGTTCAACCCGAACCAGAGTTTAACACGATGAAATTTATTATTCTCGCTCGAAATAAAATTCATTTTTTGTTACAAAATTTTCTAAATAAATAATCTCTAAAATCACACTTTTTCTGGGAGTTCAAATGGGGTAAGAGTGGTGAATATGGACCGGTCGATATATCATCGATTCACGCGCTATTCGAGGCGGGCCATATTCCCCACTTTTACCTACAATTACATATATTATTTTTAACAAAATTTGAATAGTGTCTACAATTTCTACAATTGTGTCCGTCAATTGCACTAAATACCGAAAATACGATACTTGATAAAGTTGGCGATTAAAGAGGGGCGGGAGGGGGGGAAATCTTACCGATCATCGCGGCAAAGAATTGAAGAGACTTGAAACCCTCCTCGCGCCCATTTTGACGATAAAAAAAAACAAATGTATAAAATTTTTTTTTTTACTTTCTCCAAAACTCGCAGATATTTTCGCCCTCGGAGAAAAAACCCTTCCCGAATCCCTTCGCGGATCGAGGCCCTTTTTTGTTATCGTTCACTCCGTTGAAACCTCACGGGATATCGAATATCCTTATCTACGCGCTATTCGATGCGGGCCATTATTCCCCACTTTGACGTACAATCGTGTATATTTTTTAACCAAACCTTAAATAATTTCGAACGAAAATGATACACGGTAAATCGACTTCGCTATCAGAGGGGTGCGGTTCTAAAACTTACCGGCCATCGCGGCAAAGAATTGAAGAAACTTCGAACCCTCCTCGTGCCCCATATTGACGATTTAAAAAAAAAAAAAACAAAAACAAAAAAAGTATAAAATTTTTTTGTTACTTTATCCAAAACTCGCAGATATTTATCCTCGGAGGAAAAACCCTTTCCGGATCGAGGCTCTTTTTTTTTTATCGTTCACTCCGATGAAATCTCGCAGGATATCGAATATCCCTTTGCCTAAGGCTGGTCCAATCTGCGTGCAGACTCATGCGGTACGCGCTATGACGATCAGACAGCTCGAACTCCGCGAATCCGCGACTGTCCGGATAGTTTTTATACACCCCCCTCTATCGTTTGGCCGACGATGTGCGGCCGAGTCTGTGTCGGCACGAGTCGACCGATTCGTTGGTGGGGATCGCACAGAAGTCCACGTTCTTGCGCTGGTACAGCGCGAGATGTGTAGAACGATCGTGACGAAGTCGCGTGTGGGATCGGTGGATCGATGACGGCTCTTATCGGACTCCCAGATCCGCCCCGGTAGCAGCCGCGACGGATTTCACACCACCCCGGTGAATCTTCTTTCAGCCGATATCGCCTATCATCGGCAGCGATTGTCCGCAATCCGGCTCTCCTTCAACCGCCTCTCCCCCCCTGACCACGACATTGTAAAGCGGAAATCTTTGACCTTAAGTAGGGAAAAAAAAGTCTCCCGAGGCGATAGGGAGCAATGTTCGATGGAAAAAATATATTAAAGCGCACTATCGTCGATGGAAACTTTAGTGCGGGGAGCGAAATTCCGTAACTTTCGATCGATCGATTCCGAAGACTCACGTTTGTATTTGGGTTTCGATTTTCGTCGGGCCGATCATTTAAAGGGAAGCATGCGAAGAACTGTGGATAGGAAAAAGAATTTGAAAAAAAAAAATTAAAATTAGTGGTGGTAGCGGACTCAAGAAATTAATGGAAAAGAAAGGAAAATAATAAAAAATAGGTAATCGCCTATTAGTAAAGTAAAGTGAAAAATAAATACGAAGATAAGAGGGAGAGCACAATGAAGGTAACGAAATGACGTTGCTTTTTGAAATATTTATTAGTGATATATTTTTAATTGTGGATTCGATAGCTTCTGTCCTATCAAATTGATGGTTAGTGAAATCCGTTACGTATAGTGCATGAAAAGAAATGGCATAGTAAGAATGCCTAAGAATTAATAGAGGACAACTATGCGATTCGTTTTAGTACTTTTAGTAAAAAAAAACGCATAGTTATTTTCTATTCATTATTAGACAATATGTAACAATGAATAGAGAACAACTATGCGATTCGTTTTAGTACTTTTAGTCAATAAAATCGCATAGTTATTTTCTATTAATTATTAGACAATATGTAACAATGAATAGAGAACAACTATGCGATTCGTTTTAGTACTTTTAGTAAATAAAATCGCATAGTTATTCTCTATTAATTATTGGACAGAATGTAACAATGAATAGAACACATATATGCAATTTCTTTTAGTGCACTATCGCTGATGGATTTCAGTATCTATCAATTCGATTTATAGTCGATGACTGTACTCCGTGGAAATCACAGAACATCGAAGGGACAGATTGCCAGTAATTTTTCTAGCGTTCGAAGCTGATAATGGAAACGCGATTCACCCAGCTCGATACTTCTGTATTTTATCTCGATAGTTTCCATTATTGCTTACCGTAAAAATTTCAGTGCGACCAATTTGCCAATGTTCAATTTCGATGAATTCGCGCACGGTGAGATCGTTATGTCTATATTAAAAATAAAAAATAAAAAAAATGCACCTATACAGTCGACTACACAACTTGACCTTCGACAAATAAATCTGTGTAGATAAGTGCGATAGATGAATACGAATCTCCGGAATCGATACGTAGATACGAGCGCTGATAAGCTTCTTCATGTAACTGATTAATGAATTTTTTGTCTTGGGCGTTTTTTTTTTCTCGGATAAACTTGTCTGCTCACCTTGCCCGGCGTTACGACTGTCAAGGACAGTGAGAGAAGTGGGAACTAGTTCTTTTTCTTTTAATAGAAAACTATTTTTTTAGACACCCACTCTTTAGAGGAAAGTTCCTATTAAAATCGCCCTCCGTACCTCAATTTTTACTAAAAATATTTTTTTAAATGAAAATCAGTTGCATTTATTTGTATGCACTTGCCTACATATATATAATGAATTAGACATTTTTGAAGCCACAAAAATTAAAATCTGCACTTAATTATGAGTTCGCAAGACCTTCAGAAGATTTTTGCCCACCTGGAAGTCCGTGAGGAATATCGTTGGACTCCGAAAACTTACGATGTTGAAATGCACAACGTGACCATACCTTTAGATGAGAACTATGCACAAGAAGTAACATTTTTTCAATACCTCTTCAATATCTCAAAAAAACAGCTTCTTTTAGCCAAAAAAAAATCACACATATTCGTCAATTTTTATTTTGTTTTATTTTATTTTTTAATATAGACGTTACAATTTTGCAACTTCCATTTCTGTTAACGAAAAGTGTTTAGTTTTGAAGTTTATATTTCTTGCGTATTCACCAAATACAATAGCGAATATGCACAGTGAATATGCGAACCCATGAACATCCCTATGAATGTGATTACCTACAATTATATTTTCAATTAAAATGTATTTTTTTCAACTTCAAATAATTTTTTTGTTCCTTTTTCATTTTATTCACATAGGCTTATGTCTTTTCGCAGTATTATATTAATATATTATTTAATTTATTATTTTTCCAGTTCTTCATTGTAATTACTCACTTCTGCTTTTGCTGGCAATTCATTTTTTATTTTTTTAATAGACAACTATTATTTTTTTTTTTTTTTTTTTTTTTTTCATGCCCGGAAATAAATTTAAAAACGATGTTGTGACTCTATGGGCGGACGGTGAAACGGACATTTCGATACCGAACACAAAAAAAAATGTATCTTCGGTCATTTTGCATGCTGGCCGAACGTCCGGTTGACCGCTGTGGGTCGCGAAGTAAAACGCTCTTAACCACTCGATGCCAATCGACTATTTCGGCTTTCGACCGCGGAAAGTTCTGGAATTCGTATTGCGCTGTGACCTTGTCAGAAATTCGTCAGACGAGCTCGACGACCAATTCCGATAAGCCTTTTCTCCGCTCGGTCGAAGAATCTTTTAATTTTCACAAACTATCGACGGAATCGGAAAAAACAATTCGTAGGCTCGAGATTATTCCGATAAGCTTTTTCTAGGCTCGGTTGAAGAATCTGTTCATCATTACGAACGATCGACGGGATCGGAATAATCAGTTCGTCGGCTTGAGATTGTTAAATAATAATTTGTTTTTTTTTTTAAATTATTTTTATTACTGTACCGCAGTTACAATCGAGCAAGAATATTACACGCTCCATCGGTACACAAATAGGGGGTGATCGAGGTCAGTTGACACAGTTCTCGTAATATTACATTCCTATTTTTATTTCGGTCACTCCAACCAATTCCGAAAAGATTTTTCTCGGCTCGGTTGAAAAATATTTTCATTTTTGCGAGCGATCGATGGGATCGGAAAAATCAATTCATCGACTCGAGATTATTATGTAATACTGTATTTTTTTATTATTTTTTATTATTGTACCGCAGTTACAGTCTGGCATGAATATTGCACGCTCCGTTGGCACAGTTTTTGTAACATTACATTCCAATTTTTATTTTGGTCACTGCAACCAATTTTACTTCTCGAGTACTCGAATATTCGATATTATTAATTATATTAAATGTATAAAAAAAAAATCATTGTGCAATTCTCACAACTGCGCGTCACACACCATCGGTCGTTTACCAACATTGTCGAGATTATCTTGTTGGTATAAAATGTCCATACGCTACTTATTATATTATGTACATACACCGCTCGGTGTGATTAAATTCTTCGTTTCTCTTTTCATCCAAGAAATGACAATCTCTCCCACTATAAAATAATACACGGTGGGCATTGCCACCGACTTCCATCGACTTCCTGAAAATTCCTAAACCAGACGATTACGAGCAGTGATTTTTTTTTTTTTATTTCTATAATAGCCATCGGAAATCGGTAAAAAAAATTCACTTCTCACAAATTTCGACGCAAAATTTGCTCGTGCGATGAATAGTCATATTTTCCAATATTTCTCGTTTCCACCGATCGAGACCGACTTCCTCACAGTAAGAAGGCTTCGCACATTTAACAATCCATTCGCTATCCCCGAACTTCCACAATTTTTGTTTCTCGTCGATTTTCCATTTTTAATACCTTAAAGATACATTTTAAAATTAAGGAGAAAAAAGAAAAAAAAATTCTGGACGTTCCTGGACGACAAATGTTCTGTCAAATGTACGAAACTACTTTTTTTTCTTTGAGGCGATCGATTGTTATCGTCCTATCGCGTAGAATCGTGACGATTGTTTGAACACAATACTTCGAAGAGGGAAAAATAGTTCACCGAAAAATAGTTGCGCAACCCGGTATCTCTCAGAACGTTTCACGCTCTCGGACTAATTCCATTCAATTCTTGCTGTATCTCCTGCAGAGTCTTTCCCTTGGTCTCGGGCACGGCGAGCATCGTGAAAACCGTCGCTATCGCCATTATAACGGCGAATATCCAGAAAGTCGTCGCCGCACCGAGGCCCTCCTTCATCGAGGGGAACGTCTTCGTAACGAGAAAAACGAGGAACCAGTTGAGCATTACAGCCAGACTCGAGGCGACGGCTTTCGTCTCGACGGTGAAGAGCTCGCCCATCAACATCCATGGTATCGGGCCCAAACTGATAAGAAGTAAAAAATTAAAATAAAAAAAAAATGGCAGCCTTTTTATGTTCAACAATTTTTTTAGTGGCGGTCTTTTTCTTTTTCTTTCGTAATTTTGTCATTATTAATTCTTATATTTTTTATTCCTTTCTTTATAGTATCGGGCCCAAGCTGATAAGAAGTGAAAATCAAAATTTAAAGAAACGGTAGCCTTTTTATTTTAAATAATTTTTTTCGCGGCATTCTTTTTCTTTCCTAATTTTGTTATTATTATTTTTTATCTTTTGTAATTTTTTTTATTATTTAGTTCCAAATCGTGTGTAATTTTTTCTGTGTTATTTAATTCAATAATTACTCCGAGATTCGGGAAGGAACGTAACGTTTTCTTGCTATCAAACGTTCTGCAGGGTCGAAGCGATTCTCGCTGTTATTTACGTGATTTATATGATTATATCGTGATTTATATTTAATAAGAACGTATCAATTTTTTTAAATCCAAGTTCAATAATCGTAGCCATTGACAATCAACATTTTTTTTTGTTTTTTTTTTTTTCACGCGGCTCATATTTTATCGTAGGCTTCCGTTCGAAAATTGATTTGTCAGGATTTCTTAAATTTTCGTTGGAGGCTCGAAAAATTGAGACGACAAAAAATTCGATTAAAAAAATTAGTTTCAAAAAATGTGTAAATCCGTTTCATCGATACGAAACTTACCCGACGGAGAATGCAATCATGAATATGACTAGCGAGGAGAGCGGCAGCCACCCGAGATTGCTAACGTCGCTGCCGTTCGCCTGGATCTTGAAGTAAATACCGAGAGCGACGAGACTCGCCGACATGGTGATGGACGAGAAAATGAGCAGAGGCTTTCTTCCCGCCTTGTCGACGATCAGAGCCGCCACACCGGCCATCACCGCCTGGCAAAAAAAAAAAGATAAAAAATAACATTAAAAAAATGATCGTTTAGCGAAATGCGTCAATTGTTCTTTTTTGCGCAGACCTGCACAAGAGCGACGATTATAGCTGCGAGGTCGGGATTCATGTCGCTTCCGGCAGCCTCGAATATCGTGACCGTGTAAAAAATAACGGCGTTAACCCCCGACAATTGTTGAAACGCCATTGCACCGAAGGACGCCATTACGGCTCTTCTGTTTCCGGGAGTTTTTATCAAATCGAATATCGAACTCTTTCGCGACGCGTTGCTCTCGGCCTCGGACTGCATGGTCGCCAGCTCGTCGCTCGGGTCGTACACGTCCCCCCGAAATATCGCCAGAGCGTGACTCGCTTCAGACTTTCTGCCTTGTCCCTTAAAAAAATGTACAATTTAAAAAATTCAAAAATGGTATTGAAAAAATCGGATTCAATAATCGGACTCAATAATCGGACTCAATAATCGGACTCAATAATCGGACTCAATAATCGGACTCAATAATCGGACTCAATAATCGGACTCAATAATCGGACTCAATAATCGGACTCAATAATCGGACTCAATAATCGAATTCAATAATCGAATTCAATAACCGAATTCAATAATCGAATTCAATAATCGAATTCAATAATCGAATTCAATAATCGAATTCAATAATCGAATTCAATAATCGAATTCAATAATCGAATTCAATAATCGAATTCAATAATCGAATTCAATAATCGAATTCAATAATCGAATTCAATAATCGAATTCAATAATCGAATTCAATAATCGAATTCAATAATCGAATTCAATAATCGAATTCAATAATCGAATTCAATAATCGAATTCAATAATCGAATTCAATAATCGAATTCAATAATCGAATTCAATAATCGAATTCAATAATCGAATTCAATAATCGAATTCAATAATCGAATTCAATAATCGAATTCAATAATCGAATTCAATAATCGAATTCAATAATCGAATTCAATAATCGAATTCAATAATCGAATTCAATAATCGAATTCAATAATCGAATTCAATAATCGGACTTAATAATCGAATCCAATAATCGAAATCAAAAATAGAATTCAACAATCGGATTCAATAATCGGACTCAATAATCGAATCCAATAATCGAATTCAAGAATCGGATTCTATAATCGAATTCAGGAACCGAATTCAATAATTGACTTTAAAGAATTCAAAAACCGAATTCTCAAATGTAAAGATTAATAACAATAATAATAATAATTAACATTGGAAGATTGTTATGAAAATGCATGGAGGATAACTCACGACGAGCCACGTGGGTGATTCGGGCATGAAGAAGAAAGTCGCAATGAAGAGAACCTCGATAATGCCGCATACGACGGCGAACCCGCTGTAAGGTAGAACGGCGCCCAGCACGAAGGCGAGAACGATCCCGAGAGCGAGAAAGAGTTGAAACATAGCGCCGAGGGTGCCGCGCGCCGATGCCTCGGCGATTTCGCCGATGTAAGTCGGCACGAGAACGCACGAGGCGCCCACAGCGGTGCCGACGATGAATCGGGCGAGGCACAGGAGCCAAACCGCTCGGGCACCGATAATCATTCCCCAGGAGAGGAGAAATGGACCGGCGAGGATCAAGAGAGCCTTCTTCCGTCCGATCTTATCGGCCATGGTTCCGGAAGGCAGAGCTCCGACTATGGCGCCGATCGCGAGCAGCGAGCTGACCCACGAACCTTCCTCCTCGGTTACCGGAAACCACGAGTCTTTCGCGCTCAGCTTCGGCAGCACCGGCGAGGTCCACGCAAGCGCCGTTCCCACTCCCACGGCCAGGAGACTCGCTGCACGTTAATCCAAGATTTTATTTCACATTCATCTTATTTATTTCCGTAATAAAAAATCCGGGCAAGAAATTTATAACTTAATTGAGATTTAAATAAATATAATGGCGGGGCGTAGGGTCGAATTTTAAGAAGTTAGTTTGAACTTAAGATCGCTCTTAAGATCGAACTCGATCTATAATGGAATTCGAGTTCAGACTTAAGTTCGAACTTAAGATCGAACTCGAAGTATAATAGAAGTCGAATACAGACTGAAGTTCGAACTTAAGATAGATACTCAGCACGCGATGAAGTTTGGGCCAAACTTCAATCTTAAATTTGATCTCAAGAGCCATCTTAATAGGTCAAAATAACGTCTTAAAAATGCGACCCTTGGTTTCACTTACGACGTGGCTACGAAAGTGGAAAAAAAATAATAATGAGATACTATAAACTTGCACAAAAGAGAAATATAATAACATAAAAATAAAAACAAAATTCAAGGATACAACAAGTGCTTTAAATTCAAATCAACATGACTATTGTTTAAACTGAATTGCATCGCGGACGGATGGCACACGAGGAACCAAAAAATTCCGGAAGCCGGTAGATTTATCGATCCTATTGTATGAAAAAAAAATAACAATTTCCTGCCTATATTTGTTTAACAATTTTTTTACCGTTTTAATTATTTTTATATCGACTTGTTAATAAATTTTTCGAAATTTCTTTTTATGCAGAATTCAACTTCTCGGTGTCTTTCGTATTGGGTTAATGTTTGGTTTAATTTTTAAATCATTTAGATGAACAGAAAATTCGGAATGGATTTGACTGTTCGGATGACTTGAGTTTTTTTTTTTTTTTTTCGCAATCCATGCGTGCCTACGAATTTTGTGAGATCTTCAAGTTTCTTGATAGTAAATTGGCCACATAAATTTTTTCGCATTGACTATAATAAAATATCCTAAAAATAGGAAATTCGTATATCGCTTCCCCATTATTTTTCTCATGTCGCAAAGCTTCCTTCACGAGGAGAAAATTTGGGGAGATAAAAAATAAAAATGATGCCTAACCGATTTGAAAATACCCAACTTGCAGAATATTTAATATAAAAAAAAAAAACAATATTAATAATAATATTTTTTCATCACTCGGTGCGGAAATCGACACTTTTCCGCCCGCTTCGCGTGCGTAAAACCGCCATTTTCGCACCTTGTGATGAAAAATTTCGTACATCCCTCGTGCGAAACACTTTTTCTAACTCGTGTGATTACAGCCCTCGCCTTCGGCTCGTGCTGCAAACTCACACTCGTTAGAAAAACGTTTTTCGCCCTTGTGGAGTAATGTACTATACCTGAACACGCGGCGAGATATTGCCAGAGTTTCCGACCTTCCTGTCTCACGGGAGATTCAATACCATCGATCATCCCCGTAGCCTCCATCTCCTCCGTGTCCATAGGTGACTAACCCGTTCGATTTTATGCTCGTCTCTCCCCGAGCAAGAAAAACGAACGATGTGCTCGAAATAAAAATAAAAAAAAAACAGAAATGAGATTCTATCTTCGTCGCGCCGGTAACCGAAAACGGGACCAATCTTTTTCACCACTTTTGAATAAAAAAAAAAAAAAAAAAAAAAAAATTATTCACATGAATCGAATGGAACAGCGAGAATTTTTTTTTCGTTCAAGTACCGAGCGAGTCTCATCGCTCGAGCACTTCCGGCGAATTTTTCGAATAATTCTCGTCGTCTTCCCGAAGACGAACGCCGATGTGGAATGAACGGTCCGTCGAAGGGCCATCCGTATATCACAGCTCCGACCACCGCACTATCTCGAAACATTTATCACTAATCGTGACTTATCTATTGCGGCACTAGAGCGAAAGACAAAAATTTTCGACTCGGAATCGAATCGGCGCTTCGCTCGTCGATAAGTGCAACGCGCGACGCATCATCCAATCGGCTGCAGTCGCACCTGTTTCTTCGCTTCCTGTGCCGCACAACCCCACAGCTACTACCCAGCTTCGTCGGCTATAATCTTCTATTTACAAAAGCTTTGAGCTCACTTTACTTATTTGTTATTTCTTGGGTTCCTATTTGCAGAGCTAATGCAGCTCCGATATCGACGATTTTCTTCGCTTTGTGTGCTTCCAACAATCTGTTCTGCTTTCGGATTTATTTATTTTCTCATTCGACCTTTGTCAATAACTTGGCATTGAAATTTTATATATATATATATATATATATATATATGTTTCGTTCGGGAGAGTTTTTTGCTTTTAAAAAAACACACACACTAAAAAAAAAAATTCAATTTACAGAATATGACGTTCATTTTGCTCCAAACCCAATATTTTAGATTTTAATCCCAAAAATGCGATTTCACATTAGATTCATGTTCAGCGCACAAAAATACGTCGGAATTCGTCGCAGTTAATTTTATAAACGGAAAAAACATTTCATACCGACAAAAAAGATTTCATCAAAAATTCCAAGGCTACTTTCCAATCAATTTTTCACGTTTTTCAAAGTCCTCGAACGGCGCGATGAAACGATTCTAAAACGATGGAGAATTAACACGAGGCTAAAACCATGCAAAAAGTGTGGTCCATATTCGGCCCCTTTCACCCGGCAAAAGGGTCCCTTTTTTTCCCCGCTAAAAAATAAATCGCAAAGTTCTGGCAATCACCTCGCTGGAAGATTATTTCATGAGACGATATTTTTTTTCATTAAACTTTACTTTGAGATAGGTCGCAGGAGCCTCTTTGCTTGCGGAAAAGTTTAACCGCTCAAAACGAAGCTGCCGTCGAGTCCGTCGGTTGCCGCTGAACGCTACCAACGCCGACGCCTCTTCTGCACCTTCGTCAGAAAGAAGTTTGATGGCGAGACCGGAGAGCGTGGGAAGCGCACGGAAGAGAGTTTTCCTGCTTTTTTCTCCGCAGTCTGTCCGTTCAGTTTTACCCACCGGGAGAGGTTCGAACGCTCGCTTGAAAATCTCGTTATAGTCCCGGCAGGAGTGACTCTTCTCCTGTGCCATCGCTTCGTCTTCAGACCCGATGGAAATTTCAATTAAATTACTGGAACCGCTTCTACCACCCGACCTCAGCCTCTCTCATCGAGTAATTATGTTCGCATAAAAACCGTCGGGTAATTGCACCTTAAACATTGAAAAGAAAAAAAAAAAACGGCAAAATCGCTGATATCGCAGAGTAGGAAGTAGTCCTTATAATAACTGTGTATACAGTTCGCACGAGAGACCCGTGGCAATGAAAATCTTTGTGCAAATAAATCTACCGATGTTGGGTAAATATTTGAGAAAGCAATCGATATCGGAACTCGAAGCTCTCGGTCGCGAACGGTGCAGTTCCTATACCTTTATCGTACACTTTGCCGTGGCAATAAAAATGCAATATAAAATAATTGAAAAATCATCGCGTCGGATGGCAACGCCAGAAGCGATTCGCACAGTTCGCCGGAAATAGGAGACGCATCGTCATTATCGCGAATCCGTCGGAAGGTGATTCAATGAATAACCGCCCACGACTGTACATGGACTTTCAAAAAATATCTAATTTTATTGCTCCTTAAGAAAAAAAAAAAAAAATACATCCGTATAATATTATTTTTCCTCGTATTTTTCTTAGCGTAAAAAAATGAATGCAAAAAAACATCGAGTAAATGCCTAGCCTAATTATACAGTGGGTCGAAGAATATTCGGCGGGTTTTTTTTTTTTTTTTTTTGAGAAGTGTGCGCGACGAGTCATGGGACGGCACGAGTCACTGGAAAAATTTCCCTCGTTGCTTTCGAGGCGTTGAAAAATAATTATTAAATACATTTCTACAGGCGTGTATTAAATTCTCGAGAAAAAACCTCTTTGAAGAACTTATCCGCGAGTACCGACGGCGGAGAGAGCGAATTATCGTATTTTATATTACATACACACACATACACACACACACACACACAGGTGCGTTGAAAAGACAGTCGATTAGTGTTTTACTTTCCGCTCGATGGTGCGCCCTCTGGGAACATAAAACATCGATATAGCTTGCCGTGTCGCGGACCCGTTCATCAAGCTTCATTTTTTCCAAGAGTTTATCGGATTTTTTTTTTTTTCGCTTTTTAATCAAACTATAATATATATATTGTTCGCTGAATGTACGCTCGCACACTTCTCGCTGAGATCTCCGTCGATTCCTATACAAAATACTCCTGCTGGGATTGTTCACCGGGCGGCAAGGGGAGGGGGGAGGGGGTTAAATGGACGGGGAGATTATCGCTTCTTATACAAACTAGTAAGGCCCGTACAATCGCGTACGAATTATTTAGAATAGCTCACTCGTTATCACTTGCATTAGTTACAAACACGCTCGGAAGCGCGCGCGACGCTAATCCTTAAAAATAAAATTCCCACATTCTCTCCCTAAAAACAACAGCCAATCAACTACGGACATGTACACCATACTTATACTTTCCGGCCCTTCGCGATTTTTTTTTTAAGTAAAAAAGAGAAATATGCTTTGTAATAATCTACGATAAAATCGTACGAAGAGAAAAAAAATTAAATTGCGTCATCATTTTTTGGTTTCGCGGAGTTTCGTATCTTTTTCTTTTCAGCGTTCTTTTTTTCTTCTCTTTTTTTAATATCACTAGGCCTAGTATATGGATTTATATACTGCGGAGTGTCTTATCGGCTAGACGGATCTGACTGTGTGTGAGTCGCGAGCCTCGAGTGCATCGCCTACCGATCGTCAGATCTTAAGTATCCTGTTGTACAGAAATATTAGTTTGCCCGTGTCGGTCGTCTGCACGAGCTTGTATCTCTTGGCGGCGAGCTTGTCGACGAGACTCTTGGTGTCGGCCTCGCTACGATGCGAGCCCCAGCGTATCGAGACTACGGATATGCGAATTTTTTCCCACGGTATGGTGTCGAGAACCTGTTGAACAAATAACAATTTTGTAAGGATTACAATTATTGCGATGACAATAAACAAAGTTTTACTCGTAACTTCCAAGAATTTATTCTTGAGTTCTTGGCGACAGGCAAAAATTATCACCATTTAAAAATGATGAATACATTTTTTTTTTTTAATTTACGTTTTACAATATTTTTTTTTCAGGTTTCATTGATCGTACTCGCGATTTTTTCTCCCGCGCGATGTAAGGAAAAATGAGCTATAGTAATTGACGCTCACAATTATTGCGACGAAGATAAAGAAAGTTTTACGCGTCGAAACTGCTCCCGCGTTTATTAATAAATTTGTGGCCGCAGTAAAAAATGATCTCCATTCAAAAATGATCAACGCGTTTTTTTTATTCACGTTTTATAATAAATTCTTTTTTAAGTTTCATTCATCATTTTTTGAATTTTTCTGAATCGGTCAGAAGGAAAAATGATTTACAATAATAGAGGCTTAACGAGCGTGAAGGATTAGCGTGGTCTTACCTGCCCATCGGGAGAGTCTGGACTGTCCAAACTCAGATAATCCAAATTCGTCGCGTTGTAAGCGAGCAGTACGCTGTACAGTGGAAAACACTTGAGTCTCATGGTCGGAAGCCCGTCGTCGGACGGGACGAGACTGTTGGGACCTTCGCCCAACTTCGTAACTTGAACCTCCGATTCTTGGTGATAAGTTATCTGAGGAGATGCAAACGGATAATGTATGAAATACAGTCGTCTATTTTTTTTTTTTTAATGTCGTTTCCGCGTATGGAATACGCGACATATGACTTTGCAATCGAAACCTCTCGCTCACCTCTTTGGTGTCCTTGTCGGTGCTGAGACAGGCGTGAAGGACCCGAGTCTTCCGGTGTCTGGTGCTCTTCCGCGCCTCGAAGAAACTGCGGAAATCGGTCAGCACGAGAACGCCTCGCCAACCGTACGTCGACTCCAGTAACGTGGTTGTCGACGGAGCGCCCACCTGTTCAACACGAGTTAGGCAATGCAACAAATCGAAATTTTGAAGTTAGTACTAGCCGGACAGTTCGACCTCACGTGAGTTCAGAGAGAATTGCGAACACTTCTCGATGGAATAAAAATCTGAAAAAAATCAAGCATATGGAAAGTGCTGAAAAGATTGATTTTGCATAATAATAATGCCAAAATGTTATTAACGAATTAATGAAAAATTAAGTTGTTCAACAAATCTCCCGGAAACCTAACTTTTTTTTTAATGAAAATTATTCGTTCATTTGTCTGAATACGCATGAATTTTTTCAGATTTTTACATACACTTTGAATTTCGTGACTTTCTACGCGTTTTTCCCTTCTAAAAAAAAAAATTCAAAGTGAATTTAAAAATCTGAAAAAAATTCATACGTATTCCGAAAAATAGTTGAATTGCCGTGTAACTCGTTGAATAATGATTTTTATCTTCAATTTTTTAATAACAAATTGGAGTCATTATTTCACAAAAACAATCTTTGCAGCACCTCCCATGTACTCGATTTGGAGATTTTTACCCCGTCTACTTTCTATTTTCTATTTTCTCTGAAACTCACGTTTCGTGGAACTGTACCGCTCGGACTACCTTAATCGAAGATCGGATAAGCGAGGTTCTACTGTATTTAATTGTTCATTAAAATCGTCGAAAATTGAACCCGAATAAGAAAACGCTTCAGAGCAATATATTGTAACGAATATAGAAATGAGGATGGACACACGATATTGCATAGACGACCGGAATAGCTCGGTATGACGGATGACAAACGGACAGATTATCGATTGACCGGATGACAAGAGTCTTGATCGGACTTTCAGAGAGAATCGACGTTTGACAGTTCGTGCTCGAGATATTCAGCGACTGTACTAATAATATCTGCCCCAAAACTAAACACGCGCGTTGTTTATTCCACGAAAACGTAACAATATAATTGGTCACACCAAGAGTGTTTTTTAGGCTCAATTTTAACTGTACTTATCGTAATGGAATGCATTTTTGTAACCAGAAACACTCGTGGCTGCACAGATGCTTCGAAGTTTTTGTGGGGAAATTCTTGGATGCGTCGTTATAAGAGTATTTGCATTACGGTGACCTCAAAGTAAAGTTTGTGTGTAATAAATTTGACCATGTAATACATTTCCTAGAGCGAACGTTAATATTTTCTGGTCTCCGTGTGGAGAGTTTCAATCTTCTTGCTCGTCGGAAAACTTGAAACTCTTCGTTCAGCGCACAGATTGTATACAAGAAATTAATTAAAACCGTAATTAACTGTTGCTTCAGAGAAAACACAAAAAGCGCCTAGCTCGGGGCTAAATTCTACGCTCGAATAACAACGAAGTATGCAGGATTGCAAGCAATCAAATTGCCCTCAGAGCTCGGTACGGTTTAATCCGATAAAGCATACCCGGCTTATGTATTCCAAGTATACACCGTCGCGCTTCCCCTGAAACAAGCTGGCGACGTAATTTTCCTCGCTGCTCTGAGTGGCGTTCGGCGGATCTTGATGAGTCGTCGGTACTAATTGAACCTGGCGTATGTACGCTATCAATTGGGGATCGTCCATGGACACGCTGTGAAGTACGTAATCCCTTGTCATATTTGCGTCGAAGGCTTGCCTCCTGAAAAACGAGAGAAAAAAATTACTCGTGTGTCCCATTTTCTCCCGTATAAACATTCACGTTAAAATGGCATGAAGTGAAACATGATAATCCCGATAATATCGAGGAATATCGTCGTCGTTTTGGGTTCGTGCTGCGAACAGATACGAGAAAGAAACTATACGTCAAAAATATTTTTTTAATATTGAATTTTTTTATCATTAAAAATTCTTCTAAAAATCTTTCTAAATCTTCAAAAACTCGTTTAAACATGTTCAAAAATTCTCGTAAAAATATTCCAAAATTTTTTGAAACATCTTTAAAATTCCTTTTAGAAATCTTTAAAATTCCTTTTAGAAATCTTTAAAAATAATTGTTTCAAATCGTTAAAAATCCTTTTAAAAATCCTCAAAAACTTTTTCAAACATTTTCAAAAATCTTTTTAAGAACCTTAAATTTTTTTTCTTCAAATCTTTAAAAATGCTTTCTTACAATCTTCAAAAATGCATGACAACATTCGACGAATACTACAAAGGTGAGCGCGAGCTTTACCTGAGAGCGGCAGCCTCGCTCCAAACGAGCAGGAGAGCCATGGCTGTGGAAAATGCGGCGAGGAAGGCCAGACAAGGTGCCATGCGCCTCCACCACGATTTCTTGCCGCCGAAGCTCGTTCCCCCTGGATTTGGACCGGAAGCCGCGACTGCTGCGGCGACTGAACCAATGTTTGGACTCGTTGGCGTGCCTGCTCCCGTCATCCTGCAAAAATATACAAACCCCACGTAAACACGAGCTTCGTGAATAGCTTGTGCATCGCCCGTACGGTAAATCCTTTCGCCAGGATCGACCGAGCGGTATTACGCAAGCAACTTTGACTCGTATTATACCTCTCGCCGAAGGTTCTCAATCCGCAGTGCACACTGTGTAGGCAGCGCAACCGACCCACGGTAAAGTTCATCGGTTCTGTTAAATATTCGTTGCAGAACGCACGGTCGGAACATCGGCACGGAAAAAAGTCAGTTTCACGTAACGGACGAGATGTCCGTACGTCTCACAGCCCCGCCTCTGCATGTGTGTGGGTTTTTGTGTGAGAGCTGCGTTTAGCGAAGGACGCGCCGGGGAGTTCGCCTCGGCGAACTTCGAAACGTTCGCTCCCGAGTGTTTGCTCCAAGGAGTTCTAAGCTCAATTGCGCTCCGAGTATGTACTTTCTAAATGGTATAATCGTGATTTTCATTCGAGAGGACTCGCAGCGGTTCGCAATCGTGGCGGATATATAAATGATAGATTCATGTACCATTCGTATAAAGTGAAGGGCTCAGTTTGTGACCCTGTCCCAGTTTGTGACCCCGACGGCACATTTTTGTCTGCTTTAAATTCAATTTTCGTCAAAAATTAACTAGATTACTGGCGAATTGAAAGGCGTCAAGGGGACGCTGGAGCTGTTTTTCTTTCCTTTTTTAACCTGCTTTAACTGTTTTACCGACGGAACTAGACATTTTTTCCGTTATGACTTAACATTGTTAATATGCTACGCATGTGCATGAAATCATGCAGGATTATGATGTGGCCATAAACGCGGTGTCCCTAACGGACTCGGCCACCAACCAAACCACTTGAGAAGCCACAGTGGTTTATTGTCAAAACTTAACGGACCGAACCTCTGTGAAAACCACGCGCTCAGCGGACTCAAAAGTTCCGAGGGAAGCTCATGATGTGGTGGTTTTTTAAATAACCACCGTACAAACCACCGTCCGAGTGAACTCGAGCGAGTTTATAACGGTGGTATTGTCGTCAAAACTTCATGACGGATCATTTTGTTACCTCTTAAGACTGGTCGGACTTGAAATACTCCATCGGAAATGATAAGAGTCAAAGTCATTTGAAAATGGCTTTGCCTTCTAACATTTCGCATCGGAAATTACAAGTTGCAATAAACAGCAAAAATCTAACGTAGGTTTCCACGGCGCCCTTAACGAAAAATTCAACAGTAGTTACAAAGTGAAACCAACTTTGACCTCATTCGTTTGCAACCGTACTTCGAGCTCATCCGAATAGTGGTTGTGCGGGGATTTCGACAGTGAAACAACCGTCCCGCAAGGCCCCTTCAGTTTGCTCGGACGGTGGTTTGAACGGTAGTTTCGATGATAAAACCCCCGTGTTACAAGCTTACTTACATTTAAGTAAGCTTGCCCAGTGGGCAAGCTCTCCTCCGAACTTTTGGGCCCGGTCGGCCTGTAGTTTTCACAGTGGTTTGTACGGTTGCGTTTTGGCACTAAACCATGGTGGCCGCGGTCAGGGAAAACCGGGAAAAGTCAGGGAAAAAAAATATTGGTCAGGGATTCAGGGAAAAGTCAGGGAATTTCAAAATTGGTCAGGGAAAAAGTCAATTGTCGCTGGACCTTCTATAAATATATACGAAGTACATAAAAGGGAGCCTTAAAAAAAAATTGGGAACATTTTGAAAGGAAAAAAAATAGAACTAAATATTAATACCAATAATTAGGCATTTTCATTTCGATAGTTAATTTTTTTTAAAATAGAGATCGTCATAAGTTTGGTCAGGGAAAATTTTTTATTGGTCAGTGAAAAGTCAGGGTAAAGTCAGGGAATTTTTTTCCGGGGAAAAAACGGCCAGCATGTAAACCCCTGTGGTGTTCTTGCTGGTAACCACAGTCGCTTTTCGCTAAGGATGCAGCCGAACTTTAATCGAAAACTTACGAGGAACTAAGAAAACCGAATATTATAGTTTGCGAAAGTGCATAAACGTAGTGTCACGATCGACACACAGGCGGCCCTACATTGTGTCCTACACTACATTCATGCCGTTCTCAT
Organism: Exephanes ischioxanthus; assembly: GCA_958510785.1. Lineage (NCBI taxonomy): Eukaryota > Metazoa > Arthropoda > Insecta > Hymenoptera > Ichneumonidae > Exephanes > Exephanes ischioxanthus. The sequence continues at coordinate 7,526,685 of OY294025.1, forward strand.
CGGCTCCGATCAACCGTCGCAAGTCGATAGGCTAAGTGAACGCAGTTTACACTGTGCGTGATCCTACAGAACGGATGCTGTTGACATTTCAATGGCGACTGTTATTTTCGCGACAGTTTATAATATTCGATTTTCTTTATTTTTCGGAAGTTATCGACCGACATTCGGATGCACGCCGCATCGTTTATGTTATTAATACAGTCCTGTAAGAATTGAACGACGAATAGTGAAAACTAAGAAATCGCCTATTTTGGTCGGTAAAACAGGAAGGTCCAGCAGCTCCTTAAGGGACCACCCAAGAATATTTCAGCCTGGGGGGGGGGGGGGGGGGGGGGGGGGAAGCTTCACCAAACAGGGAGAGGCTCCAGTTTCATGAAGCTGACCTTTTCCCGCATCGATAAAAAGGCAGAGGGTCACCTTCATACAAACAGAGCCTCACGCCGTACGGTGAATCTGACCCCCCCCCCCCCCCCCCCCCCCCCCTCCCCCAAGGCTAGAATATTCTAATTCCCGCGATTCTTGTCACAGAGACGACTGCGGTGGCGAAATTTTTACATATTGTAGTATAGATATATATATTGCGGCCAAAAGTTCGATACCTCGTATATATAAAGATGTACATCTGCCGGTTATATCCCGGAATACATAGGATATATATTTCGGATGCATCACTGGCCGAAGGTTCTGCCCCACATGTGTCTCGTAAATATTGAATTTTAAACTCCGAGCGCATTTATATCAATAACAATTAGCGCATCGTATTGAATAAATGAAATAAATAAACTAAATTCGTGGCAGAACTTCGGTCGATGGTAAATTGACAGTATGTATGTGATTCAAGTTTGTTACGTATCGAAAACTGTGCCCTATTGTGCAGTCAATAAATTCACTGCTACTGCTAAAATAAATAACACGTTCAACAGTGACCTTTCAAACGAATTATTATTCGGCTCCGGGTCAGTTTCCAATACGAGATAGCTTCGAGAAAAAGATAATTATTATAAAACAATCGTAATCGCGAAAGCGAAACTCCAGTGTACGTTCGTTCGCATCCGCTGCGAATTTCACGTAGTTATGGGATGCGAAATGTCCGATCGAGCGTTTCGCTGCAAAAACAAGTGTTGCTATTCTCCAGGGACGCGAGTAGAAACGCCTCGCGACCCACACGTCGCAAGGCAACGTTTGTAGAAACAACAAACTTTGTTTTCCCAGCTATAGCTATTGTTGCGTGTACGTGGGTTTTCTATGGCTGTTATTGTACACAATGTATGATTCGAAGTTACTCGCAGAGAGGAAACTTTTGATGTACCAAGAACGGTGTGTCGGACCGCTCGAAACACGGACGCGTTCCCGACGATGGGATACAATTATGGCCTGCGGAACAGAAGCAAATCTGCGAGGAGCCGGGAGAGGACCGAGAGACGCTTCAACTTATCGCAGGCCGTAGGTAGAGCGCATAGTGGGTCGTGTGGGTGTGTACCGCGTACTTGAGCACGAGAGTCTCTAGGAGAGGCCAGCGAAGTTTCATCCTCGGTGCTTTTGCCGAGCATGGAAAGACAAGTTTGACACGAGGTCACAGCGGTGCGGCGCTAGGGCGACACGCCATTTCGTCATTATCTCGTTACCGAGTTTATCTCGCGTGTAACAGTAACAGACACTAATTTTAATCAACTTTTCGATATCACAATCCAAAAAGCATTATGGAGACTCGTAATGAAATAATAAAATCATTGTAATATTCTATCGTGGTTTTATTTGGCTTTAAGGTTTATTCGTGTACAATAATCTCAACGGTTAAGTTCAGAGTAGACTGGGACACTTTTAGGCGAAATTCTGCGATCAATAAGGCAACAGATTTTTTTTGACACGCCGATTTATCGATTAGATGCATTACATCATTTTTAAATGTTCCTTGAAAACAGCAAACTTTGTCGGAGATCGGGGTGGATCAACAGTTTCCAAAATCTCTGGAGTGTACGACTTCCCTAGCAGACCCGACCACCGACCGAACCACCTTCGAAACCACCGTAGTGGTTTTATGCAAAAAGTTTACGAAGTATTTTGTCGAAACCACTACCCAAACCACCGCCCCATGATACGTGTATTAAAAGGTGGTTTCGATGGTGGAACGACGGAGAATACCACCAGTCACACCATTTTTTTAAGGTTGTTAACACGTATCGAAAAAAGGTTAGGTAATATTGGAGAAAATTGGTTTGAATTATTATCATGAATTATACCAACTTAGGACATTATATTACGCATTTTGGAGAAAGAAAAACCTAACGACCTAAAATTGGGCTTGAACCCGGGACCTTACGCATGTTAGCCTAGAACCCTAACGCTGTGCTAGCGCCTATCATCTGAATTTTTCGCAGATCTAGCAAGCTTTGAACGTCGCAAAAGTTCTGTTATTTGAAGTGCATGGACAATGAATATTTTATTTATTTATTTAGTTACTGAAATTATTACTCAAAAGAAAAGTTATTATATGCGTCCTAAGCAAAGCTTCTTTTTATTAGCATTTATTTCTATATGTAATTTTGCATAAATAAACACTAATATAAGTAAACTTTACATAGGACTCATATAAATTACCTTTCTTTTCAGTGATAATTTCAGTAAATAAATAAATGAAATATTCATTGTCCATTCACTTCAGATAAGAAAACTTTTGCTACGTTCAAATCTTACTAGGGATGAAAATAATTCAATGATAGGCGGTAGCGTAGCGTTAAGGTTTGAGGCTAGCATGCGAAAGGTCCCGGGTTCGAGCCCAACTTTAGGTCGTTAGGTTTATTTCTTTGTCCGAAATGCGTAGTATAGTAATGTATCCTAAAATTGATATAATTCACGATTATAATTGAAACGAATTTTTTCCAATATTACTAAACTCTTTTTTCGGTATGTAGTGAACACCGGGAAAAGAAATTTGAGTGACTGGTGGATTATTCCGTCGTCACCACCATCGAAACCACCATTTAAAACGAATATCGTAAAGCGGTGGTTTGCGTAGTGGTTCCGACAAAAAATTTCGTAAACTTTTTGCACAAAACCACCGTGGTGAAAACCACCGTGAAAAGATGGTGATTTTCGCAGTGGTCGGGTCTGCTAGGGTTTGGCTAGGTGGGAAAGGCTTGAATTTTAAAGTCAAAGCAACAGAATCGGCACTAATTCTAATCAACTTTTCGATGTCAGAATTCTAATAGCCTTATAGAAACCCATAATAAAATAATAAAATTCATAATAAATTTCTATTGAAGAATTTTATTAACGTGTATTGTTAATTCGTGTACAATAATTTCGCTAATTCGTTCCAAGACACCTAGAACACTTTTAGGTGAAATTCTGCGATGAAAAAAGCAACACTTATTTTACCGATCTATCGATTACTTGCAATAAATTTTTTTTATTGTTCCTTCAACAGCAAAATCAAAGGTCCCGACATTATTAAAACGGCTGATTTTTTTCAGATTTTTGGCTTATTGCGAAGTACTGAAATAGTGAAGGAATTACATTTTTTTTGGGAATCTTTGGGAATGAGTGATGCATCCATAAATGTTCCTTCAACAGCTTATTTTGTCAGACATGGGGGTGGATCAACAATTTCCAAAATCTCTGGAATGTATGACTTCCGCTCGGTGGGATAGACTTGAATGGTAAAGTTGAATCAACAGACTGCAAATAACTACCGAAATCCAATAGTTTACTATATATGCTATATGAGATTTAGTTAATTTTCATTTTTTTCTGTAAGAAGAAACAAAAGAAAGAAGAATTTTCGAATTGTCCATTCGATTATTTACCCTTCACAACTGTCGACAACGAAAGGTAATTTTTTTGTTTCTTTATTTACAAGACGCTCGACATTGTTTACAAGTCTTCCTTTCTGTATTTCTTTTTCATCAACAACTGTCGACAGAAGTAACGTAAAAGTATATTTTCACAGGCGATGAGCAGTAAAAATGCCCTCCGTGTAAACTCAAAACGAATTAACCCTTGAATCATTCGATTAAAATCGATTTCTTTCCTTCGCAGAGTCGCCTTTATATTAATTTTTTCCGTAAAAAAAAAAACAAAAGAAAGAAGACAATTTTCCATTCGATTATTTATCCTTCACAACAGTCGACAACGAAAGGTACTTGTTTTGGTTCTTTATTTACAAGACGCTCGACATTGTATACAAGTTCTTCTTTCCCTATTTCTTTTTCATTAACAATCTTCAACAGAGATAACTTAAGAGTACATTTTCACCAGCAATGAGCAGTAAAAAAGCCTTCCTCCTCGTATACACTCAGCCCCTACTTAACCCTCGACCCACTCCATTAAAATCGATTTCTCTCATTCGCAGAGTCGCTAAATTTTCTCGCCTCTAACATAACAACACTCACTTTGCCTCGAATCCTTTGGAAGACTCCATCCCGATCGTAGACACGACGCACCGCTCCACCGTGAATCGATATTCTCGCCGCGCGATCGATCCTCGCGCAACTTCACAGCGGCAGAGCCACGAAAACTGTTCGACGTCCCTCGAAGAAAATCACCTCTCCTGCATCGCGGGCACAGCGATCGTTCATCGAACTTCACCGGTAACTCTAGGACCGCACAACAATGATCTCTAGACTCGTTCGGTCCCTCGGCGACCCTCTATATTTTGTCATTTTGTTCGGAACTCTTCCATAAAGCCGTCGCGCCGAGCCGATGACGAAGCGGCCGTTCGATTCTCCCGTCCGTCCGGCTTCCCCCTCCTCTTCCCCCTCCACCCGTCTACCTCCCTGCGTCTTCGTCCGCCCTACGCCTCTCTCTCTCTGTCTCTCCACCGACTAACCGTCTCTCCTTTCTTTCCTCGTCCTTCCTCGTCGGCCTATTGTTTACAACGTGCTCTGCGGGGCAACGCTGCTTTCACGAGTTCCCGTCCTCCCGATGGAGCTCGTGCCGGCTGACGGTGCGAGCGGGAGACACGGACGTGACTGTACTCGGTATATCTCGGCTATCGCCAATAATGATAATAAACAAAATCGAAACGAAACAAAGAGAGCTCCTGTGCACTTCGCCTCTCAGCACGTTAACGATCCTCCCGAGACTTACGATTACACTCGCGGAAGCGACAGTTCCTTCTTTTTCTTTTCTCCTCAGACGTAGAGAAAAATTTCGTCGCGAACGTAGAGAAGGCACGAGGAGACGCGTCAGCGGGAAGCCCTACGGCGGGAGGCGAGCTGAGGAACGAGCGGCGACGAATAGCGTGCGAGGAAAAAGGCAGAACAGCGAATGAGACGTTTCCTCGCTCGATGATTTCCGGAACAGGTGTCGAATGAGGGATCGAGGATTATTCATCGGCGGTGACGGAAGGTCGCTCGTGCCGGAAGCGCGGTTTTACTCGCAACGTTGTATCGCGATAAGGCACGGATCTCCGAGCCGAGCGGATGGAGAGTCTGTTTGACTTTTGGGGTAAAATACACAGGAGACGTTTGGGAACGTAGGCGAGAAAGAGTTAGTTTGATTTTTTGGGTATGTAGACCGGAGACGTTTGAGGATGAGCTCGGAGTGACGCGAGGGAGCGCGCACGCGGTGTGTGGTAGAGTTCACGCGAGACAACGGGGCGGACAACAAAGTTTATGGTTTGCGAGGTTCGGAGGGGAGGCGCGTTGCTCTCTCGCTCTCGGTCGATCTGTCTCTCTCCGAGAGAGCGGCTGCCGTGGAGGCGATTAAAAGCGTCGAGAGGGAAAGCGACGGCGAACCGGCGACGAGAGAGGACGAGCCGCCCAGACGGCTGGCATTGCTCGCCAGTCGAACTGCTGCTGCTGCTGCCGCTTCTGTGTTATAACTTTTATAACTCTGCAGCGAGCTCGGCGTGCTGCTCCGCTGCTGTTGAAACCGAATCGCGTGCAGGCCCGTACGAGGGCCGACTGACGTCGGCGAAACTCTGGGCAGCACCTGGAACTCTCGAACGAACTGCGGAAGGCGGTACAACGCCGCTGCTGTTGGCCCGCTGCATTCGGGAAACAAGAAAGGAAGAGATCGAGCGTATAAACGTACACCGGGTAGAGTGACGATGTTCCTTCACTCTACCCTTCCCTGACTTCATCAATCGTCCTTGTTTCAACTTTCCGTAATTCTGTCGTCCTTTCTCCTTCCCACGCCCTGTCGTTGAATAATATGCTGGGTTTAGGAATCGTAGAGAACGTATTTAAGGTAGTCCTTGCGAATGGTTCGCATGAGTTTCAGAGAAATGAGAGGGGAAGTGCAAACTCTAGATGATACAAAAATCTGAAAAAATGAAGCATATCAAAAGCGCTGAAAAGATTAATTTTGCATAATCATTCCGAAATGTTATTAACTAATTTATGAGAAATAAAGTTGTTCGACAAATCGGAAAGGTAACTTTTATGAAAATTACTCGTTCACTTTTCTTATTGTCGGATGTCTGACAAATTCAGAGAGGTTTTTTGGTTTTCGATGCCGAGTTTCATGATTTTGAAGAGCTAAGTGGCTTCAGAGTATAACACTACTGCTGCGGTGGTGTAACTTTTATGGTGGCGTCCCGCTTAAAAACCTTTTTTTTTAAAGTACTTAGCGTAATATGAAGAGAAGTGACGCTGCCACTTCTCTTCATATCTCTGCTGCTGTTGAAATCGAATCGCGTGGAGGCTCGTGCGAGAGCCGACTGACGTCGGCGAAACTCGAGCAGCACCTAGAATTCGAACGAACTACGGAAGGCGGTACAACGCTGCTGCTGTAAGGCCCGCTGCATGCAGAAGAAAAGGAAAGAAACGACCGAGTCTAACCGAGCTAACAATGCCTGTTCTTCGTGTCGGCGACGGCGAACACTTTGCTCTATCGTCCTTTTCTCGACTTCGTGCAATTCTCGCGTCCTTCCTCTTTTCCACGACCCGCTCGTTGAATAATATATGGCCGGGTGTATTATCGTAGCGAGCATATTTACCTCTGGGAGCTCTCGGTGAAGCGAACGGACTCTGGGATCTCGACACTAGGAATTTCGATGGGTAGACGGTCAGTTTCATAATTTCGTAGAGCGGATAGATGAGGTTTTTGGTGAAACTGACGGTCTTTCTGCATTCGATACCGAGTTTCATGATTTGGCGAGCCAAGCGGCTGTACGACGGATACGTGAGGTTTTTGGTGAAGCTGACGGTTTTTCTGTGTTTGATGCAGAGTTTCAAAATTTGGTAAGCTAAACCATTGTAGAGCGGATAGGTGAGGTTTTTGGTGAAGCTGACGGTTTTTCTGCGTTCGATGCAGAGTTCCAAGATTTTGGCAAGCTGAGTCGTTGCAGAGGTGATAGGTGAAGTTTTTGGTGAAGCTGACGGTTTTTCTGCGTTCGATGCAGAGTTCCAAAATTTTGGCAAGCTGAGTCGTTGCAGAGGTGATTGGTGAGGTTTTCGGTGAAGCTGACGGTTTTTCTGCGTTCGATGCAGACTTTCACGATTTTTGGCAAGCTAAGCCGTCGTAGAGGTGATGTGTGAGGTTTTTGGTGAAGCTGACGGTTTTTCTGCGTTCGATGCCGAGAAGATCGATGGTCGGACGGTCGGTTTTGTGTCTTAGCATTTCGTCGAGGACTCGGCCTCGCGAGTCGCCCAGTACGCTCCGCTTTATACTCCCCGTATACTTTTCTACTTTCTTTCTCATTCGTATGTTCGAGCGGAACCGCCTCCGCCGTCATGGCTACCACTAATACGAATACAGTTGCGGCTATTTATTTCCGTACGTTACGCACCGTCCGCGAGCTACGTGTACAGACACTCAGACTGGCCTTCCCACTTGCCCACAGTAGTTTATGCTATAGCGCTTTTTTTCTAAGGCGGAGAAGTACCATCATATCCAAGAAGCGTAACGACGGTCGGTGAGTGATGCAGGTAGAGAAGAGAGCGCAGGGGTTCTCAGTCGACGGATCGCGAAGTATGGGAAGGAACTTTTTTTACTATCAGCTTTAACGTTTAAAACGGACATTGCAATTTTTTTTCCTTGAACGCATCATAGCAGCTTCATCGAAAAAAAATTCTTTCCGCCGATGTTATCGTTAATCGGGAGAGACAAAAACCAATATGCTTTTAGATTTCCATTATCGATAGGGATGAAACGTTTTTCCAAAAAATAGATTTCCTTTTTTCTTTAATTGGAAAAGTCGTTTTGTTCTTCGGTGACGAATGGCTGTCTGGTAGAAAATCGATCGATGTTTGACCCCCAGAAAACCGGTATGCATGGATCTTTTCTCAAATGTTTATTTACAATTTAACATTTTTTTAGTCCTGCGGAGCCTCAGTTAAATGAGATACAATTTTTTTACAGTTCCAATCGTGTATATTTTATGATCCAGGGCACTTTTTTTCCGCCACCACCCCCGCCGGACCTGGTACCATTATAGCGGCGATCCAGGGGACTATCGAGGTTATTTTTAGTTTCAGAACAGGGTGAAAGATGGAAGAAAAATAAACCTCGTTTCGATGGTCCACGAAGTAAATTTCTACTTTTAGTAAAGTGTGAAAGACAGAAGAATGAAAACCTTGTTTTGACGGTGCACGAACTAAATCTTTAGTTTCTCGTTTTAGTACTGGTTGAAAGATGGAAAAAGCATGAAGTAAATTTTTAGTTTTTAGTTTCAGTACGGTGTGTAAGGTAGAGGAAGCATGAAATAAATTTTTCATCGCTCGGTGCGGAATTGGACACTTCCGCCTGCTTCGCGTGCGTAAAAGCGCCATTTTTGCACCTTGCGATGAAAAATTGCGTACATCCCTCTGGCTCGTGCGAAACACTTTTTCTAACTAGTGTGATTACAGCACTCGCCTTCGGCTCGTGCTGCAAACTCACACTCGTTAGAAAAACGTTTTTCGCCCTCGTGGAGTAATGTACTATTTAATGTTTACTTTTCGTACCGGGTAGACGATCGTAAAGAAAACTTCGTTTCTACCGTGCACGAAGCAAAGCACTTTTTACCACAGCAAGAAAAAAAAAGAAAAAAAAAAAAAAGTTTCCTCAATGTCGAAAAACTCTCTCGACTCCCGAGCGGATTTGATGTGCGCTACGATTTAGATATCCGCGCATCGACTACCACACCAGTAAGTGTCGTACCCACCTATTCCGGTTGCTCATGTTGACGCGCATCGCCTCCCGCCGAAGCCGAGCATCGGGCCGTCGAATCCAATCGCCGAGATGACACTTCGAGATCGTTGCTGGTATCGCGAAACACTTTCGGATATATACATAGCTGTGTTTGCAAACACGTGTATACGTCCCGACAGCTCGGAGCCGTTCGCTTTTCCGCCCGGCCCGCGTTTTACCGCACGGTAACGGTTATTGATCCTGAAACTCGAGCCGTGTCCTATTATTCGCCGTAACTCTCGTAACCCGTATACATCACTGCGTGGTAGTAACGTCGATGAGAAACAGAGTAGTGGTGTTCGACCGTCACGGGTCAGCACGTTCGACCGGCGGACCCGCGCACGCGATTCGAGTACGGTCCAGCCGGATGAGAACGAATGAAAAGGCAAAAGGTCCGACGCACCATCCCCACCCCACCCCCCTCCCACCTCTCCCCCCTCCCTGACGGCACGACTCGATTTCAACAACCTTGCTTTATTTTCGTTACCGCTCAGCCGTAGCGTTTTTGTTTCGTGTTCGAATATACGCGCGAGTACTTTCGCATTCGACGGCTCGGCTCAAAGCTCGGCTCTTCATTCCACCGATGCGGAATTTCAAAAACGTAGGGCTCGCAATACCTATCAGCTGTTAATCGATTCTCAAACCCCTCAAACTCGGTCTGTCGGACTGGGTTTTTAATCCCTTTTTTCTTTTTTTTTTCTCTCAAAGGCTTTTCTCCATAGCTCTCGGGTTGCAATTGGTATGATTATAATTGAAGTTACGGTAGAGTGTCAGTATTTTTTTTTCATCTTCTATACGCGCGGTCTGTTGGACTAGATTTGTTTTCTCTAAGCCTTTAACGCTCTCGGGTTACGTTGGGTATGATGAAAATTGAAATCACGGTAGAATTTTTTTTTTTTCATCTTGACGCGCTGTCCGTTGGACTAGATTTATTTAATTTTTGTTTTCTCTCAGGCTTTAAAGCTTTAAGGCTTTATGTCTTTCGCGTTACATTTGGTATGATGATAATTGAAGTTGCGTCAGGATTTGCGTATTCTTTTTCAGCTTGACGCGCGGTCCGACGTACTAGGTTTATTTATTAATTTCTTTCTTTAAGTCGAGGTGAAACAGACTCAGTCGGTAACAAAAACTGTAATGAATGGCATTCGGAGATGGTAGATATTTCGCGAAAAAGCAAAGTATTAGCGGATGTAGAATTCAATACCGTGTCCAATGATAGTTTGCCTTTAACCCAAATGTCAACCATTTTTACATGGCACTGATTTAGAAAATACAACTATCTCTCTCGCACTCATATGTCACGTGGTACATGTTAAGGTTTTTCTCGCCTTAAGGTTTTTCTCAATGTCTTTGGCGTTACGCTTGATAGAATGAAAGTTGAAATTACGTTAGAGTTTCCGTTATTTTTTCCTTTCATTTACTTCGTGCGCGTTCCATCAGCCTAGGTATAATTAATTGTGTTTGGTAGATTAAAAAGTGAAGTTGTGTATTTTTGCCACGCGGAATGGAAAAGGACGTCTAACGCTTAACTTTTTTTTATTGTACTCATGTTCTCTGTAAATTTATACTGCACAACGTAATTTTTTTTAACGTCATGTTAAAAGGGGTGAAACTATCGTTATCCTTTGGATTAATAAAGCATTAATGTCTTGGGTAGATATTTTTTTATTTTTTGAAATCATTTCTGTTCGTATTTGAGTTTCGTCGAATGAACTGCCGAGGCTCGATGAAAAAAGTACATACTCCCTCTTTCTAGCACTGTACGTACGGGAAATATTTACCCTCAAAAGAAGGGCTCGCGGTTAATGCGCCGTGCCCTTCCAGGGCCGAGGGCAATTCCGTGCGGGCCAAAGCACCGCGCACCATTATTTCTTTTTTCTCAAAGGCCTCAATGTCTCTCGAGTCCCATTTAGTATAATTGAAATTGAAGTTAAGTTAGAACGTCCGTTTTTTTTCTTGTTTTTGCCGCGAGGTATTGGAACGAAAGTCTGACTTTACATTACATTAATTAAACTTTTTTAAATGTAAATTTTACTCGTAGTCTGCAAATTTATGCTGTACGACGTAATATTTTTGTAAAGAACGTCACAAATTTTCCATTGGCGCGGCGAGACGTGAAACCATCGTCATCCTTCGAAGCATTACTCCCTTGAATTGCTGTTTTAAAATTTTTTTTTGTTTTGTTTCTTTTTGTTTTAATCATTCGTGTTTGTATTTGACCTTCGTCGGACAAACTGTTTCTTTTTCTTTTTATAATTCGCCTTCGTATTTGACCTTCGTCGAACGAGCGGTTTCTTTTTGTTTTGGTCATTCGTGTTCGTATTTTACTTTCGTCGACCGAATTGTTTCTTTTTGTTTGAATCTTTCGTGTTCGTATTTGATTTTCGTCGATCGAACGGTTTCTTATTTGTTTTAATCATTCGTGATCGTATCTGACTTTCGTCGAACGAACTGCCGAAGGTCGATGAAAAAGTGCATATTCTCTTTTTCCGTCGCTGTACGTACGGGAACTATTTACCCCGAATAGAAGGGCTCGGAGCTATAATGTTTCGCGGCCTTCCAGTGCCGAGGGCAATTCCGTGCGGGCCAAAGCATCGCGCGCCATTACTTTTTTTCTCTCCTGATTTCGACTCTAGCCAAAACACTTGCGCATCGCGGATACCCGCACGTGTTCGCCGGATCGAGACTACGGAGAATTTTGCTATTTAAATCGCATCGGTTCGTCTCGTTGCGTGTCCGCTTTGTTGAGACGATGGAGCAAAGTCGGAGGCAGTGACGGAAACCAAGGAAATAACTTGCAGAGCGTACGCTGTAAAGATGCTTTAAGAAACGCATCGCAGCAGCTGCCATCGATGCCCAGTTTTATGTTCCGTCAGGCAGCAGCGCGAAGAGAACGGAAATTACATCAACGATAGAAAACTCGGTTACAGCTGGTTGTTCGATTTTTGTTCTCTCTGCTATCCGACGTCGTCGTCCTCCACCTCACGGTGACGTTACCGACTGAGCCGGGCGTTAACGACTGAGCAGTCACGATTGAGATCATTTTTTGTTTCTTTTCGTTTCGCTCTTACTATATTTTCGCTGAGGAATTTGAGAACTGGGAGAAAAGAAAGAGTTACTCAGTGTGCGACGCATCGCTTCGCACATAACACGAGATATTTTAGAAATATTCCCAATCTTTCAGATCGTACGAAATATTTCTGAAATAATATGGAATTAATGTTTTTAAATCTTCTGTCAAAATATACCGACGAAACGTTTCTTAAATATTTCAGAAACACACTTAATCTTTCAACACATCCGAAATACTTCTCATACATGGTGATAAAATATTTTGAAATATTTTTTATTTTATTCTAATTAAAGGCAAAAGGGCGTGTCCCGTAAATAAATAAACAAATGTAATGTTTCTATGAATGTTTCCGTGTTTATGCGGGTGTTTATATGAAAATTGTACCGGTGATGAAATCTTTCGCATTTCGCTGAAATGCTTAAAACATTTTGGAATTATTATTATGCAAAATTAATCTTTTCAGCAACATTAACATGCTTAATTTGTTTCCAGATTTTCATACCATCAAGAAGTGCTTGCAATTCCCTCTCATTTCTCTGAAATTTATGCTTATGTGAACACTATTCGCAAGGACTACCTTGCGAATAGGTATAAAAAAAATTACAGTGTTCGTTACCGACCGAGTATGTTTAACGATTTCCCGACACGGTCGTTAGCGAGCTCAATCGAGTTCTTCCTCTTGCTTGAATTACTCACACCCTCTCGTCTAACCAACCCCTATCCTCGCCATACATCCCGCCGCAGTAGTTACGTTTCTCCAATCGAGTCACGTGGATTTCTCTTCCGATTGGCAATGGCTGGCGCGTCCTCGTTAGAATCGAGTTTCGTAAATTGCCCAATTTCTCATGCTCGTCTATCACTTCGGTGCGGAAAGAGGCATGCGGCCGTTCATGCGCGCAAGAATATTGACTTTACCGACGGGTCGATGTACCCGTATTAGGAGATTGATTCATCGAGCCCACTGCCCACTGCATGCGTCTATCTATGGACCAAAATTTCACGTTTTATTTTTACACTAAAAGGTCGATACGCGTAAGAATCGTTAAGTTTTTCGTTATGTAAAGGCGGAAGGTTCGCGCACCGGCAAAAATAGATCGCTAGATTACCATTCTAATGTTTTTCTCATACTAAGTATTATTATTTAGATATACCACGCACAGTATGATTTATTGAAAATTTAATGTACGTGTGCCCATTTTTACTATCTAAATAGCAACAGCTAGTAAAAATATATTGATATTGGTGAAATCTTACCATCTATTTGTTCCGATGTATAAACCAACTACTTTTTACTATCACGAAAATAATCGTTCTTAAAAACGAGTTGTGAATTTTTGAAATTTCACTATTACTAGATAGACGGTCAACTGTTCCACTTTTCCGCCAAAAAATGAATAAAAAGCAGTAATACATTTTTTCTCCGTCTCGATCCTTGTGGTTCTTCGCAAATTTTTTGAAGCACTTAACAAACGATTTTGTCACTTATTTAACAAAATTATTATTCCGAAACTTCGTATTCCGATTTTACGAAGTTATTTTTTACTGTGTAGTTAAACAATATTTATAACACAGAGATTGGCGAAATCTTACCGTCTATTCGTCCCGGTCTATAAACGGAGTACTTTTTATTATCATGAAAATAATCATTTTTACGATAAACGAGTCATGAATTTTTTAAATTTCAACTAATTACTAGGTAGAGAGAGTGAACTACCGAGAAAAAACCGTTATACCTTTTTTCGATCTCGATCCCTTTGCTTCTTTGAAAATCTTGAAAATCATTGAAGCTTAGTCTATGTAAAGTTCACGTCGTTAAAATTGTGCATCTCGTAAACGACCGAATAAAACGTGGACAATTTTTTTTTTATTTTGTCTTTTTTTGTTATCCAACCTCATTTTCCGTCTCGAACCGTCGGCTTCTTTGAAAATCATTGAAGCACAGTCTATGTGAAGTCTACGTCGTTAAAATTGTGTATCTCGTAAACGACCGAATAAAACATGGACAATTTTTTGTTTATTTTGTCTTTTTTGTTATCCAACCTCATTTTCCGTCTCGAATCGTCGGCTTCTTTGAAAATCATTGAAGCACAGTCTATGTAAAGTCTACGTCGTAAAAATTCCGCGTATCGTAAACGACCGAATAAAACATCGACAAATTCGCGCGAAATGCTCGGAGGGTTGAGACGTCTTCGAGATTTTTTAACATTTTTTTTATTTATTTTTTTGTCAAACCTTTATTTCCGAGGTAAAATATGGTTTTTCGCTTTGAAAATGTATGTCGCTCGTGAAACGTAGAATAAAAAAAAACCGCATATAAATTGCCCCACTTACGGAGATCCCATCCCCCTCCCTCCCCTTCACCCATTATTGTCGAGTCTCTACAGCTCTCAGATTTCTTACAATTTGTCGAGTATCCCTTCATTCTATCTATGTGTGAGCTGCAATGGCCCAAAGTTTCGTATACTTCGTTTTATTTATTTTTCGTACGAATTCCTCTCAACGTAAATCTTTGCGAATTTCCATTTATACTCGACGTCTCCGGGAGAAGCTCCGCGAGACGGATAAATAACTTTTCTCGTCCTCCAACTCCGATGTAAACGGATAACTGAATTATTTTTTTCTACCTTTCATCATAACTTTTCTGAGATATCATAAAGAAAAAAAAAAAAAAAATAGTTAATAAAACTTAAAGTAATTTCCGAGTGCAAAAGCATTTCTGCACCGCCGGTGACTCCGGAATTTCGCGCCAGCCAGTTGAAAGGTGAGGCTTCCGAAGCGAAAAAAGCAGCACGACAACTATTTTTCGTATTCTCTACACACAGAAAAAAAAATGTATTTGATGGCCACCGTTTATTTGGTTTAAGTAAAATATTTATTTGTTTTAAATAAATGTTTATTTAAATTAACTAAATATTTATTTAAATTTAATTAATATTTTACTTAAATCAAATAAAATGTGGCCGTAAATACATTTTTTTTCTGGATGTATCCGTCGAACCGATAATTTTTTCCTTTTAATTATGTTATTTTATTTTGCTTCCTCATAGAGGAAGCTTTGTGATGGTGAAAAAAAAAAATTTCGAGATTTTAATGAAAACGTGTTCAGAATGTTCCAAAACATCGAAAAATCACATTTAGAAAAAATGTCCGGATGTGTGTGTGTGTGTGTGTGTGTGTGTGTGTGTGTGTGTGTGTGTGTGTGTGTGTGAATCGGAAGCGAAAAATTCAAACCGCTATAACTCGAGAACGCCTCCACGAATCCGGCTGAAATTTTGCACATAGCTTGTGTGGTTAATAGTCAACGTTTCTGTAAATTTTTGTCCAAAAATTGTCAGTTGTTTTTTTAGTACGCCATTTTTAATTTCTTCGAAAATGTCTGTACGCACTGTAGCGCTCGCAATTTTTTAGCTGTCAGGCTAAAAATGCGTACACAGATAGAATCTGATCACCCGAGGATCCCATTAAAATTTCAAGAAAATCGATCGAACCGTTTAAATTTTATGTCATTTTGAATTTTTTGAATTTCATGCATTTTTTTTTTTTTAAGACACATTTTTTTCGGATCAAATATTCATCTGTGAATAAAATAAGTGTCAGATTCGTGATCAGCGCAAAAAAATACATAGAATTACAGTCCCGGAGCGACAACTAACCAAAACGTTTACCAGGCATTTCTATAGCCAAAATTGCAAAAATGAATGATTTTAGGTATTTTTAAACAACGATTTCTTTGCTTTTCGATGGCATCGCGGAAAAACCCAGGTGCCTATCGTGATCTACAGCAAGACATACACAAGACGATAGATATGACGGAGTTGAAAAAGCTATATAAAGAGGTGTCACTTGGATTCCTCGAGTAAAAATTCACAAAAAAAAATTCACGAGCGCTCACTTCCATGTATTTTTTCGCGTCAAGCGCAGATCGGACAAAGTGAAGCGTGACGATGGAGTATTTTTTTCTCGCTGAATATGAATCGGTCAGCCGTTTTGCATAAAAGTCTAACAAGACGTTGACGGTGAAAAAAGTTGAAAATTGAAATTTTCATAGGGCTTCCTCATAAAGTTGGAAATTGAAATTTTCATATCGCTTTCTCATAATGTTCCTTCATTCGCGAAGCTTCCTCTATGAGGAAGCCAAAAATACAGACAATGCTTCCTCATAGAAGAGGCTTCGCGAATGAAGGAACATTATGAGAAAGCAATATGAAAATTTCAATTTCCAACTTTATGAGGAAGCCCTATGAAAATTTCAATTTTCAACTTTTTTTGTAAAAGTAATGTGGCGCTTGGATTTTTCGGCGCCAGGTTCATCGTCGAGTTCGTTTTTCGCGAGCTGAATAAAATAAAATAGAAAAGAAGCTTATGGTAATTTCGTCTTGTAAAAGCTATTTCTGCATCGCCAGTGATTCCGAAATTTCGCGTAAGCCAGTTGAAAGGTAAAGCTTCCCAAGCGAAATGAGCAGCTTGTTATAGTAAAAACGCGTGCGCTGCTATTTGTCGATAAATATTCTCCATATTCTCTACCAATATTCGGTAAAAGTACCAATGACCGGACACGTCCCAGTGGCCGGACAAGGCGGTGCGTGCAAGAGAGAGGGAAACACGATTCTTCATGCATGCTCAGGGACTGGGACTGCTCCCTTAAGTGTCCGGCCATTGGTACGTTTACCTTACTGGCTGTAAACATTGGACGTCTACTGACATATATATCGGCTATCGCAAGGTAGATGTCAGAAGCTACGTCGCGTCATAATATTTTTCCGCCAGCAAGATTACGGCAACGGGCTTCGAACCCGAGACCTCCCAATCCCTTGTTCTTGAGGCTAGTAAGGTAAACGCCCCAGTGACCGAACACGTCCCAGTGGCCGCGCAAAGCATGCGTGCAAGAGAGACGCAAATACGATTTTTCATGCATGTCCGGGAACTGGGACTTCGCCCTTAGATGTGCGGCCACTGGTACTTTTACCTTACTCTAATCACGTGACCAAAGTGATCGGTTTTCAACTGAGTATGTTATCCGTGTTATCCGAGTTTTCGCTTATCCGACTTACGCCTCCCTACATTACCTCGGATAAACGGGATTCTAACTGTTTACAGACGAAAACGAGTCTAGGAGCGTGGGAGTGTGCACCGAGGCGTATTATTCATACGCACGGGTTGTGTAACCTGCGCGCTGTGTGTATTTTCCCGCCGCCCGTTAATTGCGATATCCACGTTCGACGCTCCACGCTAAATTCCACGAAGATACCGTTTCGATGTGCTCCGCCGGTGGAATTAGAGACGGTACATTGAACGGTCGTTTTGCATGTCGTCCGTAGATGAGGAGCTTGTACAGGCGGCGGGGACGAAGTAGACGTCGAGGAGGAACGGCGGGGTGGGGGGGGGGGGGGGGCGGACGGAGAGCGCCGTCGACGTCGCAGCGTCGACGCGGCGACGCCGAAGCGCTCTCGCGTGCCGAGGAGGGCAAAAGCATTGCGGCCGACCGCGGCTATCGGTACTCACTTCCGCGACGGCGTCGGGCTAGCATCGAGCTTTCCATCCGGAGCGTTCGTATCAAATAACTCTGCGTGGAAAGAAAAACAAGAAAACAAAAAAAATTAGGCACGAGGGCGCGCGCGCGAGAATCGTCGCCGCGAAACGTTCGGTGAAGGCTGAAGAGGAGAATTTGTAGATCGTAAAGTTAATTGATAATTAGATGATGAGTGAATGAGTCTCTCGAGACGAGGGACGATAATACGAGGGGGAAAGCCACCGCGAGGGTGGATAAAAAAGGCCGGTGAGAGAGGCTTAAGATGCGAGGGAACAAAAAATCATCGAGCAAGGCAGTGAAGATCGTTGCTGGTGTTGCGAGGAACGAGCCAGCCCGACGACGTTCAGCGAGTATTCGTCGGACTCATTATCGCGAGGGACATCGAATGTAAGATGGGTGGTAATCAATCTACACGGAGTGTACCTACACCCGGCGAGGAAGGTAATGGACGAGGGATCGTTTTGTTTGTTTGTTTATTTACTCTGTTTGTTTTGGAGACGGGACGAAGGATTTTTCCATAATTTAGAATATTCGTGCGAATGGGTGTAGATAATTGTTTAGCGGTTTAGTTATGAGCAATTTGTACGAGTGAAAATGAGATTATGATTGCGAGTGTGGGTAGGGGAATTTCATTGGGATATAATTAATAATGTAGTAAATAAATGGGTAATTAATTGCCTTTATTTATGTTGGTGACGGGACGAAAGCTTTTTACATCATTTAGATTCGTGCGAATGCGCGTAGATAATTCTTTAGCGGTTTAGTTATGAGCAATTTGTACAAGTGAAAGTAAGATTATGATTGCGAGTGTAAGTAGGCGAATTTTATTGGGATACAATTAATAATGTAATAAATCAATGGGTAATTAATTGTCTTTGTGTATTTACTTTATTTGTATTTACTTTTTACATAATTTAGATTTGGGCGAATGCGCGTAGACAATTGTTTGGCAGTTTAGTTATGAGCAATTTCTACAAATGAAAGTAAGATTATGATTGCGAGTGTGAGTAGTGGAATTTTATTGGGATATCATTAATAATGTAATAAACAAATGGGTAATTACTTGCCTTTAACCCTTTGAAGCACGGTGTATCGGAATTATATAATATATAATATTGGAATTCGAGGAAAATGCATTAAGGGCTTACGCGACAGTAAGTGGGTTTTTGTTTCTGAGATAAATTCAGTAAAAGAAAGACTCTCTGTCCAGCCGCTTGCTTTGTCTGTGTTTCTCACTCGCACCCTGACCAATGCGGTCAGCGGCGTCCCTCTCCCGTTCCCCTCCGGCGATTTCGGCACAAACATCGTTAAGGATGCTTCACTCGTAGATTCCCAGCCAAAAGTGAGATTCAGTGAGAATTTCAACACTTCCTAATGGTATGAAAATCTGAAAAAAATCATCTGTATTAAAGGTGCCAACAACATTAATTTTGCACAATAATAATAACAAAAGTTATTAACAAATTGCTAAAAAAAATGGTTCAACCAATAATCAATAAACCTTTTTTTTCTCTTCGCGACTACAAAACTGTTGGCGCATTCGTCTCGAAACTCATCCGAATATCCGAAATTCATGCCTCTACATCGAATTTTCAAATTGTCGGAAAAACCAATGATAATGTAAGAAAATTCGGAAAAAGATCATATGAATTCTAAAGAAAGCAAGGAATCCATTTAAATTGAGACGAAAATAGTAGTCCGATTTTTTTTGCGAACAATACATTTTTTTAATCATCTGTTAACAACATGTTCTCATTATTATTGTACAAAATACAAAAAACTTGACATCATTAATACGACTGATTTTTTTCAGATTTTTTGCATATCACGAAGCACTGAAATTTCGATCGAATTAAACTCTTGGCTGCCAATATATATGTGATAAATCCTCAATAATGAACCGATATATTTGAAACTTTATACTTGAAAAAAAAGTGTATGCTTCAAAGGGTTAAAAGGGTTATGGTTCAAAGGGTTAAGAGCATGTGAACTGCCCGACCCTCCCGTGCCGAGTTGATATCTAAAACTGTAATCAACTTTTTTCACGGATGAAAAAAAAACGGCGTCTACGGTCGAACGAAAAGTGTCGTCGAATAGCTGGCATGTAATCCATCTTCGATGACACTTTTCTTTTCACCTCGGACACCACCGTTCGCGAAAAAAGTTGGTTACACTTTTTGTTACCGAACGTGGTATCTCACCTGATCTCAAGGCCGATCATCGAAAAAGCATGGACGACCCGATATACGCTGGAAAAAAAAAATGGTATGGAATTTAATTTACTGGTACTGGAAGTTTTTATGCCTGCACTGGTGTATTAAATTCCATGCACTATTGTGATGAACGATTACCGTACAACGTGCTGGGTATTAAAAACTTTAGAAGTACTTTACCTTTAATAATGTACTTTACCTTTACTATAAAAGTACTTTAAATTCAATGATTTCCTTTTATTTCACTGTAAAATTCTATCAATTGTTCTTTAAATTTAATGTACCAGTTTTTGCATTAATTAAAAACTACCAATCCGGTGTATTAAATTTACAATTTTTTTTAAACAGCGTAGTTACAGTAAAAAAATAAATTAAAAAATTGACCGATGAAAAGCATCTATGGTTAGTAACTCTTCCTTCGTATCGTTCCCACAGTGAATTTCGATCATTATGATTATACATTGAATTGAATGTACCAGTTTTTTCGTTAAAAACTGTTTTTAACACCGTATATTTGCAGTAAAAAAAAAAATAATGTAAAAGAAGCACACACCCAGTTATAAACAAGTAGTTAATTCTACGTTTACATCGTTTCAGTGAATTTCGACGATTTTCAAATTTTTCGGGCCATCGGCAAAGGCAGCCGTATAGTTACAGCAAAAAAAAATTATGTAAAAAAAGCACACAACTAGTTACAAACAGGTAGTTAACACATCGTTTCTATCGTTTCAGTGAATTTCGACCATTTTCAAATTTTGCGGGCCATCGGCAAAGGCAGCTTCGGCAAGGTGTGTAGGCCACGTGCTCTTCAACATTCGTCATTGTCCTCGATCGATATTTGTTTCTCAAATTTATTTAATCTTTTTTTCTTTCTCTCCTTATCTTTCTTTCTCTTTCTTTTTTCGTTCTCATTGATTCTACGAAGGTCTGCATCGTTCAGAAGCGCGATCGAACGGGAAACATGTACGCTATGAAATACGTTCACAAGGGCGAGTGCGCGGAGAAGGGAGCGCTGAAGAACGTTGCGAGGGAAGTCGAGATCCTATCGAAATTAGAACACCCCTGCCTCGTGAATCTCTGGTTCAGCTTTCAAGGTGAGCTTTCCTCGGATTATTTTACACTTTGTACACCGGACGGCACGAGTCACCCTCCTTATATTAAATTTCTTTATCTATGTCGGGCCGGTTTTTTTTTCACAGTTTTTTTTTTTTTTTTTTTTTTTTTTATTGTTAACTGCGGATATAGGAAACTCCGCCCGTGTCTTGAGTTTCGTTCCTTTGCCGGGGAGTTTTCTTGCCGCGTTGATATACTGAACTGACGGTCCGTGTTTTCCATTTATTTCACTTTGCGACCGGGTCGTCGCCTTTACGGCCGGGCATACCAAACTCTCGGGACGAAAGTTTAATCGCGCAAAGTTTCAACGAACGCCGGCGGCTCGAAAGGCGGTAAAGGCAACTTGAGACTTAAAAAAAAAATAGATGGATAGATTTATTTCAACGTCCACATAGCACGGAAATATTTTTGAAATACTTAGAATATATATATTTTTTTTATATTGAAAATATTTTGCCACTATTGAAAAATATTTAGAAATTTGTTTAAAAAACATTTTGAAGATATTTTTTTGTCTGCTCATAAATCTTACATTGAAATGTTCTTTAAGCATTTCAGCGTAACGTTAAAGATTGCATCGCCCGTTCAATTAGCATATACACACCCGCATAAATACGGAAACATTCGTGGAAATGTTTCGGTGAAAGATTGAGATCAAAGATATTTCAAAACATTTTATCACTGAGCTTCAGAACTATTTTAGATATTTCGGGTACTCGTACATTTGCTGAAGCTGCTAGGATTATATATTGTAGGGTAGAAAAAACTCTCGGGACGAAAATTTAATCGCCAAAGTTTCAACGAGCTCATTCGCGAGCAGCCCGAAAGGCGAAAGGCGAAAATACGAGGCAGAAACGTTCCCTAGCAACATGAGCAACCGCTCTGTTTTTACAGAACAAACCGTACAGTACCCGAAAAAATGTCGCTCGTGCCAGGACACTTTTTACCCCGTAGAAATAACCGAAAAAGTAACCGTACGGCATCTTCCGCGCATGCGCGGTTGCCGCCGCGCATGCGCCGCAGTTCAAATACCGATATTTCGACCGTTATTTCTAACGGTATAAAAAGTTACCGGAAAATACCGCAATTTTTCTTCGGTTACTTTTACAGTTGCCGAAGCTGCCAGGATCAGAAGTTTGGTGACACGATATCGATTTAATTTTTCAGACGAGGAGGATCTCTTCATGGTGTCGGATCTTCTTCTCGGCGGTGATCTGAGATACCACATACAGCAGCAAGTAATGTTCACCGAGGAGAGCGTCGTTCTCTACGTGGCCGAGATTGCTCTGGCGCTCGACTATCTTCGAAGCCACAAGATCCTTCATCGGGACATAAAACCGGACAATATTCTCTTAGACGAGGACGGTGAGTCGTTCGTCGGTGTTGTTCGCGGTAGATTCTACGCGGCTGCGCCATTCCACGCGACCGAGGCTTTTCCGGCAATGAATTTTCGTCGAAACTATCGAGGTTTGGTACCGGCATAAAAAGCCCGGTGGGATATTGACGGAGTGACACCGGGGTTGGATTTGACGGTGGCTCACAGAGAGCTCCGTCGTACAAAGCCCGCGGGGACCCGCGAGCTACGATCGACCCGACTGGTCTGAAGAACCAATACGAGTTGATACTCTCGTTTCGCGGAAAAGACGCAAAAGCGACTGCGGCACTAACGATGTAACGAGTAAAGGGATAAAACTCCACCCATCAGGGCATTCCGAGGGCCTCATTCAAAGTCCCTGCGGCTTTAAGCGGATGGAATTCTCTCGTAGAATTTATATCGCGTGCGGGCATTTATCTCTACCGCACGTGCCGCTATGCACACCGATGCTCCTCGCGCGTTTTATGCGTGTGTGCTCTAATAACACTAGGCTAAATGCGGAATCGAGGGAAACTTGCGAGCATAAAAGGACCGTTCGTTAAGGCACTAGCATAGGGATTTGGCATGAAAAAACAGGTCGATGTTCAACTTTTTTTTTAACGCGCGTATTGGAAGGTACAGGGTCGGATTTTTATACACAGTTAGTACAAAGTGTTATGAAGTTTGAGTTTTAAAAAAATTTATATTTATTGACTATTGGCAACGTATCTCAAAATCTATCCGTGCGAC
Source organism: Exephanes ischioxanthus (assembly GCA_958510785.1). NCBI lineage: Eukaryota > Metazoa > Arthropoda > Insecta > Hymenoptera > Ichneumonidae > Exephanes > Exephanes ischioxanthus. The sequence goes on from OY294025.1 coordinate 7,549,835, forward strand.
TAAGTTCAAATTCGGACCGATTTTTGATTATAACATTTTGTATCTAATGACCGGATTCAAAAGATGTTCATTTATTTGTTCATAACAAACGATTTGACTTCACTACAAATGGACTGAAAATTTGACTTCCCAATTGCGCAAAAATATGCCCGTGGATTCATCGGCACAAGCTGACGTATTTTTTTCTAAATTCTTTTTTGTCAACGTAAAGCAATAAACTTCTTCAATCTAGATCCATCTTAGTTCGCAAAAGTGTCTTCTTTAAACCAATTTTTGAAATCCGGCCACTCGATTGACTCGACTACCTTAAGATCGTCAAATTTTCTCTGCGAGCCACTGTGAATTTTCTGAAATTTTTATTTCGCGTTGCTTCTTGGTGATACAGTAGACGATCGCGTAAGTTGCACGCTCGGGAAGCAAGACGATTGAGCACGTCCGGATAAGTTGCATTTCCCACTACCTGCCTTAGTACCTGCAGTGACGATTTGATAGACAGGTAACAAAAAGGAAAACCTATTTCGTTTCACCGCAGATAGATTGAACTCCCAGTTAAGGCCGATCGAACTTACCCGGTCGTAATTTTATCCGGTCAATAAAGCTTATCCGGATGCAACTTACGCTTTTGTCTACTGTACTCTTTTCCTAGAAACCTCCATTTCTGTAAAGAGGTATATTTAATTCAAAAAAATAATAATCATAATGTCGACATAAAAAAAAAATATATAGATTTTTCATCCAAGAATGAAAAAAATTTCTGAAAGAGGTAATTCGGCTGCCTCATCGAGGGGTTGAGCGTTAACGATCATTAGCCTCATTTGCAAATTGCCCGTAACACAAAAGCCACTCGTATTGTCGTCCGCTCGTTCACTTCTCATCCGAAACATTGTACAATGCCACGGTCGGTGAGAGAGAAACGGAGAACGGCTCAGAAATTGGTCTTTGTTCTCGGTGCTCCAAAAAAAGCTGCATTACAAGCCGACATGTACATAATACAAGATGGGAAATATTTCAACGTTCGTCACGCGACTGAAAGCCAGAGCGGCTTATTTTTACATGCTTGTACACAGAAGATACGCCTATATTATTTAAGTCGCAGCCATACAGTACATACTCCGCGCGTGTTTCATGCGCCGTCTGGCAAGCGGTACGGTAGATACCTACACAGAGCTATGTTCCATATACCGGGTACTTTTTTTTTTAATAAAGCGCTGCAGCAACTAGTTTTTGTCGCCTTCGGCCACGGGTCGTGTTTGACGATTGAAATTGCTCTTGCATTATTTAGACACCCCCTGCGAGAGACGGATTCCGTACACCACCGTTCTATTTATACGCTCGCGTTATTATACAGCTTACAACAGTGTCTGCGATGGGTTTGCGAACCGGTAAATATTTTTCGAGGCTGTCTATTGAAGATGTAATTTAAAAGTTATTAAAAATTACGGGCTTTTGATTATCGATTGAGAATATTTTCTTGTAAAGAAACGGCTGTAATTCGTAAAGGGAAAAGACTATCGGATATCTGGATAGTGAATTCGTAGAGCATCTTTTGAGGAAGAGAATGAGCCGGTGAACATCAAAATCGAAAAATTGCGGATTATTCGTTGAAAAAAAACTGTACGAATGTGTAGAAAAAAATAGCACAAATCAGTTAATATTTTTACTAGTTTATTGCGATACTAGTGCGAAAAAAAATTCTATCGAGTGTGAGTGTTGCAAACACACGAGTTTAGAAAACGTTTTTCGCACGAGTATCCTACAAAATTTTATTTCTCGAGGTGCGAAAATGGAGTTTTTGCCATTGAAATAAAATTCTTTGCGATTAAATAATTGTTGTGTAGTCGAGTGCGTTGTGACTCTGACGAGCAATATTTCCACCTCCAATCGGAAGCATAATGTTCTTACGGTGGGGAAAAAAAAAGTTGGATTTTTTTCGAAACAAGACCGGCACATCGTTAGCTCCCAATTTTTCGTCGTCAGATTTCCATTATCCGAATAATCGTTAGTCCGAACTCAGCTCGAACCCAATTGATTTGGACAATCGAGGTTCTACTACACTTTATATTTATACAGTTCGATGAACTTCCAGGACACGCGCACGTTATTGTACAACTGACAATAGTGTATGCGATAGTTTTGCGCATCATTAAATATTTTTCGAGGCGGTGTATTAGGGGAGAGCGGAGCAAAATGGCACAGCGGGGCAAAACGGGATAATGAGACAAATCGCAATTTTCCAATAACTTTTGAATGGTGGCGATGGTGATACGTGGGGCAAAACGGGCTTGAAAATCCGGATGTATCGTTGGGACAAAATGGGGCATCCAAAAATGATTGGAAAATTGAGTTTTGCCCTCACTGTTCCGTTTTGCCCCGCTGCGCCGTTTCGCCCCGCTGCGCCGTTTTGCCCCGATCTCCCCTATACATTAAAGGCGTATAGTCATTAATATGTTATATAATGGGAAACGAATACAATACATCCACCGGATGTCTAACGGCGAAACGGAGCAGTTTCATTGTAGACATAGGACGAGAAATTCAAAGCCCAAATGGCTTTCGCTCGAAGCTGTCTTGGCATCTACTTCGTACTTATATAATAGTTTGATGAACTTTCGGGACACGCGCACGTCATTATACAGCTGACAATATCGACTCCGGCTCTAGCGATGGAACGCGTAAAGTGATAAAGCCGCACCCATCAAGTGTCTGCTATAGGTTCGGGCGTCGTTAATTATTTTTCGAGGACTATATTAAACGCGCATAGCCATGGAAACGGAGACAATAAATCCACCGGATATCCAAGTGCGAAACGGAGGAGTTTCGTTGTAGACATTGGACGGGGAACTTAAAGCGCAAATGGCCTTCGCGTCGAAGCTGTCTAGCATCTACTTTATACTTATGCTAGCAGCTATGTTATACTTGTATCTAGATAGCATGGAAATATTTTTGAAAGGTTTCGAAAATATATATTTTCTTAATATTGAAAATATTTTGCCAATATTAAAAAATATTTGTCAAATGTTTCAAAAACATTTGGAAAATATTTTTTGTCCGCTCATAAATCTTACATTGAAACGTTTCCAAAATGTTCTTTAAACATTCCAGCGAAATATCAAAGATTGCGTCACCCGTCCAATTTGGACACACACAACGTCCTAAACGAGGAAACAACCGTAGAAATATTTCGGTGAGACATGAAATAAAAATGTTTTTCATTATGTTTCAGAAATATTTCAGATGTGTCGAAAGATTGAATGTGTTTTTGAAATATTTAAGAAACGTCTCATGGAATATTTTGATAGATTATTTCGAAACATTATTTTCATATAATTCAGAAATATTGCGTGAGACTTCAAAGACTGAAAATTATTTCCAAAATGCTTTAAAAATATTGCGCGCTATACGGCTACTAGCATCCACTTTAAACTTACACAGTAAAATAGGTACCGACGTTTCTTGTCCACAAACGTCCACAATTCTTTTCTTGTTAATTTTACAAAAAAAATCTTGTCCATTTTACAAAAATGTCTTTAAATTTCACGATCATCTTTTGTAAAAATAACAACAAAATAATTGTGGACGTTTGTGGACAAAAGAGCTTTGTTAAACGTACAAATATTTTTTTACTGTCTATCCCATCATCTACTTTACACTTATAAATAATTCGATGAACGTTCAGGATACGCTCACGTTATAAACCAGCTTACAATGGTGTCTGCGATAGGTTTGCGCACCGTTAAATGTTCGTCGAGGCGGTACATCAAACGCGTATAGCCACGGAACCGGAGACGATACATCCATCGGATATCCAAGTGCGAAACGGAGTAGTTTCATTGTAGACATAGGACGGGAATCTCAAAGCCCAAATTGGCTTTTCCCCCGATGCTGTCCACGATGTACTTCATACTAATATAGTTTGATGAACTTTCAGGACACGCCCACGTGACGGATTTCAATATCGCGACCGTGCTGGAGGGTGAACATCTTGCGACTTCGATGTCAGGAACGAAGCCATACATAGGTGAAGGGACAAACCTCTCGGTTCGGTACACTACTACTACTACTACTGCTACTGCTACTACCCGACTATACCTAGCGCGCGTTGCATCGATTGTCGGGCAATTATGATGAAGGCAAAATATGATCTGAACAATCGAAGGCATGCCTCATTGCAATGCAGTATATTAATAAAATAATAATATTCTATATGATAATAATAATAATAATAATAATAAAATCAGATAAAATTCGTTGAAGAACCCTGGTGGAAATATTTCTCTGATAAGTTGTCTGAAGAATTTGACCGTTTGAGTGATTTTCGGAGATTTTCCAAAAATGTTCTCTGAGTTTCTCTGCTATTTGCCAAATATCTCTACGATTTTCTCGGCACAACCTCCAGCAGTCAAAATTTGTCTGAGACACTTAGAGTATTTTTCGAATAATTATGGAAAACTCTGATTTTTTTTTGTGATAAAGTACGTTGAGAGAAAATACGAGTTCTCTCTAAGATCTTCTCATTCTGTTACTCGTACCAAGAGTAGACGTTAAAAAATATATATATTTTTCGGAAATGCTATGATTTTCCTAGATAACGTTGTTTTAGAGAATTTTGGACAACTTACGTGTTCCGTGACTTGCTACAAATCGGCGAAAATTTGAGTATTCTAGATAAATGTTCGTGTGTATAGAAAATTACTAGCCAGAGATCAACAAAGTTCATGATTATTGAGAGAAGTCGACAGGGAAAAATCAGAGATTTTTCAGAACAATCGGGAATATTTGGATTCAGAAAAATCTTTGACTTTTTCTGAAAAGTGCGCAAACTTTCATAAATTCGGAGAATTTTTCAGAGAAATTTCTGATAAATTTTCCACAACTTTCAGACACATTCACAATAATATTCATCGGACATATTAAAGATTTTCAGAACAATCGGGAATATTTAGATTCAGAAAAATCTTTGACTTTTTCTGAAAAGTGCAGAAACTTTCATAAATTCAGAGAACTTTTCGGGGGAATTTCTGATAAATTTTCCGAGACTTTTACGCAAACGTTCAGACATATTGAGAGAAATATTTTCACCAGGGAAGAAATCAACGAATCAATCGAATAAGATTGCAAAATTTGATAGAGAATAAAAACTTTATTGTTCGAATCGATCAGCTCCGGAGATTTACATGTGCTCGTGCGAGGAATACTGCATCCAGGGCTACGACTACCCGGTCGACTGGTGGAGTCTCGGTGTCCTGGCGTGGGAGACGCTCGCAGGAGTTCGTCCGTACTCGCTGCATGCCGCGACCAGCCACAGGGAGGCCCTCGAGATTATCCAGGCGAGTAAATAATAAATGTAATTTAATAATCTCTCGGCGCTTATCGAAGAGCCGACGTGCCCTTTCGTGGATTCGACTCACGCAATCCCGAAAGGAATTTCGGAGCAATCCGAGCAAACAATCTCGCGGTTCATCCCTTATCTCTGTAATCACATTAGGCCGAACGACAACCGCCTTCCCGATGAATGGAAACATGAAATAATAATGTTTGTCACTATGTTTCAGGAATATTTCAGATGTATTGAAAGATTAAGAATGTTGTTGAAATATTTAACAAACGTTTCATTGGAATAATTTGATAGAATATTTTAAAACATTATATTGCATATATTTCACAAATATTTCGTAAGACTTCAAAGACCGAAAAATATTTCCAAAATGCTTTCAGAATATTGCATGCTATATAACTACTAGCATCTACTTTATACTTACACAGTAAAATAGGTACCAATGTTTCTTGTCCACAAACGTCCACAATTATTTACTTGTTAATTTTACAAAAAAAATCTTTTCCATTTCCAAAAATGTCTGTCAATTTTACGAATATTTTTTGTAAAATTAACAACAAAATAATTGTGGACGTTTGTGGACGGAAAGAAGGTTTATTAAATGTACAAATATTTTTTACTGTGTATGCCATCATCCACTTCATACTTATAAATAATTCGATGAACGTTCAGGATAAGCTCACGTTATTAAACAGGTTCATCCCTTATCTCTGTTATTGCATTAGGCCGAACGACAACCACCTTCCCGATGGAGTTCGGCGATGCGCGAGCTCCTTGACAAACTCCTCGCTCACTCGCCCGAGGAACGTGTGTCGACACTCGACGAGCTGAAGCTCATCACTATAATGGCGCGACTGGATTTCGACAGGGTTCTGAGAAAACAGATCAAGCCCGTTTTCACACCGCCCAAGGATCATCTCAATTGCGATCCGACTTTCGAACTCGAGGAGATGATAATCGAGACGAAGCCCCTTCATAAGAAGAAGAAGCGGCTTGCGAAACAGAGGTAGGGACGAGTGGGGCGCAATTAGAGACACCGAGATACCTTGGGTGTTGGGTGCATAAATAATGATTTTTTTTTGTGTTGGTCTATGAGATAGATTAGATTCCATTAGGCATAATAGAAATAATAGATAACAAGTCGTTCAGAAAGTATTAAAAATTGTGATAGGCTTTGGTGGGGCACAGTGAGACATTGCGCGATTTTTTTTCTTTTTTCTTCAATCGAATTATTTGTTATATTAATAGTGTATTACATTATTTATTATATTGGCAAGCACGTATAGACGAATGTCCATAGAGGCGAATTCTAAAGATTATTTTTTTACTACTTCATTCTGGTAACGCTTAATATTTACCAAAAAGAAAGTTACACATTGTGCCCCACCGGTGGGGTACAGTGTGGCATTCGGCAATTTTTTTTTTCCACTGGAATTATTTATTGTATATATTGATCGCAGCAAAGACATATAGAGGAACCGTCTGTAGAAGCTAATTATAAAGATTATGTGTCTACTACTTCATTTTGGTAAGGCCAAAGGTTAATATTTACCAATAAAAAAGTGTCTCACCCTGATAGGCAAGCGGCATGAAAAGTAGCAGTTGGCGCAATAATTGCGACATGTGCCGCACATGTCGCGAATATCGCGCCAATATTGCTACTTTTCATGGCGCTTGTCTATCAGGGCACTTTGCTTCACCGGTGGGGTGCAGTGAACCATTCGGGATTTTTTTTTAAATCAAATTATTTAAATAATTCGTACCTTTTCCTGTAATGATTACAGCAAAAACGTATAGAAATAGAAAATTGTCTATAGAAGACAATTATGAAGGTTATTTTTCTATTAGTTCATTCAGCTCAGACTAGTTTTCAAACAAACAAACAAAAAATAGTAGTAACACGCTATGTATGCCCCACTCTCTCCTACTTTACAATTTGTCATCGATCAGTTTCGATATGTTAACAGTCTGAAAACGTGTAATTTTTTTCGCTTTGCAGATCTCTCAGAGCCAGCGACTTGCTGCACCATCCCGAGCAGGATCAGAATTCCACGACCGGAAACGGAGGAATTTTGTCGGGTACGACGGATGCCACGAGGCTCGCCTACATCCCCGAGTACAGAGTCTACAATCGGGAGCGGGAGATGGAACGGATCGAGCGTGAAAGAAAAGAAAAACAGTGGGAAGAGGAGTTGAACACTGCCATGATGGGGGCCGAGGAGAGGTCGAGGTAAACAATCCTCAAAAAAAAATAATAATCGATTGGAATCCTTGTACGATTTTTTTTCTCTTCGCATTCCGCAGAGCGAAGCACCAACGGCACAAGCAACACGCGAGAGCCGGAAGTCGCTTGAGCATTTCGTCGGCGAGCGTCAAAGCTCGGATCGGCGGTTCTCCCCGACCGAATCGACGAAGAAGCGCTACAACCTCCTCCTCGGAGATCGATTACATCGACGCAAGTCCCGAGCCCTCCACTTCCTAAATCTGCGTTCAATTGACCTTAAATGTTTTTTATTTTTCTTATTTTTTGTTACACCTCGATACGCCGATTAAATCGCGCTGATTCGGGCCGAAATAGTAATAGTGCCGATTCCACGCCTACGAATCGATCAATTTTTACACTGAGATCCTATTTGTTACCCACATAGCACGGAAATATTTTTGAAAGGTTTCAATATTTTTTTAATATTGATAATATTTCATCAATATTAAAAATATATTTGTTAAACGTTTCTAAAACATTTTAAAAATATTGTTTTATCCGCTCATAAATCTTACATTGGAATGTTTCAGAAATGTTTCGCTGAAATGTTGTTCGCGGCATCTCAGCGAAATGTGAACGATTGCGTCACCAATCCAAATTGCATATACACACCCGCATAAATGCGGAAACATTCGTAGAGATATTTCGTTGAAACATGAAATTAAAAATATTTCAAAATATATTGTCACTACGTTTCAGAAAAATTTTAGATGTGTTAAAAGATTTAGTATCTTTCTGAACCATTCAAGAAACGTTTCGTTGAAATATTCTGATAGAATATTTAAAAATATCATTTTTATATATTTTAGAAATGTTCCGTAAAATTTGAAATATTGATAAAATTATTTAAAAATATTCCGTGCTATATGGGTAAATACGTATGGCGTAAGAAAGCAGCAGGCTATAAAAGAGTGGAGTTTTGTGACATTGGTTTGACTACGGAGTGACTTGTACTACCATGTACGATCTTTGTACACTTTGTATCTTCGCTACGTAAAGCTTGCGAAAGCCCTCTGGAGGGATCGTACGGTGCGGCAAAAAAAAATCACCCCAAGCGATTCCCCTGAGAAAGAGAGACTACGAATCCGTAACAGTGCCTGGAAAGGAGGGCCGATAAGTGGACCAAATTTAACAGCGTCGGCGACGAGAGGAGAAACATTTATAGTGTATAAATTAAAGCTGAGACGACGATGGTGAAATAACGCCTTATATATATATATCTATACATACTTATACATATATATGTATACTATAAATTAGAACTTTATCGATACGGAATCACGGAAACGAGACGGTCGGGTCACAATACGAGTAGAATTGGAGATCAAACAAAAAGATGTTGGCTACAGCACATTTACCGTTCAGCATCGACACCCGTGCTAAAAATATGGAGAAAAAATAAAATAAAAAATTCATAAAACTTTTGATGTAACTCTCGATGTCAATAAAGCGCTGTGTGATATCCCACTGACCATTATACCAATTTCGAAACTGTTGATGCCCTCGATAGAAAAATTACGAAGATGTTTGACGACGAACGTCGTATGGGTGGGTAGCGGAGATTAAGGGTTTACGCAACAGTAAATGGGTCAAACCGCATGGATATTTCATTATTTTTTTTCTCGGTAAATATACTCTTTATCGATTTAATTTTTTTAGGGTGGAAGGAGGATATATTGAAGAACATTTAGGCATTTTTTCATTCACTTTTGTTATCATGTATTTTTTTATGGGTCGGCGTTAAGAATTTTTTTTCAAGTTCCTTTGCGCTGTCCCTGATTTCAACTTGTCATTTTATCAGAAAGGACATTTTTTCAGTGTTTCTTAAGTGACATATGACGTGGTACTTTGACGAGGGAGAAAAATAGCAAAATGAAGGCCATTTGAGAAAAGTCGATTTTTAATGACCCTGAAGATATCTGCATGACATCAAATTTCATCTTTGGCAAGTCTCTATCAGTCTTTGCTTTAGGAAGGCTTTAGGAAGAATAAACAATTGTTCACTTATATAATTTTACTCTCCAAGTGAACTTCATCGAACAAAGTTTGTGCGATGCAAAATACAACCGTTGTAACTTCATGAAATTTTGTCTCATGCAGATATCTTCAGGGTCATGATTTTTGCATATTTTTCGACACTTCAATCATTTTTTTAATAATTTTTTTGTTTCTTTGAATATGAGACCGTCAAGGACTAAAGAACCTATTTAAGTATATGGGTACAAATTTTCATAAAAAGCCATTTATGAGATGTCAGGGACACCGATATTGAAAATCACGTTTTGAGAAAAACGCTTTCAAAGTTCGGTCGCGCCATTGCTCGAGCGCCCGCTACTTTCCACATGACGGTTTCTAACTTTCGTAATTTGTCGAATTTCGACATACAAATTTAACAGAATATTCTTGACACTATAAATTATTATATAAAAAAAAAATCGATATTTTATTGTGCCCTAAGCCCTTAATTAAATGAAGACCCGAAGAGACATTTTGTTGAAAGTATAGTTTATTCGTGTTGACAATTTCCTGAACGGATAAAGATACACTTGAAACTCTACATAATCGAGCAACGGGCAAAGTTTAAATGCAGCTTTGAAAATGAATAACGATAGAAACGATAGAAAAATACGTGATCGTTTTCGAATTCTCTTTGAGTTATTATTTGTTCCGTCTGTCTGCATGTGTGTGTGTGTATGTGTTTTTGTTTTTAAGCTTTCTTAATTAATCACAAAGTTAATTGTGCGAACGGTCGAGCGAGATCGGGCTCGTCCGTTTATAAGAGAGAGCAGTTTGATACGTCGCGAGAGTTAACACCCATACATAACGGTGGTTGCTCCCTCGGTTAGTTTAATTACTTCGCGAGAATAATATAACACGAAACGCCTTTGCCTAACAGTCACGCAACGTGAAACTCGATTAAATGAAAAAAAAGAATAATAATAATAATCATTATTATTATAGTTAACGGGTTAATCTCTGAAAAAAATCATAAGCACTAAACTCGGTTATACCTAATGAAAAAAAAAAAATAATAATAATAAGAGGAAAATAAAAATAACAAATTATATACGTTAATATCACAAAGTATCGCCGCTCCTTGTCACTAACGGCTTGCCCGTATATCTGAGTTTCGCACTATCCGTTTTCATTTGGCTGTCGTTTATCTTCGATACACAGCACATGGAAGCCCGAAAGGCGCGCCTCGAAGCGGCTAAAGCATCAAAATATAGATTCATTTGTTATTACAATTATATTTAGTTTTTTTTTTTGTTTTTTTTTGTTTTTTTTAGAACCATCACTATATATTTCTCGCCATTATTACGAAGAAGGAAGCCGTGTGAAAATATCTCTTCAGAAAAATATAGATAAGTTTCTCACTATTCAATACACCGGTTAAATATTACCTAACGGCAACCGAAACTCCCCTCGCGCATACTACTATGCCCGAATTTGTTCTTCTTTTTTTTCGCCAAATGCCACGAGATACGTGCAATCTTGAGTCATTCAACATAGCCCGGCTATTAATTAGCCATTAATATAATATATATATATATATTTATATCACAAGCACCGCAGAACAATGATTATCGAAGTTATTTAAATTTTTTCGTTTTTTTTTTCCTTCCATTTATCGTTTCTCAATAGTTTATCCGGTTAAGGAGCAAAAATTTGCGCGTCACGGAGCAGCAAAATATAGTTTTCTTTTCTCTGTACTATACTCATTTATATCGAAAAATAAGATATGTTTTGCGACGAAAACGTACGACGATCAATCGTCGTGCGTAAAAATTTCTATCCGAAGACTAGTATTTTCCTTTTTTTTTTTCGTGCTTCAATTTTGTTTCCACCACCGATTAGTTTATATCGCATATGTAAAATACGTCCCGAGACACAACCGAGATGGACGCGAGCTCGCGCTCTCGAGCGTACTTTCTTTCCTCCTCTCTTCGTTTCTTAAATATAATTCCCAAGAACAATTCGTAATACGTTAGCTTATTAATCGATTCGAACGGTGTATCGCGAGTATCTAAAACGCAGCCGGAGATGGCGAGTTTTCTATCGATCGAGGGTTCACAGTTGGCTAAACGGCAGTAACGTCGGTTATCTCGATTCTGGTTATCGGTTTGGCGGGCTCGACTAGGACGAATTCGTCCGCCTCGTCACCGGCCGTTTCGCCGAGTCGGAGCTGTTGCAAGTTCGCGACTATCGAGTCCACCTGCACCGGCTGATGGGGCTGCGAGTCTTTGTTTCGGAGCTTGCCGAAGTGAAGATAACAGTAGCCTCGCTGACCGTGCCATGTTATGTCGCTCGGTCGGACGCCGCGCTCGACGAGCGCCTCCTTCAAGTGTCGCACCCTAACGTCAGACTTTATGTTCGACAGTTTCAGCGAAAAGTCGATATTAGCTTTCGATCGCGGCTTCAACGATCGACGCCGACGTGGCTGCTGGTCCTTTCGAGCCTCCTCGGCAGTGTTGTCGGCGACGGACGATTCCCGATCACCGTCGCCCTTGCGCTCGCGCAGTCGGCGCTTGCGCGGCGCGCGGCCTCTTCGGCCGTCGCGCTCTTTGACGTCCTTCGGCTCTCCGTCGACGACGGCCAGAGCGTCCGTCTCCGCGACGTCGCGCCTCGGCCTCGGTCGCCTCTTGCTCTTCGTTCGCTTCACCCAACTCTTCTCGAATCTGCGCCTCTCGTCGTTCGAGTCCTCCTCCTTGAGCACGACGATCTTTCCGTCCTTCTCGTCAATCGCCTGCAACTGCTGCAGTATCTGCATAGACTTTACACGCCTCGCCGTCAGCATGTCCCAATAAATACCCGAGGGCTTCTTCAACTTGTCCTTCACGACGATCGTCTGAGTCGGCGTTACGATTATGTCAACCGGCACGTCGAACTTCTCGAAGAGACTCGCCGGCAGATCGTCGACTATCTGACAATCGTGAACCGTCGTTACGACCGTAGTGTTCTCGTCTATCGCTCCCATCTTCATCATAACGGCGAACTCCAGGTCGGCGAAACCCTCGCCCTTGCCGATCCTGTAGCCCGAACGACTCACGCACACCGCTCCGAGCACCACTAGATCCACCTTGAAGGGTTGAAATAAAAATAAAAAAATATTCGTATAAAGGTAGCTTCGAGGACTAACTGTATGCTTTTGAGCTTTTCGCTTGCTGTATTGTTTGATAAGAATCAAACAAGGCTTTTAAATTTTATAAGATTTTAATTTGTTTAATTTCTCAAAATATCCTGACTTGAAAAAAAAAATTATTAAAAATATCACGACTTTTAGATAAAATAATTGTAACTATCTCGACTTTTACAAAAAAAATTAATATAACTAGGGTAAACCGGCCAATGAATGGACAGTTGAGCAGACGAAGAAACCAATGAATAAACTTTTACGCATGTGGTCTTATGGAAAGTGTCCATTCATTGGCCCTGTCCATTCATTGGCTGGTTTAGCCTATCCCGACTTTTGCAAAAAAAATTCTTTTAAATATCCTGGCTTTTAGAAATACAATATTATGAATATCCTGACTTTTACAAAAAAAATTATTATAAATATCCTGTCTCTATCGAATGTTTAGTTATGAGGCTGAAAGTTTCAAGAAATATTTAATAACGGTCTAAAGATTAATCTGGTTAAATTTTACGCATCCGTAAAAAAAACCGAAGATACGACGGAAAAGATTGTGTCGGCGTTACCTTAATATTGGAATCCAGTCCCAGCGGCTTTCCAAATTCCCGCAGGCCAGTTCTGGTCGCAAGGTTTTTCAGCTCCTCTTTACTTGTGCCTACGCCGGGCGGCACATGTAAAAACAGTCCGGACTTGAGTCTCGGAATTGGCACGAGAATTTCCTTGTTGGCTTCCAGAGCCAACAGTCGCACGGGCTCCTGAGGTTTGTCCGGATTGATTTTTATGGTTCCGGCTCTCTTGAACTCCTCCAGTTCGGCCATTCGTTGGGCGGCCTCGGCTGCGCCCTTGAAATTAGGAATCCTGCTCTGCACGCTCAGCGGAAAGAACGCCAATTCATTTTTCGTTATGTGATCCCAGATTTTTTTTCTGAAGCTCTCCTTCGTCACCTCCTCGGCTGGAACTGAAAATTCACATAAACTTCAGAAAAAATACAGACAATTTTTCACAAGAATCTCGATAAATAGGTTAGCAAGTTTTCAGCAAAAAAAAAAAAAGACGAAAAATTATCATTCGCCAACGGATGCGGCGCCGTGTATTCGTCTACGCGAAAAAAAAATTATAAAAAAAAAAACCGCCATAACAAAAATAAAAATTACAGAAAAAAATAAACATCTTTAATAAATAAAAAAAATAAAAAATTGAAAGATAAGAGAGAATAAATCTCGAACACTCGGCGATAAGAAATGCTTTGGAGGTTTCGTGTTCGGCCCTCGCGAATTGATAAGAGAAACACGATACTCACGTTTATCTTTTATGTCGGGCATTTTGATCGTCGATGAAAACAGCAGTCACCCCCCTCCCGCGGAGAAAACGAGTGTGGCAAGGCGACGGGGAATCCAGCGATCTCGGGATCGATGCGCACAGATCTCTCTGTTAAAATTATGTATATTAACAAAAATAGACTTTTAGGGCAGCAAGGATCGTGCGCGTTCCTCCAATCCTCTTGTGGGACGTGCTGTCCCCTTCGGTTTCCTCGTTACTTAGCGCTCGTCTATCCGTACACACGCTTGTGTATATCTATATTTGCATCTCGTACCAAGCGGAGCATCCCGAACACTTGAAATTCTCTAGACTCTTCGTACTCGGTTGTTATCTTTTGTCTCGCGGCGAGTGCGAACAAACTTGCGACGACTGCGCGGATTTAATCAAACGCGATCTACGTACGATGCGACAGCTAAATTTCTCTGAGACGAAAGAACGAAAAGAAATTTTTTTGATTGCACTGAGAATCTAACGGTTTTTGTTACTTTTGGCAACTTAGACTGAGTCGTTGTAAAAAGGGAAGACAGGCGACTTTCTCTCAGCCGTTTTAATGCGTACTTAATATAAGTTAATTACATTTTAAAAGTACATGCAAGATAGATCTTACAGATGTTGGTGGGAAAACTTGCCCGAATGGTTTTGGCACGTTATTGCGATTTGCAATGACATCACACTCGGTAACGTTGGCCCTGCAAGTGTATGTATATATATATATATATATATATATATATATATATATATATATATATATATATATATATCGGACAAAAATGTGATGCTCATGTACGAGATCGCGAATGTAGCCGAAGATAGCCGAGATTTCGCGAGCGGCGATGAATTTGTTCCTCGACGTCGTGCAGGGGGCTTCGGCGATTCGTCCGATACCTCGCGAGCGAGGCCTACTGCTCTGTGCTCAGCTGTGCCGTTTGCTCAGAGTGTTCGGGTCGATCGCGAAAAATGGCTCTGCTCGTCAGGAACGTCTGCAAAACCATCTCTCAGGTAGCTAAATTTTCATTGTTACGCCCGATGTTTTTTTCGCGATCGTCAGCTTTCGTGCCAGGGACGCTCGAGTTGTAACTTCGGTAAACAATCGCCGCGGAGCAGCCGAATTTTTCAGCACGTAACTCGTAACTCGAACCGACGACGAAGGGCTGAAAAAATCGTTGTTATAAAAATATCCGAAGAGGTGGAAAAATCAACATTTTCGGGATAGAATTTTGGTTTTTGGCGAGCCAATAGCCGATGACCGATTGATAGCTTTTTACGCAAGCACTCTACCTTACCTTGTCCTGAAAACACACCAGATTCTCCGGTCACAATTATTTCTCAACTGTAGTCGACGATATATATGCTCGATATAATTTTTTTTTTTTTTTTTTTTATGAACTATCTTTTACATACAATAACGATTGCAGGCTGCTCAGAAAGGAACTGTGAGAAGTCTTCACGCCAGCGCCGTCCGTCACCAGGAGACTGTGAGTTACTTCCGCTGTATTGTGTACAAGATACGAGCAACACAAAAAAACTCTGTTCTAAAATTGATATACAACATCACAAAAGTCTTTGCGCATAAAATGATGTATTTTTTTCATGAAATTTAATTGTAGTACATTTATTTATATGAAATTTAATCGTTGTACATTTATTTATATGAATTTTAATCGTAGTACATTTATTTATATGAAATTTAATTGTACTGCAATTTTTTTATCAAGTTCAATTGTATTACATTTTTTTATGTCAAATCTAATTCCACTACATTTTTTTCACCAAACATGCTTCATTTTTAAAAAAATGTAGCCACTGCATTCGTCGTTTGCTATTGACTGACTAAAAACTATCTGTTTCCGCTCAGTTCATCGAACAAGAGGGAAAGACGAGATGCACTCTCATCCCTGGCGACGGCGTGGGTCCGGAGCTGGTCGTGTCGGTCCAGCATGTCTTCAAAGCCGCCAGCGTGCCGGTGGAGTTTGAGCCTTACTTCTTCTCCGAAGTTAATCCAACTTTGAGCGCCCCGCTGGACCAGGTTTCCAGCAGCATCGCCAGAAATCGCGTTTGTCTGAAGGTAAAAAAAGAAAGAATTTAAAAGCGTAATTTTTATTATTCTGTATTAATGAAAGTAAATAAATCTACAAAATGTGCAGGGTATTCTCGCGACTCCCGATCACTCGCACACGGGCGAGCTTCAAACGCTGAACATGAAGCTGAGAAAGGACTTGGATCTCTATTCGAACGTCGTTCACGTTAAATCGTTGCCGGGCGTAAAGTCGCGTCACCAGAACGTCGATTGCGTTATAATAAGAGAGCAAACTGAGGGCGAGTACTCGGCTTTGGAGCACGAATGCGTAACCGGCCTGGTTGAGTGCTTGAAGATCGTTACGCGAGTCAAGTCACAGAGAATCGCAAAGTTCGCGTTCGACTACGCCGTTAAAAATAATCGCAAGAAGGTCACTTGCGTTCACAAAGCCAACATCATGAAGCTCGGCGATGGTCTCTTCCTTCAGTCGTGTCAAGAAATCGCCAAACTTTATCCCAAGTAAAAATCCATTGATATTACGAACTGCACGACCGATCGATCGATCGATCGTTCTCCACGTGTTTCACGATATTTATATATTTCTTATTTTCCCAAGTGCAGAATACAGTTCGAGCCGATGATCGTAGACAATTGTACAATGCAGATGGTCTCGAATCCCCATCAGTTCGATGTAATGGTAATGCCGAATTTGTACGGTAACATCGTCGACAATCTCGCCTCCGGATTGGTCGGCGGAGCTGGCGTCGTTGCCGGAGCGAGTTACAGCGCCGATTGTGTTGTCTTTGAACCGGTGAGATTGCTTAAAAAAAATATTACGAAACATTCAAGAAAAATGATGGTTGTTTAAGGACATGTGAAGCGACTCAGTCGGTAACCAAAATCTGTAATTAATGCGATTCAGAGACCGTAGACTTTTCGGGAAAAAGCAAAGCATCAGCAGATGTACTATTTAATACCGCATCCGATGATGCTTTCGTTTTATTCGAAATGTCAAACGGTTTTTAATGCCATTAATGCGAAAAATGCATATATTTCTCTCGCACGCACATGTCGCGTGGTACACCTTTCACATGACCTTAAGGGGATGCCCAGTTTTTAACGGCTTACTTACCGTTTTTACCGACGGAACTAGGCGATTTCTTAGTTTCCATTTAGAATTGTTAATACGCCACGCAAATATTTCAAATCGTGCAGGACTATAATATTGACATAAATGCTTCGGCGTGCAGATGAATTTTGATTAACAACGTACAGGGAATCAAGAGAATCGAATATTACAGTTTGCGATAAGGCATGAATGTAGTGTTGCGGTTGACGCAATCGGTGGCTCCGCATCGTACCCTACACTACATTCATACGCTTTTTATCGGATCTGATTACTTGTCACAAGTGAACAGTAAACCTAAACGAAGCGGTTATGGCTAGTATTACAGTCCTGAAATATTTGAAGCATATGCGTAGCATATTAATAATGTTAAGTCGATTCTACGAAACCACCTCATTCCGTCGGTAAAACAGGAAGATCCAGCAGCTCCTTAAGGGCATGTGATACATACGTATCGATGCTCCGATGGTAACAAATCGCTTTCTCTATTTTCTCCGTGATGGTCGATTCTTCGACCAAAATCAAATTAGGTTTTTGTAGTCACTAGATATAAGTATGAAAACCTAATTTGCTTTTGCTCGTCGTATCAATCGTTTTGGAGAAAACAGGGATGGCGATTTGTTACCGACTGAGTCTGTATCACATGCCCTTAAGAAAAAGTTTGTCGCACGAGTATCGTACATAATTTTATTTCACTAGTGTGAGAATGGGGGTTTTATGCATGCCGAAGAGTGCGTAAAACTGCCATTTTCGCACCGAGTGCCATAAAAAACATAAAATGTTCGAGAAAAATGATTATGTTTAAGATTGTAACGCAACGATAATATATATTTTCTGTCTCTTCAAAGGGTGCGAGACACACGTACTCCGAGGCCGTTGGCAAGAACGTCGCGAATCCCACGGCGATGTTGCTCTGCAGCGTTAAGCTTCTCAATCACTTGAACATGCGTCGTTACGCCGAACAGATACGAGACGCTTTGAACCGTGTCCTCAACGACGGCAAAGTTCTTACCAAAGATTTGGGCGGTCAAAGCTCAACGACTGACTTTACTCAGGCGGTTATCAACAGCCTCCGTTAAATCCATGTTCTGCAACACGATCGTCATACCTGCAAAAAAAAAAAGAAACGGAGGAACAACCCAACGTAGGAGAATCTAGCCCCAAGCGATCTTGTAATCTAGCGATACCGATGTCCTGTACGTTCCAGCTCACGGGCACATTCACCCAAGAGTCGCAATTCTTGTAACTTTGGCAAGCAACAAAGTAACAGAAATACGAAACTCCGTTGTCGTCGGGTGTGATTGCGATCGCGAATCTTTTACCAGCATGACTAAAACTGTTCGGCGGAAGTAAAATTCAATCCTCCGTTGTATCATAGTTCATTGTAATATACGTAAATTGTAAAAATAAATTATGCCAGTGAAATGTCCCGTTCATATAATCGTGTATTACCCTAAGATCAGCATATATCGCGCAGCTAAAATCAGATTTGGTGACGATAAACATAGAAACTACGCAAACTGCAGTTTCAGACATGCGAAACATCTGATAAATTTCACGTATTTTTATTAACTGTAAACTAGACTATTGCGCGATTTGGCGTTTTTCGTAATTATAATGTGACTGCGCATGCGCACGGTCGTTTTCCACTACAAATTCTTACCAAAAAATGCCCGCGCGCATGCGCGATTATGTTATGAATGATACGAAAAACGCCAAATCGAAAGTAGTGCGCTGGGGATTTCGTAAGCTGGGTTTTGTGTTGGCAATGGGACTTGATTCGCATTCGGGTCATAATATTCGGGCACTGGTGCGGATGTCAGAGAGAAAAGCTAGTTACACGGGTACGATTTCCGAACGGCCCAGCTGTTTCCTCTCCGCCGTTCGGCGCGCCGGACTGTCAAACACCAAAATGTTGCCATCTCAACGATGTCTATTGTGATTAATTATCGTGACAATACCAGCTACATTGTTGCCCAAAGTTTGTAAAATTTTCAACAAAACCAAACGAAAGAAACGAAGAAAATCGGAAGCCGAATTTTCGTTAAAAATGCAAATTAGCTTTCGAACACAATAGAAAAAAAGGAAAAAAAAATGGTTGTAGAAGACTCCACGTTGTCGTTGATATGTCAAGAGATCGTGAAAAATCATCTTCAAGTCACTGCTATCATACAGGTACGCTCGACCTATGCGGTTTTCGTGTATAACCTCAATTATTCGTTATTCGATAAACCTATATCTATATATATATCAGCGCTGGACAAAGTACCAAAAAATACTTCACGTCCAATGTACAAAGTATCTCAACTACTTGAATTATTAAGTACTTTTTGTAGTTGAATAATCAAGTACTTTTTGTACTTGAATTACCAAGTACTTTTTGTACTTGAATTACCAAGTACTTTTTATACTTGAATTACCAAGTACTTTTTGTACTTGAATTACCAAGTACTTTTTGTAATTTGTTTACCAAGTACTTTCTGTACTTCAATTACTAAGTACTTTTTTATTTGAATTACCAAGTACTTATTGTACTTGAATCAAGTACATCTGGGCTTTACCTGGCAAGTGTTATCTGGGCTTTAAAACAAAAGGTCCAAAGTATGTTGTGCATAGCATCCTTATGTATTACGATTTTGCGCATAGCTTTCTTCATGAGAAACTTCATTGATCAATTTTTGCTTCCTGATTTTTTTTTCAACGATTTTTTTTTATATTAAAAAAAAACACTAAAATGGGAAGGAAACCCTTCGTCATCTCTTTTATACAATTTAAAAAAAAAGTTCTTGTTAAAAATATACTTATTCAAAAGATTAGATAGATAATCATATATTAATAGAAACAGGATGTTTCTACTAATATATGATTTCTATGCTACTCATTGATTATCTGCAATGCAAGCGTATTCTCACAAAGTACTAAAAAGTACTTGAGTACTTTAAATACATACTTGAAGTACCAAACAAGTACCCGGTACTTCAAGTACTGCCCAGCTCCAATATATTATTATTATTATCA
This sequence comes from Exephanes ischioxanthus, assembly GCA_958510785.1. Lineage (NCBI taxonomy): Eukaryota > Metazoa > Arthropoda > Insecta > Hymenoptera > Ichneumonidae > Exephanes > Exephanes ischioxanthus. The sequence goes on from OY294025.1 coordinate 7,570,048, forward strand.
TTATCATTATTATTATTATTATTATTATTATTATTATTATTATTATTATTATTATTATTATTATTATTATTATTATTATTATTATTATTATTGTTGTTACTTACAAAAAATAAGTTTTCACTTTTTACATTTGCTTCCATATAATATTCTTCACGTAAAAATATATAAAGCATATATGTACACTTTTATTCATTCCAGGACATTCAAAAATGCGTGGGACCTTTGGAGGTCCTGCACGATCTAAATACCGATGGCAGATCGAAGATAGTAGCCCTGAAAGACAGTATAAATCGTCTGGTAGCTCTGGCTGAGACTGAGATAGACGAAAGGAAGAAATCGGAGTTGATGTCCAGAGTGGAGAGTCATAGAGGTCAGCTGACTGTCGCACTGGCCGCGTTTCGCAAGGCCAACGTAGTGAGCGCCTGCGTGATAGACAAACTGGCCAGGGAGGAATTGACATCCGTACGCGAGGAGGATCAAAACGCGGTGCGAAAGAGAAGAGACAAGAAGCATCTGTCCGAGACCTCGAGCAAAGTGACCGACAGGCTTTTGAGCATATCGAGGCACTTGGCCGAAACAACTCAGAGAAGCGTTGATACGCTGGACACACTGAGTCAGCATGAAATATTTTATTATATGAAACCCTTAATTTTTTGAGAAAAGTATTTATAGACGATTTTTCCGAGGGTTTTACACGAACGATGTTATTTTCGTTTCAGTAACGTCATTGGAAAAATTTAATTAAAAAAAATATTTATAGACGTTTTTTCCGAGGGATTTACATAAACGATGTTACTTTCGTTTCAGTAACGTCATTGGAAAAATTTAATTTAAAAAATATATTTATAGACGATTTTTCCGATGAATTTACATGAACAGCGTTATTTTCGTTTCCGTAACGTCATCGGAAAAATTTAATTAAAAAATATATATTTATAGACGATTCTTCCAATGGATTTACATAAACGACGTCGTTTCAGTAACATTGTCGTTTCAGTAACATTATAGACAAAATCTAATTAAGAGAAAATATATTTATACACATTTTTTCCGAGGGATTTACATAAACGATGTTACTTTCGTTTCAGTAACGTCATCGGACAAGGTGTACAGCACGAAGGACGAGCTAGAGCACCAGCAGCAAGCCATAGTCCAGTCCGGAAAGCTTCTGGGCAAATACGGCCGACGCGAGGTCACCGACAAGGCTCTGTTGGTCCTCGCGTTTGCATTTTTCCTCGCTTGCGTTTTTTACATACTGCAGAAGAGACTATGGTGAGGGAGTGGAAAACTTGTACCGGAAAATTGTCCAACACGAGAGACAACGACACGTTGCTACCGTTCAGCGCCAGAAGCAATGATCGAACGCGTCGAGTTGCGCGCGCACGACCGTGTCCTGTAAAGAAGAAAAAAACACGCATGAAAATTATTGACTGCCGAACGATGAAGTTGAAGAATACACGAGAGGCTTACATTTTTACAAGACATAAAAAACTCATCTCTCGAGATTACACCGTCCCCGTTCAAATCCATCTTTTCGAATAATCTCTCGACGTGTTTGTTTGCCGCGCTTTTCACGGATCGGTCGCTCTGGATCATTTCGTAAACGGACGAAACGATCGAGAGCATTTCCGCTCGAGTTATCAGACCGTCTCCGTTCGCGTCGTACAACCTGACGAATAAACGGAAGTGTAAATTATTTCTATGGGAAAAATAGAAAACAGAAAAAGGCTTCGTGGTTTTTTTTTAAACACTCACCCAAATATCCAGGATAACTTTTGGTCGGCGTCGCCCTTGACTATGCATGTCAATCCCGCGATGAGATCGCCGAAACTCACTATACCGTCTTTGTCATTGTCGAATCGATTAAAAACTATCTGGGCGTATTTTGTGGAATCACCGAGAGGGAATAGCTTCGCGTAAGCCGGCTTCAGATCGTTCGTCGTTACCGCTCCGCCGGGACAGTGTTGCTTGAAGTCGCGATACAACTTCCGTATTTCTTCCCTCGAAAATCCGGTCCGATCGCTCAACGAACTCAAACGCTCGGGCGTTATTCGCAGCGGTTGCTCGTCGTCCGCCTCGTAATCGTCTGGTAATTAACAAAAATTACACATTAATTATTTCTCCTCTGGTAATTACATTGCAAAAAAAAATTGGTATGTAATGTAATGTAAACGAATTCGAGGTTTTTACGAAAAAAACTGGTATATTAAATTTCGATTGGGATGAAAAATATTAATTGTTTACTGAACATCAGTTCAGTGTATTAAAAACATTGGAAATACTCTATTTCCAATAATTTACTCTAATTTTTATTATAAAAGTACTTTAGGTATTATAATTTACTTTAATTTCAATGAAAAATTGTATTCACTTTTTATCACAATTGTACATTAAATTTGAAGTAAAATTGTGATAAAAAATGAATGAACTTTTACAGTGAAATTAAAGTAGATCATTGGATTTAAAGTACTTCTATGGTAAAATTAAAGTAAAGTATTTCTAAAATTTTTAATATATTGTACGTTAATTTTTCATCACAATTCTACATCAAATTTCATACGAATTTTTTTTGAAACTGTCGCAAATGAAAAAAATCGAACACACCTGTGGTCATCTTTTGGATACTTCTTGTTACTCGGTTGATGCCGCGTTGCATTTTTCGCGAAATGCCCAAGGTCCGACTGCCGCCGACCGGGCGCTTTCCCGGTGTTTCGTAATTCGACATCTGTCTCGGCGCAACGATACAAGCCTCGTTGCAAGATTGACGAGCGAGCGAGAATAAACCGGGTCGATCGCAGGCTCGATTTTAGCGGTGATTCAAGTTCAATGTAAACGAATTTATCGAACGAACGATAACTTTTTTTTTCCCTTAAAGAAAATTGAGCAGATATAAGCTTCTTTTAATGTCTTACGGAAGGTTCATTCCCCATTGATTTTTAGTAACGCAGTATATGCGTCGCGAAGAGCAACGGTATTATTAAATGAACGAAAGGTTCGTCGAAGCTACGAGTGTACGATTTATCGAGCTCGCGATGACTGCAATATACAGACTAACTTGTGCGCCGGGCCGTGTTCCATAGGAACTCCGGATGGTCGGAGGCGGAACGAGAGACGCGGCCGGCTTCCAAAAAAAGCCTAGCACCTTAAAATATTTGGACGATTAGACGCGCCCGTAGATCATGAAGTATGTCGAGTATGATATACAAAATCGCGGCTTTCCATTTTCAACTCGTTGACGCTACGAACTTGACCTAATTCTTGTAATATGCTAAATTGATCGCTGAAACTCGGTTTGATCGTTAACATAGTCACCGTGTTCAATAGCGCTTCCAGAAAAAGCTTAGCTTCTCGAAATATTCGGACGATTCGACGCGCCGGAGAACCACGAAGCATCTGGAATAACTATACGGCCGCTCCGCATTTTATATATACTTCTATATATAAAATGGAAAGCCGTGATTTTGTTTATTGATACAAAATCACGGCTTTCCATTTTCAACTCATTGACGTGACAATCTTGACCTGATATTTCTAATAATATGCTAAATTAACCGCTCAAGATTAAATCGTTATTACAGGAATCGTGTTCCATAGCGCTTCGAGAAAAAGTCTAGAGCCTCAAAATGTTTTGTCAATGAAGTATGAAGTATGTCGAGAATAATATACAAAATCACGGCTTTCCCTTTTTCAACTCCTTGGCGCAACAAACTTGACGTAATTTTTCTAATAATATGCTAAATTGACTCGATTAGATCGTGGAAAGACGAGTAATAACAGTCGGATAAAAATAACTGTATGTCGGCAGTCACGAGTTTGTATAAGAACATTTATTAATACCGCTTACGAACTATACGTATAGCCTTTGGAGAGTTCTCGTTTCGGAGAAGGGACTAAACGTTTTGATACAACTAGTAAAAATTTATGCGATATCGGTCCCGCGTATGGTAAGCACGTTTACTCGTAGCGCGCTTCGATCTCGAAGAGCTCGAAGCGTCGAAACTTTGGTTTCTCGTCGATCCAACGACGGCGACGAGACCGCTGATTCACTCGAGTATCAACTTCGCCTTGTTACCATTTACTTCCCTCGTGAGACCGTGGCGAAGCGCTAATTCTCGCTTTACACTGGCGAAAAGAATGTCCGTCAGCAAGAATATTTGAGCTATCGCGAACGCAAGTGTAACGCCGAAGTAGAAATTCGCATTGGCCGATCTCGCGTATATCCACTGATGCCAGACGGTCGGCGCGAAGACCGTGCAGAACAGCATGAAGCAACCCACGATGAATCCCTGCTGCATATCTGAACGAGAAGAATCATTATTTACTCAGTTATTAATTTTAATTATTTAATTAATTTAATTTATTGATTTTAATTATTGTAATTATATTTCATTTAAAGGCTTACGCCATAGTAAGAATTCGTTTTTTTTTCTAATAGTTTATGGTGTAAAGAATATTCGGTTAAATTTTGATGTCGAAATTCAACAAATTACGAAAGTTAGGGACCTTTATGTGGAACCGGAAAAAAAATTACGAAATGTGCATGCGTTTTTACCCATTTACTGTGGTCTGAGCCCTTAATATATTTAATATATTGAATTAATTTCAAGTAGTTTTTTAGTATTATTATTACAGATAGATAGAATCGTACAGAATGAAAAAATTGTGCTGTACTCACGTTGGAACAAGTGTTTCCACAGTGGCAAAAGAGCCATGTAGAAGCCAACATCGCCGAGGCACGGATAAGACTTGAAGATCGCACCGATCGCCAGATACGAGAAAGCGAGCAGCATAGGATCGCGTCGAAGTCTCAGTGCCAGCGGTATGATGTACAGCAGTCCGACGTTAATTTGAAAGGATGCTATGAAGAGCCATCTGAAGTGCTCGAACATTTCGGTGAAGAAGTACCAATAGAGTCCGATGTTGGGTCGCAAATCGGGAACGGTCAGAATGAAACCGACCGTGTTACCGATAAAACTCCAACTGTTCATTATTCTATAAGACGCGTAAAAAAGGCACGCCAGCATAGCGCAAAACATCGTCGTCATCTTAGCGACGACGGCCAATCTGGCTCTTCCCGTTTTTTCACGAGCCACGTAAATCGTCGCTGGCACCATCAGCGACACCGGATAAAGTCCTTGAAGCGTTAAAAGGGCGATCAGCAAACAGCTGAAGAACATCGAGCGCCTCGTCATCGAATAGAGAGTTGCCGAGTAGAGAAGATTCGTGAAAACTGTTGTCGTCAATCCCACGCAATTGAGGACTATGTAGGGATTGAAGAGGTAAGCGGCCGGCACGTAGACGACCGACGCAGCGGCGGTCGCGGAGATCGGCGTGAAGGAAGAGTCGTCCGGCTCGTCGGGTTTGCGCTCCTTCTTCTCCTTCTTCTCCTTCTCCTCCCTGGCAGCCTGCAATAAATTAACGACATAAGATGCGATAATACAACGTTGATGGAAATGCAGTGAAAATCATTTGTCTCAAACACAAGAGTTGCTTTGACTTGGCGTTTTTTCGTTATGTTACGTTTCGGAAGAATTTTATTTATTCGGAAGAATTTCGACGTAGCAAAAAGACCTCTGGTATGACAAAGTGATCGAAATGGGTTACATGGAAAAGTCGAATAATTCGATGCGAATCGAATACTGATATTCGATGAGAAGTTTCAAATCGAATATTCGATCTATGTAAGTGTACTTGTTAAACTTAGATACATCGTTCAGAATGATAATTATAAGCTATCCATAAGCTAACTATAAGGTGCTTACTATAAGTTACTACTTTTTCTGAAAAATGCAAAAACTTGAAAAATTCTGAGGACTTTACAGATAAATTTCTGATAAATTATCCGATACTTTCAAATTTTCAGACACATTCAGAGAAATAATTTCACCAGGGTAACAATTTTTTTTGCGCTACGGTCGCTTTATAACAACAAAAACACCTAAGATCCATGAGTGAAGCACTCAAAACTAACGAATATACTAAAAAAAATTGGGAAAATTAGCGGTCACCGGCGTTGCAACGCCAACTGTCAATAAAGAAGAAATCCTACGAGGTAACAAAAAGTAAAAAATTCAACAAAATACCATTCAGTGAACTTTTCGCTGTGCCTGATTAATTAATTTACCTGCTCGGCGATGTAAAGCTCCGCGGTAGCTGCGAGAAACCAGGCCGTAGCGAGGTCCGCGACAATGAAGACGATACGCAGCGACCATAGCGACAGAAATTCGAGCATATAAGTGAAAACGAGAAGACCGATCGGTGTCTCGTGAAACAGATCGCCGCTGTAAGGATCGATGCCGAAGTTTCTCAGGTAAACGCCCTCCGTCACTAAAGGCAAAAAAAAGAAAAAAATAATTATATTGGTTCAGCAGCGGCGAAGAGATTTTTAAGTTCTACCTCTCTTCCACGAATTCAGCGCGGTGGATACCTCGACGCGATCGCTGATGATCTTTTGAAATTCCGAATTCATCAGCAACGGTCTTATCGCACCTGCGAGAGCGCAGTAGAACAATCGTCTACCCGTCATCGTTGTTTACACGGATTATTAACCTCCACCCGGTATTCCGGAAGTTTCATTAATTCGATCTTTCAGACTCTCTCACGCGAGTCACAATTCCATAACTTCGGAATACAAAACTCCGTCATCGACTCGGCACACCGAACCGCTTCGAACCTTCTTCGCTTATATATATTTTTTTTCTTGGGTGTGATGAAGCAGTTGAATCTCACTGTTTTCGCGAACAGCCGAACGAGCCTTTTCGAGGTTACGGCGACAGTCAGCTGTGGATCACACGGCGATCTTGAAACTTACTCCGAAAAAATACCAAACTCCCTCGGTGCAGCTCGCTATTTAATCAGAATCGCCGATCGAGGTATTTGATATTAATATTGATGTTAATTTATCAACGGATTGCTCCGTTTACGGATAAACGAAAATAGAACATTTCGATAGCTGTAAGACTTAGCATGTAATCGCATGTGCTCTCTCTTGGCTTCAGAACACGAAATGAAATTGATAACGATCATTGCAATGAATGAATTTAGTCATAAAAATTATGCTGTACATTTTTTTTTCTTCTGACAAACATCGATTTCGTAATTTATTTTATTCTTTTCATGTAACCTCAACGATCTCGGGGTTATTTGTTTGTTTGCAGAATTACATTTTGATCGATGGCGAGGCTACGGGGGAGTACCAACAAATTTCTAGTTCCGATATTCGTCGGAACTATTCTGCTCGCTTTGTATCCGATTGCGATCCGGCCGATGATAAGCACGGAGTCTTACAGTGAGATAACATTTTTTTTTAATCTCTTTGTTTCATCAACAATCCGCTAAAACATTTTCATTATTAAAATTATTTCAGAGACGATCAGGGAGAGAACACAGTCTCAAATTCGGGAGGACAAACGTCTCTGAGGGACGAGCCATGTTGACGAAACGGCGGCATTTTTTTCGTTGCCCGCATTGATTTTCGTTTGTTTTGTTGAAGCGCGCTTTATAGACGTTTTTTTAGTAGATAGAAATATAATTACGTTCGAAATGTACATAGCTCAAGCGGTCGTTGTTTATTAAATAAATGCTTCCTACTCGTCACGTAAACTGTACATTTTATACTTTTATTTATTATTTATAATACCTCAAAAAGATATTATCAAAACCTTTGAAAAATATTTCCGTGCTATGTGGGTAAGAAATTTTATTTCTTTGACTTGCTGCGGCTTCGGACCGGTCTAATTTTTTAATTATTTTCTTTTGGTTTTTAATTAAGAGGCTCAATTACGTGTCGACTCTGGCCGAAAGATATTTATTTTGACTCTGATTAAATCTTTTTCTAACATAGATACATGTCAATATATTTTTAACTTATATTACTCAATTCCTCATCATTCATGTCTTTATCGTAGTTTACCCGTTTATTTTTGTTGTGATATCGCACAGCAAGTTAAAGAAATACGTTTTCTCATCGATTACGGCCTTCGACAATTATATTTATAGGAACAATTCATGGAAACTATAGTGCTCGCGTTGTATCCGATTGCGATCCAGCCAATGATAAATGCGGATTATTACAGTAAGATAACAATTTTTTTTTAGTATAACTTTTTATTTCATCAACAATCCGCTGCTTCAATCGTCGTAATTAAAATATTTCTTTCACAGGCGATCAGAAAGAGCACAAAGTCTAAAACTCGGGAGTTGAAAATTCGTTTTGTTGAATCGCTCTTTATAGACGTTTTTTAGTAGATAAAAATATAATTACGTTCGAAATATACATAGATCAAGAGGTCGTTGCGTATCAAATAAATGCTTCCTACTCGTTACATAAACTGTACATTTTATATACATAAAAAAAAACAAAAAAGAAAACACTCCTACACCTCAAAAATCATCGTCGTCGCAGACGTCGAGAAAAACATCGAAAGCTTCTCTATTGCAGTTCCCATCCGCCGTGAATACGTATTTGTGAAACGTACCGTCCATGCAAACGGCTGTAAGAACGAAACAAAAAGAAAAGAAAATAAGGAGTTAGTATCGGAAATGTTTTTTTACGAAAATTGGCTGAAGTTGATAAAAAAAATTCTGTACCTATGACGGAGCTTCTCGATCCGAATGCACAGACGCAAGCACACTCCGGCGGAACGGTGAATGTCGCCAGGGCCCATTGACTCTCGACGTAATTTCCGAGGAATCCCATCTTGGAAAATCTAACAATCGTTCAAACGCCGATAAGTTTTCATTTTCGTCTCACGCGCTCTTCCCTGATCTGGCGAGTCTCTGGAGCGAGGAAGAACTCCCTCCATGGGACTTGCGTAACAAATTAAACACAATCGACATTAATTCATTCGTTAATTCAACGTACGTGGATCTACGGTTGAGATGCGTGTCTTTTAGGGCGAATATGTGTACGGTTCCCTTGTCGCTGGAGGCGCATAGGAACTCCGAATCTCTGCTGAACGTTATGCTGAAAATCAAGAATCAAGAATCAAGAATCAAGAATCAAGAATCAAGAATCGAGAATCGAGAATCAGGAATCAGGAATCAGGAATCAGGAATCAGGAATCAGGAATCAGGAATCAAGAATCAAGAATCAGGAATCAGGAATCAGGAATCAAGAATCAAGAATCAAGAATCAAGAATCAAGAATCAAGAATCAAGAATCAAGAATCAGATTATTCTGTGAGCGTGCTCACCAATAGAGCGTTGCCGGATCGGCTCCTCTCCGCAGCTCGACGAGCAAGTGTCTGCGAAATCCGTCCCAAACGCGAACGAGAGTTCCTTGCGCTGAAGCGGTCGCCACCATGGTTCCGCTCGCGTTCACAGCCAGACAGGCAAGAGCTCCCTGTTTGCCACAAGATTAATCGTAATTTTTTTTTTTAACTTCTGACACAATTGAGATTTTCAAAATTGTAACAAACTTGATGAGCTGCCAAGGTGGAAGGTGCGCTGGAACTGCCGGCTTCCGTCGCCCCGAGATCTACCAATTGCACGCTTCCAAGTTTGTGCCCCGGAAACGCGAGCAGCTGCTTGTGAGCGGTCGCGAGAGTCGCGACTTCTACCAGCCCTTTGGGATTGTCTCTCGTCTCCAGGGTCAATAACCTTCTCGTCGGCATTGGAAAGGAGAATACATGGATCTCTCTCTGCAGGGCGACGATCAGTCTGCAATTAAAAAAAAATGAAATTGCTGTAAGCGCACACTTGCGCGGACACGCATTGGGACATTTGTTTAGAGCATAATTTTAAGCCGTTTCGGATCATTCTCAACGAATTTATGTATAGTTTGATATCCCGAAATCGAGTTTTTTTTTCATGAAAGCGGAGCTCCCTCCGCGAGGAAGCGAAATTGCTGCAAACCCAGATTGTTGAGATTTTTTTAAATCCAGAAATTATCTTCCTAAATGATTTTATATTATAATGCTGATTTTTTTTTTATATAGGAAAGACGCTGAAGCTGCGATCATGAAAACAAAGTTCCTTTTTCCTTGAAAACAGCACACTGAGAAACCAAAACGTGAGGATAAAAATCCTCTCCTTCTGTTTCACGTAAACAGAACTTTCTCCATGAGGAAGGAAAATTGCTGCAAGCTCAGATAATTATAAGATTTTTTTAATCCTTAAATTATCTTTCCAAATGAGAATTTCGGATTTTTTTTTAACGTATCAATGACTTTTAAACTACAAAATTTTTTTTTTTCTTGCAAACAAGGCACTGAGATTAACCAAAATGAGAGGAGAAAAACCCTACTTGTCTCTCCGCAGTCTCACAGCTTTAATGGGACTGGTGAATGTGATCTCCATGACAAATTTCTTGGCCAAGTCGTCGTAAATGAGTACAGTGTTGTCTGCAAATTTTGGCCTGGTTCCCCCGGCCACGACGGCTATGACGTTGGTTCTCCAGAGCATTTCGCCGATGGAAACGCTTCCCAGTAGGTCATTCTCGAAGTGTGCTTTCTCCACAAGCGGTTCGACATTGTATATCCTCAATCCCGACTCCATGCAACACGTGAAGCATCCTGAAAAAAAAACAATACAATTTTTTTTCCCCTCATACGAACGATCGAGTAGCGTGTTTGAGTTTAATCGGTAATGGAAAAAGAGTAAAAATTCGACCAACCAAAGAACTGCGTCAACGATAGCAACGTGCGTTGAATTTTGTTTATTTATTTATTTATTTATTTATTTATTTATTTATTTATTTATTTATTTACTTACAGTAGTAGACAGGAAAATCCCTTTTCACATTTTAACAAGTCATTAAATGTTTTCCGTTTATGTATAAAAAAAAAAATATCACACTTTGTGCGCTAAAAAGAAAATAGTTATTTGGGGTAGAAAACAAAGCGTTGCCTATTAAATTGCTAAATTACTTTTTATTATTTTTTTTTTTTCGTTACGAAACCGATTCTCTTACCTTGATCCTGATTGAATCGCAGGCTCAGAATACCTCGTGCCCCAGCCATCTTATCGAGAATGTTTTGTTTCCTCGGACGAGTCACCCGATGTTCCGAGTACGACGCGCTTTAGATTGGATCCTCGCTTTGTTTACTGTTTATACATCTCCCGTTTCGTAGAAGGGCCACATGGACGTGTGTTGTCCTGCGTCGTCGCTCCGCGAGGTCGTATCGCCGCGGTACAGGTCGTAGGCATAACGTTGCGCTTCTCGCGAACCAAAAGAGACCGACAATGACAATGTTACATCGATAAAATATACAAGATTACGGATGAAAATTTTTATAGCAGAACACAATGAGCTCTCAGCTGTGAGCACTTGGTCACCAACGCTGGGAGGGGGGGTTCGCCGCGTGCTGTGCGTTTTTCATAGCACCTGTCGGTAAGCTAGAATTTATTTGTCGGTAAAAGGCTCGAGAGTGATTTTTTGGCCGCGCATGCGCTGTGCGCGCTGACCTTCTGCGCACATCTGGTGGGGGGTAAACACGAACGTGCCGGTTTTGGCGGGATTGTCCCGCAACGCGTGCCACAACCCGCTCGTGTCCTCGTTCGTTTAGTCCTGTTGCTGTCTTCGTGCCGTTTATAACTACACGTTTCTTGTCTGTTTTATAATTATAACTTAAAGATTCAAAATTGATACGTCAATTTTTTTTAATCTCGCATCGTATCACATGTTTTATCGTCGACGCGATGGAAGTCACGAAGAAAAGCGACCCACTCAGAGAACACATCGACAACAAAGCAAATTATCCCGAGGGCATTGGCGTTGTCGATGACGACTCGGGTTTCGCCAGCATCGCCGGATCCGTCGGAGGTAAACATCGATATCGATTATCTTTCTTCCAACTAATAACGCAAAATAACACACGACACGTCCGAGCGTGTCGACACGAATTCTCGAATAAAACAAAGGAAGAAGCGACAGAAAAAAAAACGATGCATTTTTAATTCGCGGTCAAAATTGCACGAGTCATGTACGGCACGTTCATAAATTCGTTACGAAATTTCAAACCGTTTTCCGACATATTCAAATTTCTCGAGGACTTGAACAAAGGTTGAGGTTTTTTTGTTTTTCTTTTTTTGCTTTTTTATAAAATATTACAAAAATTTTGCAGATGATCCGAGCAAGGACGACCACGATGGTCTGTCGATCGCAGGCGACGTTAAGTTTCGCAGCATCAACGTCGCCGAGCTGGCGCCGATCAAGCCGACGAAGCGTAAACTCGTCGTTCCGAACAGTGCCACGGATGACGCGAGGAAAAGAGCCGAAGAGGAGTACGCCGAACAGAAGCGCGAACAGACGTACAAGCGTCTGATGCATTTGTTGACCAAGAGTCAATTCTACTCTAACTACATTGTCAAGAAGATAAGCGGCGCGGCGGACGAGAAGACGTTGTCGCCTAAGAACACCAGACCCAAGCGGCACGGACGACAACCTTCGGACGAGAATTACGAGCCTCCCAAGAGGTCGCAGAGAACACGGACCATCAGCAAGAGATACGACATCAGGGAATACGTATCGACGGATGTGAGTAAAATTATTATTATTGATTGATCGATTGATTTTATTTCTCAACGGATTGCTCCTTTACAAAAACTATATAAACACAAATTTGTTTCAACAGCTCAATATCTAGTCGCATGTATAAACTTTTGGCTTTAACGAATCTCATTTACATCAATCTTAGAACTCTAAACATATTCTAACAATGATACTTGACTATGGCTTTATTGTTATTATCATTATTGAACTTTACAGAAAAAAAGTGCAACACTTATAAAATCTGCATCACGTTAACTGAATACGTTTTTCTTTTGTTATAAATTCGTTTAAATTCTTATAAATTTCATGTGAACGTCTCATGTAAAGATATCGTAAAATTGGCACATACTTTGTGACAACAAATTGACGAGAATAGTTACCAAAACTTTGTAGTGATAATTTAATATTTATTTATTCACTTCATCGGAAAAAGGTCTTTTACATAGATATTTTGTGCAATTAGTCTTCCAATATAAAATTAATATTAAAAATAAAGACCGAAATTTTGAAACCGAGAATTTATATTTCCGGTATGACGTCACCTTCGGTCGAAATAATGAGATTTTCAAACCGGAAGTCCAATTTTCAGACCGGGATATAACGTCATATCCGGTCTAAGAATGAGTTTTTTGGCATCGTTGTGCATCGCATTATTTATTTAACGTATAGTTTGCCAATAACAATTTTTCAACATATATTTTCGATAACAGATTATAAACATTCTCCGACTATTTTTCGTAAATCTATCTTGACTTTTACTCGAACGAATGATTGTGCACAACTCGTCGAGCGCGTAGAATAGTACCATAATAGTATAATAGGGCAATAATTATCTAGGCCTGGGAAAGATAAGTGGAGGGGGAGAGGGGACTTAGAATAGTCCAGGCCGGGGGCCGTCCAGATTCTTCCAAGTTGGAACAAGTATACAACTTTCCAAAATAAATATACATCTATATTAACGCTTTGTTATTAAAAACTTAATGTTGCATCTAGATGAAGAAAAAGCTAGTCGACCAAAAGAAGAAGATGAACCTCAGTCAGGAAGACATAGAAGCCGAGCTGAGTCAGAATTCCGATTCGGAAGATACGAAGCCCGAGGCCGGTGACTCGGCCGCGTTCGCGACTCCAAAGTATTTCGACGGCGAGCTGCGCGACTATCAGATTGTCGGTTTGAAGTGGCTCAAAGTATTGTACGAGAACGGTGTCAACGGTATATTGGCCGACGAGATGGGCCTAGGAAAGACGATTCAAGTGATCGCGCTCTTCGCCCACCTCTTGGAGAAACGTCAGGACGGACCGTACTTGATAATAGCTCCGCTTTCGACGATACCCAATTGGTTGATGGAGTTCGAGAGATTCTCTCCTCAATTGCCAGTCGTGCTTTACCACGGAAAGCCCGAGGCCCGAGCAGCCGCCGAGAAGAAGATAAAGAAGAAACACAAGATCACCAATGACTACAGCACTTATCCCATCGTACTGACGACTTTCGAGGTACCTCTCAGGGAGAGTCGTTTCATATGCAGCTTCAAGTGGAGATACATCGTCATCGACGAGGGTCATCGGATAAAAAATCACGAGTGTCAACTTGTTCAGTAAGTTAAATTAACCGGGTTTTGTAGTCAACAAAATGTATGGAAATCGAGATTTTCACAAAAGCTTCCTGGTCTAATCTACTTTTGTGTGCAAAGCTTCTACGAAAAACCATTTTCTGTGATTGTTTGGCTTCTGGACAAAGGAAGCTTTGTCGGTGAATGAAAGTAATCGCGTTTGAAAAATATGGCTCTTTGAACATACAAAAAATCACTAAGTTTTGCAATACTTACTATAAAGATTCCCTATATTTTTTTTTAGTTATTCGTCGTGTCAGGGCCACGTCTGATGTATTTTTTTTATCCACTGATGACGAACGTGCCACTTATTTTACTCTTGACTCAATATTTTGTATGGAAACTTGCGTCAGAAAGAAACTACACATTTTTCGTAAAATTCCCAAAATCCAAAATCTCATAAAATTTGAATGAACAAATGAAATGAGGATCATCGGTCGATGGTCTACAACTTCTTTGTCTACAACTTCTTAGCCCGAATAGCTATAAAAAAAATGGTAAAATCTAGCATGCGCACAGGCTTTTTTGGGAAAGTTCAAAACGTTGTAAAATTGGTCTGAGTCTGAGACAAACTCGCACACATCCATATATTTTTTCGAAATATGATTATCCGGTCTTCGGGAACATTCTGAACACGTTTTCATTAAAATTTCGATATTTTTTTCCCCTAAGAAAAAAGCTTTCACTATGAGCAGTAAAAATTATTCTTTTGTTAATACTAATTAATCAACGTTTGCGATAAAAATTGACAGGGTGCTGCGTCGGTGCGAATCGATGAATCGTCTTTTACTGACCGGTACACCGCTGCAGAACAATCTCGCCGAATTGTGGTCGCTGCTGAATTTCTTGCTACCGGAGATCTTCGACGACCTCGCTGTGTTCGAGTCGTGGTTCGACGCCAAAGAGCTGCAGGAGGGCCAGGGTACGCAGAAGGTGCTGAAGCAGGAGGAAGAGAAGCAAGTGCTTTCGACCCTGCGCGAGATTCTCAAGCCCTTCATGCTGAGACGCGTGAAGACTGACGTGTGCCTGGACATTCCGCCGAGGAAGGAACTGATCGTCTACGCTCCGATGACGGAGCTGCAGCACGATTTATACGCAGCTATTTTGACCAGAGACCTTCAGACACTGAGCAAAATTGAAGAGAAGCCAGTGATAATCGACGATGGACCGACCCGACCGAAGCGCAGATGTACGATGAACAGCAAGTACAGCTCGACCTACGTCGACATCAACGACACATCCGGATCCGAGAGTGCGGGGCCTTCGACACCGATGAGCGAGGACAACGATAACTTCGACTGGAACGCGTATCCCACGGCACCGGCTAATCGGACCGCCAATCAGAGTTCTATCGACGAACATCTGAATACCTGGCGACAATACGCCGACGTCAACGCCCGCAATTTGGACTTCTTTATTCGTATTCGATTCGGCAATAGTAGTGAGAATATTATTACACTAATTGGATGGACCAACACGATTAGCAGCGTGAAATCCTGTTTCTATTAATATATGATTACCTGTCTAAACTTCTGAAGAAGTATAAGTTTAAAGAGAATTTGTTTTACAAAAGTTATTTTAAAAAACGAGAAGTGTACCACTTTTCGTTTCTTCGTATATTCTTTTTTTTTTTTTTTTATGAAAATAGTGAATAGATTGAAAATAGCCTCAGAACGACAAATTACGAAAATGTCAGTTAACGATTTTTGACAACAGATCTAGCGGTAAATTTTGACCGTTTAAATTTTATGAAATGCAGACTTTTTCTAATGTTACGAACAGAGGTGCAAAGTAATTTGTTTGCACATGGCTTTCTCATTTACTAGACTTTTGCGCATTGCTTCTATAACATGTTTCTAGCAAAATGAACTTTGAATTTTTTTCGTAAACGAAAGCGGTTATCGAACTAAATGTTATTTCGTACGTCGCGCGCGATTGCATATTTTCATTGTTTTTTATAAATGTCCCAACACAACCTGGAAATTGTCCTTGAATGGCCTCAAATTTCGTACAGACTTTTTACTGGACGCCATGTATAAGGAAGCCAAAATCGATCAACGAAGTTTCTCATAGGGAAGGTTATGCGAAAATTGTAATAAATGAGAAAGCTACGTGTAAATTACTTTGCACCTTTTTTTTCTTAGGTCTACATCGTGCTTAAGGCTACGAACCTAATTGCGAAAAGTACTTGAGAAACAGTTCAAGTACCAAAAGTACTTGATACATCAAGTACTTCTGCGACTTTGTACTTGTGACACTTTGTACTTTGTACTTTTTACTTGCGATACTTTGTACTTTGTACTTGCGATACTTTGTACTTTGTACTTGCGATACTTTGTACTTTGTACTTGTGATACTTAGTAGTTTGTACTTGAGGTATTTTTTGGTGCGTTGCCCAGCTCTGTTTAACACAATAGCTATTTCTTTCCAGGTCCGATGTACAGACAGATAGTCAACCATCCGTACCTGATGCATTGTCCCTTGGACTCTGCTGGTCTACCGGCCATAAACGAAGACATGGTGAATGCGTCCGGAAAACTTCTGGTCCTCGACGCGATGCTCAGGAAGCTCAAAGCTGGAGGCCACAAGGTACTTTTGTTCTCGACGTCGGTTATGCTGCTTGACCTGGTGGCCGATTATCTGTCGATGAGACCGTGGCGTTTCGTGATGCTGACCGGTAAGGACAAAATCGAGCTGCGTCAGGAGAACATCAAGCTCTTTAACAGCGATCCCGACATGTTCCTTTTCCTCATATCGACGAGAGCCGGCGGTGTCGGGCTCAATCTCGCGTCTGCCGATACAGTCATAATTTACGACAGCGATTGGGTGAGTTTTTATTTGTTTTTTCTTTCGTTGCAAATGAAATTTTGTTACTTATTCGATCAACGATCAACGTCTTTTCACAGAATCCACAAGCGGACATTCAGGCCATGGCCCGTTGTCACAGAATCGGTCAAACTCGTCCGGTCGTCGTCTACAGACTGTGCACAAGAGGAACTATCGACGAGCGTATAATATCGCGCGCCGAGGCTAAGAGGAAGCTCGAAAAAATGGTTATTTCCAAGAAAACAGAGCTCGATCTCAAAGACGCGAGTACCCTGATAGAACTCAAGCGTCTGCTGGACTCGACCGAGCAAGTCGTCGTGTCCGCCGAGAAAGAGGGTGAGCTCAGTCGCGAGATCGATTATCACAATTTTGGATTCAATTTTTTCGACGTACTCAATTTTTTAAAATTTAATTTCAGTCTACACCGAAGCGGAGCTCGACAAGATCTTGGATAGAAGCGATCTCATGCAGCCCAAACTCGAGGAAGCTACGAAGTCGGAGCTTTCCCATTCGGCTTAGGGCGTAGATAATTTTTTAGCTAAGTGAACGTCCATCTACCGTAATTTCTTTGTCTCTTAACTCACCCGGTGTGATTACGTATTTATTTTTATAGTATTATTACTCGTTAGAACTTCGATTAAAGTATCGTTCCATTTTATATGTGCAGGATACATTTTTTTTTATAAAAAATTATAATTTTTTTTTTAGCGTTTTATCAACATTTTTGGTTCGATCGATAACGTCAATCAGAATATTTTTATATACGTTGCTGTATTTGTGCGACTGAGCCGATTGCTCACTAAATGCCGCTTTCAATTGGACGTAGGTTCCCGCTATTCGAATGGACAGAATATCGTATAAAGAATTCAGATCGGAAAAGTCCGGGAAACACCTTACCTGTCGGCCGATTCTTCCAATTGTGCGAGTGTTGCTTTCCCTTCTTCGGGTACAAATTGTTCTCTATGGAGATTCTTTCCGAACATTTCTCGACTCAGGGCGTAGATCTTTTTTTTAGCTAAGTGAACGTCTATTGTAATTTCTTTGTCTCTCAACCCAGCCGGTGTAACTACGTATCTTTATTTTTATAGTATTATTACTCGTTAGAACTTTGATTAAAGTACACTACAATTTTATACGTACAATATATATTAAAAATTTTATTTTTTTTGCATTTTATCAACACTTCTTTGGATCCATTAACGTCTATCAGGATATCTTTGACGGTCGCACGCGTCCCGAGCCTTTGACGTTCGAGGCATTCTTGCATTTGTGCGATTGTGACGATTGCTCACGGAATTCAGCTTCCAACCTCACGTACGTTCCCGCTATTCAAATGGACAAAACATCGTATCAGAATATCCCATCAGAATATCCCATCAGAATATCCCATCAGAATATCCCATCAGAATATCCCATCAGAATATCCCATCAGAATATCCCATCAGAATATCCCATCAGAATATCCCATCAGAATATCCCATCAGAATATCCCATCAGAATATCCCATCAGAATATCCCATCAGAATATCCCATCAGAATATCCCATCAGAATCTCAGATCGAGATCAGAGATATTCTGATCGGAATATCCTGTCGGAATATCCCCTCAGAATATCCTGTCGGAATATCCCCTCAGAATATCCTGTCGGAATATCCCCTCAGAATATCCTATCAGAATCTCAGATCGAGATCAGAGATATTCTGATCGGAATATCCCATCAGAATATCCCGTCAGAATATCCTGTCAAAATATCCCATCAGAATATCCCCTCTGAATATCCCCTCTGAATATCCCCTCTGAATATCCCCTCTGAATATCCCCTCTGAATATCCCCTCTGAATAGCCCCTCGGAATATCCCATTAGAATATCCCGTCAGAATATCCCATCGGGATATCCCGTCAGAATATCCCATCAGATTATCCTATCAGAATCTCAGATCGAGATCACAAAAGTCCGAAAAAAACACCTCACCCATCGGCCGATTGTTCCAATTGTGCGCGTTTTGCTTTCCACTCTTCGGGAACAGACTGCTCTCCATAGAGATTCTTTTCGTCAACAGCGCGACCATCTGAGCTCCCGCTTTCTCCTCGAAATCACGCTGATTGTCCTGATTGTATCGAACAACCAAGTTCGAGCTCCACGAACGTCCTCCGTCGCTTCTGAAATTACCCGTAAAAAGTTCGTTTGCTTCAACGAAAAAAAAAAAAAATTCTCCGCTCATACCTCTTCGGTGCGTAATATCTCGAGTTCCTCTTAGCTTTGCCGTTGCGTTTGTAAGACGGCCAGGCGCGAGACTCCTCGCTGTTATCGGAATCCTCGTCGACGCTGCTCTCGCCGCATCCCATCGCCGCATCGTCATCGTCGCTTTCCGTTGCCGAGGAATACGGCGAGGATGCGTCCGTCACTTGCGACGCCTGTTGACGCAATTTTCTCGATCTCTGAGCTTCCGGTGCCTGGCATGGTCGACGCAGTCCCGAGCCTCCCCAAATTTTTCCTGCAATCCCATCCGGGGCGTTAGGACAGTCGAAACTTCGGTGCCGACGTGCGTCAGCGGTATTTGGACGTTATACCTAGGAGACCGAGTTTAGGCCTCGGCGGTACGAGCTCTATACCGTCCCACCACATCGTTTCCTTGCACGACAATTTGCCAGGCTGAAGGGACGGATCTCTCGCTACCAATCTCGTTATATTCTCCGGGAAGAATCTTTGCGGAGGATCGAGAGCTACGATGTCTCTGTAGGTCGCGAAAATCGTTAAGATGTCCGCCTCGTTCCCCGTTGAGGTTCCTGGTATGTGTTCCTGCAGATTTTAGAGGTGTCAGAGTCAATGTGGCGAGTCGAGGCGCGGTCCGTAACAAATCGTCTTTCCCATTTTCTCCGAGATTTTTAATAAAAAGATAAAATTAAAAATTAAACAAATTTGATGCTCATGAGTTTATCTATTGCCGACGAAAAACAACTTTGTTTGTGCTCAAAATATTAACGGGGTCGAGGAAAATAGGAAAGGCGATTCGTTACCGACCGAGCGTTGGCCGCTCGGTCGGTAACGAATTTGGTTGGTTGGACAGGTTTCGCATCGTCTTGGTCGAGAAACATAATGTTAGGATCAATGTATCGAGCTATAAGGCGTTGAGAAATGACGCGGTCGGTAACAAATCGCCCTTCCCATTTTTTTCGAGAATGTAAATTTTTAAAAATCTTAAACAAATTTCATTTTCATGAGTCTATCTATTGCGGACGAAAGGCAACTTTGTTTTTGCCCGAAATATTGACAGGGTAAAGGAAAATACGCAAGGCGATTCGTTACCGACCGAGCGCGGGCGAGTATAGGTGGGAAAAGGTTTCGCATCGTTTTCATCGAGAACGTAGTGTTAGGGTCAATATGTCGAGTTAAGGCGATGTGAAATGGCGCGGTCGGTAACGAATCGACTTCCCCATTTTCTCCGAGACTGAATTAAAAAGAAACATTCAAAAAGCAAATTTGTTTTTCATGAGTCTATTATTGGGGACGAAAAGCAACTTTGTTTTTGAAAGCCGATTCGTTACCGACCGAGCGCGGAGCGAGTACAGCTCGGGCAGGGTTTCGTATGGCCTCGATCGGTAAACCGGGTCGTTTCACCTTGAATCTGCATCCCTCCTTGTTCGGCAGGGCCTCGAATCGGTAAGCGCGTTGGCTGCAACACGGATATCTTCCCAAAGGAAAAGGCGACGTTCTCTGCTGCTCGTTGGCGAAAAATTGCGGTATTTCCGGATGATAGGAACACCAGTCCATCTGATGAATCGGGAAAAATGTTTCGCACTGACGGCAGTAGAGAAAGTGGCAGTCTCCCCAGAGTCGCCAGTAAACTTTACGCCACGATCGCAATTCCGATCGCAAAAGGACTATGTAGTCGTTGAGGGTCCACGTCAAGTCTCTGCGAGATTCGAGAAATTCACATTGCGGGTAAATTCGAACGAAACGTGGCTCAGTGAACGTCGAGCGAACCTCATGTGTTTGCTGTGAAGATTTCCTCTCGCGTCGAGTCTCATCGCACTCGGTACGCACGGAACCGATTCCGAGACAGATCGGATGACAATTTTACCGCATTTTCCGCACTTGAACAGAGTCGCTAGAGAGTTGTAATGGCCCCTTCGGTTATCGGGCGTTGAATCCACGAGCGAGACTATCAGTTTGCAAAATAATCGGCTCTGAATTTTGTCCTTTTTGTCTTTCAGGGCCTCCACCTCCGAATTTGTGAACAGGTCGGCCAATCTATGGAAATGCAAATGATATCGTTATTATTTTCAATCGGTCGTCCAGATAACGTGTCTCGTGAAAATTGGTAATTATTATTATTATTATTATTATTATTATTATTTTTTCAACCTTGTGAAAAGATTATCGTTGAGACACGTGAGAATCGTCGAGGTCTTCAAGACCTCCGTCATGTTTTCGTGACAATAAGTCAGGCACTGCTCGAGCAAAGGTTCCATCTGGAGAAACGAGGCCGACACCATTATCGGTATGACGTTGCTCGCCTCGAGAATCGGCCACTCGGATTTTTTAATAATATCCTTCTTGACCCACCGCATGAGCCAGTCGAATATAACGATGTCGCAGTGAACCGATATGTCCATCTCGTCGAGCTTTTGACCGGCGGTCACGTCGGCAAAGTAGCACATCTTCTGCACGAGCAATTTTTGGGGACAGCGAAAGTCTTTCTTCAGATTCTTCGCCTCGTCGCAGACGTGGATCTCCACCTCGCTCCTGAAATTTTTTTACGATTCAAGCTCTGTACAGCATACGTGAAATCTCCACCCTACGTGACTCGGTCGGTAACGAAAACTGAACTGAAATAAATTTTTTTTTCTTCAAGGCTGTTAAGAGCATGTGCGATAACCACGGTCGATTGTAAAAACTGTAATCAACTTTACACACGGATTTTGGCATGTACGGTCAAAATAAAAGTCTTTCGCTTTCGATGAGAATTTTTTTTACCGTATATGCGAGAACCCAAGTGAAAAGTTTATTACAGTTTTTGATACCGACTGCAACTCCTTGGTTGGTAACAAAAACTGCAATCGAAAATTCTCTAAAACGGTTAATTTTCAGGGAAAAATACGAGAACCGTAAACTATGCGCAGTAATTCTGGAATTCACGGTTCTCATCATTTTCCCAAGAAATGAAGGGCTTGGGAGATTTTTGACTGGCAAAATTGCAGCTGTCTTCACCACTTCACCATAAGGGGCTGCTGGATCTGCCTGTTTTACCGACGGGTAATACGAGAGTGCACGCCGATTCTCGAAAATTCTCTGAATATTCCGTAATCGTCGCAAATTCTGTGACACGAAAAAAAAATGCCATGTAAAGTGTATTATACATTTAGGTTTACACTTGTGACAAGAAACCAGATCCGTAAAAAGCGTCTGAATGTTGTAGGATACGATATGGAGCCACCGGTTGCGTCAATCGCGACCGTTCATACTTTTTCGCAAACTGAAATATACGATTTTCTTGATTCCTTGTACGTTATTAATCAAAATTTCACTGCACACCGAAGCGTTTATGTCAATGTTGTATTCCTGCACGATTCGAAACATATACGCAGCATATTAACAATTCTCAATTAAAACTAAGAAATCGCTGAGTTCCGTCGGTAAAAAAGGTAAGTAAGGATTTAAATACGGATCCAGCAGCCACTTAAACTTTTTCGAAGATAACCATTAATTAGCGATTCGTTTAAGTGCCAGCCAAGGCCGTCAATAAATTGTCTTTCGCCCAAAATCTTAAAGATCTTTGGGGGAAAAAAAAGGAAAACTGTTTGGAGGTTTTTTTTTTGTTACCGACTGAGTCTGTTTCACATCCCATCTTCCAAGGTAAGACCTTAATCCATACTCTGCCAGCTTTCGTTGCTGCTTATTTTTTTCCTTTTCCTTGTCTCTGTTTGCAGATGGAACAGCTTTACCCTCATGATTGGCTCCGAGAGACGCGGTTTTCTTCGGTTCTACAGAAGTGATCGGTTTCTTGATGATCGGCTGAGAGAAAACTGGCTTCGGCAGCATGTAAGGCAGCACCGAATCCAGGAGGCCTTCGTGCAAAATATCGCTCAAGTTTTTCTTCATACATCTTGCCAGAGGATGATCCCTCGTCTCGGCAGGAGCTTCGGAAGACAGGCTTTTAATCTTCTTCGTCGCAGACTGCGCATCCAATGGCTTGTTGGAGTTTGTCGGAGTCGAGAAATTTTTTTTCCCTTCCTTATCGGGAAGCGAAGAAGAAGGCTCTTCGATTTGACTTTCTTGACTTTGTACGTCGCTCGAAGGGCTCGGATCTTCAGATTCGGCAGATACATTGCATCGACTTCGATTTAAATTGCTTTCCACAATCAAATCAGCGACGGCTGCAGCCGTCTTTTCCTCGCTTGTACCAGTGCTCTTGTCCCTGCGATTGTTTGCGATTGAATTTTTCCTCGAGAGACATTTCTCGCTGTCCTCGTCCGGGCCTACTTGCAAATTCAAATCGATCTTCGCCAATTCCGTCCAATCGATCTCGCTGTTCGCAGCAAGCACGCTCGCCAATTCGTCGAAGCTATCGTTGACCTGATAAGCTGTTCTCATAAACTCGAAGAACATTCTAACGGTCAGCTCAGGATACTTGTCGCTCGAACTCGACTGCCCTCGGTCCTGCAGCCTCCTCGAGCCAACATCGACATGAGCTTTTTGCGAACAGTTCTTATCGATTCTCGGACTATCTAGAGCAGAATAACGAGTTTTACGAAAACGAAGTAATCACACTTATTCCCTCTATGGCTGTTAAATTCAACCCTAACTCATTACCTTCGGCCGTAGCCAGAGAACTCGGAGAGAGCGCATTGCTGTACTTTCTGTCAAAGTCCATTCGTTTCAACAGATTTGAATACATCCTTATTCTTATTTCGATTTTTTTTTTTTTTTTTCAAGGCGAAGCTTTTGCATCCAAAGCTTAGATTGATCGGATTACAGAATTTGTGAAGGATTCACCGGCAAGAATGAAAGTATGCATGATGCTCGTGTCTGATTTACGAGAAAATTTTTGACAAGTGTCTTTCGAAAAAAGGATAAATAACGCTACTGGTTCGGTATGGAAGAACGTCACTGTGGAGATGTACCTGTCACGGGATCGAGGGAAACATTCATTTGCAATTGAATCGAGCCGTAACCAAGGAACCCGAGCTATCATCATGGATCAAACAATGCCATTGTTTGGGCAGGAGGGACCGTGGATAGGAGGGTGTCATTTACGCCGAATGCCCTTTTGGCCAAAACTCAGTCCCGCCACAAAGTGACTAGGTCGGAGAAACACCATGTATATAAACATTATTTCACATACATTTTGGACAGTTGTTTGTTTGTCCCAATTTACAAGAATTCAGGTGTTCTGCCAGACCCCTCCCCCCTGTCCTGATTATTCTAAGAACTTTGAGGGTGAGTTGAAATATGTACCACGTGACATATTAGTGCAAGAAAAATTGTAGTTGCATTTTATCGAATTGATGCCATGTAAAAAACTGTTTGGCGTAAAAGCGAAGTATCATCCGACGCGATATTGAATTCTACAACACCTGATACTTTGCTGTTTCGCGAAATGTGTACTATCTTCGAATGCCATTCATTACAGTTTTTGTTACCGACTGAGAGTCTGTTTCACCTCGCCTTAGGGGATCTTATTTTTTGGAAATCAAGGAAATCTCGTTTTTCGACCGCAAGTGACGTCTTATCGAAAATATGTTACCTGCCGTTTGGAAATCGCATTCTTCGACCGGGTCATCACGTTCTTCCTCCGATCGAAAAAATTAGATTTTCCGACACTCCCCAGATAGAGAGGCACGGCGAAATGGCAGCAGTTGGGCCCAATATTTGCCACACGCATGGCACATGTCGCAAATATTCCTTCAACTGCGTCCGTTCGTGGCGCATGTCTATATGGGTCAATGAGTGTTCACTTTTATTCTTCATGTTCAGTTGTCGCATTGTCGCTTTTTTTTCAATGTTCATTTGATATACTGCCGAAATAAGTTTGTCGTAAATGATTTGAACAATCTACCAAGATTCTGTCTACAGATTTACGTAATCTACGGAGAATTCTGTTTTATCGGCGGGTGTTCGTAGATCCCTACATTCCTGAAGTGCTCGCGACGATGGATTTTGTGTTACAAGAAATCCCGTTGACAAAGTATCGAATATGGCATCCTCCAATCAAAATCTTGTATTTTTTTTTAAGCTCGCTAGGTTAATCCTGTGTACGATAATACAACAAACTACTGTACGGAACAGCTCGAAAAACAATTTACTGGATTGATTCACCGTGTCGGGTAAATACATCAGAGTGTTTGATTCTTGTATCTCATATAATTCTCACGATCTCGGTCAATCGGCTGCTTCGTCGATGCACAACTCGGTTCTCATTGGATTTTATTTTATTTTAATTTTATTTCATTGGTATGAACGAGCAAAACCCTTTTTTTTTAACAGAAAAATAAATGCACGTTGTCGTCATTTTACGTGGAATTTATCGTTGTTTTGTCGATTTCTAAATTTCAGAATAAACCAGCGACCGCAAGGATGAAGTTGTGAATCAGAACAGTGCTCTAAGTTCGAAAGAAAAGAACAATAAAAAATGGTCAATGTAGGTAACTCGAACAGATTTTCTTACCACCCGATTTATTACAGAATCCGATTAGACATTTTTTGTTTTTTTTCTTTCAGGCTGAAAGAATCAGCGACTGCGTAGAAATGGGAGTGCTCGCCGTGCGAAAACACGAGAACAACGGTTCCGTAGATTCGTCGCTGTTCTCAAAACAAGTGGAAATGGGAGGAAAGGTCTACAAGCTGATGATACAGATAGAGAAGATCAGACCTAAGCCGTGTCCCCGATCGAAGAAATCCGTTTTCTTGGCGGAGGCGAGGAGACTCGAGCAGATCAGAGCCGGAGTCGCCGTCGACGTTACCGACCGAGCTTTGATCTTCCAGAAGAAACGAGCCGTCTGCCCGATATGCGAGGAAGTCTATCAGTCCGCCCAGTCTCTCTATCTCCACAAGAAGAAACATCATAGGAACTCGTGCGCAATATGCAGGACTCATTTCAGCACGAAGATCAGTCGCGAGAATCACGAGAAACTGCACGCGAGCGTCGACGCGAGTTTGCCGTACAAATGTCACTTGTGTCCCGAAAAATTTGAGGCGAAGCGCGACGTCGTGGCGCACGTTCGATCGGCGCACTCCGGGGAGAAATCGACGGTAAAGAACGACGCGCCGAAAGATTGGAGCGACTCCGCGCGCGGGAAACGCCAGATGGCGCTGCCGGTCGAGAGAATCGGCGAGATTCAGGCCAACGATAAAATCGGTGGAGGGCCGAAAAAATTGCAGGGCCGAACGGCCGGCAGTTACGGCGACGTTACGTTCACTTGCAGGGTGTGCTGCAAGGATTTCACGACCGTCGAGGCCGCGGAGGCTCACACTAAAGACCACACGGAAGTCGTCGACGAGGAGTACAAGTGTAACATATGCAAGAAACTGTTCGAGAACGACACGTTCCTGAACGAACATCTCGCGGAACACTTGTCGAGGGCACTTCGATGTCCCGTGTGCCCGAAGGCTTTCATCAATCGGGCGACGTTGAGAATACACATGAAGAGTCACGGTCAAGGCTAGTGAGGCGATTCGTAATTTAGCGGTTTTTTTTTCTTTTGTATTTTTTTTTATTCGTTATAGATTATTCAACTATCATGAATTTACAACGGTACGGCAATCGTATGCCGGACGAGTGGACTCTCGAGCATAGTTCATTTTTTTTGGAACTCATGTGAAAAGTGCTACTTTTTTTGCCTGCCGAGAGTGGCGAAAGTGGCGCTTTACCCGTCGCATGCGCCCGTCAGTCCGATCTGCTTTACGCACCCTTAAACGTGCGTAATAGTACATTTCGATACGAGTGCGAAAAACTTTTTCTGACGAGTGTGACTTTGCAGCACGAGCCGAAGGCGAGTGTTGCAATCACACGAGTTCAGAAAACGTTTTTCGCACGAATATCCGATAACATTTTATTTCACTAGGTGTGAAAATGGGGATTTTCGCACGCGAAGTGTGCGAAAAAACCGCAATTTTCCCACCGAGTGAAATAAAGTACTTTACGCACGCTTCAGAATGCGTAAAGTACGGCGCATGCGCGGTAGGCCTTGCTGCACAGCGCCACAATCAGCAGGCGCGGAGTAGCACTTTTCCTGCATACTTTAGGCGTTTTGAAGCGTGCTTAGTATCGCATGATATTTTTTGTAACGAATGCAGGAAAAGTGCTACTCCGCGCCTGCTGATTGTGGCGCTGTGCAGCAAGGCAAGGTGAGTGCGTATAAAGTTCGCTTTACCGCACTTCTATTGCAAATTACTATTACTTTGCGGCGGTTCAAATCCGCTTCCTTTTTTTACATCACAGAATATACCTTCGTCTCGACGCTTATCGCGAGATTTGTTAGTTTTCACTTTGAACGGAGAAGTGACGACTGTTCGTGGGTTGTCGTCTGCTAGTTATTACAATTGATGTCTGTATAAACTATAGTACATACAAGGATACATGCGAATTCAATCGGCGTTGTTAATACGTGTAAATATTCGTATCCATCAATTCCGATACTTCTAACTCATTTGCTATAGCGAATCTCCTCTAGAAACATGTTTGGCGTAGCCCTTCAGACCCTGTCATTTTTTCGTTAACTGACTCACGCGACCGTCAATTGACCAGTTCGGAAATGATCGAACTGTGACAACAGCGACATTAAGGGTACGCTGGACCCGTTTTTGACTACTTACTTACCTTTTTTACCGACGGAACTTGGTGATTTTTTAGTTAAAATTTAGAATTGTTAATATGCTGTTGCCATAAAGGCTTCGGCGTGCGATTTCCCAGGAAAAGACAATTTTCTTTTTCCTCGACGAGCCGCGGTGCCACAACGGCATTCTTCTTCTTCGTCCAATCTGGTTGGACCCTCGGTACCAATAGAGGGCTCTCCAACCTGGTCACAGTGTAAAACGCGCCGGCCAACAAAAACTGCATTCAGTACAGTTTTTGTTACCGGTGGTGGTATTTCACATGGCCTTAATTTCACCCAATCGAAAGCTAAACTCGCTCCAAAGCAGCCTCACAGCGCCATCTATAATATGTACGATTCGTACACATGGTGTTTCTGCAGCCTAGTTATTTATCGGTGGAAATGAATTTCGAGTAAATAATATCCGATTCTTCGTTCTCAAGTATCATCGATCGAGAGATTTCACTTCCAGTATATTGGAGTATAAATAACACGGTACTAAGCGGTAGCGTCTCGCTTTAAAAAAGACGTTTTTTTAAGTACTTGGCGTCGACACACTGCCGCGTTTCTTGATCCTACAATTTTCTTTGCATATTTGCGGAATCCTCTTCTACAATACTCTCGTTTTTCTTCAATTCTTAAATCTTGTTTAGACAGTACAAAAAGAAAATGTGTCGTTTGTGAATGTTTGTTATAAGAAACTCATACAAAATCGTGCCAATTTCTGGTATAAATTTTGATGGCATATTGAATAATGTATGCGCCAAATTTAACAAAAATAAAAAACTTAACTCGTTCCGTGACGGTACTACTCAGTGAGCACATTTTATTACATGGAAGTAATATGCTATGTTTCAATTGTTATATGCAGGTAATGGAACTGGTATATGTAGGTGTAACGTTACAATTACGTTACGTTTTATACAGTTATGTATTTAAAAAATTGTGTAACCGTTCCATAACATACTTGTAACAATGTTAGTGCAACTTTCGTGATAATCAGGTAATGTAAATGGTGTATAACGAAGTTACATGATAACAATGCAACTGGTCTCTGTAACGTTTACATAACATGTTTATAACAATGTTTATGACCATCACGAATCTGCAGGCAATGTTATTGTTACAAAGTGTGTCAGCGTTACGGTTACAAAACGAGACTTCGCGTCAGGTTCTTGACATGCCTATAACAATGTTACAACGAACAACTAATTACTGATTTCCCTGTTACCGTTAAAGGGCTTACCGACCAATGTTTAATGCAAACAATTAAAGTTTATACATCAATCATGATCCGTAGGTAATCCGTCTGAACCGTATATACAAATTTCTAACAATATTTTCTCAAGTAAAAAATGGTCGGACAGGTGTGATCGTTGTCCACAAGTCCGAGGACCCTAGGTGCGCCGATGTTTCAAAAATTAATATCGCTTTTTCTTAGATCTATTTGTTCCTATGGATAGAGTACAGTCATTTCTCATTAATAAAGATGATACAAGGATGGAATTAGCGATAACATGTTTTTTCTCCTCTTCAAAAATCCGTGGCCAAAATAACTCGCATTTTCGATATGTATTGTATTGTACTGTCACTTAAGAAATGCTTCCCGATTAGCTGCCATACGAGCCTGAACCTGGAATCGTTCGATGACCAATTTCAATCGAAAATAAACCACGTTTTTAATCGGCCGCGAAAATTCGAAAATCGAATATCGAGTCTTGAAGATATGTGCACGATCGCTGCTAGTCCTATGTAACATTTAGCAAAACGACACGTTGCTCAAAAACGTTACGGTATTCCACGGCTGCGTTTCGCTTTTAAAAAAATCATTCTTTAAAGTTTTTTAAGTTTTTTAAGTCGCACCTCGTCATCCTACTATCGTCTTTGCATATTCGCGAAATCCTCTTCTAAAATACTCTCAATTTATTGAATTCCTAAACCTCGCTTAGAAAGTAGAAAAAGAAAATGTGTCGTCTGTTAGTGTTTTAAGAGACATAGTATTAAAATCGTGCACGACTTCCGGCCCAGAAGGGTAAATCTTTCCAAATTGCACAGAGGTTTCGATGGCATTCGCCAAGTTAAAAAAAAAAAAACAGACTTGCTACCTTGAAAGATGTCTCGTGTCTCTCTTTCGGCTCTTTTGGGTAAACGAGTCACTTTTCTGGATATCTTCTCTCGAATAAGGACGATTCTGTGCGGAGTGAAGATATCCATACCCCCAGCGTCCTAATAATGGCTTTGCGGGTCCTTTTGAGGTGTCTCAACGCCGCGGCGTGGCGCACGAGAGCGCAAGGTGCAACCGGTGTGACAATCCTGAATTCGCCGTTTCGACGACGAACGAGAGCCGAAGAAACGGCTGATATTCTGGAAAAAAAAGGATAGAAACCTCGAAAGAAAAAAAAAAAAAAAAAACCCTTGGTAGCCCGCGAGAAAAGGGAGCGACGATGTTTCCCGCAGAGCGGGCAAAGGCGCCGACAGGATCGGGACAATGGAACCCGCTGGTTGGTTTGTCCATTGAGCAGAGCTCTCTCACAGAGTCGTCAATCCGTCCGAGCCACCACTTCAAACGTAGCCGGCATCAATGTGTTTATTTAGTTAACGTCAAATTTACTCCAGCTATTGGTGAATCGTGTTCGATCCTCGTACACCGCAGCCTACCATGAAGCTTCTCACTTTTTCTTCTTCCTTTTTTTCGCCCGACTTCCCGTACAATGCGACACTTTTGAGATTCGCTGCCCTATCTCGGTGTGGCGTACGGGCAGGCTGGTATTCGTCGAGCCGGGTATTTGTATTAGGTAAATCCACGGTATTGGCGTGCCGGGGCGTGGCTCGTGATCCCCATTGTCGATCTCACTTGACTCTTAAAACTCGGAGCGGCGTATATGAAGCAGTCGAGTGTGTTTTTCGTCACACCCGATTGTCGAAAATTCGGGATCGATCCGCAATGCGACGATTCATCGTCTCCTCGTCGATGTATCGTGACCGGGCCCGGAGGACTCGAGTATTTTTTTTTTCTTTACACGGGCTCGTGTGGAACGCCAAAGAAAACCGACTTGGGAGAAAGCGCGCATTTGATTTTTGCCAAACTTTCGAAGAAAAAAACAATTTTGTTGAACTGCTTTTAATTCAGTTCGTTGGGGCCTCGTGTGCACCTTACTGTTGTTTTTACTCTACTTCATTATATTACCTGCTGTGTCATAGCTCTTGATATTTAATATTCAATTCCTCTCTGTCATTGTATTGTCATGTATTAATTTGTGTACTCATTGACATATATATTGTCTGTTCGCTTTGAGGTTCCCGTCCAGACTCGCTCGTAGAAGTTCATAGAATGCAAAGTCACTTTATATCTAAATTGAACCTTCGAGTTCTGCAATCACTGTAAGCGTTCCAGCTTGTAATATAAGGGCCAAAACTCTTCACTGGACTCGTCTCGGAGCGCCACATAAGTCTCTCACCAACAACCTAGCAGCCCCAAAAAGAAAGAATTTCTGCGTTTTAATAAAAACGAAAAATGGGTCGTGTGTAACTTCATCATTTTTCCCGAAGATGATTCTCACCTGATAACGTCGGTAGCAGTTAAACGGTTACTCGGCTCGCTCATGGAAGTTCGTAGAATGCAAAGTCACTTTATTTCAAAATCGAACGTTTGAGTTAGGCAATCACTGTAAGCATTCCACCTTGTAATATAAGAGCCAAAACTCTTCACTGGACTCGTCTCAGAGCGCCACATAAGTCTCTCACTTATAACCGAGCAGCCCCAAAAAGAAAGAATTTCTACGTTTCAA
Organism: Exephanes ischioxanthus; assembly: GCA_958510785.1. Taxonomy (NCBI): domain Eukaryota; kingdom Metazoa; phylum Arthropoda; class Insecta; order Hymenoptera; family Ichneumonidae; genus Exephanes; species Exephanes ischioxanthus. Next base: position 7,601,577 of record OY294025.1, read on the forward strand.
TAAAAACGAAAAATGGGTCATTTATAGCTTCATCATTTTTCCCGAAAATGATTCCCACCTGATGTCTTCTGTAACAGTTTAAACGGTTGCTCGGCTCGCTCGAGGGTCGACTTTTTCGATCGTCAGGCCACCAGAACTGCTCGAGAACTGCAGCATCGTCCCGGTCTTCGCTGCAGTACATCACGGAGATCTTTAGTCTCGCTCGATTATATTGCACTCGTAGCAACACCAGATGCCCTTTTCGTGGACCACCGAGGTGGGAATACGGAGTCTCAATAAATTCGGCATGGTTATCCGCTGCTGCTAAACAGTTAAACAGCGTAAACTTTGGCCCTCTGTGGGTCTCTCGCTTCGATCGTTGCCGAACCGCATACCGAGCCACGGGAATGTATAAACTCACTTGTGCGAGGTTAATGCTCGTCGGCGAACACGGTGGGCTGTCGTGTGACGAATCACGATTCGGCACGTTGCACCCCGAGATACTCACAGCTCTGGAGCACTCAATCTGTTTCCATTTATCCCGGCGCAGCCTCGAATAACGTCTTGATTCGCCTTGCGTAATGTGAAAGAGATGATTTACCCGACGATAGTCCCTCTCCTCTATCCGAGAAAGTTATTATACCTTCCAAGGGTAGTCTCGCTTCGGAGATGCATCTTTCATTCGCCGATGCACCGAAGGGCCGAGTTATTAAAAAAAAAAAGAAAAAAATTTTACCCGGAGGCGCACGTGAGAGAAGCTTCGTTTTAATTAAGCGAAGAATATAATTTTTTTCTAATCCACTCTGCTTTGTGTGCATCCGTCGTATATATTTATTCTCTCGCTGGAACGAGAATTTTGTCGAGCGTCGGATCGAAAAACGTCGATAGATAAAAGGGCGAAAAGAATTCTCGACGGGTTGTCCCGAGCCATTCGACGGTACTTCGTCTCTCATTCAACGACGATTCGCCACGGCGAATTTCTCGGCGTTCATTCCCCGAGAAATCGTGATTTTATGCAAATAACTAGCTCACGCTTACGTCGCGTCCGGCGAGGATTCTTCGGCTATTCGGACTATGTCGAGAATAAATCCAAAGAAAGGTCCTCCGAACGTTTGACGAAAATTTCACGGCGTTGGCCCGCGAGAGCTCTGCCTACTTCGGGACTGTTGCACAGTATAATAGTCGCAGGAAGAATGAAAGTGATGAAAGGGTTGCCGCGCTTGGAGTGTCGATTTTCGATGTTAGGACGGTAATTCATGCACGAGGCGAGGACTCACCAGTCGCCTAACCTCCCCACACTTATGCATCAATTATTATACGTGCACTACCAACCAAACAACAAAACTAAATTTTAAAAACAAAAATTACACTATTAAAGAGCAAAGTTTGAAAAAATTACGAAAAAATGCTTGAAGATCAAGAAGCAAAAAAAGAATTTGATCGTAGATGCTGCAAGAGCGAAAAGTCTGTGTCTCTCGTGCGGTCGTCTCCTCCACGGAACGAGCGCGACGGGCAGAAGTCGCACCTTTTGCCGTCCCCGTGTGACTTGCGGCGTGTCTACGATGCCTGCCCGCAGCGTCCATTAATCAAAGGACAGCGAGTTTCCGCGTGAGCGATCTTCTCGCCGAGTCAGGAGCCGCCGCCACCGCGCCCGTGAACACCGGACGAGTGCGGGACGGGTGGAGGATATCACGGGTGCCAACAGGCCAGATGGCCCGTGCCAGGACATTTGCTGCGTTGCTCATTCCCCGTGCGTGTTTCTCCCGCGCGGGTCGCCATAGTCGCGTCCTAACCTAACCTACCCGCCGACATGGCTGTAGCTCGCGATCGTTTAGTTCCAACGCTGTGCCGCTCACCAATAGAGACCGGGGCAAGACGGCCACCTCGACCAACAATACGGATTGGGGACAAAACTGGCACCGTCGTAACTTTCGTATAAACGACTTGCACTAGAACCCCGTTTATCCGAGGCAATGCGGGGAGAGCGTACGTCGGATAAGCGAAAACTCGGATAACACGGATAACATACTCAATTTAAACTTGTATACTACTATATAAAATTGTAAATATAAAGTAAATAAAATGTAAATGAAAAATATAATAAAATATAAAGTAAATATAAATATACTTAAAAAATAACACACCACTTCATATAAACATTAACTTTATTAGTTAATTTACGACTTGTTTCCTTTTTCGTCACACAGACGAGTCGATCGGATCGGATCGGACACCAATACGCGAGCATCAGCCAATCACGGCTGTTTGTGGATACGGCACGGCCTGCTGGGTTCCGTACGTAGTTTTTTGTGCCAGCAGCTTCAGTTGCGTGCTTCGGATAACGCGGAGGCTCGGATAATCGAAGGTCGGATAAGCGCGGTCCTACTGTATAAGAAAGTTAAGACGGTGTCCGTTTTGGGTCAATACCGACTTTTAATTGAGGTGCCCGTTTTGCCCCGGTCTCCCCTACACGAGTGTGTCACAAACTTTTTGGGGAGAGGGACCTTGGTTGACTCCGCCACGGTACACGAACTGCCGCTACACGCACACTCATATATATATATATAAATAATCCTATAACGTTTTCCCTTTATTGTCGGGAAGCAGTGCGGTGTGAGGACATTGTGTGTTGTGGTCTGCGGAGCCAGGCCCAGGGGCTGCGCGGGCTCCGGCCTTTTAGCGCTCCCGTGGACGCAGAGAGAACGGGCAGCCTCCTCGATCTCTCGACTCAGCGCCTTCGCTATGGATAACTTTCCCCTCGGAAAATTTTACCACGGGAGAATCACGGGGAAGACGCGCGAGCTCAGGTGTCTCCCGTCATCGATAAATAAAGGAATGAAATGAAATAAAATAAGCGGGACTTGCACGTGGTGCGGGATGAATGGGAAGAAGAATGAGACGAAGCTGAAGCGTGCGCGTGCGTAGACTTCTTCCTTTTTTCGGTTTCTTTTTTTTCTTCGAGATTACTTTTCTTTTTCTTGGAGACACGAAGGCTTCACTGTACTGAAGGGGGGAGGGGGGGGGGGATAACTATAGAATCGGGTTCAAGCTCGAGCGTAACGAATTCTCCCAAACGTCCCCAAATTATTTAATGGCCGCCCGAAGAAAGGGTCGATGGACGATTAAGATCGTACATGAAAAAAAAAAATCGCTTACCGGCTACTAAATTGGTTTATTTCATTACCTACATTGTTTGTAAATTAAAACAATTCTTTCTCACCGAAAAACGATTGCACCAGTAAACATTGTGAAGAGGTGCAAAGAAGTTATTAATATTCTGAAAACAACTAGACTTCACAAAGTACTGTGATCGACAAAATCGAGCGTGTACTATCGCAGAACAGTGTGTATCACCCAATGTACCTTCGCAGTCGCTAATAACCTCTGATGGTGAAGCGATTTTTTTTATTAAAAAAAAAAAAAAAAAAAAAACCATTCTTTGCAACCAAAAAACGAACGCACCAGTACAAAAAAAAGCGAATCGGGGACTGACGGACTTAGGTCGATGGCCCATTGTTCGTTCCATGCAAAATATTTTCAACAAATACAATTACTATGGAGTAGTTTCATAATAATTTAAATTAATAATAATTTATTTGACGGGCACCCGCGAATAAATATGAATTTGGTTTAAATAAATATTTTAACTGATTTAGATGAATATCTCTTTACATTGAAGAAATATTTATTCAAATCAATCAAATATTCTTCTGAGTCTGCTACCAAGTATATTTAATCGTCTTCGACTCCGCTCTACAATTATATATATATATATATATATATATTTCTGCTCGGAGAAACGGGACGCACAAAATACGAAACTCATATTTTTCTTCGACAAGTGTCTCGACGATTCGCTTATCTCCGTGAGCCCCCGGTTGTATCAATCCTTCGAGCGTGTTTCTCGGCAGTGAAAAATGTAATCCGGAAAAGATGCAAACGCAGCGTCTGCCGCACATTTGTCCGCGGCGGGCTGTGCCGGAGGTTCCCCGCCGATGCTTCTGTTCCCGGCGGCATAAATCATAGAGAGAGCCCATCGGCGAGGCCCGCGCATCGCGGCTAAGCCGCACGCCGGCCAAAACGGCAGAGCCGTCGGGTTCATCCGCGCGGAAGAGGGCATAATAAAATTTTTGCCCGCCATACCAGGGGCGTCGACTATGTCGTTTCTCGCGCTCACTCGTGCCCTCGAAGTTGTTCCTCGAGGGTGGGACGTAACCGGGAGCGGTACGCGAGGGCTTTTATGGGGCTTGCCACGACCCCGCGAACCGCCGCTGCTCTGCTTCGCTGGTCCTTCCATCGACGGTCGACTCGCCCGTGCATGCCGTGCGAGAGACCGCAGGCACACCCAGAAAAAAAGATTTACTGAAATCAAATAAATTTCGATCTTCAAATGACGTTTATTAATATAAAAGAAATGTTTACTTGCCTTAAAAAATCCTTATTAGATTCAAATGATATTCTTCGGTGTAAGTAAAAAAAATTTATTCAAAGATTTGTTCTTTAGAACAAATGTTTATATGCGCCAAAAAATCATATATTTCTAAGCATATAGACTAAGCTATTTTTAAGCCATTTTTATTTTTATCTACGATTTTTCAGACCACACACACACACTCGAAAATGTCCGAAAAATTGTAAAATGGGCATTGCCCGTTTATCCCAATAAAATAAAATTAAAATTAAATATTTGGCGTCAAGAGAAACGCGGCTATTATCGGGTAGGGCGCATTGCAGAGTCGCCAACACGTCAGTCGTCTGAACTATAGTACAAGACTATACTTATTCCTTGCGGGGAACCGCCACATTGTAATAGAGAGGCAACTCATCGGGTTGCTTTTATGGAACGTTGTCTACATCAAGCCATGTAACCTCGATCGAATTGTGGTTGTGGAATGAGTCCTCGAAGAACCTACTTCGAAGATTGTTTATGTGTTGAGTATAACTAATGTGCGACGTGATTAGTGATATCGTGCGTCGATAAAGGATCTCCATGCTTACATAATAATAAAACATTGCTTGTCGATACTTCGTTGATAGTGAAAATGACTTGTTCAACAAAAAATTAGCTTCTGCATCATTCATATATCACATTATTCCCATAAGACCAAAAGTAGCGGATCTGTCACGAAATAAATTTCAAAAAAATTATTTGCCCTACACTGAAAAAAAAATCATTGATTCAAGTAAAATTTGCTTGTGGGTTGCAAAAAAAAAAAAATGTCTCAATTCTACTTTCAATTCGTACAATTTCATACCGGATTGAAAAGATAACATGTCACATTGACAGTTTTGACGTCATTGTTTCAACATCATATGGAATTTTAAGAATTGAAAGTAGAATTGAAACAAACATTTTTTTTTTTTGGCAGCCCGCAAGCGAATTTCTTTTTTCGGTGTAAATATCTGTTTAATTAGATTCAAATAAACATTATTAAATAAACAAGAATAATACTATCAATCAAATGAATATATTAGAAATTAATAAACGCTCTGTTAGGTTATGAAACAAATAAACATTTTTCTTCGTCCTTAATAAAATTTCTATGATTGGAATAAACTTTTTTCTGAATGCAGAAAGCTGAAACGAGGGTTTCTGCGGTGTCTCGTAGTTGCGGTACAGAATTTAGGGACTGCGGCGCTCGAAAAGCCCCGTAGAGTTTAACTGTAAGGGCCCTTATGTATGTTCCATGTATTTTAACGCATGTGTGTGTGTGTGTGCGCGTACGTGCAGACCGTGCAAAGAAGCTCGAAGGGCCAAACTACCTCTCCGGCTGAGCGAAGGGGAGCGTGCGATACGCGAGGGCTTTGCCCACGGGGCGTGGGCACCGCGCGCAGGGGGAAGGGTGACTACTCGCTCGTTCGAGACCGGAGAGAAAAATTATTTGCTACACGATGCGGAGACCGGCCCTTCCGATCCTCCATTTCCCCACAGATTCGCGCTTCTCTGGCGCATCAAGAGACCCAAAGGTGATCTGCAGAATGTGTTTCTTTGGAAAGACCGAGAGTAAGATCTCTTTCGGTTGTTGAGTGGTTTTTTTTTTTTTTTCTTATAAAATATCCTTTGCTCGCGGTAAGATAGGGCAAAGATTTTGTTATTTCTTTGGGAAACATTTCTGGAAAAGTAGCTTGGAAAGGTTCATCGTTCATAAAAATAGAAAATAATCCGAGGTTTTTTTTTTCATTGTGCAGTGTCCAGCCAGAGGTCAATTCGGTCACCGGAAACGTGGGATCTCTCGCACACTACCGTCCACCATAAAATCGGTGCACGACCGAAAGTGTTTTTCGTAAAAATGTAAACTAACGTTCCTTTTTGCTTCTCGCTTGGTTTTTTCTTATAAAATATCCTTTGCCGAAAGTAAGATGGGTCAAAGATTTTGTTATTTATCTATTGTTATTTTTTTAGATACACTTCCCGAAAAGTATTTTCCGATCCTCCATTCCCCGTAGATTCGAACTTCTCTCGCACACAACTAGCTTCATCGACGCGCTACAGAATGTGTCTTTCCTAAAAACCTAAAGTATCATTCTTTTCGCTTCTCGCCTGGTCTTTTCTTATAGAATATCCTTTGCCAGAAATAAGATAGCTCCAAGATTTTGTTACTCATCTATAGTTATTGTCTTAGGCACAGTTTTGGAAAAGTAATTTGGAAACGTTCATTGTTCATAAAAAAAACAAAATAATAAAAGTACGTATATTTCTTTTTTTTTTTTTTGCTGTGTACAACATTTAGCCACAGTTTAATTCCATCACCGGAAACGGGCGATCTCTCGCACACCGCTAGCAGCTCCGCTGCGCTGCAGAACGTGTTTTTCCGTAAACACCTACAGAACATTCTGTTCGCTTATCGCCTGGCTTTTGCTTATAAAATATCCTTTGCCGAGAGTAAGACAGGTAAAAAATGTCATACTTATCTATCGTTATTGTTTTGGACGAATTTTCAGCAAAGTATTCAGAAAAGGTTTATAGTTCATGAAAATCAAAAATAAAAGTACGCATGTTTTTTTTTGTGGCGCCCAATGTCCAGCGAGGGTTCAATTCGGTGACCGGAAACGTTTGATCGACGCTCAGAAGAGGTTTGCACGGGTGATCGATCATTCCGCTGGACGTCTCGGCTGTATTCCCGCTTTTACGTTTCGTTCCAATGAAAGGGCGCGCGCAACGGTGACTGCGTTACGAAAAACGAAAAACATGAATTTCACGCAAAAAGTGCGCGCCCTACAAATTGGGTCGTATTGATAAAATTAAAAAAAAAGGACGAAGCGAGAATCGCGTAATTCAGGAATCTCCGCAGAGCGCACCGATCCGTCATCCGGGTGGACAGCTGTGACAAAAGCCGTGACGGTGAAGTAACCGATAGAATTTATGGTCCGCGTACGAGTCGCTTGACTTTTTGACTTTATTCGTTTGGCAGTCGCTTTACAGTCGCGGCGCTCTTCGGGCGATCAAATAGAAACTCAATCTAGCGTGCTGCACGTCGGATAAGGTGAAACTTTCCCGTGTCTCCGCGTCGTTGATTGGGCGATAATCCGTTCTCTTATATCGGTCCGAGTTGCACGTGTTCGGCCGAAATATCCGAAAGTGCGGAGGAGTTGTAGAGGTGCATCATTGTTTGGCCGCGTCCATGTGACATATATTGTGACAAGCCGAATTTCTTAATCCTCCGTTAGGTATAGACCGGAATGCGAGGCCTCGGATGCGGTGAAATTTTCCCATTTCTCAGCGTCATTAATCGGGCGATAATCCACTCGCTTCCGTCGGCCTGAGTTGCACGTGTTGGGAGTAATTATCCGGAACTGCGGATGAATACTTTGTGGCGGTAGATTGTTTCGATGCGACCGTGTGGTATACAGGGTGTAAATTAACTATTGTGACAACTCTAGTTTCTTAATCCTACGTTGGGTATAGATCGAAAAACGGGGAAGATAGATAGAATTTTATTAAGTCGTAGGACCGATGCAATACAGGCAGAACAAAGCTCGATTAATATTAGTGGATGTAAGATAGGTAGTAAATCAAAGAAAACAGCACAGAGGGTAAAAAACCAAGCATAATAGGCAATACGGTAGAAATAGTGTAATCAACAAGTAGAGAGAGTGCAGATAAAGTATAACTAATAATGGATAAAGACTAAAGACGGACATTGCTAGCCCTGTATGGCTCTCACTTTACTCGACGTTACTGCACAGTAGCCAGATTGTGGATTACACTCGATACTGGGGGCAGAAGCTCCCACTATCGAGTGTCGGTTCCGTTGGGGTTTTAATGTTATGTTACACTTTATAGCAAGGCAGGCCTGCACGATCCCAGATAGAAAAACGTGCCGTGCGTTCGTCACGCCGTGCCAGCACAATGCCGTCAAGTACGTCCGCATGTGACGATATTGTGACGGCACGGCGTTGTGATACCAAAACCTGCTTGCACAGTTCCAACTCACTGTGGAGCTTCACGTCAAGATGGTGGAGCTCCACGCCAAGCTGGAACTGTGCAAGCAGCTTTTGGAATAAAAAAACCGTGCCGTCACAATATCGTCACATGCGGACGTACTTGACGGCATTGTGCCGGCACGACGTACGTTCCCGTGCTAGCACCGAGTAGATCCCGTGCCGTCACATGTCTATTTGGGATATGCTGGGACGATATCGCACCTTTAGAACAACAGTGTAACAACTTATATGGTAATGCCATAAGGGATGTTACACTATCGTTCTAGGGGTGCGATATGTTGGGACGATATGTTGGGACGATATGTTGGGACGATATGTTGGGACGATATGTTGGGACGATATGTTGGGACGATATGTTGGGACGATATGTTGGGACGATATGTTGGGACGATATGTTGGGACGATATGTTGGGACGATATGTTGGGACGATATGTTGGGACGATATGTTGGGACGATATGTTGGGACGATATGTTGGGACGATATGTTGGGACGATATGTTGGGACGATATGTTGGGACGATATGTTGGGACGATATGTTGGGACGATATGTTGGGACGATATGTTGGGACGATATGTTGGGACGATATGTTGGGACGATATGTTGGGACGATATGTTGGGACGATATGTTGGGACGATATGTTGGGATGATATGTTGGGATGATATGTTGGGATGATATGTTGGGATGATATGTTGGGATGATATGTTGGGATGATATGTTGGGATGATATGTTGGGATGATATGTTGGGATGATATGTTGGGATGATATGTTGGGACGATATGTTGGGACGATACGTTGGGACGATACGTTGGGACGATATGTTGGGACGATATGTTGGGACGATATGTTGGGACGATATGTTGGGACGATATGTTGGGACCATATGTTGGGACGATGTGTTGGAACGATAGATATAGCTCATTTACGCGTCCTTCACGTGTTCGGACGAAATATCCGGTGCTGCGCAAGAGTACACTGTGGAGGTACATTGTTTTCCCCGCGTCCGTGCGATAGCTATTATGACAAGCTGAGTGTTTCAATCCTCCGTTAGGGATCGACTTAAAAACACGACTGTTATTGCTGCCTCTGTTTGGCTCTGCCTTTAGTAAACATATTACACAGTACCCAGATTGCGGATTACACTCGACAGTGTGGGGCGGAAGCTGGTTCAGACGGCTTTAAAATTTAACGTTATTACACTTTATACTAGGTATGCTCTGTGGGGTGATGTGGATAGAGAAATAGGACCGTGTAGCGTAGGATTAGCGGCGTTTGTTGTGACTTCTTAGGACTGAGGAAGACAGATCGCCTCTGTTCGAGCACTGTATATCTATATATGTCTGTGTGTGTGTGTGTATACCTATAAATATAGCTCCTTTGCGCGTCGCGTACAAATTATAAGACGGAACGGAGAAGAAAAAAAAAAGTTCACGGTACGCGTGTCATCGATCCATCAAGATCGCTTTTGCCTTGAAATCGCGTCACCCACAACGGCGTCGAAAGTTGTGTCTCCGTTCTTTGCACTGTTTACCCTGTTCAAGCGTCCCCAGTTTCGGAAGAATATATATCTCTAGAGAGGTTTTTTTTTTTCTGTACGCAGCAGCGCAGGAAAACCTTTTCACGGAACTTTGAGAATGGCACAGGTTTGACGTTACATAGAAAATCGGTGAGAATAGCAAAAATGTAACACGGACGAAGATGCAAATCCGGCGTGTTCAGAAGTTCGCCTTTCTTTTTATTCTGTTCGGAAGAGTTTTTCGATGGTTGTACAAGGTTTCGTGGGAAAATGGTGTACAGGGCGAAGAGCGGGGCAAAACGGACGCTTGTACTTTACTAGAAAATGAGACTTAAAAAAAAAATGGCAAAGTTCATTTTACGCCGCTGTTCCGTTTTGCCTCGCCGATCGCTGCTCGGAGATAGACTCGGTTCGGTTGTAATTTATAGAAGTATGTGAAAATTCGTCATCAATTGGAACTGCTTCGCGGAACTATATTTTACGATGAGTTAAATACGCACCATTCCGCAATTGTTCGTTCACGCGCCGATACAAAGGCATAAAATAGTCCTCTACCCACGTGGAAAAAATTACCGACCGCGCCATACAAAAACGTTGCGGCTTAGTGATACTTAATTGCCCCTTATATAGCTTCTGGTTTCTCAGAATTTCCCTTCTCCCTGCACGTGTTCGACTCCTCTTCCCGTGCAATTAACGAGCCTGATCTGGATTCACGGATTATTTAGGTACGATTAATAGGTATGAATAGATTTCAGGCAGCGTTTCGATTGTTCGAAGCAATATTAAGCAGTACATCGCATATAGATGAAAACGGAAACCCGGGGGCAAAATGGACCATTTTCACCAATTTTGGCTAGGGACAATAAAAACCTGGTCCGTTTTGCCCCGCTATTTCTCACCTCTCCCATATCATAATTAACTTTCCGTACCTGAAATCGTCGCCCTACTCCCTAACTGTTTCCCGCCATTCTCCGTATATAGAGGAGGGAGGTTAAAATCTGAAAACCGGGGGAAGGACGGACCACCTTCACAAATTTTCGTCGGCGTCAATAAAAACCTGGTCCGTTTTGGTCCGCTACTCCCCTCTCTCCCATATCATAATCAACACACAAAATCGCTGCTTCTCTCCGTACCGGCAATCGTCGCCCTACTCCCTAAGGTAAACGTCCCAGCGACCGAACACGTCCCAGTGGCCGCGCAAAGCATGCGTGCGAGAGAGACGCAAATACGATTTTTCATGCATGTACGGGAACTGGGACTTCGCCCTTAGGTGTGCGGCCACTGGATCTTTTACATTACCTGTTCCTCGCCACTCTCCGTATATAGAGAAGGGTGGATGAAAAACAGAAAACAGGGGGCAAAACGGACCATTTTTACAATTTTTCGTCGGCGTCGATAAAAACCTGGTCCGTTTTGCCCCGCTACTCCCCCCCTCTCCCATATCATAATCAACACACAAAATCGCTGCTTCTCTCCGTACCGGCAATCGTCGCCCTACTCCTTACCTGCTGCTCACCAAGGACCGTTCGACGGGTCCGAGAGGAAATCCACCTGCCGTCTCGGCTGTGTGAGAATTACGAATCCGTGCGAACTTGGAATCAAAGCTCTCGGCAAGGAGACCGGAGCAACGGTACCCGCCTAGTTTACCGGGTAACTCCCACCCTGCAACATCGACGGTCCCAAAAACAGTACAAACACTTTATTGCCCGAAGAATTTCCAAGGCGTCTCTGCGTCACCGGGAGGATTATAATAATCGATTGACTCGTCGTTTGTTCGAAAGGGATTTTCTACCAGCCGCGGTGAGGATCGAGGATCCTCGCCGGTACTCCGGGCATTAAAAGGGGGCTCGCGCGACCGAAAACCCTTGAGTAAACGAGAGGGCACTTTAATGACCTTTCTCCTTCATCGTCTTTCTTCGGCATTGTTCGAAAGGTTCGCTCCCTCTTTGTCTCTCCGCTGCACCGCCTTTATTATTGTTGCGCGCGGCGTTATGTCGAAACTACACGGCCCAAACGCGCTTGCGGAGCACACTCGGGGGGGGGGGGGAGGGGGGGGGAGGAGGAGGAGGCGAAGAATCACTCCATTATGTTCGGAATCGACTAGTCGAGACACGAAGTCGGTAATTGCCTGTGACACGGTGGCTCGGAGGCCTCATTCGCGCTTCCGGGAATACTCGATGACGAGGCACCGTGTTTTTCATCGACCGATCGGCTCGAAATCGGGCTGATCGGTGAAATTACCGTTACTATAATTTTCTTTTTTTTTATCGCTATACCATCGTGTTTCGGAACTTGTGTGAAAATTCTACGTCGAATATAAATGTCGCCGGTAACGGAGAATCGCACATTTAATAATTTTGTTATTTTCTTTGAATTTTATTAATTATCTTTAATACCGCTTGTCGCATCGGCAACGTGTTATTCATTAACCGGTCGGTTCGAAATCGTAACTCGAGCTTATCGGTGAAATTACCGTCACGCTAATTTTTTTTTTATCACTATAACATCGTGTTTTAGGACTTACATGAAAATTCTACGTTGAACACAAACGTTGCCGACGTCGGATAGTCTTACACTCAACATTGTTTTTCCATTTCTTTTAATTTTCTACATTTTTTTTTAATTACCGCTCATCGCATCGGCATCGAAATTTTTGCACCCTAGATCCGAAATCCCAATAGCCCTTCCATCCTAAATTGAAGCGCAAACCGGAATCGAGGTGTTTCGATACTTTAGAAAACTAATAGAAATTCTTAACTTTAGAAAACTAAAAGAAATTCTTAACGTTAGAAAACTAAAAGAAATTCTTAACTTTAGAAAACGAAAAGAAATTCTTAACTTTAGAAAACTAAAGGAAATTCTTAACTTTAGAAAACTAAAAGAAATTCTTAACTTTAGAAAACTAAAAGAAATTCTTAACTTCTGAAGACTAAAATAATTTTTTAACTTTAATTATTATCATTTTTTCCAAAGATAAGATCTGATTTCTGTATCCCGTATCGGAGACAAAACGCAATAGTTCTGTGACGTCCGATAGTCACACAAAAGGCGTTGCGTATCCATATCAATGGGGCGCACACTCTCGAGTGTGTGCCGGAGGGTTTTTGTTGGAGTCGAGTTCCGTTTTGACAGGGACAGGAGAGTCGTTTCAGTGGCAACATGCGTGCCCGGGAGTCGCTTGTTACGAAAGCGACGCGCACACACACATGCGCTCTAAAATTGTGAGACGCAGAAAGTGAACATAGTTGCATGTCGCAGAGGCGCCCGCAAGGGTCGTCGAAACTGCCGAAAATCCGTCCGTGTGAGCGAGTCTGTGTGCGTCTATAAAGTAGACGAGGAGGAGACGCAGCGCGTGGATTGTTCGATTCGAGCGGAGGGTAGTTTCGGTCCAAGTGTTACAATAAATCAGCGCGCTTGAACCGAGGACCGGTCGGGGCGACTCCACCCCCGCGCGCAACCCCTCGTTTCGTTACGAGGATAGAACGCACAGCGAAGCTGGGCAACAGCGACATACACGACGGGGAAATGACAAGAAGCCCTCAACGCGCCGGAGAGCCCATTCACGTAGGTTTCACGCTTTGTGCCTAAAGTGGCCATTGCTTTGGCGGCGCCGAATCGCGGAGAGCGCATGCGCGGTAGATCCACGGATCGGCAGACGCGGCGAACGCGGGAGACGGTATAAGTAAATAAATAATTTCATCGGCAATGCCTTCGGTGTTCTGCGATCGGGAGGAGGCTGTGTGGGGCAAAATGGCATGGTTAAACTACATGGAAAAAAAGCAGACGTGAAAATATATTTTTCATATATTAAATATACTTTTCGCGTTTTTTATTTTCAATTCAATTATGAGATATAATCGGATCGATATGGGTGAGCGGGGGAAAATGGGACATTAGGGGCAAAACTCAATTTTCCATAAAATTATATTATTCCAATTTTTATATAAAAAAAATATCATGTTCTCATTTTACTTTTATTCCGTACGGCTGAGGATGCAACAGCGGATAGCGGGTCAGGGGTCTGGCGAGAGCGAAAGAAGAAATGCGATGTCGATCTCGGGAAATGCGTCGCATTAAAATTCCCAGGATCCAATAAATAATAATAATAATAATAATAATAATGATAATAATAATGATAACTAATCATTGATAAATCGACGAAATAGACAGAAAAGATTTTGTCATATTTTACATTTTTGTAAACCACATTACATTATATTTTATTTGTATATTATTATATATTTATTTGTATATTATTATATATTTATTTGTATATTATTGTAATATATTTATAATTAATATTAATATTTATAATAAATAAAGATTGAACACTTATTCGTCATCCCGATAATCCGCTTCACAATCCCCGCAATGCTCTGCGACACGAAGCTCCGAGAATAACACTCCGACGTTCGAAATCGAAGAATCGGCGTAGCGGCCGCAGATTAATTCACGACGACAAAAGATACAGGCTATCTAAAGCATGTAAAGGGAGAGAAGCCAAAGCTCTCGGGCGCGGGCGCGCGCGCGCGAGCGGGCACACGCTTCGTGCCTCTCGCAGGCCTACGAGGAAACCCACCTCAGCCCTCGTCCGAGCCTTCCACCACCACGGCCACCGCTATTAGAGAACGCGTCGGAGAGAGAGGAGAATGTCACAGGGGTAGCCGGAACGCGAGATCCTCGGGTCCCATACAGAAATTTCGAGGGTTCGCCGGAGTCTCGTATAGCTCCGAAACGCCCCAATCGTGGGACGGGAGGTGGGGCTCAACCCCTGCCATCTTCTCCAGCAACCCTCGGGGCTATATAACACCCGGCGGAGCTCCGAACCCGAACAGTTATCCTCGAGGAGCCAAACCTGTAGTCCGTGTATTTACCGTATCGTGCGAACCGTTCGATCCTACGTAAAAACACGCATTTCTTCTTGGACCTTACGTTCGTCGTTGCCTTAGCCGAGTTGGATCGTTCGCGGCACCAACCGCCGGTTCCCCCGAGTGCCTCGTGTCGATAAAACCCCGCCGAGTGTTACCCAAAACTCCGCCAATCCACGAATAAAAGAAGAAAACAACATTTATCAATCGATTAAAACAAAATGTGCGACGTGAGCAAGACGAGGTTCTTCAGGCCTTGGAACGGTGCGTGTGTCCTTGGATCCTCCGGAGCGGATGGTCTCGGCGACGAGACGGCGACCGGCACGACGACGACCGCCGGAAGTCCGTTGGATCGGCCCGCGATCGGCAGGGCGATGGTGAAACGCGAGGACGCCAGCATCGAGGAGGACGAGGACAACGAGAGCGTCGCTTCTTCGCTTAGCGGCGCTACCAGCGGGACCGGAAGTTACCGTCGTCGCGACGGCCTCATCGACGAGAAGATCAACAGGAGGCAGAGCGTCTCGTCCTCGTGTTCGATAAACAGCTGCGAGGACCTTCCGGATGCGGGGAGTCTCGACATGCTGAGCAACTTCGTCTTCGGCGCGGTACCGGAAGTGGAGAACGCGCGCTCGAGGACCGACGGCTCGGTGGCGAACAGGAGCAGCAGCTCGTCCAGCGAGGCTTCCTCCTGCGCGTCGCGGAGCTCTCCGCAATCGGCGTTCACGCCGACATCTTATCAGTGCCCCGTTTACTCGGCTCTCGACTATCTCGGCCCCCTCAGGGTCGGATTGGCCACGACGGAAAATGCGGCGGCTGCGGCGGCCGCCGCGAGTTTCGAGGCCGCTTACGCGGCTCATCCTCATCAGCATCTCTTCTACGGCCTGAGCGGCATGCCACTCGGACACTACGGCGGCAGCGTCGAGGAGGCCGTCAAGTACATCCATCAACAGGACGCCGCGGCCAAGCAGATGAAGAAACTGAGACCGAAGAAATTTCGTTGTGAACACTGCGACGTCGCTTTCAGCAACAACGGACAGCTCAAGGGACACGTTCGCATTCATACCGGTAAGCTTTTATTCTCGGTCTGTTATCGTTTGTTTTTGTCGACGTTCGGCTTCGAACTTTGTATTCGTACAACGGTCTGAACTGTTTGGGAAGCTATAGGTGATCGACGGCTTGCGGCTATCAACACTCGTCTGTCTGTTTAGGCGACGATTCGTTTGTGTTGTGATTCGCACCCGTTGGAGCTTTAATTAGTTGACCCGTGATTCATATTTGCTTATTTGCTTATTTGCTCATTTGCTCATTTGCTCATTTGCTTATTTGCTCATTTGCTCATTTGCTCATTTGCTCATTTGCTCATTCGCTCATTCGCTCATTCGCTCATTCGCTCATTTACTTACTTACTTATTTAATTATTTACTTATTTACTGATTTACTTATTTATTTTTTTACAGGCGAACGACCGTTCAAGTGCGACGCCGAGGGTTGCGGCAAATCCTTCACGAGAAACGAGGAGCTGACGAGACACAAGCGAATCCACACCGGTCTCAGGCCGCACTCCTGTGTTCTGTGCGGCAAGCGTTTCGGTCGCAAGGATCATCTCAAGAAACACACGAGGACCCACGACAATCGGGCCGCTTATCACATACCCGCGTCGGCTCTGGGACCGTTCGCCATCGGCCACCACTCGCTCCCGCAGGGACATCCCATGACCTCGTACTTATATCCCATTTGAGTAATGTGGATATGGAGATTATTTTTTTTTTCTATTACGGTGAAATATGCGTTGGGAAGCTACGGAGAGTATCGGGAGATAAGAGCCGCAGTCAAGGACGATATCGGAAATCGATGGGGCGTTCTCGAAAAATCGGATCAAAATCGATCGGCCGGCGAGTCTGTAAATAGGCGGATGAATAATGAACGAACGAGTGCATGTATATATGTATGTATATATAGATAAATTATTGATAGAACGTTTTATAAACACATCCGGTATAGCAACTAATGATGCCTTCTCGGCTAGTCCACGAGGAATTGATTTTTCTACGGTTTTACAAGTACATCCACGGAGATAGACCGATGATACGTATTTTTGATAAAAAAAAAAGGAAGAAAGACATTTATACACCGAGAATAGGATACTCGGTAATATTGCATTATAGAGAAGTAATAAAGTAATTTGAACTCGGACCACCGCAGAAATATTGTTCACGATAATTGGATGTTCGCGTTGACTGATATAGTGTATATATATATATATATATATTTTACAGTGATAATTATATTGTAAATTATTGTAAATAAGCAGAGATATATGGCCCGACGGAAGTGAAGAG
Organism: Exephanes ischioxanthus; assembly: GCA_958510785.1. Lineage (NCBI taxonomy): Eukaryota > Metazoa > Arthropoda > Insecta > Hymenoptera > Ichneumonidae > Exephanes > Exephanes ischioxanthus. The sequence goes on from OY294025.1 coordinate 7,618,727, forward strand.
AATTGATGTGTCCGACGGACGGGAGAAGAGATCTACAGTGTATATTGTTATATATATTTTTCACAATGATGATGATGATGATGATGATGGTGATGACAGTAATAAAGAAACTGTTTACTTATAACTTATCTATTTCATTTTTATCCCCAATACTTTATTTTTCACGTCAGCGAAAAAAATGTCTAAAAATTGTCCGTTTCGTCCCATCCAATGAAACAGAAAGTGCGCGACGGCAACTGACGTCTTCTCGGCTACTCCACGAGGAATTAATTTTTTCATGTTTTTACAAGTACATCGACGAACATACACCTATGATACGAATTAAATTGTACAATTAAAAAGAAAATAAAGAAAGAAAAACATTTCTACTCAGCGAATAGTACACTGTAGAAAAAAAATTTGTTCGGAAACTTATGAACGGTATTGGAAGCTTATTTACATAAACTTTTTTTGAAATTTCAAAGACATGTCCATTGACATGTGCATTGTAATTTTACAGTAAAAATTGTATTTTTTTCAGAAATGTCAGGCGTAAAGTTTAAGTAAAGTAAAAGTAAGTTAAACATCTGGTATTTTTATTTTCCAAAAATTGCATTAATGTTCAATTAATGTAAGTAATGCAAGCAAATTTCAAGTCCCGGTGCATTTAATTCACAATTCATTTTTACAGTGTACACTCGGAGCGCACCATTATATTATAGGGAAGAAACAAAATAATTTGAACTCGGACCAGCGCAGAAATATTGTTCACGATAATTCGATGTTCGCCTCGACCGGCATAGTATATATATGTGATTACAGCGATTACAGTGATAATTATATTGTAAATTATTGCAAATAAGCAGATTTGCTCGACGAAAAAAAAAACTTGACTTGTCCGACGGACGACAGAAGAGATCTACAGTCTATATTATTATACATATTTTCCACAATGATGATGATGATTATAATGACAGTAATAAAGAAACTCTTTACTTATAAATTATTCGTTTCATTTTAAACCCCGATACTTTATTTTTCACCTCCGCTAAAAAAGAACTACAATAAACGTTCTGTTTTTTCCCCATCGAGTGAAAAAAAATTCTAACGCCGAATTTCCATTTCCGTTTCGGAAACGGTGACTTTTCCGGTCGCAAATTGTTCGAACAACGCGGGACACAGTGGAAAAAGAAAATTATACGCACAGCGTCTCCGGGGAGGATGCATTCTCCATTTTCCTCTCGATTAAATCTAAGATGGCGTCGGTGCGAACCCCGAATGGGGGCTGCACGATCGTACGGGTGTGTGGGTTTCCGATCCCGTCCCCCTTCTTCAATTACGCGACGACACACGCAGGGGTTGCTTCCCTCCGTCGAACGGTTGGTTACCGCAGAGGCCTGCCCGTTTTTTTTTCCAGACTCGTTTTTTCTCACTCTCTCTCTTCGCGATATTCGCAGGGGTTGCATATGAATGTTATGGTCGATTTTGCGGTCGGCCCGCCCGAAGGGAGTCGTCGAAGGGTCGCCTGACGGGGCGATGATGAAATGACGGGAAGAAAAAAAAATGATGTGGGACATTCGCTCTGATTAGATCGCCTATATATATGTATATGTATGTGTGTATATATGTATATATATATGTGTGTGGCTTCGACCGGGACAAAGACACCGATGCACTGATATATTTGATAAATGATACGAAAAACATCAAACTCACCCCTTGCAGTGTAAAAAATTGAAGGCGGAATAAAATTTTAAGGTTGCATCGGGCGGAAGCGTCGATAGCGAGCCGAAATCGCGAAGAAGAATACTTCGAATCATCGAGAAATCGAAGAAATATACTGTGAAGTTTCAGCCATATTTTATATTTCTGCGGTGTATTATATTTATTTTTATGTTATAATAAATATATTCGTAACTACATATATTATCATTAATATTTATATTTATAATATATAAGTATTGAATACGTATCTGTCATCCCGATAATCCACTTTACAACCCTTGCGTTACAGTATTGTAATCAGCGGTGAAGAATACATGAAAAATTGCCTCAAAACGCCGAAATCTGGAAATTTCAGTTTGCGATTTCCTACAATACGTTTTGCGCTAAATTTTGACGGTTTCAAATTTTGACAGAAATTTTTTTACGTTACGAAAAAAAGGTGTAAAAAATGTTTGTTTCGATTCTACTTTCAATTCTTACAATTCAATATGATATTGAAACAACGCCGGCAAGACTGCCAAGGTGACACATTATCGTTTCAATCCGGTATGGAATCGTACGAATTGAAAGTAGAATTGAAACAACATTTTTTTTCTTTGGCACCCGCAAGCAAATTTTCCTTGAGTCATTGATATTTTTTTTTTCAGTGTAAATTAAATTACCATTTCTTCATATTAAACAGAAACAACGATTTGTTTCTGTTTAATAAATACATGCGCGTGTACGACTCAAGGTACAAAGAATCGCAAGAGGAATCAAAGCGCAGACTTGAAACAACATTTTTTTTGTCTTTGGCCGCCCGCGAGCAAATTTTACTTGAATCATTGATATTTTTTTTTCGGTGTAAATCAAATTACCATTTCTTCATATTAAACAGAAATAACGATTTGTTTCGAAATTACCGCTTACACACGCCTTCAATCGGACATGACAGAGAAACGTAGTTTTCCTCGCCAGGAAATTCGTCGTCTTTTCGCATCGGCGAGATCGAGCGGATGAATAAATGCGCGTGTACGACGCAAGGTACAAAGAATCGCAAGAGGATTCTCACACTCTCGCGTCGTTGGCATTACGGTAGCGCGGAGGGAGCCTCGGCAACCCTGCTGGGACATTCGTTCGAACTCTCGCTGACACCCCCCTACTGTCCCGCAGATATATGACAGTTCAATCCCGAGGACAACGCGGGACCGGCAAACTACTTTCCTCCTTCTTCCTCGCTCGCTGCGTTGCGTCTCTTCCTTACGGTGCCCATTCATTCTTCTCTTTCGCCCTAACTACCCCTGCGTCACAGCCATCGGCTGCGACGACCAAAAACCCCTTGGCTCACGACACTCCAACGCTCCCCTGCACTAATACCAGCAGTCCCGCTGGCGAGTCACTCAACTCGCTCCTAAACGATCGCTTACTCCCGGATTACACGGGCACTCTCCTAATCTTTTTTTTCTTCTTCCTCTCCTCGGATTACACTGTTAGATTCGACGCTTGCGGCCAAGGATTAAGGAGGCGTTCGTTGTGCTACGCGAGCACTGAGACGAGCGCGGCCCATCGCGCCCAAGACTCTGGGGAATCGCTGCGACAGGGCTGTGCACTATCGTCGTGAAGAAAAAATTGATTTTTTGTTTGTACCAGAAATACGTCACTTCGGGTTTGAAAATCTCATTTTTCTACCGGAAGTGACGTCATACGGAAATACGTCACTTCACGTCCGGAAAACTCATTTTTCGATCGGAAGTGACTCAGATTTGAATATTTCATTTTTTTACCGGAAGTGACGTCATACCGGAGACATGTCACTTTCTGAGTGAAAGTCTTATTTTTCTACTGGAAGTGACGTCATAGCGGAGATACGCTATTTCCGGTCGAAAAATAAGATTTCGAAACCGGACGTGACGTATTTCCAAGTAAATCTCCGCAAATCTAAATCTCCGTTTTCTAAATTGTATAAGCCGTAGCCCGAGCCACAACACCTGCTAATATATGTACACATCAGAGTTGGCCAAATACCCTAAATACTTGAAGTACGTATTAAAGTATCAGGTACTCGAAGTACTGAGCGCTAGATAGTTCTTGAGTACCGACGTATTGAGTACTGGCGAAACTAAATTCCTGAAGTTGTGAGTAGTGGGCACTGACTCAGTACTTCATACATCAATACGGTAAATGCTATACAATAGCAATACGGTAAATGATATACATAGAAGACAGGGAAAGTCACAGTAGAGTCAGGAAATTTTTTTTCCACTGTTTTCGATTACCACTGTCTTTACTCATCGGCTTTGGGGCTTATCCTGCCCCCCCCCCGGAATATTTTGAGATGCCATTACCGTTGCGATGGATTCAGTAGCTTCGTCAAATTTACATATCTTCAATAGCAATCGCTCGTTGTCTCGAACGCTTCTACCACGCCATATCTTTACTACACTAGTTTAGTTTAATACGAGGAAGAAAAACATGCCTCGCGATAAGAAAAATATTTTCCGTTCCGGAAGTCACGCAATGACGAAACAGGTGTAAATACCTGTTTCGAGTGTCACGTAATTTACCTCATTGGGCGACAGTTTGGACACCCGCGCGTTATACACGGAGAAAAAAAAAATTGTTGGCACAACAAGAATTTTCTTACCATAACTCATTTACCCGCTTAACATAGGGACAATAAAATATTTTGCTGCGTCAGCATATATTTTGCTGTAGCAGCCAAATATTTTTGCTGCCACAGCAATGAATTATTAACGATCTACATTTTGTTAGAGAAACAGAACTATTTTTCTCCGTGTACCCAAGGTATACATATATATATTTCCCTTCTCTTTCCCGAACTTCGCGAATCTCCAGTGAGTAGAGGACTGAAAGAGTAGTTACGAGCGTGCCAACCGAATTACCTCAATGAATCTCATTTGACGAGAAAGAAAAACATGCTCGCGATAAGAATTAGTACATTCTTTTCGCCTTCCACGAGGGCGAAAAAATTGTTTTCTTTCCACGACTCGCAAAAAAATGACGTGCGCAGCCGGTGTAGATGACCTGTTTCGAGTCTCACGCAATTTAGCTCTTTGCGGGACAGTTTGGACACCCGCGCGTTATACCTAACGTATACACACACACACACACACACACACACACACATATATATATAAGATATATATATATTTTCCTGCTCTTTACCGAACTTCGCGAATCTCCACACGACTTTTGTCGAATCTTCGCCTCGGGGAGGCATTAGGGTATTATTACGAAAGGTGCGAAGGTATCGAGTGAATCTTTGGGAACTCCCGGTGCGCGCTGACTGGCTGATATATGGATCCATGCGATGCTATGGAAGAAGTTACTATGGCACAGTTAGATCGTAGCGGGTCTCGATGCGGGATCCCGGTTGTCCGGTAGTTCTCCCGGTGGGCTTTTTTTTTCAATGACAGGACAGACGAGGCACCTTCTCTTTATTCCGTGTGTTATTGCTCGAGGAAGTCGAACCGAGGGGGCCGGACGATACTTGTGCCTGCGCATTCGCGTCTCGTCTCCTATTTTCCTCCTGGCTATTAGAGGCCTAAACACTTTTTAAGATATATAACAAACGTCGAGTGTCACATCGAGGCCTCGCAACAATGACGTGGGCAAACATTTCTCGTACACCCACCCGCGGCGAGTGTTTCTTACGCGCGTTTCGATCCAACGCCGCATTAGGATGGCATCCTCTGTTGGGCTCCCATAGGTTTCGATCTTCGCCCGATTCGATCCTTCGGGTTTACGCTGCGTGCGATGACGATCCTTTTCTTGCTTGCTCCTGTGGGGCCCCGGAGAATCCTGGGGAGTCCTCGCTCCCCAGCGGAGTTTCGGACCTATTTTTGTCAAATTTGACGAAATTTTGTTTGGGTCGGTCGTACACTGGAAAAAATATTGGTGGGCTTTAAATAAGCGCTGAGGCAACTCAGTTTTAAGAAAAAAAAATGGGAAAATGTTTTGTAATGGCTAACTGTTAGTTCTTTCAAATAACTCAATTCTCTCGAAAAATCGTTAATTATTTCAAATAATTAATCATTCTACTGAATAATCATTAATTATTCCGAATAATTATTAATCATTCCAAATCATTATTAGCCATTCCAACTATTAGTCATTTCAAACAATTATTAATTCTCCCATCGGTATTGTTATAGTTTCTAAGACACGACTAGCGTTAGTAGCGTTGATGAGGGACGCCAAAGATGTCAGGTCAAGACATTGTTTATGTGGTAAAGCAGAGTTTTTTTGTCGCGGTACGTAAGGAAAGGCCGTGTTAGGGGGTAGAAGGCATAAAAATACAATCCTATTCTATTATTAATTCTCCCAACTAATTGTTACTTATTCCGACTGAAAACGTATCTCCCTATTCTTTTGCTTCTGTGATGACATGTGCAACGCACTTGAGGATTACGGAGGGATTTTTTTTTCCAAGTTACAGTGTATTTACCGTACCGTGGTTCCGATCCAGGATGTTTTCAGCCACTGTGGCAAAGTATACGGTTTCCGGTAACGACATCGTAACGCGTAGATTGAAGAGCAACCCCCCCCCCGGTGATGTCGAAACCTCGTAAATAACAGCGAAGCTAAACGTGCACTAAACGGCACATCGACGAGAGAGAGAGAGAGAGTCGAGGATAGGAAGTGCGCGTCTCGAGGGGTGACCGATGGGGCCACAATGGCGTGATCCAATTTCCGAGAGCCCTGGCGGAATCGCCATCCGACAATGGAACTGGACTCTACCTCTCTTCTCGTTTCTATCTCTTCCCCACGCCATTTCGCTATTTCCGTGTGTACACCGCACCGATGTCACGTGTTTTCGAAACTCGGTGACACTTTGATGACTCTAGTTCCATGGGGAGTTACCAGTTCAGCTTCCATTGGGGAGGGTTTAAGCTTAAAACTACCACGCACTCGTGTTGCGATGGATTTTAACGATTTTTCTTTTATTTTGATATAATTTTTATTTCATTTTATTCTGCGATTCAATTGTACGGAGAGAAATAATTTAATGACCCGTTTACCGGTAAAAGTGACTTCAGGCCTCGCGTCGATCGGATCGTGCGGACAGTCGTACGGATATGCTTCTTAAGCCACCTCGTACATTGCCATTCCAACGTAGTTTCCTGCGGGTCCGTAGTTGCAAACGAGGTAGGTCTTGTACCACTCGCCGTCGGCGTTGTAACGAATTCCACCGCATCCGACGTACTTGGTGTCGGCCCACATTAGCTGAGTGTAGTGAGCCGTGCCGTCGAAGCCTGACGCACTGTCATTAGATATTTTTTTTGTTATTATTATTTTATTTTGTTCCAATTTTTTTATAGAAGAAAATTGCGATATTTCGCGGTGTCCGCATTTCGCAGACTTACGGAACGCTGCTGACGAGGGTTCCGTCGAACTTGTCCACTTCATTGTACCACTGCTGCATTATGTCGGACCATGAAGAATCCCAGTCAGCGGTCGAGCCAGCGAAAGCGATGTTCTGTCCTACGGGGAACCTCTCTGCAGAAAAAAACGCGAATTAATCGTCGATAGTTCTGTACCGTATTAATTTGTTTTTCCGCACGAGACTCACCGACGTCTCTGCAGGCGTCGTGACCGTAGTGGCACTGATCCGCCAATGTCTGAGCAATGCCGGCGATCTCATCGTCCCATTCCTATCACGAAACAATGATAAAACCCACAAAGTAGATGCACGTCTATTTTCATTTTTTTTCTTATAAAAAAATGCTTAGTTACATTTTTTTATTCGATGTAATTTAATTCAATTTAATTTGATGTAATTACATTTAATTTCGTTTGATTCAATTTTTTTGTTACTTTAGATAAACGAAATAAAAATGTAGTTAATTTTTTCTTCTTTTAATTCACAACGTATCAGAATATTGCATAGCGAGTCTTTACCAGGGGACCAAGATTCGTTGCGGCGGGTTGAGGTCCATTACTTCCGCGAGTCTCTTGTCCGCTGGCGACGTACGCTCTCATCTGATTGTGAGTGTCGAGGATTTCCTGAATTTCGTCATCGGTCAGGGTCGAAGACTTGAGTTGGCCGCACTGGCTGTCGTCGGTCTTCAGGAACTGCAGTGAAGAAAATTAAAACGCGTCATCGAACGAGTCTCATAGACAATGCGAATAAAAATTAAAAAATAAAATAGAACAATCGGTAACAAAAACAAAGTTCGGAAGTCGTCGCTTACGGCGTATTTGCAGAGGGTGTGATTCGGCCCCTGGCAAGATTCCAATTTGCAATAGTCGGTATCCCCGTTGGCGAAAGCCGCGAGGGTTGCCAAGACGACGATATTCAGAACACTGACCATTTTTTCTTACTTTTTCGTTGTTTAAAAATTGTTTTTTTATTTAATTTTTGTCACAACTGTAACTTATTTGACTGTCGAATATCGAGTTCTGGGTTGACTGTGAAAATCACTGCTTGCTCGGCAACTATTTATACTCGGCCAGCTATCAATTTTTCCCGTATTTAAAAAAAAATTTACTTTGCATATGCATGTACATTTATGAAACTGTTTTTATAATATAATCAGACAACTGACTATAATAACAGGGTAGTTCGGTTGACGATGGATTTTTTTAACATAATATTAATGAAAAGTTGCGGCAACGTTAAATGGATCTAATGTCGTTGCTTATCGAGTTCAAGAAAATTGTCCTGCCGTATTCAACATGAAAAGTATCATCGATCGATGTGGGCAGTTTTAGGACGATTGCTCTAATTTTAATGCAAGTTAGAGCTACCACGACCTCTTTTCAAAAATGTCAAAATCGCGTAAAATCTCGAAACGGGCCTCAATCTTCATGAAAATTGCACCGAGGGAAGAGACACGACCACTTTACTAGTGTACCAAATTTCAACTGGCTATCTCGAACCGTTTCCGAGTTATAGTCGTTTTAAACGACGTAAGTCTGTCACACACATACATACACACACACACACACAGACACACACACGGATTGTTTATTGTAATAACGTCCGGACGCCAGCTAAAAATCACATTTCTCGACGTTTCGGACTATTTTAAGTCCTCTGACACTAAAATCTCGAAAACAAATTTTTTCATGAAAACAAAGCTTCCTCTATGAGGAAGCAAAAGCTTCCAATACTGTTCATTAAGTTTCAAATACATTTTTTTACACTGTATAGTACACACTGCGTTGTGTTCAAGGTCGACTGAGTTACAGGTTGATCGTTGTTCGCATGTCTAAAGTTTTCCGCACATAGATTTGCCTGAAATTTAATGGGAATTTACTAGCAACCTTACTAAAATTTTCCACGCTCATACGACTTGTGACAACGCGAAGGACATTCAGTAAATAAAAATTGGAAGCAATATAGTCATTATCTGCGGCACGTAAGATTAACAGTCGAGGTCATTTCGTTGCTGCAAGGTTGCGAATGTTAGCGACACAAAGAATTATTATATACAGACGTATACATATTGACCAAAACAATTTATTTACAGGATTTCAAAAACAGGTGTAATTAAAACCAACAAAAAAAGCGCTCATTTTTGGAATTCTGGCTATAAAAATGCCCGGTAAACTTTTTCGTTAGTTGTCGCTCCGGAACAGTAATTCCATGTATTCTTACACGCTGATCACGAATCTGACACTAGTTTTATTCGTAGATGAATATTTGATACGGAAAAAAAGCGTCTAAAAAAAAAAAAAATTGCATGAAATTCAAAAAATTCAAAATGAGATAAAATTTAAACGGTTCGATCGATTTTCGTGAAATTTTAATGGGGTCCTCGGGTGATCATATTCTATCTGTGTACGCGTTTTTAGCCCGATAGCTAAAAAATTGCGAGCGCTACAGTGCGTACAGACATTTTCGAAGAAAAAAAATGGCGTATAAAAAAACAACTGAACATTTTTGGACGAAATTTTGCAGAAACATTGACTATCAACCACACATGCTGTCTGCAAAATTTCAGCCTGATCGGTCGAGGCGTTCTCGAGTTATAGCCGTTTGAATTTTTCACATCCGATTCTCACACACACACACACATACACATACATCCGGACATTTTTTCTAAATGTGATTTTTCGATGTTTTGGAACATTCTGAACACGTTTTTATTAAAATCTCGAAAAAAATGTTTTTCACCATCACAAAGCTTCCTCTATGAGGAAGCAAAAATAATAAAATAAAATCGCCATAATTATTCCGTACATCCGAGAAAAAAATTAATGTTCGTTTTTTTCTACGATTTTTTAATCGTTGAATATAAAATGATCGATGATACTTTTCATGTTGAATACGGCAGGACAATTTTCTTGGACTCGATAAGCAACGACATTAGATCCATTTAACGTTGCCGCAACTTTTCATTAATATTATGTTAAAAAAATCCACCGTCAACCGAACTACCCTGTTATTATAGTCAGTTGTCTGATTATATTATAAAAACAGATTCATAAATGTACATGCATATTCAAAGTAAATTTTTTTTTAAATACGGGAAAAATTGATAGCTGGCCGAGTATAAATAGTTGCCGAGCAAGCAGTGATTTTCACAGTCAACCCAGAACTCGATATTCGACAGTCAAATAAGTTACAGTTGTGACAAAAATTAAATAAAAAAACAATTTTCGAACAACAAAAAAGTAAGAAAAAATGGTCAGTGTTCTGAATATCGTCGTCTTGGCAACCCTCGCGGCTTTCGCTAACGGGGATACCGACTATTGCAAATTGGAATCTTGCCAGGGGCCGAATCACACCCTCTGCAAATACGCCGTAAGCGACGACTTCCGAACTTTGTTTTTGTTACCGATTGTTCTATTTTATTTTTTAAATTTTTATTCGCGTTGTCTATGAGACTCGTTCGATGACGCGTTTTTATTTTCTTCACTGCAGTTCCTGAAGACCGACGACAGCCAGTGCGGCCAAATCAAGTCTTCGACCCTGACCGATGACGAAATTCAGGAAATCCTCGACACTCACAATCAGATGAGAGCGTACGTCGCCAGCGGACAAGAGACTCGCGGAAGTAATGGACCTCAACCCGCCGCAACGAATCTTGGTCCCCTGGTAAAGACTCGCTGTGCAATATTCTGATACGTTGTTAATTAAAAGAAGGAAAAATTAACTAAATTTTTATTTCGTTTATCTAAAGTAACAAAAAAATTGAATCAAACGAAATTAAATGTAATTGGATCAAAATTAATTCAATGACATTACATCAAATTAAATTAAGATAAATTACATCGAATAAAAAAATGTAACTAAGCATTTTTTTATAAGGAAAAAAATGAAAATAGACGGGCATCTACTTTGTGGGTTTTATCATTGTTTCGTGATAGGAATGGGACGATGAGATCGCCGGCATTGCTCAGACATTGGCGGATCAGTGCCACTTCGGTCACGACGCCTGCAGAGACGTCGGTGAGTCTCGTGCGGAAAAACAAATTAATACGGTACAGAACTATCGACGATTAATTCGCGTTTTTTTCTGCAGAGAGGTTCCCCGTAGGACAGAACATCGCTTTCGCTGGCTCGACCGCTGACTGGGATTCTTCATGGTCCGACATAATGCAGCAGTGGTACAATGAAGTGGACAAGTTCGACGGAACCCTCGTCAGCAGCGTTCCGTAAGTCTGCGAAATGCGGACACCGCGAAATATCGCAATTTTCTTCTATAAAAAAATTGGAATAAAATAAAATAATAATAACAATAAAAATGTCTAATGACAGTGCGTCAGGCTTCGACGGCACGGCTCACTACACTCAGCTAATGTGGGCCGACACCAAGTACGTCGGATGCGGTGGAATTCGTTACAACGCAGACGGCGAGTGGTACAAGACCTACCTCGTTTGTAACTACGGACCCGCAGGAAACTACGTTGGAATGGCAATGTACGAGGTGGCTTAAGAAGCACATCCGTACGACTGTCCGCACGATCCGATCGACGCAAGGCCTAAAGTCACTTTTACCGGTAAACGGGTCCTTAAATTATTTTTCTCCGTATAATTGAATCGCAGAATAAAATGAAATAAAAATTACATCAAATAAAGATTAAATGAAATAAAAAAAAAAAAAAAATCATTGAAATCTATCGCAACACAAGTGCCTCGTAAATTTATAAGCTTAAACCTCCCCAATGGAAGCTAATCGAGAAACTCCCCATGGAAGGTAGAGTCATCAAAATGCCACCGAGTTTCGAAAAAACGTGACGTTGGTGCAGTATAAACATGGAAATAGCGAAATGGCGTGGAGAAGAGATAAAAATGAGAAGTGAGGTAGAATCCAGTTCCATTGTCGGATGGCGATTCCGTCAGCGCTCTGCACAGTAAAAAAATGTGTGCATTTAACAAACTTTTTTGTCCACAAACGTATAATTTTACAAAAAAATATTTTTAAGATTATCAGACATTTTTCAGTTAAATGGATTTTTTTTTGTTACAATTAACAAGAAAAGAATTATGGGCGTTTGTGGACAACAAATATTGGTACCGGCTTTATAGTGTGGGAAATTAGATCGCGCCATTGTCGCTTCATCGGTTACTCCTCGAGACGGGCACTTCCTATCTTCGACTCTCCCGTCGGTATGTCGTTTAGTGAACATTAACCACTCATTACACTCACCTAATGTGGACCGATACCAACTACGTCGGGTGCGGCGGAATTCGTTACAACTCCGACGGCCGCTGGTAAAAGACGCTCAAGGTCGCTCAAAGGTCGCTCAACAAACAGTACGACGGTCCGCACGATCCGATCAACGTAAGGCCTAAGGTAATTCCAAACGTAATGTATACTATCGGCAAACGAATATCGACGTTAATTAAGTAAACATTGAATAAAAATGAAATAAGTATTAAATAAAAATAAGATAAGAATTAAATAAAAATAAGATATAACTGCGTTACTGTCACTGGCGAAACGGCTTGACACTAAAATACAGTGACTCGACGATAAAGTAGTTAATGAATACGAATTGAATTCGTTAAAGGCTTATCTATAATTTCTGCACTTCTTCATCGGTGCACAAAATTTTATGCACGCAACGAGGATAATATTGACGAAGCAATGGGCACAAATACCAGTGTTTAGGCTTTATGGAATGTCGTCGCCAGAACGAACTACTGTTCGAAGGTAACGCTATTACATTATTGACTGAAAATCGAAGGTCTGGATTGCTAAAATTTATCGATCTTGTCCACTTAGACTAGTCGAATTTTCGGCGGGCAGTAATCGATCGACTACCGGTGTTCGCATCTCCGAACAAACGTTGGAGACGTTGCATTTACGTCAATTTCATCATTTACTTTTGGAACAAACAGGAAGTGAAGATTCACGAATCAGGTCATTCAGTCTAACCGGAAAGTATCGTTTATTGTTTAAGAAGAAAGTACGGTAACATAAGCGTCGCCAGTGAAATACGACAAGAAATTATTTCGCTCTTAATGAATGGTGACCGGAGATCGGTGATCGGTGATATTAACGTGGATTGTACATCTGTCCGCCCACCCAGTTTCCGGTAGGTCCGTAGTCGCAGACGAGGTAAGTTTTGTACCACTGGCCGTCCTTGTAACGAACGCCACCGCATCCCAAAAGCTTCGTGTCAGCCCACATCATCTGGGTGTAGTGACCAACTCCGTTGAAGTCACTGCGAAAATATATATATACAAAAGTACAATGGTTGCAGCACGGGCACAAAAAGTCTCACTTCTCGTGCCTGTAACGCGTGGCGAAAGTGGCGGTTTTTAGTAAGGCGTGCGAGAAAAATACTGCGCACGCGCAGATCACACTAGTTATTTTTCACACACTTTTTTAACCCTCTAGCTACTTTTACCACGTTTTTAACATTCTAGCTAATTTTTCAGAGGTATAAAAAGTGGGGGTTTTTGCGCACTTGTTACAAAATAGTGCATTTTTATACGAGTGCGAAAATAGTACATTTTGATACGAGTGGGAAAATAGTTCATTTTGATACGAGTGCGAAAAAACTTTTTCTGACGAGTGTTGCAATCGTACCAAATTTTACTTTCACGAGGTGTAAAAATGGCGGTTTTCGCACGCGAAGCGTACGTAAAAATCGTCATTTTCCCACCGAGTGAAATAAAGTAATATTTCGTTACGGGATCATTGATAGCCTCACTTCCTGCATATAGCGCTCTATACTCACGTGACGGATCTGACTTGATTCCTGTCGAAGTCCTTTACCTCGTTGTACCACGCTGAGACCAGGTCGGCGTACTTGCCGCTGTAACCTCCGGTCGATCCCTGCCAAGCGACGTTCTGACCAACCGGGAATCTCTCTGCGAAGCAAACGCGATGACACCGTTGAATGCGATTTTCATCGGTCGTGACATAAAGTTATTAATTTCTATTTTCTTTATTTGGGGTACAGACGGACATTGCCCATTTACAGACCGCACCGGAGGAACCCGACGGTGAAACAATCGTTGTCCGATGAGGAGATAATTTTTAAATAAATTGATCATTTTATTTTGATGATTTTCACGAATCTTACCGGAGTTTCTGCACTGATCGTGTCCGTAGGCGCACTGATCAGCCCAGCTCTGGGCAATGTTAGCGAGCTCTTGGTCCCACGACTGTTAGGAAACATTTGAAAGAACCACATAAAGTTAGCACAATCGTGCTAATGTGGACATTAATTTGTTTTTGCTTCAACACTGACGAAAATAAATGGTTGAATTAAGCAAATGCGCGGTGACATACGTTCAAAGGTGTATTCCGTTGGTACAACAAAAGTATTTATTTCAATCGACAAATTTTGAATGAATTGACGCAAATAATCGTTTAACAAAACAATGTTTTATTTGTACCAGACAAATAACAGCTCTGAACGCATGTCACCGCGACTTTTGGTTAAAACAACTAATTTTTTTTTGTCAGTGTAATTATCGTATCGCGTATTGTGCCGTCAATCATTACCAGGCTTCCGAGGTTCGTTGCAGCAGGCTGAGGTCCAGGCTTTCCGAGAGGCTCCTGTCCGCTGCCGACGCGTGCTCTGTACGAGTTGTGAGAGTCCAGAATCTCCTGGATTTCATTCGCGGTGAGACCCGTGGATTGGGGATTGCCGCAGTTGTTCCGATTAACGTTCAGAAACTGCAATAACGAGAAAAATAATGTCCACCGTGTCTTTTCGAGTGAAACTCAGAAGATTTTTCGCGTGTAAAATAATTTACTGCATTTTTTGCGATTGACGCACAGAAACTGCAATAACGAGAAACAAAAAAAAATGTCAATCCGGGCCTCTTCGAGTGAGTTTCGGAGGATTTTTTGGCACATCAAAAAATTGCTAAGGACGAAATCGAAAAAGATGATATAACGAGCGTTGGTTCGGATAACTTACACCGTATTTGCAGATAGTGTGATTAGGTCCGTTGCAACTTTTCAAATTGCAGTAGTTGGTAGCTGCGTTGGCAAAAGCGGCGAGTGTCGCAATAACTGCGACAATGTACGGTGCGCTTATCATCTTCGTACTTCCTATTTTTCTCGTAGCTTACAGTTACAACTCCGACTGTGAAGGAACAACTTCTGAGTCGATTGTAAAAATTATCGCTTACAAAGACCCTATTTATACCCGGCGACTCGTCCACCTTCCCTCTTCCTCTCTGCATTGTGAAACATTATTCTACCGACGCCTGTCGGTAGAATAATGGTGAACGCTTCCCCGTTTCGTTATCAGTCAATTCATTATCACATTGGACATTCGGACAAGTTCGCAGACGAGATTGCGGAATGTATTAAACGCGGTACCAAGTTTCTAGACAACGGAATCATTTCTGCAAAGGGGGGGATGTCATTTCAATATTATATTTTAAACTATTTGATATTTTTGAAAAAAATTAATTTCTACAATTTTTTACATTCCGTCCGGGGTATTTTTTTCGTATGTTCAGAAATACCGCTATGAAAAATCAATTTCGGAAGATTATCGTTCCAATTTTATTATCCTCGAACGGTTATATTACCGGATATTTTGCAGGTGTAATAACTGGTGTCCAGCGTCCTCGAAGTCCTTGGAGTTCTGGAATGTCCTTGAATTTCACCTAATGTCCTGGCTTTTTTTATTTCTCAAAAAATGTGAGTTTGTTTAAAAATGTATATTTAGTTTAGTAAATGTTTTTGTCTTTTTTTTTTAATGATCTGCTACAGATTTCGACGTATTTTTTTCCGCTGAACACGAATCCGCTGGCCTTTTTTTCGACCCCCCCCCCCCCCCCCCCCCCCCCCCCCCCCGATTCTTGACACGGCGACGCGGGCGGCGAAATCTTTTTATATTATAGAGAGAGATATACATATAAAAAAAAGACTTATGTCCTTATTATTCTAAGTGAGTTGTTTAACACGCGGAGCCTGTGTTTGGCTGGAAAATGTTCCAAACAAAAATTTGCTGTGTTGAGTGGCCGGCAGCATGTTCATTTCTATCGATCATTCGTGTAATGAGATATATTTTTATTTTATTATTTTTCCAAAAAATATTTTTTTTAATTCCGAAAAAAAATAAGGCACGGTAAGATCTGTTAGTGCAATGTGATCAAAATCATTTATTTGAAATGAATAATTGTGGAGACATGTCAATTGGACGGCGCAGATCGTGATAGATGTCAATGTGTCTTGTACATCTCTTCGCCCTCCCAGTTTCCGGTAGGTCCGTAGTTGCAGACGAGGTAAGTCGTGTACCACTTCCCGGCTTTGTAACGAACACCACCGCATCCCACGAGCTTTGTGTCCGCCCACAGCATCTGGGTGTAGTGACCAACATCTTTGAAGTTACTGCGAAATAATAATAAACAAAATCACGTTTTCGACATGAAGCATTCTTCTTCCTGTATCCTGCACTCTACGCTTACGTGACGGATTTGATCTGATTCTTGTTGAAGACCTGCACTTCCTCGTACCACAATGTCACCATGTCAGTAAATTTGGCGGTGTAACCAGCGGTCGATCTCTTGGAAGCTATGTTCTGGCCAACCTGGAATCTCGCTGCGAAGCAAACGTTTTAAATCATCGTTGAATACGATTTTCATAGACCTATATTATTATACAAAAAAAAGAACATAAAATACAAAACGTAACAAATATCAAATACGTAACAATAAAAAATGGACACTTTATAAAATGGACATTATAAAAAAAGGACATGAAAAAAATGGACGTTACAAAAAATTGACATTTTATAAAATGGTCATTTTAATAAATGGACATGTTAAAAAATACTTTGCAAGAGTCTTACCAGAGTCTCTGCACTGATCGTGTCCGTAGTGGCACTGATTTGCCCAGGTCTGAGCGATGTTGGCGAGTTCTGTGTCCCACGACTATTACGAAACAGTTTGAAGAGGCAAAGATTTACGTAAGTACGATCCTCCGCGTGGATATCAATTTCATTTTTTTTTCTACGTATAGTTATTCATCAGTCATTACCAGGATTCCCATGTTCGTTGCAGCAGGCTGGGGTCCAGGATTTCCTCGACGCTCCAGTCCCCTGGCGACTTTTGCTCTGTAAGAGTTGTGGAGGTTTACAACTTCCTCGATTTCGGACCGCGTCAAACTCGTGGATTGGAGATAGCCGCATTGGTTGCGATTGACAGTCAGTAACTGCAATAACAACAACAAAAACATTTTAATACAATTCATTTTAATGCAAAAAAATATCATTGATTCAAGTAAAATTTGCTTCCGGGCTGCCAACGAAAAAAAATGTTGTTTGAATTCTGCTTTCAATTCGTACAATTTCATACCGTATTTGTTTCAATATCGTACGGAATTGTAAGAATTGAAAGTAGAATTAAAATAAACATTTTTTTTCTTCGGCAGCCAGCAAGCGATTTTTTTTCAGTGTAGCGAAATAGGAAAATACAACGAGCATCGATAGAGATTAACTTACGTGGTAATTACAGGCGGTGTGATTGAGCCCATAGCAAGATTCCAATTTGCAGTAGTCGGTTTCCGCACTCGCAAAAACTGCGAATGCTGCCATAACGGCGATAGTGTACAGTGTGCGGACCATTTTTCGTATGTTTTTTTTCTTCTTTTTTATTTTGTTCTTTTCCTTGTTTTTCTTCTTGTTCCGAACAGCGTGCTCTTTGACTGTCCCAGAACAACTTCTCCGTTGATTATGAGAATTACCATTCAGACCACTCCTATTTATACCTGGAAACTTGTCGAACTTCCCTGTTCTTCTCTTGAACTAAAAACATGACTCTACGTACCTATGTACATTTATCATGTATTTACACACTAGCCCGCCGCGTTATCAGTAAATTTATGATCAAAGTACATATTTTTCAAGACATCTATTAGATATTGATGTAGAAATAGATACAAAATTTTTGCAGAGCCGATCGTACGATTTCACACCGAATGCTTCACCAATAGGGTCTTAACAAAATTGGCACCTGTTCAATGATCATAATCTTCGGCCCGAAGAGCGATTCGTCAATGAAACTGGAAGATAAGCGAAGGTTCGTGCTATTTACTTTGCAGTGTTTTCAGACGGTGGAATTCGATCCGTTATAACTTTTCAAATTACAAAATAAATGTTCAAATTACAAAATAACTTTTCCAATTACAAAATAACTTTTCAAATTGCAAAATAACTTTTTAAATTACAAAATAACTTTTTAAATTGAAAAATAATTTTTCAAATTACAGAATAACTTTTCAAATTACAAAATAACTTTTCAAATTACAAAATAACTTTTTAAATTGCAAAATAACTTTTCAAATTACGGTAGTTGTGTTGGCAAAAGCGACGGATGGTTTTTTTAACCGTAACTACGATGAAGTACGGTGTTCTGATTATCCTTAGCGGCCAGTTCAGAAACTTATCTCGGATAACATTTAACGAGAGCGAGTGCTGCGCCGGTACGAATGTCAGAGCATGAAGCTAGTTACCCGGGTATGATTTCTGAACGCAGTCCAGTGAAGGTGGGTCGTTCGACGATTCGATCTGAATTCGCGGCGCGAATCAAAGAACATTTTTCTCCCTCTGGTCAAGTGGCATTTGACTGGGATCGGAAGCCCCTGCCAGAACTGACGAGTCACAAGCTAGATCGCCTTCCGGCAATCATAACTGCGGATGAAGTCGAACAACTCTTAGGCGTTCTAAAACTCGAGAACGGGACTGCACTGTAAAAAAAATTGTAAATTTAATGTACCGAACTGGAAGTTTTTTTTTGCAAAAACTGGTAGATTAAATTTAATACACAATTGTGATGAAAAATTAATATACTTTTTCATCGAAATTGAAGTAAATTATGAAAATCAACGTACTTTCGTAGTGAAATTAAGGAAAATTATTGAAAATGAACTATTCCCAATGTTTTTAATACACTGAACATTAATTTTTTATCACAATTGTACATGAAATTTAATATACCAGTTTTTGCATAAAAACTTCCAGTCCGGTACATTAAATTTCATACGATTTTTGTTACAGTGTGGTGTAAAAACTGCAAGACCAGTATACGAGTTGATCATTGAATGGACTATCGGGGACAATGACATTGTCATATGTTTTGATACCACGGAATCAAATACCGGCCGTAAGAACGCGGAGCTTGTGTTTGCCTGGAAAATCTTCCAAACAAGAATTCGCTGTGTTGAGTTGCCGGCAGCGTGTTCATTTCCATCGTTCATTCGTGTAATGAGATATATTTTTCTTTTATTATTTTTCCAAAAAATATTTTTTTATATTCCGAAAAAAATAAGGCACGTTAAGATCTGCCAGTGCAATGTGATAATAAATCATTTATTTGAAATAAATAATTGTGGAGACATGTCGATTGGACGGCGCAGATCGTGATAGATGTCAACGTGTCTTGTACATCTCTTCGCCCTCCCAGTTTCCGGTAGGTCCGTAGTTGCAGACGAGGTAAGTCGTGTACCACTTCCCGGCTTTGTAACGGACACCACCGCATCCCACGAGCTTTGTGTCCGCCCACAGCATCTGGGTGTAGTGACCAACTCCGTTGAAGTCACTGCGAGATAATAAACAAAATCACGTTTTCGACATGAAACATTCTTCTTTCTATATCCTGCACTCTACACTTACGTGACGGATTTGACCTGATTCTTGTTGAAGACCTGCACTTCCTCGTACCACATTGTCACCATGTCAGTAAATTTGGCGGTGTAACCAGCGGTCGATCCCTTGGAAGCGACATTCTGGCCAACCTGAAATCTCGCTGCGAAGCACCATTTTAAATCATCGTCGAATACGATTTTCATAGACATATATTATTATTCAAAAAGCTTCCTTCATGTGGAAGCAAAACAAGAACATAAAATACAAAACGTAACAAATATCAAATACGTAACAATAAAAAATGGACACTTTATAAAATGGACATTTTAATAAATGGACATGTTAAAAAATACTTTGCAAGAGTCATACCGGAGTCTCTGCACTGATCGTGTCCGTAGTGGCACTGATTTGCCCAGGTCTGAGCGATGTTGGCGAGTTCTGTGTCCCACGACTATTACGAAACAGTTTGAAGAGGCAAAGATTTACGTAAGTACGATCCTCCGCGTGGATATCAATTTCATTTTTTTCCTACGTATAGTTAGTCATCAGTCATTACCAGGTTTCCCATGTTCGTTGCAGCAGGCTGCGGTCCAGGATTTCCTCGACGCTCCAGTCCCCTGGCGACTTTTGCTCTGTAAGAGTTGTGGAGGTTTACAACTTCCTCGATTTCGGACCGCGTCAAACCGGTGGATTTGGGATCGCCGCATTGGTTGCGATTGACAGTCAGTAACTGCAATAACAACAACAACAAAAACAACATTTTAATACAATTCCTCCTCGAGTGACTGTCGTAGGATTTTCCGAGCGTGAAATAATTGCCGACGAAGTTAACGAAATAGGAAGACATAACGAGCCTCGACCGTGATAAACTTACGCCGTATTTACAGATGCTGTGATTAGGCTCTCCGCAAGTTTTCAAGTTGCAGTAGTTGGTCGTAGCTGCTCTCGCGGAAATTACGAATGTTGCCACAATGGCCATAATGTGCGGTTTGCTGACCATTTTTCTTATACTTCTTCTTTTTTTTTATTTATTTTTTTCTTCTTTTTCTTGTTGTTACGAACAGCCTCCTCTTTGACTGTGTAGAAACAACTTCTCCGTTGATTATGAGAATTACCGCTTACACGACTACTATTTATACCTGGAAGCTTGCCCACCTTCCCTCTTCCTCACTTGAACGCGAAACATAATTCTACGTATGCACGTGCATCGTTCATTTACACGCTTGCCCCGCTTCGTTTTCAGTAAATTTGTTATTAGAATGCAAATTTTTGCAAAACAACTATTAGAAGTTGTTCCCAGTACGGAGACTTTTTTGCAGTCAACGGAAAGATCCCAGACCGGTTGCTCCACCAAGGGTCTTTGCAAAATGATCATCTGTTCAATGACCGTAATCTTCGGCCCGATGAGCCGAAGATGAAACTCGGCGATGAGCAAATGTTTATAAAAATTTATTTTTTGATCACTTTCCTTCGACGAATTTTTAGCACGTTCGTTGCATAAGGCGGGACTAAATATCAAAGATTCTTTCACTGTAGACTGTAACGCACGACTTACGCCCTTTTGATTTTTAGGGGGTCGATATAATTTCCTTCTGCAATCAGCGAGTCTCGAGGCTGACGGTGTAAACCTTCTGTTTACTCATCTGCGACGGATGATACCCATTATTCGACTTTTATAACTGTTTTCATGAAATACGAAAACACATATTATTAATTCCACAGGTAAATAAACAATCGCTTGCCGAACGGGAGATGTATGACGTTACAAGATTTTCTTATCTCGTGTTCGAAAATAATAATTAATTTATTGAATCTTATTTTATTTAAGAATTAAAAATATGTATATTAAATTTTATCTTATTCGAATTTGTAAATAAAAAATTGATCATGTTAACTTTGATTTATTTTCACTATATGACGTTAAAGGGGGAACGTTCCGCGATTTCGGGTGAAAACGAGTTTTCAATCTTAGGATTTTAAATATTTTTTACTATAAAAAAATGCAAAAAATTAGTCCCGTGGAGCTCCGGACATGGCGATTAATCCAATTTAATTTAGAATTGCAAACCAAATGGCCGTCAGAAGATTACATAAAATTCAATAAAAAAAGATAACAAAAAAAAGAGTCCGATAACGATGGTTTGACAAAACAAAAACGAGGTCGTAAAAATCGTCTCTCGATTTTTTTCCTTCTGTTATTTTTTGAAACAAAAAAAAACAGTGAAAAAATTAGATTATTTGAAAATGTACAAGATTTTTCGGAATTTCGTTTGATTTCTAGATTATGACGATCAGTAAGATCGTCATAATCTAGAAATCAAACGAAATTCGTAAGAAGATTATGACGATCAGACCCAGGTGGAAATGGTACGGAATGCCCCATACATATTTTCCCCACACGCTTCCGGAAGATTTTGTCACCGATCTTCAAGTGTGCCGAACGAGCGTCGATAGTTGAAAATGTTCACGCGATTAATCGTTAACGAGCCAGCGAATAACAGTGTTATTCTTTCGATAAAAATAGGTGAAAGGCGGACTTATCGATCGATCGTCAAGTGATACGACACACCGATCGTGTAGTTTTATCAAGAAGTTATATAATCGAGCCGCATCGAAAAATTCGCTGCCGGTCGCACGACTCACCGTGTGTGTTCATAGATGTTGGTAATTTGTCGTTCCGACGAATGCGCGGGAGCGGCGCGCTTGCTTCCGTTCTAAAGTCATTCGTGTGCACACGGTGTGAAAGAAATAATTAAAAAAAAAAAATTGCGATGTCCGGCGGTAATTGGCCGAGGTATGTCTTGATAATTCGAGACCCCCGGTGTTTCTATCCAGCTATCGGCGACGTGCCCGCTCTCCGACTGCGAGGAACAACCGTCAATCAATCGATAATAGACAATATCATGGAACTGGTGTTTATCCGTGAACAATAATAAAAATAATTATTTTTTTTAGGTTCACTTGTCGTTGAACGATTGTTCGTGGAAAAAGGCACGTGCAACTTCTCCTCACCGAGTCCCATCGATCATCAATACACAGTAAAAATGGTACCGTTTCTTGTCCACAAACGTCCACAATTATTTTCTTGGTAATTTTACAGAAAAATCTTGTCCATTTTACAAAAATGTCTGTCAATTGTACGAACGAATACTTTGTGTAATATTAACGACCAAATAATTGTGGTCGTTTGTTGACAAAAAAGGTTTGTTAAATGTACAAATCTTTTTTACTGTGTACGCAGTAAAAAAAAGTTTGTACTTTTTAGAACAACTTATTGTCCATAAAAATCCACAATTTTTTATTTGTTAATTTTTCGATTCCGATGGTATTCGCGAAAGTACAAAATAAAATTTGTCAATGACACGGGAATAGAAGGAGGGGTTGTATGTTCATGGACAAACAAGTTTGTCACTTGTTTAACAAAAATCACCTTTTCCGAAACTTCGTATTCCGATTTTACAAAATTATTTTTTGCTGTGTACGCGGCGAAAGAATGAAGACTTGAAGAACGTCAAGGCCGAGCGACGATTTGCATAAATAGGTGCGGATAATTCGAGTCCATCGTGGTTCAGCGCCGGCTGGCCCGAATATCGCAAAATGACTGCCAGACACGGGATTACGACGAATAACGTCAATCAACCGGCAATACAGCAACATCGGACGGACGGCGTTTATCCGAGAAAACGGGAAAATCGTCATTACTGTTAAGTGTACCTTTCGACGAGCGATTGTTTGAGAGGTATAAAAAGAAATAACTCGCGTCTCAGCCGCGTTGTACTTGAGTGATTTTCCAGTGAACACCGTGAAAAAATGTGACTGGAAGTTTTCATGCGAAAACTGGTACATCAAATTTAATGTACAATTGGGATGAAAAATGAATATACTTTTTCATTGAAATTAAAGTACACTGTAAAAAAAATTTATTTGAAAATTAATTAACAGTATTGGAAGCTTTTTTATTACAGAAACCGTTTCTGAAATTTTGTATTTTTCATGAACATTTTTGTAAATTTCAAGCGAAAGATTTGTAATTTTAGTATCTGGTATTTTTATTTTACAAGCAAAGTACATTAATGTTCAATTAATATGAGTAATGTTAGCAAATTTCAAGTTCCAGTACATTAAATTTACAATTTATTTTTACAGCGTAAATTATAAAAATTAAAGTGCTTTCATAGTAAAATAAAAGTTCCCAATGTTTTCAAGACACCGAACATTAATTTTTCATCACAACTCTACATGAAATTTAATACATCATTTTTGCGTAAAAACTTCCAGTTCGGCACATTAAATTTCATACGATTTTTTTTCACAGTGTAAGCGCGTGGAAGAGGGGACAAAAAAAGGCTATATATCGTCTACTTTGTGGAATCCCATGGATCGTTGCTCGTCATTAAAGCCAACCCGGAGCGCACAATGGAACAACCGTAAACGGTCGTAATCCTTGCGCAATCGATGCCACTCTCCGACTTCTGACTCCGGCTCGCTCTGTGTGATGTGCACTTTACCGTGGAATAGGTGCTTTTTTTTCTATGCGTTCTTCGAGACGTCCCCGACACATTGGATCTTCGTGCTGTCCGGCTCAAAAAAAAAATGGGCTCGCAGTGGGCGGGTGGCTGTGGCGAGAATGAATGGGATCGCCAGCGGAGTTTGTTGAGGGAAACACCTGACTCCCGAAATCTTCGGGCACTCGGCTACGAGGAGTCGTGAGAACTGCCGAACTGCGTCGAAGACTTTTGCTTGATAAATTTCATTCTTTGCTCACACTGAATGTGTCTTACTGCAGCTCGGATTTCCTCGCGGGCCGGAGGATCCGTACCGGGAGGCGGGACCGTGGAGGCATGATAAATCTATTCCATGGTTCAATAGTAAAGCGTACACTGAGAAAAAAAAAAATTATCAAAATCGACGAAGCCGTTTTTTTTTCTAGTCATCGTGTCGCGTTTTAGTGGAGACGGTGCATGGAGAAAAATTGTTCTGTTTCTCTAACAAAATGTAGATCGTTAATAAATTATTGTTGTGGCAGCAAAAATATTTGGCTGCTACAGCAAAACATTTTCTGCCACAGCAAAATATTTTGATGTCCCTATGTTAAGCAGGTAAATGAGTTATGGTAAGAAAATTCATGCTGTCGGTTTTTTCGCTTCCTCATAGAGGAAGCTATGTTTTTGTGAAAAAAATGTTTTCCAGACTTTAATGTCAGCGTACTAGAAATGGTCGAAAACGTCGAGAAATGTGATTTTTAGCTTGCTTCCGGATGCATGTGTGTGTGTGAGACAGACTTACATCGTTTAAAACGACTGTAACTCGGAAACGGTTAAAGCTGCAAACTAATTTGCACATGACTTCCTCATTTCTTGTCATTGTGCCGATAGCTTCGTCCACGAGGAAGCCAAAAATCGATGAGCTTTCTCACAGCGAAAACTGTGGGCAAAATTGTTAGAAATGAACAATCCATGTGCAAATTACTTTGCAGTTTGTTAATCTCAAGGTTCTCTTCGAACTGAGAAATACGTTGCAAAAAACATTTTTTTTATTTTAGTACCTTTTTTTGTCTAGCTTTGTACATATAGTATAACATTTTCTTGCATCCATGCAAAGTGGTTGATATTTGGGCAATGTGAAAATAATTTTTTTTCAAACCGATTTTATTCAAAGTATTCATTTGCTTATTGGATCGAGATAAGGCGATAGATCGTTAGAATTTATTTTTATTTTTATTTTTGTTTCGGAGTCGATGACACTGCGTCAGAGAGTTCGTGAGGGTGTTCGAAAGTCCCTCGAGCGGTTTTGCTCCCCTTAGCGATTTCTCTCAAAGCCTCGAACAACGATAATCCCACTAGAGCGATAGATCAACGAAGGAACTTAAGTGACCGATGAGACGATGAAAAGCGGGTTCCGGAGAGAAACCGCCACGCCCAACCGAGAGGCGCGCGAAACACCTGTTGTCGGTCCACCGCGCCAGTTGCATCTCTCGGGCCCGATGTCGGTAGCCGATTTCTTCTCGCCCAGAGGATAAAGCAGCTTCTTCACGCAGTTAACCGATGAATAGTCGCGAAGCCGATTTCTTCTCGCCCAGAGGATAAAGCAGCTTCTTCACGCAGTTAACCGATGAATAGTCGCGATTCGCTATCCTGGAGCCAACAATGAGGTCAAATTGATTTTTCATTCCGTAAGTTCCCCTCCTGCGCCCCATTGGCGGGAACTCCTAGTTCCAGCTCGACGAGCAAAGGGAGCCGACTGGCAGCCACAATCTCGAGGAAACTTCGCTCGCCTCTCAATATCTCTAATGAGGCACTCTCAGATCGCCGATTTGGAGACGAACAACAGGTGAAAATAATTGTCAGAACGGACGCATAATTTCTTCTCTTTCTTGCCACTCTTCTCGTTTCTTCCTATCGATTCGTCCACTTGGAGTTCCTCTTCCCATTTTTGTTCCCGCTCAGAATCCGGATCTCTTCCTCGGTGGTTCATCGACCGGCAGTTTCACGATCGTTCCAATCGCTATTGAATTGGCCATCCAGGGACGAGGAGTCCGAAACTCCAGTCTTACACTGAGGGAAGGATCTAGTAAGAATCACCAATCATCTAAGAAAAATTACCATAGCACATAATAGGGGTTCCACCTATGATGGAAAGTCTGAGATTTTCCAAGAATTTTTACCATAATATCTAAGAAAAATTCTCATAAATCCGGTACTTCGTACCATAGGTGGTGTTCGTACCTAGTGTTCTACTACTATGTGTTACGGTAATATTTCTCAAGCAACATAGTCATTTTTACTAGATCTTTCTCTCAGTGCATGTTTTCTCGGCCCGCCGCGGTTTCGCTCTTCTTATCATTTCTTCCCTTTCTTGCCATTCTTGCCCTTCTTCTCTTTTTTTCCATTCCCATTCTTCCCTTTGGAGTTCCTCGTCCCACTTCCATTCTCATCCCCATCCCGGATCTTTTCATCCGGTACCGATCTGTTATCGACCAGCGGTTTCGCGATCTTTCCAACGACCCTTGGTCTCGCCATCCAGGGACGTGGAGTCCGAAACTCCAGGTCTATGTTTTCCCGGCCCTCCGCCGTTTCGCTCTTTCTTCTTATCTTCAGGACGAACAAGTTCGGATTCTCCTCGAGGTCGATGGATCGCGGAGTTTTCGCCCTTCCGATCTTTTCTCTCTTGTCTCTTCGGTCCTCCTCGGAGCCCGGAGTGACCGGTGCGGTACCAGGTGGACCGGATTCGCCGTCCGGATGCGCCACGACAGTGATCGTTCGTCTGCACGATCCTCCCGGCTCGACCGTTCGTTCCTGGTGAACCGACGAAGGCTTCGAGCTCTCCTCGGCCTTCCTGAAGAGAACGTCGTCGCCGTACGGTCCCGGGGTCGTTGAAATCTTGCTCTCCGCCGCGTTCCCTTCGGCACTTCCGGTACCGCAGTCGCACGGCGGATCCCACTCTTCCTCGACTGGCAGTTTTTGGATCCTCAGGACCATGCGGTTGTCGTTTATTATAGCTTCGATCTCCTTGTAAGGCGAACCGGTGCCGACTATCTCCGATACAGGTTTCTCGCGCGGTTTCGGGGATCGAGGCAACGACCTTTCCGAAAGCGCCGCGGCGAGGTCCGGAGACGAATCTTCCCAGTTTCCCTGAATATGGATGGTGAGAAACTGTACTTTACGACACTAGTGCGTAAAAGCGATCTCTTGACGAGGGTTGCGAAGTTGGCCACATGGGCTGATGGCGAGTGTTCCCTACACCCAGAAAAATAATTTCTTTGACGGCCACCTTTATTTGGTTTAAGTAAAATATTTATTTGATTAAAATAAATATTTATTTTAATTAAGTAATAGTTATTTAAATGAAATAAATATTTATTTAAATCAAATAAATATTTATTTAAATCAAATAAATATTTTACTTAAACCAAATAAACGGTGGCCGTCAAAGAAATTATTTTTCTGGGTGCACTTCACAACCGCCCTCAGGAGACCGCTTCTTTCTTCAAGTATATCGCATACTGCTTTATTTAACTCGGGGCGAGAATGACTGTTTCGCGCACGCTGTGCGTAAAACCCACGTTTTAGCAACTCGTGAAATAAAATTTTGTACGACACTCTTGGGAAGAACGTTTTCTTAACTCGTGTGGTGAAACTCTCACTCGGCAGACAAAGTTTTTTCGCACGGAAGCGTGCAAAAAAGTTACTACAATGTTGACAGAGTGTGTCAAATACGTGACTAGTGTGATCTGCGCATGTGCAGTATTTTTTTTCGCACGCCTTACTAAAAAACATCACTTTCGCCACGCGTTACAGGCACCTAAAGTGGGACTTTTTGTGCATGTGATACAAAAAAAAATGTTTGAACATTAAACAACGCATTTTGTCTTCACGTCTACAATTCTTATTTTTTCTCGAGGATTTTACATTTTCATTTAGTTAATAACTGTAACGGCTTGACAAAACGGCTTCACAAGAAAAAGAAGAAAAAACATGGCAGAATTAGTGGGATAAAAAAAATTGTGGAGCTTTATGGGCAAAAAAAATGTTGTTCAATGTACACAAACCTTTGGTGCCGTGTGATTTATCCGATCGAAAGAATTCGACTCTATCCGTGGCTCAGCGTGTTGGCTCAACTGGTCGGGCGTTGGAAGGAAAATGTGTTTCGGTGGACAGCCGCATCTTCGAGTAGCCGTAATCATATTTGCCGAATAACGATTTTTTAAATTTACTACTAGAATTTATTTACCTAATTTTTGTTATATTTTTACTTAATCGCCGAAAGGTATTTTGACATTTTTACTGTAGATGGAAGAGGGGGAAGGGGGGGGGGGGCAGCCGTGTGAAGTTGATTTATCGTCCGTTCGATTGCTGAAGCTATTATTCATTTATCATTTTTTTTTCTCCGATGTCTGTTTGATTTCATTCGGTTATTTCTTCTCTTATCAAAATCATCGGTTTATCGATATCAGCAATAAAATGGAAGCCCACGCTGGAGCACAGAGTGAGTTCGTCACCAAACGCAAATTTACCTATTTAAGTTTTTTTTTTGTTTTTTAAATCGTGACATCAATTTATTTACCGAAGATATCTGCGGCTGTCGACCCACGCATCTTCCAGCGATCCGTGAGCCTCCCGGCTCGAGTTCCGCGAACGCGGTTTCGCCGGAATCGAAATACTTTCAGGAGATCGGTGCCGAGATGATCGGCAATCAATTGATAATTCGCGTCGAGAAGGACAAGAGCAGATCGTCGAGTCGGAAAGCCGGACAGTGGGATCCTCCGTGCGACTGCGCGATACCTGAGATTAAAATGCCCTCGGCGACGAAAGGCCCGAGAATCGTCAACGCCGGTGACAACAATCAAATTTTATTCAGAATACGCTCGAGGAATCTCGTCGGCAAGGACGACACCAATTACAAGCCCGAAGCATTCGCTTATCAAGTAATTCTTACACTGAGAGAAGGATCCAGTATCACTGAGAGAAGGATCTAGTAAAAATGACTATATCGCTTGAGAGATATTGCCATTGCACATAGTAGTAGGGCGTTCGGGCGCCACCTATGGCAGGAAGTACCGGATTTATAAGAATTCTTCTTAGATATTATGGTAAAAAATCTTAGATGATCGCTAATTTTTACTAGATCCTTCTCTCAGTGTAAAAATGACTATATCGCTTGATAGATATTGCCATAGCACATAGTAGTAGGGCGTTAGGGCGCCACCTATGGTAGGAAGTACCGGATTTATAAGAATTTTCCTTAGATATTATGGTAAAAATTCTTGTATAATCTGAGACTTTCTGCCATAGGTGGCGCCCTACTAGTGTGTGCTATGGTAATTTTTCTTAGATGATCGGTAATTTTTACTAGATTCGCTTTCTCTCAGTGTATCAAAAATAATTAAAAAAATAAAAAATAAATAATAATAAAAAATTAATAATAAAAAAATGTATTGATAAGAAAACATTTGTATCAGTTGGGAGCTGCGAAGAAGGGGAAAGACTCGAGCGATCAGCACCGAACGATCACGATCCATCCCCACTTGGGCGATCCAGCCGCGTCTCAGGAAGTGCACAGCGACCACATAACGGACGGCAATCAGAACATATATCTACTTCGTGTTAAGAAAAAGGCAGAATCGGCGAATCAGAGGAGGCGAAACATAGAGTTGGAATTGAGAACACCCAAAGTCCCGCCGGCTCGCAAGGTTTCCGAGGATTTTTCTCGTAAGACCGAAGTGCCGAAGCCCCCTGAGCGTGAAATGCCAGCCGAGACTAACGGTGCTAAAGAGGCTGGCAAGGAGGAGAAGAAGACGAAGAAAAAGAAGAAATGATGATGATATTCTTCGAGGATCATTGCCAGGCGGTGACTCGTATTTGGAAAGATTTACTACTGTGGATGTATACACGAAGTGCCTCCAGTATCCCGTAAGGGAGAGCGGGGCAAAACGGAACCCTGGGGGCAAAATGGACTACTATTACAATTTTAAAAAAATATTTTATCGCGCACGTAAAAGTAAAATAATGTTCATCTCGAACGCGAAACAGCGGTCCGTTTTGCCCCGCCCTCAGGAACGCTGCATACTTAAAACCTACATTTCAAATTTACTTTTCGAGGAGTTTCATTCATTTTCATCGGTATAACGAGGGACCCACTACGCATCGCTGCTATGGATATACATGAGGTGCATTCAGTACTTCGCAAGGAAGAGCGGGGCAAAACGGAACCTTGGGGGCAAAATGGACTACTTTTGCAATTACCAAAAATAGTTTATCCCGAGACGTGAAAATAATAAAGTGTCATCTTGAACGAAAGACACCGGTCCGTTTTGCCCCAAGACCCCGTTTTACCCCGCTCTCAGGGCAGTCGCATGCTTAAAGTGTATATTTCAAATTCACGTTTCGAGGAGTTTCATTCATCTTCATCGACACAACGACCCACAACGGTATATTCGTGTAGAGCCATTGATCCATTGGAAAAATTGGCTTGGCCACGGCCGGAGCTCAATGAGAGTCCCTCCGGTCCTCCTCCTACTCGCCGACCCTTCAATGAAATCGGTACGTTAATGGCGCCGAGGGGCTCCCTTTCGTCGCGCTACGAGAAACTACGATTGTGACGAGTACCGACGATTTATGGAATTTTTCTTCCTCCTCCCCTCGCCACTCTCCGGAGACACCGAGCTTTCTCACCAGTCATCGTTATAATTACACATCGATGTCATTCATTTCGAAGTTTGGGCATCTTCTCCGAAAAAAAAAAAAAAAACCATTAACGTCTTCGAGTTTTACGGCGAATCGTCGGGGACGAGCCGGTGGTCGGTCGAAGGACTGTTCATTCATGAGTTTCGAGGTACAGGCTGTACAGGCGCACTTCGTAAGCTGTACAGGCGCACTTCGTTGCTCGCTTGTACGAGTAATTTTCCGTACATGACAAATTGCGGGTTTCTTATCGTTGAGGCGTAACCGCAGTTATCATTTGGGCCAAGACTGTTATAATGCCTCATGCAAATTTATTAATTACTGGGACGTCTGTCGTCTGCATATTTCTAACGTACGTTGGGGTGTTTCAAAATTGGATTTTTTTTTTTTAACTTTACTCCTATTTTTTTATTTTTTTATTTATGTAGCCACTTTTGCCTTTTATGGCTTTAGAATATAGCATGTGTTGTACATATACACTGTACAACTTTGGTCTTGTTGGTGCTTACATTTTGACTTACTGTCCAGATTTTTCATTAATTTCTTTCAATCGCATCCCCGCCCATTTCCATACACACTTGATGACTTTCGCTTTGCGTCCTTAATTTATTTAAAAAATTAAATTATAATAATATTAAAAATACAGCTTTTTCAGACTCTCGACAGTACTCGCACAAGATTGGTAACACTTCCCCTTTGGCAAACTATTCCACTCTTTCCGCTACGTCTCCGTACCATATTGCTTCTCGACTTCCTCTCTCAATTCTCTTTTGACCTGAAAACTGCAACTTTTGTGTCACGAAAATTTTTCTGTGTAATCGTATGCTTTCGAGATATAACGATTCTTAGCAAATTTTGACATTCTGAAAAACTCAAAGAAAATGCGGTCCAAAAATTCTGAAAAAATGTACATCAATCCTTTTTATATAATTAAATAATTTGACCAAATTTCAATTTTTTTGGGAGTGGACAACTTTTTCACCGTTCGAAACCGAATGGAATGCCTCATATATATATACATATATATACTAAATCTTCCCGTTTGTCCGTTATTTTTGTCAAGACCGATGACATCAAAAACAAAAAAAAAATGCATTGACTAATGAGTAACAAAAATGTCTTGGAAAAAATCACTCGTGAAGCTGGCTGGCAGTTCAGAAGATGAATTCTCGCGGACGCCCATCCCGGCACAAAGAACGTACGATCGACTTGTATATTTTTGGCAAGGCCGATGGCATAAAAAAAAAATAATAAAAAAAATTCATTGACGAATGAGTAACAAAAATGTCTTGAGAAAAATCACGCGTGAAACGAGCAGGTCGTTCGGAAGATAAATTCTCGTGGACGCCTATCCCGGTACAATGGACGAACGATCGACTTGTATAGTTTCGTAAAAATCGCGGTCCATCGGATAGATAGCGCTATTATGGGAGAAGAAAAGAAAATTCGAAGCTACCGAGGATGAAGAAGAAAAAGAGCGAAGGAGCTTCATAATCGATTGAATGCCGTGGGAGTTCATAAAATTTTAGTTTTTTCCTCTGGATCGTGGCACGGTGTGCGGTCCGCTCACGCACGCTCATACAAGATCGTTCGACAATGAAACACCTATAAATTAGAAATTTTTCTCTTCTGAAGACACGCTCCCGATACGCGATAAAATAGCGTGTCTCATATATGATTGAACAGTAGGAGGGAAACCTCGACCATTTATTCTTCTCGTCCCCGCTCGTGGCTTTCGTTTTTGTAACGATAAAGGATCTTCGCTCCTATGGTGGGAAGGATCCTGCTCGGCCTTCTTATTTATTCCCTCGTTGTTGCGGTCGCAGGACATAATGGGACGACAAGTGACCGCGATACACCTCCGACGCTGTAGTCGCTCGACCGCAGCGCATTCTCTATTCTTCAAAATGTTTCAATGCTCGCGAGAAAACGTCTTGTGACAACGCGGGAGCTGTCCCGTGATTCCACGAGGCTAAGAAATTCGGATACGGAAAAAAAAATGTATTTCTCGTAAACATGTGTGAGCCAAATTTTGTGGCTGTTACTCGCGAGTATGGCAAAGGATGATAAGAATATTGAGAATGTTATTAATTTGAGGAATATTAAGAACATTCTTAAATTCAAGAGTATTAAGAATCTTAAGAAAGTTACGAATGTTAAGAAAGCTACGAACGTTAAGAACATTAAGAACATTAAGAACATTAAGAACATTAAGAACATTAAGAACATTAAGAACATTAAGAACATTAAGAACATTAAGAATATTAAGAACATTAAGAACATTAAGAACATTAAGAACATTAAGAACATTAAGAACATTAAGAACATTAAGAACATTAAGAACATTAAGAACATTAAGAACATTAAGAACATTAAGAACATTAAGAACATTAAGAACATTAAGAACATTAAGAACATTAAGAACATTAAGAACATTAAGAACATTAAGAACATTAAGAACATTAAGAACATTAAGAACATTAAGAACATTAAGAACATTAAGAACATTAAGAACATTAAGAACATTATCGATCGGGATGTTTCTTATTTGCAATCTTGCATACTGCTCGAGGTGTGATAGGCAGATTGGAGCGTGGATCGTCGATCATGGATCAAATCGATGAAAGTCTAGTTCCAAACCGGCGGGGCTACGAATTGACTTTCGAATTGATCTTCGGTCCACCTATACACAAGCATGCGTATAGGTGAATCTCGTCACGGGGTTCCGTGGGAATGCTATTCAATACAAGCCGTGATCGAGCCTTGTTACGTTCGCCACACGACCGGTGTCGACGCATTCGCAGTCGGATATCGATTGCCAGAGCTTACGTGACGCGACCGCACACGGTCTTTTCTTCTTTGTTACGGAACAACATCACCGCGGATCACGACAATCAGATTTGCCAACTAATATCTTCCTCTCTACCCTCGATATGTATCGATTTTTTTTCTCACTCCCGTTCTATTCAGCCTCGATCTCGCCCTAGAACGGAATCCACTGGACGTCCGGGTATTTTCGTGCTCCCGAAACGCCGGTGCATCTCCCACGTTTTAGTTGGAAACCCCACGAAGCTCGCGCTTTATTGCCTTTTGGTTTTGTTGCATACGTGAGAAAATCTTCGCACTCTTCGTCCCTTCGCACCGGTGAAATTTCGTCGAACATGTATAATTTCAATTCGCTAGATATTAATCCACTGAAAAAATTTAATTTGCTTGCGAGTTGTCAAAGAAATTGAAAAAAAAAAAATGAATTCTACTTCCAATTCCTACAATTCCATATGATATTAAAACAACGACGGCAAGAATGTTCTGGTTATATATGTTATCGTTTCAGTCCCGTATGGAATTGTATGAATTGAAAGTAGAATTGATATAACAATTTTTTTCTTTGGCAGCTGACAGATAAGAATTTCGTAGATTAAAAGTAAGAATTTCGTGGATTAAAAGTAAGAATTTCGTGGATTAAAATCGAGAATTCCGTGGATTAAAACTGAGAATTTCGTCGATACATTTTTCTGACGTATGTACAATCTGTTAAGTTCAACACGAATGTTTGCCAGGATCTCGCTGCACATAATTCCCGCCCATACCCGAAACTTCTGCCCCCCTTTCCCAAATTCACATTAATTTCTCTAAGTTGAGTCTTAAACGAGACAGAAAGCAAACTAACAGTTCTAAAAAAAATGCTTCGGGCGAAGTACAGATTCGTTTTAAAAAAATGGCCACTCCAAAAATGGGCAGTCCCTTTGACAAGTGTCGACCATACACACAACTTAAGCAAAGCGTTCGTTCGTACACTGGAACAGTGCGCATGCGCCAAGTCATCATTAATAACGTCATATCGTCGACAAAAGGGCGTTCGGTGAGAATAAATCAGCGCCATAGGTGGTAACAGAAGCGGAGTCAGTGGTTGGCCTTTTGGCCCCCGGCGTTCCCCTTCGGAGTTGCAAACAGCATCAGGCACCGTCAGCATGCCTTATGCACATGCGAGAGAGCCGACAATGCGTGCGCGACCGCATCGAGCTAAGCGAAACCAAAGAGACATCCGTGCGCCCGATTATCTCGTTGCGTCACACAGATGCACACCGGTGGACCCTTCCAGCGATATTCGTACCAGCAGGCAATTCTATTATTATTATCATTATTATTATTTTATTATCGTTGGTTATTGTATTTATTAGGATTTGCGTTTACGAGCCGCACCGCCCGCTGTGCATCTCATCGCTTTCTCCCTTATATCGCTAGAGAGAACGGAAACTCATCTTCACCCCTCGATGCTGGATGCTCCAGGACGGTTCGGTCCGATACCTGTCGTCGGCTATCGAGAGCCAAATTTTCGGCTGTGCTCCATTGAGTGTATCGGATAATGCGACGTAATCCCAAATTTTCGGCCATGCTCCATTGAGCGTATCGGATAATGCGACTATAATGCGAAATATTGTTCTTTACTCTTTTCTTCGTATAAATTGTTGATTTATATAAATGCACACTGTAAACAAATATTGTAATTTTAATGTACGGGAATGGAAGTTTTTACGCAAAAACTGGTACATTAAATTCAATGTACCATTATGATGAAAAATTAATGTACTTTTTCATTTAAATTGAAGTGAATTATTAAAAAATAACGTATTTCCAATGTTTTTAAGACACTAAACATGAATTCTGCATCACAATTGTATATTAAATTTAATATATCAGTTTTTGCATAAAAACTTCCAGTCCAGTACATTAAAGTTCATAGGAATTTTTTTTACAGTGCAATGAGAAAAGGAGGAGGAAGAAGTGTCGGATTTCCGGCGGTCGATCGCGCTGATGGGCGACAAATCGATTGAACGGTTATCGATCGAATGTGTAAACAGACAGCAGGGATTTCTTCGCTGAATTTGATGTATTTCCAGAGACGATGTTACAGTGTTTTAATCAAGCGCGCGGTAGAACCTTGCTCGGCGAGCCCGGACCGTCGCCGACGAGGTCGAGGAAGGATGGACATCTGCAGTATCTTCGCTTCCTCAACGATCCGTCGCATGTCTCGCCGACGTTTCGCGATTGTACAATCGGGTCGAGCACGTAGGTGACCGCACATGGGCAAGATTCGCTCTCGCTTCCGTCGATCGTTTTGTCGCTATGAGCCGACGGATCATTTTTACCATCCAGCGCGAAGATCTCCTCGCTCCTGCGGCTGGTTTGTTGGCACCGCTGTCTTCCGCAGAGGAGCAGACCGGTTCGCAAGTCGATCAACCCTGGAGCCGCCACCTGGAGAAATTCCAAAAATTGCGGAAATTCCAAACATTACAGAAATTCCAAACATTCCAGAAATTCCAAACATTACAAAAATTCCAAACATTACGGAAATTCCGAACATTATGGAAATTCCAAACATTACAGAAATTCCAAACATTACAGAAATTCCAAACATTACAGAAATTCCAAGCATTACAGAAATTCCAAACATTACGGAAATTCCAAACATTACAGAAATTCCAAACATTACAGAAATTCCAAACATTACAGAAATTCCAAATATTACAGGAGTTCCAAACATTACAGAAATTCCAAACATTAGAGAAATTCCAAACATTACAGAAATTCCAAACATTACAGAAATTCCAAACATTACAGAAATTCCAAACATTACAGAAATTCTAAACATTACAGAAATTCCAAACATTACAGGAATTCCAAATATTCCAGAAATTCTAAAGTTCTAAAATCGTTCAAACTAATCGTATGACCAAGCCAAATGGACGAACGCGGTTAATGGTCGCTCACCACTGTGGCCGTGCAGAGACAGCAGAGGCACGAGATGCAGGCGACGCAGACTCCGAGGCTCAGTATCCCCAACATCTCATCCTCGACGAGAATTGTTCAATTATTTTTCCCGGAATTCATGAAGTCGAAATTGATATATCAACACACCGAAGATTTGGTTAAGCTGTCGGTCGTCCCCTCGCGACGAACTCCCAGCGAAGATATCGTGAAACGAGGTAACGAAGTTGAATCGCCGTTGGCTCTGAGAACAGATGAAGAGCAGCTGCCAAAGATGCCAAGTTCTCCATTTCGGGCACGAGTCTCATCGCAGATCGTACAATGGACTTTCGGAATCAATGAGGAATCGGATAAATTAATCGCCCAAGATGCTTGAGCCCTTTCTGATGCTCACAGTTCTCAACTGTTTCTTCATGTTCAGTTCCACGGTGACGACTTGCGCATTGTGGTAACCGAAGCTCAATGAGCAACGCTATGAGACCTAAAATCGTCGCGAAGAATTCGAAAAAAATTCGAAAAAAAAATTGCAGGTGGCAGTACAGAAGACACCGCCATTCGTGCTCGAGCCACGGCGGCGAGGCGTCGAGATTAAAAGTGAAAAAGTCGAGGAGCTGCGAAACCGGTAAGAAATGTTACATCAGCGACGTGATCGGTGTCATCGGTAGCAAATCGTCGGGGAAGAAACGCGGAAAGTCGGGATCGAGGATCGCGAAGGAGTCGAGAAAAACCAAGAAGAACAAATCTTGCGGGTGCGTCGATGAGCGTCGACACCGAACCGGCAAACCGAGACCTGGCGTTTTGTCACGAAACTCTGTAATTTTTACCGCCGCCATTTTTTTTTTTCAGACTCTCGACGGACCCCGCGCCGAAGGAGAAGCGGGAAGATGCTGTGAGACACTTGGAGAAACTCACGTCGACCGAGGACGTGAGACAGAGAGCCGCGTCGCCCTCGTCGAAATCGACGGTCGTGATGGAAGTCTCGACCGTGCAAAAGGTCGTTCAGATATTCGACAGCGATCGCGTCGCCAGATCGCCGAGGGAAACTGTCACTTACAGATTTTTACCGGAGAACGAGAGGAAAATCGAGTTCGTCGTGCGCAGCAGATCCGAGGATTCTAGAGCCATTGAGAAAAATTGATCGGTGCCCTATTTCCGGTTTTGCAAAAATTGCCGAGAAATCGTATCGTCGCCTCTCCAACTTCGAGAGCATGTACTTTTGTTGGTCTTTAGTCTTTAGTTTCAGAATTGGTCTTTAGTCTCAGAAATAAGAAAGAGAACAAATCTTGCGGTTGTAGCCCGGAACGTCTCCGCACGGAGAAAAAAAAATTATCGGGACAACAAGAATTATGTTACCATAAATCATTTACCTGCTTAACATAGGGACAACAAAATATTCCACTGTAGCAGCCACATATTTTTACTGTTACAACAATAAATTATTAACGATCTACATTTTATCGGAGAAACAGAACTATTTTTCTCCGTGCGATACAGAACCGGCGAACCGAAAACCAACGTGTTTTACATTTTTTTACCGGAGAACGAGAGGAAAATGAAGTTCGTCGTAGGCAACAAATCCGAGCAGAGTTTTGCAGCCATTGAGAAAAATTGATCGGTGTCCTACTTCCGGTTTTGCAAAAATTGCGAAGAAATCTTATCGTGACCTCTCGAACTTCGAAAGCGTGTACTTTTATCAGCTTCAATTGGTCTTTAGTCTCAGAAAAAAGAAAAAGAACAAATCTTCCGGGTGTGGCCATGAAGGTCTGCGATACAGAACCGGCAAACCGAGAACCAGCGTTACTTGCAGATTTTTACCGGAGAACGTGAGGAAAATCGAGTTCTAGAGCCATTGAGAAAAATTGATCCGTATCGTACTTCCGGTTCTGTAAATATTGCAAAGAAATCGTATCGTGACCTCTCGAACTTCGAAAGCGTGTATTTTAATCAGCTTCAATTGGTCTTTATTCTCAAGGCTTCCAGGTAACAATATCTCGTGGGTGATCGAAGCCGTTCATCGATCGGATCTACGAAGTCATCTTGTCGCTCGGCGACAACGTCGTCTTCCGGTTTCATACCGATTACGAAACTCTTCGGCAGGACGAAGCGTCGCTTCTTCGTTCGAACTTTAGAACCGCCGTACAATCTCTCATCGCCAGGTTTCCTATTCCGTAGTTTAACTTTCAGCCTGGTGAGACTCTCTGCGATCGATGATCTATACTTCGACTCGACGGACTTTGGGCTCGTTGCTTCCGCGCTTTCGCGATACTTCCGAGAGTTCGCAGTCCCTTGTGGAGATCCGCGTAACGAAATATCTTCTCGACCTTCTTCGAGGTATTCCTCGATGCTATTCGTAGGGACGCTTGTTTCGGCAAAAGTTTCCAAATAGGTGAACGAAGTTTGAACGTGACGTCCATGATTCTTCCGATCTTCCGGCGATAGTTTATTCCATCTACAACGCGAGCAATAAAAGTTTTTTCTTCTTACTTCGTCCTTTTGAAAACTCGCGATTTTCCATTTCGGCCAATTTATGGATCGTACTATCCGGGGTCTCAGGAACCCTTTCTCAAAGCTTATTAGCTTTGGCAATTCGTAAGGCTGTAAAATAAAATCATTGCGCTGATTTTTTTTGTATATGCCACCTTTCATGCCTGTAACGCATGGCGAAAGTGACGCTTTTTAGTTTTTTTTTTTAGTAAGGCATGCGAGAAAAATACTGCGCATGCGCAGATCACACTGGTCAGTAGCTGATCACTATTTTACACACTCCTTTAACACTCTAGTTATTTTTTTGTCACGATATAGGCGTAAAAAGTGGGAGTTTTTGTGCACTTGTTACAAAATAGTTCATTACGATACTAGTGCGAAATAGTTATTTATGTGGCAAGGGAATAGAATAGGAAAAAAACGTTTTTTGCACGAGTATCGTACAAAATTTTATTTGACGAGGTGTGAAAACGGGGGTTTTACGCACGCCAAGCGTACGTAAAACCGCCATTCTCGCGCTGAGTGAAATAAAGTACTACGCAATACGTGTACGAAAAAGCGGTCTCGTGTCTTGTGCTTCGAAGATCACAACCTTCGTCGAAAGACCGCTTTTTCGCACTAGTGTCCCAAAGTACTATTTTTACAAACCGGAAGTACGATCTTCGGTCACTTGAAGACTTACCGTGCCATCGGTGATCATGCAAATCAAAGCCGTCAAACACGCGCCGAGAACACTGATACTCACTAATTCCAACATCAATACCACGATTTCCGTGATCCGCGGTCGGATGGACTTCCGGTTCGCCGTGACAACGTGGGAGGCAACATTGCGAACGAGCAACTGTAATTTTTTTACGCGAAAAAAGGCGTTTATCGAGACAGAAAAAAAGTGTGTATGTGTGTTTCGATGAAAGGTGACACTCGATGGTCCGACTGAAAATAGTATCGCCCCCCCCCCCCCCCCCCAATCAGTTCTGACTTGACTTCGCACCGTTCACGCGTCAAAATTCGTCATTATTCATGATTTAAGAGAAAAAAAAAATTCGCAACAACGGTCAATTATGTACGAGGTTATAGCTCTGTGTATATGCACTTCTTGCCTCTCGTGCATTTGCTGCTTCGTGACTGGCGCACTGGTGAGAGCAAATAAATTATTTTCCTTCTTCAATCTCGGGCGAACGAAAAAAAAAAATTTATATATATATAAATATGTGTGCGAAAAATGTATAAAAATATAAACATTTTCCCGAGCAAATATATTCCGTATCCAATTTATATATTTTTCGAAGAAA
The DNA here is from genome assembly GCA_958510785.1 of Exephanes ischioxanthus. Classification (NCBI taxonomy): domain Eukaryota; kingdom Metazoa; phylum Arthropoda; class Insecta; order Hymenoptera; family Ichneumonidae; genus Exephanes; species Exephanes ischioxanthus. The sequence continues at coordinate 7,659,171 of OY294025.1, forward strand.
CCATATTTAATGTGCGAAGAAAAAAAAAGTCGGCATAGAGAGATTTTTCTTATACGTGTGCGGAGAAATAAAAATGGGAGGTTAAATTGTCAATCTCCCGCAGTGCGTAATTCCAAAATTGTTGGAAATACGGAAAGATCTTGACGTCCGACGAGCCAAGAGAAGCAGCGTTTCCGTCGCCAGAAATCACGAAAGAACCGCCGGTGATGCCGGCGGAGCTGGGAAACGTCACGAGCCAGAAATGCCAGAAGTCTTACGAAAAGTGACTTGCAAATGCCCGAAAGAAGTTTTGATCCACGCTCTGCCGATCGAGGAGGAGCCGATCTGCGGTCCGAGGCGAAGGGACGGTTGCGCCTGCGCTCCATTGAGGATCGACGAGAGCTCGGAATGGCGATGACGATATAGAGGAATAAAATCGCGGTCGCGTTTTTTGGTACATCATTCTATTGACTCCCCGGAGTTTAATTTACCCGGAGTCCGGTCATCTCCCTTCGCCAAGAATTTACATCTCTTCGATATCCGGACTTGCGATTTTTGAATGTCCGGTAACATCGGTTTGGCTTTTCGCGAGAGTATTCTCTCACCGGTCACTTCCTCATCTCGAGAAAACGCTCCCCGAGTCCACCCGCGACTCCGCTCAGCTTTCCGTAGATTTCGCACTCTCCGATCGTTTCTATCGATCGGTTTCCCATCGATCGTTTTCCCATTGATCGTTTTCCCATCGATCGGTTTCTCATCGATCGTTTTCCCATCGATCGTTTTCCCATCGATCGTTTTCCCATCGATCGTTTTCCCATTGATCGTTTTCCCATCGATCGTTTTCCCATCGATCGTTTTCCCATCGATCGTTTTCCCATCGATCGTTTTCCCATCGATCGTTTTCCCATCGATCGTTTTCCCATCGATCGTTTTCCCATCGATCGTTTTCCCATCGATCGGTTTCTCATAGATCCGTTGTCCATCGATCGATAGAATCCGCTTACTGGACGGATCGATCATCGCAATAGACTCTCGCCGAGTTCAGAGTCTCCAGGCTGGGCGAACCGCGCAGCAACGCAGCATCTCGATGTACCAGCCCGACATCTTTCGATCTTCGATGACCAGCGTTCGCGGGATATCGACTTCTCGACGACGATGTAGACGAAAAAAAATCACGACACTGTTATTTAGCACTTAATTTTATTGACTCTCCGGAGTTTAATCTCCTGAGTGTCCGGTCATCTCCCTTCGCCAAGAATTTACATCTCTCGATATCCGATCTCGCGATTTTCGCATTGCCGGTAACATCGGTTCGGCTTCTCACAAGAATATTTTTGCAACGGCCGCTTCCTCATCTCTAGAAAACGCTCCCCGAGTTCACCCGCGACTTCGCTCAGCTTCCTGTAGACTTTGTACTCTCCGCCTCGATCGCCGATCGATCCGATCGATCGATTCGGTCGATCATCCAATCGCCCGCGGCCTTCCGCTTCTTGAATGGACCGATCGTTCCCATAGACTCTCGCTAAGTCGAGAGTCTCCAGGCTGGTCGAACCGTGCAGTGACGCAACAGCACCACGAACCAGCCCGACATCTTTCGATCTTCGATGACGACCGTCTCGCCTTCCGTCAACATTGGACTCCCGTTTTTCTTCCTTCGTCCTCTTGACCGCGAAGTTCTCGAGACTCTCGGAGGAATGTCTGTGGACTCGACGTCCGAATTTCCGGTCGCGGGCCTCACCGGACTCGGATTCTTCCATGCTCTGCACGAATTTCGGGAAGCTGGAGGGAGATGTCGGTGTGATAATAGTATCATTTTTTTTTTTTTTGTGTTTTGGGTTTAGACTTTGGCATGGTGGCCGCGGTTACGGAAAACCCGGAAAAATCGGGAAAAGTCCGGGAATTTCAAAATTGGTCAGGGAAAAAGTAAATTGTCGCCGAACCTTCTGTAAATAAATAAAAAGTACAAAAAGGAAGTCTTGGAAAGAAAAAAAAATAGGAACAGTTGAAGAAAAAATAAACAGAATTAAACATTAATACAATAATTAGGCCTTTTTATTTGCATGACTAATTTTTTTTTTAACAGAAGTCTCTAGAACTTTGGTCAGGGAAAATTTTTGATCGGTCAATGAAAAGTCAGCAACTTTTTTTTCGGGGAAAAAGCGGCCACCATGTTTGGTCTCTTAACTGCAGCAGCTCACCATATCGACAGCAGGAAACACCATATGCAGGTTATACACGCGCTATTGCACAGAGTAAGGAAAGCAGCGACCATCTCTGCTCTTCGTGGCTGTTGCTCATCATTTTTGAACTTTGTGTAACTAATACTTGTAAAAAAGTAACCAAAAATTGCTCATCTTTATCGTTCGTCCGACATCATCGCCGGATGCATTCGATCTATCGATCGTGGACAAAGGTGACAAAAGCCGGCGCGGAGGTCAACGTGAACGTTGGCAAATTCCCGAAGAATTTTTTTTTTTTACGCCGCTGCTAGAAATTCTTATAGCCAATTATACAGTCTACAACCAATTGCAGTTTGAATAAAGCAACATGTTTTTTTTTTTCTTCTCTTTTTACATACATTTTCCTCGGTATAGGATGATTTTCAATATAGTCACGAATGACCGGTGGAGAAAGGGGAAATCACATAACCGGACACTTTTCAGATAAGATATCAGTGTCGTGCCAATCGCCGAAGTGTGCATACCGATATCGCTCAGCTTCGACGCTATCCGGCGTTAATTTAGTCTAGTATTTTCCTAACTTATTTTATAAAATTATTTTTTCAACTAATTTTATAATCTGGCGGTTATGTTAACGGTGAAGGAGAAGGAAATTGAAGGTGAAATTTCTGTTTGGTGAAAAAACTGCAGTGTCACCGACATACATGTAATGTTGCATCGTTGACGATCTCTGACGCCGAGAATTAGTGCACCTGACGTGTCCGCTTTTTTATGAATTGCTGACAGTGAAATAAAAAGAATACGCTGTTTCGAAACAGCGATCGTAATTAACAGCTGAGAATTACTGGAATTGGTGCACTGTCGTAACTGACGACGCAGTTTAATTCTGGTAATTTTCTTGTTCGAATTTTTTTAATGTGTGCCGAATGACTTTAAAAAAAATGTTATTATACAATCCGACCATGCATGATATCAAAGCTGAGAACGATGAGAAAGAAAAAAAACTAAACGTATAAAGATAAACGTAAAGATAAACGTATGAACATATAATAACTCTTAGCTGAAGGACTTCAGTCGTTGGCCAATTGGCAATATGCAATATATGTGATACGGTTTTAGGTATATAAAACTGTTGCATGTGCTGTCAATAAATTCACTACTACTACTACTACTACTACTACTACTACTACTACTAGAACAATTCAAATCGTTGGTATATTTATTTTGATATTGACTAACGTCCACATCGACAATCGTCGGATGCGAACGCAGCGAACACAACTCTCCGAGCGTGCACTTTTAATCGGTCGTCCCACTTGTTCAGCACCCGATTAACAATCATTTGACTCCTGCCGATAGACCATCGGCTTCGCCGATTCTATTTTGAACCGCACGTGTTTTGTATTCATACCACCTCCACAGAGAAAAACCAGAGAAAGAAAAAAAGGACGACACATTAACCGATGCTCACGGATCAGGAGCGCGCATGCGCGCTGGACAGCAACCGAGCCGAGGCCGACGATTTTCGTTCCCCCAAAAATTCCCAAAATTCCCAAAATTCCCAAAATTCCCAAAATTCCCAAAATTCCCAAAATTCCCAAAATTCCCAAAATTCCCAAAATTCCCAAAATTTCAAAAATTCCCAAGCATTGTCCCACATCGTGCTATGTGCGAATGCACCGTTCGAAATCCGCAGAGCGTGCACGGACGACTTATAAACAAACCGTATTGGGAATTGCAAAATCGACGACGACCGAGAGAGCGGGAGTGTTAGGTAGAAGCGCGCGCTGCGCAGACGCGGAAGTCACCGCACGTGAATCGACCCCTGAGAACCGTAACGGCGCATCTCGCCGGGCTTGGTGTACAGGACAATTATGGATACGCTCGTTCGCCTCTCAGCTGTCGATACATATATATTTTTTCTTCGCCGTTCTCGTATTCGGGTAAAGATACGCTCGACGCGGCCGGCACTCGGGTCAGCATTCTCACGTTCTCGAGGGCATATGCGAGGGAATTCGGTACGGGAGTGTGAGTCAGGGGTACATGCATGCGTGAACGTTCGCTCAGGAGACCAATGACTCTCGTTGAGTTTTAGCTTATCTGGTGGGGACGCAACGAAACTCGGGGATATCGTAATTTGTCCCGCCGGTGCAGCCGTCTCTACTTTCCCGGACGGATAGAAATGCCTAAGGTGCGAGTGTCCGAGGCAGTGCCGATTCGCCTCGAGGAGCGCGAACCTCCAGCAGCTCTTTGAGAACACGAGCTTTCGGTGTTGACCTTTTTTTCTGTTGTTACTTTTTTATCGTGCGCGTGTGTAATTTTTTATTGAAAATAAAATTCTAAAAAAACTCGAATCATCCGAGGCAATCGCTTCGACTGTTTCCACTCAAAGGCAAACGAAAAGGTAAAGTGAGTACGAGTAAGGACACATTTCGCTTGTTGGTCTTTCGAATTTATATCTACTTGCGATAAGCTCGCCAATTAATTAATTTTAGGGGGGAAAAAACGAGGAAGAAAAGTGTTATTTGGTTTATCTCTCGGTAATGAAAAAATTTGATCGAAAATTCCTCGAGATCGATAGATCGTATAAGGGTGTATCGATCACATGAACAAAAAAACTCCGGGTCGAAATGTTAAAGAATTGTAGAAAACGTTTAATTTTTTTTATAGTAGGAAACAAAATTATATCGAAAAAAGGCGGAACATCTAGATTTTTTTTAGTTCGATAGATGAACCAATAAATTCATTGATTCAGCTGCACTGACGAAACTAATCGCTTTAAGAGTATTGTTTAAGAGTATTTAACGCGGCTGATTCTCGCCAGCCCGCCGACTCTTTTTTCCCCATACATATTAGCTTTGATGTCTGAACGAGTTTTAATAATTGACTCACGGTGAACGCTGTACATTGCAAATTGCGACTTTTCCGGTTTTACGTAACCGCGAATAAACCAGTTTTTACTCGGATAAGCAGGTGAACGAGTCGGCAATCACGCAGGCGCAGGACGATTACGTCGAGCATTATAATAACATGTGTTCCGAAATATCGAATCTCATTGATCTTATTGTACCTTGGCGTTTTTTTAAATATATTTTTAATATATTTTTTATAAATATATTAAAAATATATTTGTGAGTAAAAACGACGATTTTAACCACAAATCCTGTTAATAATACAGCTCGTTGGCACACCCAGAAAAAAGTTTACTCCAATCAAAGAAAATTTATTAAGGACGAAGAAAAATGTTTATTTGCATACTTTTTTAATGCGTATTGCAATGACATTCAAGGGCGAAGGATTTTTTCACGCATCTTTCATTTTTTTTTTGTTAAAATTAATTAATTAAATTGATTATAATTTATTAAATTAATCAAATTAATTTAATTTAACGCGGTCAATTTTTTTTTTTACCACGATCTAGAAAGCGAGATTCGATCGAATAAATGACTCACCGGTATCTATTTTTATTTAGCAAATTTCCACGAGAATTCAGCCTCTTACTCTGCACGCGGGAATAACGCTTAGCTTTCTAGGAGGTTTCATTACAGCCCATTAAGAATTCACTTCCACGCCTCGAAACAACAGTCTCTATATCTATACACACGCCGTCCGTAAAAGTGAATTGCGCGTAATTTTTTTTTTTTTTTCAAATCCGGAATCGTGCAATGATTACGAATTCCAGACGCTCTTCCGCTGCCGGGAACAAAGTTTCCCATGTTCGACGATGAGAAACATAGAGAAATGGAAATACTTATCCGTGATAATAATTTCTAACGTGACATTTGATCGTAAACCCAAATCCACATTGAAATCTTTCTCTCTCTCTCTCTCTCCTTTCTCTCTCTCTCTCTCTCTCTCTCTCTCGTGTAACAATAATATACCGACATTGCACCCAGAAAAATAATTTATTTGTCGGGCACCCGCAAATATTTATTTATTTGGTTTTAGTAAAATATTTATTTGGTTTAAATAAATATTTATTTGATTTAAATAATATATTTTACTTAAACTTTTTTTTCTGGATGTGTGGGTCAGAAACAACATTGGCGTACATGTGTGACAGTGCAACTTCCGTCGAGGCTCTCGTCGACTCGCCGGGAGTGCGCAAATATCCGGGGTTTAGGTTCGTTGAAGAGAAGAGAAGAAGAAATGAGGAAAAAAGTCGGAAAAATATAAAAATTAACTTTCGGCTCGCAGTGCATTACGCAAATATTTGAACCAGGCATGCACGCCGGAAGTGGATTTTTCAGCGATGGTAAACTCACGATCTTTGACAGGAAACGGACGAGCCGACAAACGCATACCACCGAAGATAACGAGATTTTTCAAAAGTTAAATCTCTTCAATTCTTCAGTGATTCGTGGAATGGCACGGTTGCGCATGCCCGACTCTCAGCCTCGTCGGGCCAGCAACTGTTAACCTAAATAACGATCCGATAAGATGATACATAATAATTTTTAGATTCGGTTTCCGGTTGGAACTCGAACGGAAGAAATAATGACGCTGCTCCCACCGACGGTAGAACAGCAGAGGAAAATCGACGAGGAGCTCCCGCCCGATCCGGCAATGAGGAAAGAGGACATTCGGGCCATTCGCGAGTGGATCGACAAGCAACCCCACCTGCCCAAGCACATGGGTGGGTAACGATTTTTTTTTAAATTTTATTAAAAAAAAATTAATCCAAAGATCCAAAGATCCAAAGATCCAAAGATCCAAAGATCCAAAGATCCAAAGATCCAAAGATCCAAAGATCCAAAGATCCAAAGATCCAAAGATCCAAAGATCCAAAGATCCAAAGATCCAAAGATCCAAAGATCCAAAGATCCAAAGATCCAAAGATCCAAAGATCCAAAGATCCAAAGATCCAAAGATCCAAAGATCCAAAGATCCAAAGATCCAAAGATCCAAAGATCCAAAGATCCAAAGATCCAAAGATCCAAAGATCCAAAGATCCAAAGATCCAAAGATCCAAAGATCCAAAGATCCAAAGATCCAAAGATCCAAAGATCCAAAGATCCAAAGATCCAAAGATCCAAAGATCCAAAGATCCAAAGATCCAAAGATCCAAAGATCCAAAGATCCAAAGATCCAAAGATCCAAAGATCCAAAGATCCAAAGATCCAAAGATCCAAAGATCCAAAGATCCAAAGATCCAAAGATCCAAAGATCCAAAGATCCAAAGATCCAAAGATCCAAAGATCCAAAGATCCAAAGATCCAAAGATCCAAAGATCCAAAGATCCAAAGATCCAAAGATCCAAAGATCCAAAGATCCAAAGATCCAAAGATCCAAAGATCCAAAGATCCAAAGATCCAAAGATCCAAAGATCCAAATTCAGAGAGGTTGATCAAATAGACCATGCGCATTACCATTAGGCGGAAGAAAAGTTCTCGAGTGCAATTGCGCGGCAGACTTCCGAACGTAATTTCATACCCAGGAAACGTCTTTGGACGAAAACCTGTGTACCAAGGAAAAAAATGTGGTATAGTAATTTATTTGTTGTTATAGTAATTCTTTCCGTATACGTTGAATTTACAGATGACGCTAGGTTGGAACATTTCCTCTTCGGTTGCAAGAACAGTGTGGAACGATGCAAAATGATACTGGAGAGATACTTCAGCGTTCGTTCGGCGCTGCCGGAATTTTTCGCGAATCGGGATCCACTTTCGCCGGATATACAGGCTTGTTGCGACAGCATGTGAGTTAACCGATCGAATTGTTACCGGCTATTAACGGAACCAGGGAGAACGGGGCAAAATAAGAACCCGGGGCAAAAGGGACTGTTACAAAATTTTTTCGAGGAACATAAAAAAAAACAACCATTTTGCCCCGAAGCTATTTTTATGGATGTTTTTCGAGGAGCATCAAAAATAAACAAAATTTCAATATCGAAAGAAAAAAATAGTTAATACGGTCCATTTTGCCCCGGAGCAAAACGGACCGGGTATAAAGCGGTTTCTTATGAATGGCTCACGAAAAAAAAAATTCGCGAAAGTGGTTCGTTTTGCCCCGTCTACTTTTCCCTGCGATATGAAAATCGGACGAGATGGCGAGTAAAATGGCGAGAGAAAAAAATATATGAAAATTCAATTGTAGACAGTATTACGTACTGCCATCGCTGACCAAGGAAGGCCACCGGGTGACGATATTGAGACTTGCCGACAAGTCGATTGATAGTTTTTCCATTGAAGCCTTAGTGAAACGCATGTTGTTGGTAATGGACACGAGACTCGCGGAAGAGGCTAGTTTGTCGAACATCATGGTCATCGATCTCGAGGTAAAGCTTCTAGCTGGCTCCACTTTGTAAAAAAGTTGTCTCGAACATATGGTTCGTAAAATTTAATTTCTTGCAACATTTCTTAAAGAACGTATTTCTTGGAAAATAACAATAATAAGTTTTTTGTTTACGGTAATAACAAAATTTTTATTGAAAAAAATTATTTCTCTCGTTCAATATTTTGCATGAAAAAAGTACAAATACTATTTTCGGTGTTCGACCATTCGCCAAAAAAAAAAAAAAAAAAAAATCGCAGGGTTTTACGACAGCGCATTACGCAAAGTGCAGCCCGTCGAACTCGGTAGTTCGTCGGGGGATGCTCGCGACTCAGGACAGCATGCCGTTCCGTCTTCACCGGATCCACTATCTTCACGCTCCCTCGTTCATAAACAACATTCTCAAAATGTTTTCCCCCTTTCTGAAGGAAAAATTTATTCAAAAGGTACGTAAAGCTTCTCCGTCGAGCAACGGAACAGCGACGAATGAAGTTGAAACGGGACGTTTATATGGCTTCGCTACCGCGGCCTTGCAATAGTAACACCTTAAATTAATTCGCGTATCTTTCGATTTCCTTTAAACTCGGCGGTCACAGTTCAGAATACACACCGGCGGCGGCGAAGAATTGCATCGCTACATGGACAAGGACATTCTGCCGAACGAGTGGGGTGGCAAGGCAGGGACTTCCGAGGAACTCAACGGTAAACATCCTTCGAGAAAAATGCATCGCTCCTCTTTATGCGAAAATATCGTCGATCGTACTTCTTTAAAAAAAAAAATTGTTTCAAGTCAATTAATTTGTACAGTTTTTACACTAAAGTAGTAAAAAAAAAGAAGACAAACATTTTAAGACAATTCCGATCGATAAACTTCGTCTACGATGCATTAACAATATGCAAAAATGTTTGCATCGTTTTTTGGCGATTTAAATTTAAGAAGACATTTTAGAAAGTGGCTTTCTAAAAATGTATTTTCCTCAACGAGGTTTATCTCCCCCTCACCCCATTCGAAAACAACCTATTTCGCTCAACAATTTCATTTTCCATTTGTTTTTCTTCTTTTCGCAGAGGCTTGGAGAAAAAAAATCGGGAACAAGAGAGACTGGTATCTCCGGGAGGAGAAACTCAGCCGAACGAACGAGAACATGAGGCTGCCATCTTCCGAGGGAAATCTCTTGCAGGAGCTTAATGGGACGCAGGGATCCTTCCGCAAGCTCAACATCGATTAGAAACAAGATCGAGGAACGAGAATTAAAAAAAAATGCACATATTCATTCTACTTTTTTGTTTTGTTTTTATCAACGACAAGTCCTCCACTAGATTGTATTTCTATGTCTCGTCAGATTTGGAAATAAATTTACGCGGTTAAATAATAAAGATGAATCCTTCCTCGAGAACAGCCAGAGATAAGCCTTTTTTCGCAACAGTTTCGTCGTATTTAAGGTAGTCCTTCTGAATGGTGTTGACTTCGAATAAGTTTCAGAGAATTGAGGGGGAATTGTAAACACTTCTCGATGGTATAAAAATCTGAAAAAAATCAAGCGTATTAAAGGTGCCGAATAAATTAACTTTGCATAATAATAATTCCAAAATGTTATTAACAAATTGATGAAAAATTTAATTCTTCAACAAATCTCCCGGAAACATAACTTTTTTTTTAATGACAATTAAAAATTTTTAATGAATTTTTTCAGATTTTTTTATTCACTTTGAATTTTCTAACTATCTACACAGTTTTCCCATATAAACCCCCCCCCCCCCTTTCCCCTCTTCTCATTTTTGGACTTTCAAAATGGCCAAATTTTTTTTTTCGTGATATCGCAATTCTGCCACCGCCATTAGCTTCAGGTGACCCATTTCCACACAAAATACGTAAGGCTGGTACCTTTTTCGAAACTTTAAAAATTGACCATTTTCAGCATAGGAAATCGTATGTTAAGTTTTGCGAAACGGCACTTTTTTTGAAAAAATGTCCAGATATCGAATTAAAACCTCCGCCATTGTCTTCAAGTGGCATATTTCCCAATGGATTTTTCAGAAAGCCATTTTCGTCGAAAAAATGGTAAGGGTACTCGTTGGTATATATTCACGTCCCACTCACTTCAATGTCGCGTGTTCCGGGCTGCAAGGTTCGATCGCGGCAATATCGTTGCAACGTTTTCACTTAGCGGCATCCTTCGGGGAAAATCTGTACCTTTGCGACCAGCAGATATCTGCATTGCCGACCGCTCGTACTTTCGAGCTTCGTTAAATGACCCCATCATTTGGGTCAGTATCGTTTGAAATCCCCATGGATTCAAGTCGGCTCCTTGACGGGAGATTCAAAGATTCATATACCATTCAGTCAGGACGGGTGATACTAGGTGATAAGTGTAGAACGTTTATCCGTCAGGTTTTATGTGTTATTTACACATAAAATAAACATTATACTATTTTACTATACTATTTTACTTTTTTGCTCTAATATGCATTCGACTCCGAGGAGTCGAATATATATCGTGTCTCTTATGCGGAAACGATTTGGGAGTCGGAGTGCGCTAGAAACTTTGCGTTGGGCGAGGTTGGTCAGAATAGAGGTTTCCCTTTCGGCCACCTATGTGTTACCGTCACACTTGTTGGGGACTGAAAATTCGAAAATTTGAAACCTGTGTCATTCGTTCAGAAATTACATGAAACGTGGACATATTTCCGCGTTTTGGACTTGACTGTACGAGCTACAATCTGTTTGAATTAAAGTAACTTCGACAACATTTCCGTTCGGGGTAACGATTCTTAGTGTTTATCGATGTTTATAGTAAAGCGATATTCGGAGTTATATTATCCTAGTGCTTATAAGTACTTCGACATCATGACCACTTGCATTACTTGTGTTTCGACCTAACCCCATCAACATGGCTTTGAATTTTCCGCGTGATATGTCTGGTCGGGATATCTTTCATTCGCCGTCGATTCTGTTAGGGTAACTCATTTTTCGAGGTACGGTACTGTTAGGACTTCTTTCCATTCGGACACCCGATAGTCACCCCCTAAAGCCATCACGGATGGAAGAAGAATCTCACAAATTTGAATTGGTACTTGGCTTCTGGCATAAAACAAACGACAAAGAAGAAGAAGAAGAAGAAACAGCCTCATACTAATAATAATTAAATCATTTAATTGTTTTCTTTCGTCGTACATTACGTCGTTACTTGATTTTTTCCCCGTTTTCTCCGGAATACGATAACTATAACAATTGAACGAAATTTCGAGGTTATGTGAACCTGAAGTATGATCGATGCGTCAGTCTCAAAAAATAATAAATAAACAATGAGTGAATTCAAGTTACATCATCTTATCGTGGAGTTGACTGAATTGCTCGAGTGAGTTCAAAAATTATAAATAAGTTTTCCGATTGAACCACCGTTTTTGCTGCAAAAAAAAAAAGAAACAAATTTTATGTTTATCTCCATTGAGCCTTCGACAAAAAATTTCACTGCCACAGTAAATGGAATGACAATTTTTTAGGTCTTCGACTCCTCCGGAGAAGCTTGTAGAAAAACTACAAAATGGTACAACAGCACAAGACAATGTTCCAACACACAGCTGCTTCAAGTATCTCGTAAAAAATGCGCCAAATCCAGAAGCTTTCTTGCACAAATACGAAGAGCTCAAGTCCAAAAAGTAATTTGCAAAAGCTATTATATATACGTTATTGAAATAATTTTCGGTATTGTTACAATTTTTTTTAAATTCAGAATTGATGGTTTGGGCTCTTTCATGCAACTGCTTTATCGCATATCGTCTGACAAGCCATTGAAGGAGTATCTTGCTAAGAATATAGCAGTTTGCATCGACACCGGTACTAAGAGTTCGACAATCACCAATGAAGATCTGCCGCTGGTAGGTTTATCCCAACGACCAAAGTTGCAGAAATGTACAACAGTACTCTCTCTCAAAATTGTTGCCATGAGATAAACCTAAACTAATGAGAATGTTTTCAGATTCGTAAGAATATCATCAAAGCAGCCGTGGAGGGTGAGAGAAAGTTGAATAAACACCTGGGCACTGTTGGCAAGCGCAATGATCCGAATATAATGAAGCACAATTGGGTCGTTGAACGGCCTCGAATATCGTGGGATTTTTACACAGACACGAGCGTTGCTTTACATCAAAGTATGTCTTTCGAGAATGACTTTTTCCTTCTGGCAACATATTAAAGCAAAGTGCCATTTGTACACAATCGATATACCCTTATGGGATTATGCCTTCGATATCTATTTAACCATAAAGTACAAGACGACTAGAAATTCTCATTGATACTCACACCGGCATCTCACAGACACTCATAGGCAAATGTCCATGAGTGCTGCGTGAGTTGTCTACGAGTGTCGGTGAGCGCCTACGGGCGCAAGCGCGGGAATCACCAAAATCTGCTAGATCATTATATAGAACAATCTAATCATTGCAGAAGTTGTTCCGTTGGTTTCACAAGAAACTGTTTTACTCTGGGATCTTCTGCACTGCTTCAAGGGAACCGATGGATCGTACATAGTTGCTGAGAAATTATCGGGTCCATATGAAACAAAGACTTTCAGTATTTCACCAGATGTCTGCATATCTTTCAAGCAGCTGGCTCTGCAAATATTGCCGCTGGCTTCTCATTACTCGATGACCGTTAGATTCGTCGAAGAAAAAGTATTGCCCGACGATGGACAAGTTAATCATGCCTTGCGCGGTGCGCTAAGCTGTTTGCTGAAAGATTATTTGGTACTTGAAATTTTATTATTTTTGCTTTTTGTTAATCACGAAAGATAATGAGTTTTTCCTTCCCAGTTATTCGTCGTCCAGTTGGAAATCGAGCACATGCGTGGCAAACTAAATCTCCAAAAGTTGTGGTTCTATGTACAACCGACAATGGCCACAATGTCCCTGCTTTCGCAAATAACTTCAACAATTTGCAAAGTTAGTTTTGTTTGGGATTTAAAAAAGTTGAACATTTGTGTGATGTACCATGTCTAGATGCGATGAAAAAAATGTTTGTACTACAGGGTAACGCGAGAGGCGGCAAAGTGTTGAGTCTTCTGCACGATCAAGTTAACAACCTGAGCGGTGATGCCAAGTGCAAAGAGCTCGGTTTGTTTCTCATACAGGCGGCGAGCGTTCCGTACATGCAAACTCTCGAGAAGTGGGTTTACAAAGGTGTAATTTGCGATCCGTATCAAGAGGTGATTAAATAGTTATTTTCGTTACAAGGGCGAGAGAAATCGATCGTTCTCGACGAGTGTGAAGTGGCGCACGAACCGAAGGCGAGTGAGGCGCTTCACACGAGTGCGAGAGGAATCGTTTTTTCTCGCCCGTGTCACGAACCGGTTTTTCCGGTTTTTTTTTCCCCCGCACTAGTGCGGGAAAAAATACGGGAAAAAAATTATTTCATAGCTAAAAGGACCTGTACAATTTGTTTAATCTTTAGTTTCTCGTCGAGGACAATGAGTTGATACAGAGAGAAGAATTACCGATGGATTATTCCGCTGATTATTGGGAAAAGCGTTACACCATGAGGTCCGAGAGAATACCAATTTTTCTTAACGAGCACGCCCAAACGATACTCAGAACTGGAAAATACTTCAACGTCATTCGTCAATGTGGTGAGTTTTATACTTTTAAAGTAACAAACGTGAACTATAAAAAAAAAAAAAAAATTGTGCAGGTAAAACCGTCCAGTGGGGAAAGCAAGAGCCTCTTGTTTATCAGCATAGAGAACAGAAGTACATCGCCGCCATCGACAGAGCGTACTCCGAAGCAGCGAGAACATTGCTCGAGGTTCTCATAAACGAAAACGATCTGATGGGTCGTCTGCGTAGCGTGAAGAATTATTTTCTTCTAGCTCAAGGAGACTTCGTCGTTAGTTAACATTTTATTAACCATTCCTTTCGCAACTGTGCCCTTTATTGCAGTTTAAACGTATTTGTTTTATTTTCAGGTACAGTTCTTGAACCTATGCGAATCGGAGCTGAGCAAAAATATGTACGACATTGTGATTCATCGATTGGCATCTCTTCTCGAAGTTGCCCTGCGCACATCTACCGCCGATTCAGATCCGTACAAAGATGATCTCAAGCCCGAACTATTGCCTTACGATCTGCAATTTCAGATGTTTCGTATACTTTCCATTCAGACAAGCGACGAAAAAGGTATTCGTTCATTGAATTTTACATGTACCAACATTTACTTAACATTTAACATAAAGATTATTATGCGCGGAAGTTGGTGGGAAGAAAACGGTTGCTCACATGCGATCAAACACCCCGAAATCTATTATTCAATGCTGTGACCATGTTTTTGCCCATTTCAGAGTTTTGCTTCCAAGCTGAAAAACCATTGACTGGTCTCGAAGCTTTTGTTTTCAATTACGATGTCAAGTGGCCCGTGTCGCTTGTTATCAATAGAAAGGCAATAGCGTGCTATCAAATGTTGTTCAGGCATCTCTTCTACTGCAAACACGTCGAGAGGCTTCTCTGCAGGTAAAACGATAACTGTTGATAACAAGTTTCTAAACAGCTCAAAGAATAACAATCGTTTCAGAGTATGGATAAGCAACAAGATAGCAAAGACTTTTTCGCACGAGGCAGCAATGGCTTACAGACAAGCTTTTTCCGTTAGGCAACGTATGCTCGACTGCATACAACACTTGGAGTATTACATGATGGTCGAAGTCATCGAACCGAATTGGCTGATGTTTATCAACAAAATGAGCAAGGTAACGGACTATAGTACAAATTTATATTTAGACTAAACGGTCCAATAGCGTTTTTACAACAGAAAAAAATATATATATTACAAAAATAAAACACATTCGTGCGAATTTGTGTCTCAGGTGAGCAACGTCGACGACGTTTTGAGCGTACATCAAGATTTGCAGGACAGTTACTTGAAGGAATGTATGCTAACCGATCCCGATCTGCTCGGCTGTATAACAGGCCTCTGCGCCGTTTGCGTCGAATTCTGTGAATTTATGCAAGTGAGTAATTGTCAAATATTACGATTCCTTGACGCGCAAGTCTCTGAGCTTAAAAAAAATTGCAACAACTATAACTTAAGTGCAGACACATTCTGACAGAAAATTGAAAATGTGTGTGCGTGTGTGTATTTTTTAAACGATTTCAACTTGATCTTGCTGATGTTAAGCATATGAGCCGGTACTTCATTGACGCCGAATTGACTTCGATGATCGGCGCCTGCCAAGACGATGGCTATGAGCCTGAGGTATACAATGTCAAAAATGTTATAAGTATTTTTTATTCAATGTTATTACATGCATCTCGATTATAGTAAACAGATGACAAAAAAATTAGGCTTGAAATCCATAGTTCGTCGTCAGGCGTTTTCATAGTCATTGTTGCATATTTACAAAAGTTTTACATGATTTATCTAGTAGTTAAAATTGTTTCTCATTATCATTTTAGCATGAATGTAAAAAAGATCATAACATTAATTCGTTTCAAGCATGTTTGAGAACGATAATTGATTGATCGATGTTAAAATTAATGTCATATTTCATATTGACTCGTCAGAATGTTTAGAGCTCCTATTTGTATGAAAGATGGTAAGTTTATAGAGAGGATTAGAATATGGATGGTGGAATGCTTCATGCATCATGCCTGAATGGATATTTTATCTTCATCCGAGTCGTCAAAACATTATCCTTTTTTCATATAAAAAATAATTCCATTAAATTTACAGGAAGAAGGTAACGCGAAACTCAAGACAACCGGTTCGAGTTTCGAAGCTACGATCGAATCATTGGACAATCGTTTCACCGACGTCCTCGTACGTCTTCTCGATCGCATCTGTGATCTTGGATGCGACAACAACAATGAAAAGTTACTGAATGTCTTGTGCAGGTAAACTTTTTCCTTAATACAATTTTTCTTAAAAATTTGGAAAATTTTTATCAAACAATTGTAATCGCATCATTTCCACAGATTGGACTTCAATCTGTTCTATACGGATATGCTGAGACGTCGAGGAAGAGAAAAATCAACTTTGCAGCAAGATGTCTCTGGATGAAATAAGAAATCGGTAGCATTTGGTGATTTCTCGCTGATCTAAGAATAAACTCATCTACAGCTCTCGATATTTTTTATTTCAGTAAGATTTAATCATGCACTCGAAACTTCCAATGGTATTAAATCTACCGAATACGTGATAAAATCGTTTATAAGTTTGTAAAAAAATAATCGAATCAAAACACAACTGCAAGATTTTTTTTTACAAAGTGATATATATCATTAATAAAATTCGTCGTAAGATACATGAATTCCATTATGCGAGTCTTAACCGCGAGGCGAGAGTTAAAACCTTATAATTTACGAGAGTTTCCACTTTACTTAAAAAATCAATGTTTAACGATTCGATTTTTCAGTCTTCGCCGTTAGATCGAATATTATTATTTTCCAAGGCCGACCTCATGCTATCGATTACAGTCTCTAGTCTCTCAAGTTTATCTTTTACCGTGCCCAATTCAGCAATAATTCTCTCGTTTTCCGTCATCCCACCTCGACGCGAAAGGACTTCTCTTGCCCGGCCGACGATCAATGGATCCATCGACCAGTCGGTACAACTTCTTGTCTTTCTCGTTCTCCCATATACACGTATCTTGTTGGATTTGTAGGGTTGGACACCGAGCTTTCCCTGCGGCAGGTATTCCGGGAAAAGAAGAATTCTCATAGCGAGAAATCCGAGGGGATTGAACATCGATCGATGAACGGTTCTTGCCGAGAAGCAGAGTCCGGTAAATCTCATCAATCCCGTGCCTACAGCCACCCTTTCGGCGTAACTCACTAATTTCGCACGGGATATTAGACCGACGAGCTCGGATTTGTTCAATATATCGGCGGTGTCGCTCACGGCAAGCCCGTTGAGGAGATTGAACAAAACAATGGCTATGAGAAATACAAACAGAATGAATATACATCGACTGAGCACCGGATGCGACACGAACGGTATGTCGTTTGCGTCGAATTCACCGGTAAGCATTATAATAGTTTTGAACAATGAGTGACCGGGATCGGGAAAATTTTCGTTATCCTTTGCGTTGTAGAATAGCGTGAAGAATGCAAGAGCGAAAGCGAGAATGAGAAATGCGTACAGAAACAAAAATCGTATAAAATTGATCGTTACAGTTTTGAACATCTCGATACCGGTGGACATGCGGGGATATTGACCGATGAGAATGACGAGCTCCCAGGCTGACAGCAGTATAACAACGGCACCGACCTGAGGATTCGGAGCAACGAGAACCCAAGCGCCTAGAACGATCAGTGCGACTTCGAGCATATTTTCGAAACTCGAGAGGTAGTGCCCCGGTGAAGATACTAGCTGAAAAGTCTCGCGCACGGCGAGAAGAATAAGAAATATTCCAGCGAGAGCTCCGAGACCGTGAAGGTGCTGGAAATTTGAGGACATCGGCGGTGACGAAGACGACGAATCGATTTCGTGATTGGTCGACAGTATGTAGGCATTTATGAGAGTGTAGAAGATAACGTAAAAAACGAAATTTGCGTAGAGAACGTGCCGGATTCTATGCCATTTGAGGTAGAGAAATGATGACAACAGAGGATGCTTGAGCAATGGCTTTAGAGCACGATTTTCGGCGATGTAAGCGAGAGCCTCCATCTCCGAGGAGATGGAGATGTTTTCGTCGATTTTGGTCGTTCGAAGTTCTTCGTGAGGTTCGTCGCATCGTCGGGATGATGCGGTGTGGGGCATCAAGGAACGATAGTCAAATTCTATCTCGTATTCGTCGGTGCGATCATTCTCGCTGCGGATACAATCGTCGAAGAAATCCGACAAGGCACCGGGCGACATGTGTGCCAGTGGTGGCACACCGAGAACGTTTCTGTGACCTATGTAACTGCCCAATCTCAAGAGCCAGCCGACCGCCTCAGTGGACTCTGCACGAGCTGCGTAGTGGAGCGGGGTGTTGCCTTTGTCTGAAAGAATTTTTACGAATATATATTTTCGGGGGTTTTTCGTTCGTGTCTTGGTTCGGAATAGAAAAATTAATGGAAACATAGTACAAGTGACGAAGGTGGTGAAAGGAAGAAAGTTGTACCCACCATCTTCGCATCGAACGTCGATATCCGGCTGTTCCAAAATTAATCTGACACAGTTGATCCGATCGTCCGTATGATTTTCACCCGGCGAGCAAGGCACTCCCAACTCTTTGCATGCCGGAAGTAAAAGTTTGTTTCCGAGTTTCGAGTCAATGCTTAAAATTTCTCTGAGAACTCTGTGATGACCGAGCTCCACGGCAATCTTTGAAGCTTCGGCGACTCTCGGTAAACAATCATCTCGTCGTCCTTTCTTTAACAATTCACCGATTGCCTCTGGAAAGTTACGTTTAGCCGCAATTTTTATCAACTCGTCGACGTCGGTTAACAAATCGTCGTCGATTCTTCTGAGATTCTCCAAAAAATCGGACTCGTTTCCCTCGAAGCAGGAACGACGAACTTCCTCTATTTCAATTTTACTCTCCCCTGCGGTTGGAAGCTCGAGGTCGGGAAATTTCTGTTGCAAAATTTGTCGGGTGGTGCGCTTACGAAAATCCCGAAAATCATCGAGATTCGGTGGGAATTGTGAGCTCTTCAGGATCAATTGGACAACCTCCCGATTTTCGTTGGTGCAGGCAATGTGGATGGGCGTCAAACCTTTGGAATTCGCGATATTTGGATTTGCACCGTTGTCGAGTAGAGCTCTGACACAGTCGGTGGAATCGCTGCGGACCGCAATGTGCAGAGCCGTCTGCTTTCCAATTTCGAGATCCGGATTGCATCGTTTGTCCCGCAGAAGAACTTGGAGAACATCGGCGTGACCGGCCTCCGCAGCGAAATGTATCGGTGCACGATTGTGCACATCGTTCAATCGATTAACATTCGCGCCGAGCTTGAGTAGATGCTCGACGAACTCTACTCGACCCTCGCAACAAGCAACTTCCAACAGGGTTTTGTTCAACGGATGCGGGTAAACAAAATCAACGTCTATGTTAGGCTGGGCCAGAGCTCGTCGAGCGAGATCCTCGAAGGCGACGTTTTGATTCGATCGCAAATTTTCCAGTAGCAAAGACTGCTCGCGTGGGAGACTTAACGGCTCAAGTTCTCTCGGCTCCATTCTGAGAACAAATTTTTATCAATCATCGATGATTATCCAGTTGATTTGTAGATTTGGCAATTACATTTTTTTCTTACAACAGAGACATTAAAAATCGCTATCGATATATAGTTCTTTAACGCAGTATCAGAAAGTTAAAAAAAAATGAGTACATGCAACAATTTCAAAAAATTCGGACATGGAACAAATTTGTAGAGACAAAGCTTCGAATCAATCTTATTTAAAATTCCGAAATATCTATTAACCCACTGAACATTTTATTATATTTCAACCCTTGGACAGGATATAAGATTATAATTATGTAAAAAAAATCCGCAGGTGTAAATATGAAAAATCGTAAGTAGAGTTCCGTTTTTAAAAATTTTAAGAAATTCCTGTTGACAATCGGGTTTTCTTTTTTTACTCAAAAATGACTTAAATAAACGTCTCGTAGTCGAAAATCGCTGCCACTCATACAGTAACTTTTAACAGTTAGGTGTGCCCGAATTATGTTGACGCGAGGATTAAAGCGTGGGCATCTCGGGGCCGGCTTTATTCGGCCGTGACAGTGATGTCATCTCGCTACGCCGTATAGTCACGTTATAAAGCAAGTAGGTGGCACCGAAGCCTCTCTCTCATGTGTCGAATCGTCTAGACTAAATACGAACGAGCTCAGTACCAAATATCGTCGTTTTCCGCCGGTCAAAAAATACCCGGAAGACTATTAAATTCGTCATCATGTCGCAGGCTAAAAAAAAATTCTATTCTGAAAAAAGTACTGAAATCGAACATACATTATTCTCACAGAGAATGAATGATCTAATTAATAGATACGAAGACAATAAAAAAAAAAAGATTGGTACGATAATAGTCGTCCGTATAAACGCCGCCGTCAGATAAAGCGAGTTACGGACCGTTACTGTTAACGCATCAATTACATTAAACAATAACGTGCGACGCAGTGCTATCTCGCGGAAATTCACTTCCTGTCGATCTGCCGGACAACATTTGACCTCGGATCAAAATTACTCGTATTTTTTATTTAAGAAAAAAAGAAAAACAATGGTTCTGCATATTGGTAATTGCGATCTTGATCCATCGAGTGATATCTTTTATATCTCGAAACATTGTTTTAGGTAATTAATTTGAAGCGCTTATAGTGTAATTTTTAATATTTTTCTATAGATAAAACTTACTCGAGAACGCCGGAATGGTGTCTGCGTCACACCTGCGATTGTGGTGCTGTATTTTTTCGATTCTCTTGATTAATGATTGAGACAGGAAGAGAGCATTCCCGCATTAGTTGCTATCGGACTGACCAGACCGAGCCACTATACTGGACATGCAGCTCTCATCATCGCTCCGAGTCAGCATACCCGGAGAGGGGCACAATGTTAAACACAAGTGTTGGTGTGGCTCAGAACCTGTCTCTTCTGTTCGTCGTATAGTCGCGCTCTTTAATAATATATCGCTAATGTGTCGCTATGAAGCTGTGAAATATATATATTTTTTGAAGCCTGAAGTAAAAAAGAAAATGTTGACTTTGGAAACATACAGTTTCACATATATGGATCTTCAGAATTAATTTCCATAACGTATCAAGTCATTGAGAAAGCCATAAAAATGTGACAATAATTGTTCCACGATTTAATGATACAGCAGTTTAAGTCAAGGGGATAATATCGATTTTTCTTTTACAATTTCATGAACTTTCAAGAAATATTGAATTTCTTTCTTGTCGTTAATAATGAGAATTTTCAATAACGGTTGTCATTTTTAAGCCATCTTCGGCATCAGTATTGATATTTTTTTTGAAAATATATTTTTATTGCTGATTAAAAAAAAACGGTGCAAAGTAATTCGCACGTGGCTTCCTTATTTATTACAATTTTACGCATAGCTCTCTCTATGAGAAACTTCGTTGATCGATTTTGGCTTCCTAGTAGAGAAAGCTAAGCCCAAAGTTTCAATAAATACGGAAGCCATGTGCAAATTACTTTGCACGTTTTTCGAAGCATAAAAAAATATTACGCAAGTTACGGCTGCCACACAGGCAGCCGTAACTTGCGTAAATTTTGAGCTGTCGTCCTAAAACTAAATCACAATATAATACTGTGATCAAAGACCTTAGGTGTTGAATTTTATCGAAATCTATCCAAGCGATGAAATTTTATGGAATTTATATCATTTTGAAAAATTACTAAAAAAGTCTATATAATTCGAGTAACCATGAAGGTATCGAGCTGAAATTTGGTAAGTGAATGGACTAACTCGGTATAATTGTTGGTATTACATTTGGCGAAAATGGATCCAACTGTTAAAATTTTATAAGATTTCGAAATTTTTGAGTCTCGTAAAATTTGTATTTTACGTCCAACACAAGTTAGTTAAAAGATGTAGTTGGGAGAAAAAAAAATACGTAAGTTGCAGATTCGTGACAATGGAAACGGTCTCGCGCCTGCGTTTCGCTTAGACAGCGGATTCGGAGGGGGGAGGGAGGGGGAGTACACGCGGATCGTCGTTAAAACTTCTACCAGTGGTTACCGGCCGTTCTCGGTCAGACGACGGATCTTTCGAATTGCGATCGCACCGTCAGCGCGCATTCTTGTCTCGTGTGCCTCTTCCGAAAACAATTGATTATCCATTATTATAAATTTCGCGACGATTCTTAACCCAATTGGATCAACGAAAACATTTCGACCGTTTCGTATTTCTTCCGAGCATCGTGTGCCAACAGTGTCTCAGTCATAAAAAAAAAAAAGAAACTTATCTATTGACGTAAGTAGAAAAAACCATTTTTACGAAATGCTGTGGAGCGTGCACACGTTTTTACATGTATAGAAAGAACCGTTCGTCGATATACTTTTTCTTACATTCTTCAAGTACACAACGGCATCAATTCGCGGTCTGAATTTTAATGACCTTGCCCTAAGGCTACTTACCGATATTGGCGGTTTGCCGGCGGAACATAAAAATTTTCTTGTGCTACGAGAGTGAAATATTTCAACTTTGGTTGGGGGTGAATTGGTTCAAATTCGATTAGATTTTAATTCGGTAAAAAAAAATCTCTCACCTGTTCCTTACACGAAACATCCATGGGTTTCTTCTCCTACGACAGGAAGATAGAGTAATTTTCATAATTCAAATTCGGTTCGATTAATTTTGAGCACAAGAGCGACAAAAATATCGCTATGACAAATGAGGACCGTTTACAACCTAGGTAGGAAAAAACGCAAATAAGCGTGAGTTCTCAGTCATTGAAATCGGACGATTGTCCGAAATGAGATGCAAATTGTACTTGAACTGACCTTCGATTCCAAACCACTGTTGTTTGTTGCTTTCCGTGAGGTCATCTATATATCTGTAGTACTGTATCGCTAATTTTGCTACGACGGTATAGCAAAGTGAAATAAATTACTGCTACCTCGCTCGGGGATATCGCACGATATCGTGCTGTGTCAACGTTTTTATTATACGCGCTCTCGTCATACCCATATTCTGACTAATGCAGGTTCTCTCTCCTCTATGCATACGAATAATGTATGGTCGCGATGAGCAATCGACGAATCAATGTTATTACGACGTAGTCTTGCGGTTACGTTTGTTTCGCCCGTAGTTACGAATTTCGGAAAGGGAGGAAAAATATCCGTTGTAATGAACTGAGAGATCGTACTGTAAATATACCGTTCGTATATCATGTATTATGCCCTCGATTCTCTCGCCGGGCGAGTATATTTATCGTTTGATTCAGCGCGTGTCCGTCTATCGTGATCTTTGCCTTTTTCGGCGTGTACCAATCACCGTACGTACAGTTTACCGATCGAATTGTCCATTTTACTCGACTATATAACTATACTCTTCCTTATCGTAGGTGTACCTCGAGAAAATCATCGACATAGATGTATTATTATATAATAATAGAATAGATGCGTACTATAGCCTCCTAAATAATTATTGAAGGAGTGTCAATTTACGCAACTTTTACTGATGAGTTATAACAGGAAAGGGTAGTCGATCACACCTTTTTATTATTATTATTATTATTATTCTTTCTTTATTGACACTATCCGTCTGAGCGCGTAACCGAGATGAAAAAATTTGGAATTTTTACTCAAAATTTTTAAATAGTAGATAAAGTTTTTTTTCTCGTTTGTTGTGAAATCATCAAGGTAAAATGTCAGGAGTATGTTTGTTGAGATTATTAAGAGATGCCGAGATTTTTAAGCTAAATGCTACTACGAGTGAACATTTTCGGGCTTTTATCGTTTAATCTTTTAACCATTGCATGAGTTGAAAGCGGGAATGCGCGTTGGTTTTTTTAATCGCCCACGCTTGTATTTCGCCGCTGTGTGGAACGTCACGCGAAGGTGGACAACAATTTAAGGTACGCCAGTGCGAGATTCGAAAATAACTGACAAGGCCATCGAGAGCATTAAAAGATTTATTACGAAAAATCTTCGTCGAGGGTCTATACCGTGCTGTAGATATCGCCATTGGAACTTAAATCTCTATTGGGCAGTGAGGACGTAGCTTTTCACTCCACCTCATTTTTTTCTTTTCCTATTTTTTTTTTAAGCAAATAAAAAAATAAAAATTTGACGTTTATGTCGGTTGCTTTATTATTTCAAACCTTTTTAACATCCGCGACGATACGGATGTTTATAATACACTTTTTCCGCGCCATCGGAGAAACTATATTTTGAGGAAGCTCGGTGATTTTTTTTTTCACATTTTCATTCACCATAAAAATTAATTCAACAATGAGGATCTGCTCTAGCACTTGATGAAAGGACGGAAAGGTTAACGGGCATGGATTCCCAAAAAATTCAAGCTGTTTGTGTGAAAGCAATGTATTTTCATGAAAACCGCACTTTGTTCGGATTCCCGGCTATACGATCTGCAGAGACTTGATACACATCGGTTCCATGTGCGCGTCTGACCACAGCTGGCTGTTGCTGCTAGAACCGGAAGCGAAAGCGTCGTCCTCAATTCACGGTACCCGGGGGAAGGAAAGAAAATGAATACTACCTCGATTATATAGTCCTACATAAAACTACACAGTTATAGCCGTTTATAGCCCCGTTTCCATTTATTTCGTAATTATTGTTCGAATAATAGCAACGTGTGGTAAATAAAAAATATTTGAACAAAAATTGCGAGATGAAAAAATTGTCTCGTACAAACATCCGTATCGTTGCCCCAGCTGATGTAATTGAACGGCGTGCGCGCCTAAAAACAATTTTTTGCATCTTTTATCAATTTCCGTAGTGAAATTGAATGAAAGTTTTCCATGTTCGCACTTCGGTAATTATTGCTTTTCATCTCTGTGAACAGCAAATTTCGTCCTTCGTCGCAAATGACCATTTAGTTATCTTGTCTCGAGGATAGCCGGTGATAATTATGCGCTCTGTTCTCGAAAGTCTTCTCGCGCGTTAGCCCGCCGCGTCGCCGAGCAATTCTCTCGCGCCGCAGGTGACTCAGATGCGTTGCATATACTAGTTATTTGGACAGGGATTCGTAAATATCTCGCGAGATGTGTAGCGCGCGAAGCGAAGAAAAAAAAAAAAAAAAAAACCGCGAAGTGGTGGGCGACGCGAAATCCCGTCATGGGCATGCTCTTATATGGCCAGCCATGACTCGGTTTTCCAGAGTTTCGAGGCCATCCGCGTCTCGGCGACGCTCTGTATCGTGTATTACACAATTTGCGACAGAGATACCGAGAGTCAACAAGCGAATGCTTTGTTTCCCGGTATTATCCAGAAAAAAATACGACATAGTAAAGATGCTCTTGTTGAGCGAAAGTTCATAATACCGGAGTGATCGGGTGGATTGGGAAACTTGACAGGGAATAATGCTAATTGCGTCAACTAATACAACTGAGCTCGATCAAGTTCTTCGTTTTTTGTTGCAAAAGTATTTTTCTGGGAAAAATTGTTATTCACAATTATAACTTCCAAAACCATCCGTATTGTTTCCTCCACAAAAATAGTCAATTATCGTATAATTTACCCATCCGTTACTGGCGAGAGAAGTTGAACGTAAGATTGCTCGTTATATTATTATGAAGATCGTATTTAATTGGAACAAAGTTAATGAACCGTGAAATTTATTAATTAGCCATTAGAACGCCAGTCTCGCGTCTTATGCTATAGTATATAATATATCGTACATTATATAAGATAGAGAATGGTACGTTCAATATTGTGAGGATCTTAGTAGAGGGGGATTGAGCGTACGATCACCGTGTCTTTATACCCGTGTAGTGGTCATGACCCATTTCTATATTCGACGCATCATGATTTATTTTAAGTATTCGAACACTTTTTTTTTTCACTTATAATCTACTTGTCCATCTATTTGGTTGCCAAAAGGAGACGGAACGTTGACCACGTTCGATCGAGGTTGGAGTAAAAATTAATAATCGAATATGGGTGGCATGACCCAGAGACCGTGGACCCCGACGAAAAGAAGGGGTCCCATTGCCGCCGAATACAGCAGTCCCGGTCCGGCTTGTGTTACCTTGCCACCTCTAATAGGTAAATCAATGAGCTTCTGCTGTAGAGACTGATGTTTACAATAACACAAGAGAGCATTGAATACATTTGACACATATGTATATATTGTATGCTATTCTACAGGGAAAACCGTTCCGGACTCGAAGCGAGGGAGAGCTCCGGCGTTCTCGTTTGGAAGCAGGTGAAATATAATTCATTATTCACAATAAAAATTTTATTGTACCTTCGTAGAAATTTTGAGCGTCGAATACTTTCGAGCATTTTTTTAAATGCCACCCTCCGCTTTCCCATGTAATATTTTATTTTTCACTTACCGAAAAGCTCGTTGAGCTTACGCAACACCTCGATCCGAAGGTCTAAACGATCTGAAAAGTAATTAAATACAATGGTAGATGTGTAACATTGATAAAAATTTCAGACACTCGAGCAAGAACGACAGTCCCGGACCTGGTCCCGGTCAGTACAACATTTCCGGTCTCAGTTCGAAAGGTAAAATTTCACTTTCGTTTTATTCAATCGACGAAAATCCTTCCCAAAATTCTTTCTCATACCTCATCGAAAATACCTGGACTCTAGTTTCAATGCTATGTGCGTGTTTCTTGCGAGTGAACTTATCGATCAAACGCCGCATTGAAATGACTATACTCTCCACAGGCTCTCTCTATACAGGAATGTCAAGTGCTGGTTGAACATCACGAAATTTTTTCGACGCTCGATCGAAACGAAAAGAATCTTGCAAAAATGATATTTTCACTTAAAAAATATATATATGTATTTTCAAAAGATAACAGATATAGCCGCAAAAATTGTGCCCAGTTTTAAGGTAATTCTGTCGCTTGGTATTCATTTCGCATAAGTTCGAGAAAAATGACATAAAATTGCAAATACTTCTCGATGGTATAAAAATCTGTAAAAATTCATGCATATCAAAGGTATTGAATTTTCAAAAAATTGAATTATATGCAGATTATACTCGTTTTAGGAAAGGATAGAGCTCCCGCGTTATCCCTTCACGGTCGAACCAAGTCCGGAAAAGTAGAGTACACACCAGCTCCAGGTGATTACGACCCGCAGAAAGCCGAGAAGATCATACAAGACAGCTCGCCAAAATATTCCTTCGGTATAAAGCCTCACACCGATAAAGTTAGCACGACGCCTGGTAAATATTTATCCGCATTCGTCACAATAAAACTCGACGAGTTATTCAAATTTTCACAATCAAAATTTTGCCCACGGAGATTAATCCTTTGAAGAAATTATCTATTTATTTTCTTATTTTTACTGTTATCATAACGATTACAATAAATTTAAAAAGAAAATTGACATATCAGAAATTTTGCTGAAATAAGCTACAAAACGATAACTGGCTTCAAAGATTTGATATCCGTGTTTGTAAATTTTTTGTTAAATCGGCTCCCACGATTACATTTTACATTTAAAAAAATCATCTTGTGAAAAAAATGATGTGTAGCTCCCGGTGACTATATCACGGAAATCGTGAATCTCGACAAAGCCCCTCAATACAGTTTTGGCGTAAAACATTCGTCGGATAGGCCGAGCGATAGTCCTGGTAAATGAATTCATATATTCAGTATCAGCATTATATAGTATACATATATATAATTGCTCATCGCCGTAGAATCTTTTAACTGCTGCGTATAGCGTGACGAGCTCTTCTAACCGGCAATAATCTTAATTTCTATCACCAGGATACATAATGCATTCTAAAAAAAAAAAAATTATACCTCTCAGATTCGGACTATTTGTGTGGATTTTATGCTAGCAATTATTTTATAGCATTTTCCATTCATTGGGTAAAATCAACGTTGCCATAAAAAAGTGAATATTAATTAAAAACAAAAATTCTTGGATTATTTTTTGGAGCACGAAAACATGTACTTTACTGGTTAAAAGTTTCAATAAGCTCACTGGGAACGGCGTTCGAGAATGCAGTGTGTTGATTGCCGTTAATCGATTTAACGGTTCAACGAGGCGAACTATGCAAGCCGAAGAATCGACGCTAATCAAGGTTTTGGTAAATCTATTTGCGTATAATCGAGAGCTTGTTGTTTGGTCGTATATTATGGCAAAATGCGTAGTTCAATCGTTTTTAATAATTATATTACGCACAAGCTACGCTAAGCTGCATGTTCAGTGTAAAAAAAGCTCAACCATAAATTGCTGTTAATGTATTTATGCTATGCTAGTCGTTATATCGAGTGGTAAACGACAAAAGGGCGTATCCCCCGTGTTGAAGCATACGGGGTACGTGGTTTTGTTTCTTAGTAGTCGATATATGTATACATATATAGATCGCGCGACGAAAACTAGAAAGATTTTTTTATATCACTGTAGGAAAAAAAATCCTTCTGTTTTAGTTACGCGATATGTGGATCATGGAAAACACTATTTTTTAAATTATCTTTTTAGCACCCGGAACTTACTGCCCGGAAAAATTTCATTTCGATAGAGCTGCACCACAGTACAGCTTTGGTCGTCGAACTTCATTCGATAAGGTCGATCATACCCCTGGTAAATGAGATATAATTGACATTTTGATATCACGTAACTTTTATGTTTCAGACACAGATGAATTAATTTTATGCGATTTTTGTTATTGTGTAGCACCAGGTACATATTGTCCCGAGAAAGTAAATCTCCACAAATTGCCGGAGTACAGTTTCGGTTTGAGACCACAGCACGATAAGCCAAGCGAGACTCCTGGTAAATTTTGAATTAATGGTTTTTTTTTTTGTATCGTTCGATAGATTATCACTTTTCTTGTCGGTTTTTAAAACTTTCTCATCAGTCAAGTTCATCACCTAAGAAGTACGTAAGGAGAGAGTATTGTTTTGTTTTCTGGTTGAATTCACTTTCGTTTTATCGGTTCTTTGTTTAGCTCCTGGCACTTACAGTCCCGAAAAATGTAATCTTCACAAAGGTCCCGAATACAGTTTATATGGCAAAGGACTGGAGCAAAAGCCGAATGATAATCCCGCACCGGGAACCTACAGTCCTGAAAAACATCATCTCGAAAAAGGTCCCGAATACAGCTTATACGGCAAAGGACTGGAGCAGAAGACGAATGATAATCCAGCTCCAGGAACCTACAGTCCTGAAAAACATAATTTGCGTAAAGGTCCTGAATACAGTCTGTATGGGAAAGGAGTAGAGCAAAAGCCGAATGATAATCCAGCTCCGGGAACCTACAGTCCTGAAAAATATAATCTGCACAAAGCTCCTGAATACAGTTTATACGGCAAAGGATTGGAGCAAAAGCCGAATGATAATCCAGCTCCAGGAACCTACAGTCCTGAAAAACATAATCTCAACAAAGGTCCTGAATACAGTTTGTATGGAAAAGGATTAGAGCAAAGACCAAACGACAATCCAGCTCCAGGAACCTACAGTCCTGAAAAACACAATCTCGATAAAGGTCCGGAATACAGCTTATACGGCAAAGGACTGGAGCAAAAGCCGAATGATAATCCAGCTCCAGGAACCTACAGTCCTGAAAAACATAATCTCAACAGAGGTCCCGAATACAGTCTGTATGGGAAAGGATTAGAGCAAAGACCAAACGACAATCCAGCTCCAGGAACCTACAGTCCTGAAAAACACAATCTCGATAAAGGTCCGGAATACAGCTTATACGGCAAAGGACTGGAGCAAAAACCAAACGACAATCCAGCTCCAGGAACCTACAGTCCTGAAAAACACAATCTCGATAAAGGTCCGGAATACAGCTTATACGGCAAAGGACTGGAGCAAAGGCCGAATGACAATCCAGCTCCAGGAACCTACAGTCCTGAAAAACATAATCTCAACCGAGGTCCGGAATACAGCTTGTACGGCAAAGGACTGGAGCAAAAGCCGAATGATAATCCAGCTCCAGGAACTTACAGTCCTGAAAAACACAATCTCGATAAAGGTCCCGAATACAGTCTGTATGGAAAAGGATTAGAGCAAAAACCAAACGACAATCCAGCTCCAGGAACCTACAGTCCTGAAAAACACAATCTCGATAAAGGCCCCGAGTACAGTTTGTACGGAAAAGGAATGGAGCAAAGGCCGAACGACAATCCAGCTCCAGGAACTTACAGTCCTGAAAAACATAATCTCAACAGAGGTCCCGAATACAGTCTCTATGGAAAAGGATTAGAGCAAAGACCAAACGACAATCCAGCTCCAGGAACCTACAGTCCTGAAAAACACAATCTCGATAAAGGCCCCGAGTACAGTTTGTACGGAAAAGGAATGGAGCAAAGGCCGAACGACAATCCAGCTCCAGGAACTTACAGTCCTGAAAAACATAATCTCAACAGAGGTCCCGAATACAGTCTGTATGGAAAAGGATTAGAGCAAAGACCAAACGACAATCCAGCTCCAGGAACCTACAGTCCTGAAAAACACAATCTCGATAAAGGCCCCGAGTACAGTTTGTACGGAAAAGGAATGGAGCAAAGGCCGAACGACAATCCAGGTTCGAACATTAAGAAAAAATTAATAATTATTAGCTTTTATAAATATTAACATATATCTGATGTATAACTAATTCTATTAATGACCTTGGTAGGACCGGGTCGCTACTATCCCGAGAAAGTAGACAATCTGGAGCATAAACCTTATTACAGCTTTGGTATTAGAACTCCATTGGTCAAGTCTAGTGATACTCCAGGTAATGGTGTAGACTAATCACCGTGGCTAACCGTCGATTTTAATTAAAAAGCCATTACTACTCCATTAAACTAAACACACTGACGGACATATATATTCGCCTCGGGTTTGTACCGTAAATCTGATGTATGCTTGAACAATTAAGTGCTATAATTTGCAAGTTAACCAAATGATTCTTCAGCACCTTTTTACACATTTAACAAAAAATCAAATATTATATTTCAGCACCTGGCACATATTCTCCGGAAAAAGTGAATCTCGATAATTCGCCACAATATAGTTTCGGTATAAAACATTCGCCTGTGAGATCAACCGACATTCCTGGTAAACGAAACATTTCCCGTAATATCTATTTTTTGTCTTGACTTAGTTTTCACCTCTTTTGCTTTTTTTTTTTCTACTTTAGCACCCGGAACTTATTGCCCCGAGAATTTCAATAGCGACAAAGCACCGCAGTATAGTTTTGGTCTCAAAACGCAGCGCGAAAAATTAAGTGACACACCAGGTAAGAATGTAATTAAAAAAATGTATTTGAAGAAGCTTTTATTTTCACATCGCTGTCGAACGCTTTACAGCACCGGGGGATTATACTCCAGAAAAGACAAATTTTAACAAGGGACCGGCGTTCAGTCTTACTGGAAAGGGAACACAGGAAAAGCCGCACGATGTTCCAGGTGCGAGATTTATCCACGTAGTAATAGTTACGTAGTTCCGTAGTGATGTCTCGAATATTTTCATCAATTTATTTATTTTTTTATTTTTTTTATTTTGTTTTTATAATTTAATCCGAAGGACCCGGAGCGTATAATCCGGAAAAAGCGATGATGGTATGGCAAAAGGCGTTGCAGTTCACGTTTGGTCTCAGACCGCCCATGGACAGGGGCAACGATGTCCCAGGTAATCACTTATTTTACTCCTGACTGAATATATGATTCTGAAGTGAAGTAGGTCGTTTTTTCCCCGGAAAAAAATTCCCTGACTTTTCACTGACCAATTAAAAATTTTCCCTGACCAAACTCCTAAAGACTTCTATTAAAAAAAATTAACGATGCAAAAGAAAATGCTTAATTGCTGTATTAATGTTCAATTCTATTTTTTTAAGGCTCCCTTTTATGTAATTTTTATGTATTTATAGAAGGGTCGGGAATTGGTCAAGGAATTTACTTTGTCCCTGACCAATTTTGAAATTTCCTGACTTTTCCCTGATTCCCTGACCAAGATTCTTTTTCCCTGACTTTTCCCGATTCTCGCTGACCGCGGCCACCATGCAAAAAAAAAATTAAATCTGATACAATTAAACAGTTGGGTCGATTATTACTAAATTCGATAGGGATAATCAATCGACAATTGTCCATTTGTGTACAACTTTTTTAGTTCAATATCTGAAAAATTGTAAGAGCTAGTATATAAGAAGGCACTCTTAAAAAATTCAAAATGTCCCCCAAAATCCGGACGCCTAGACCGATTCTCTCCAAATTCAATAGCGGAAATAATTTGATGTTAATCTACTTCTGTAGAAAGTTTCAGCCCGATAATGCAAAATTTGCAACAGTTAGAGCGCGAACACGCTTTTTTCGATCAATTCAAAATTTGATAAAATCTGAACATATATTGTAATGATTGCGTAACTTGCAACAAATAGAGGCGTTGATCACGTACACTTTTTCTAAATGTGATTTGTTTTACTCTTTCAGAACATTCTGAACACGTTTACACGAAAATCTCGAAAAAAAATGTTTTCACGAAAACAAAGCTTCCTCTATGAGGAATCAGAATGATAAAAGTTTAATTATATCGTGGAAGCCGATTATTTTGCGTTTTTATTTTTTAACGTATTTTACAAAGGTTAGTCTGGCAATTTGAAAATGTAATTCTAAAATAATTTTACAGCCCCTAACGTGTACACAATTCCGTCAATGCTTTGCGGAACGAAGGAGGGTAACAAGAAAACCGCGCCGGCATACTCGATGTCGGGCAGGCAAAAAGTATTCACGGACGACAGAGTATTAGTTCCCGGACCAGGAGCTTACGAGTCTGTCAAGACCGATATCATGAGGGTCAAGAGCGCCGCTTATAGCATGAGCGCACGATACTCATTGCCGAACGATAATGCGAAGATTCCAGGACCCGGAGCGCACTGTCCTGAAAAAGTAATTTACGCTACATACATTTTTCCTATTCAAACAAACGTCACTGCAAATAATTAGTTGCAGTAATTTAATGAATTTTGGGTCTAGAATTTTATTCTCATCTTATCACGTATTATTGCCACGCAGGTCCTTCTCGACATCCCACCGGCCCACACCTTCGGAATTCGCCATTCGCCGTACATCTGCAGTCTGAAGGACGCCGTGTACTAACACATCTCTTCGTACACACTAAACTCTTCCATTATCTGGCTTATGCAAGCGCAACGATAAAACGATAGCTTGAAAAACATAAAACCGTAATATATTCACGCCGCTCTTAACAACTCGTATCTAGTTCGCGATACTAAGATTTTTTTTTCTTGAGACAGATTCCTTTTCTAATATATTTTGTCGTAGCTGCAGAAACATCTCATGAGGTTGTGAGGGGCTGTATCATGTTTTTACACAAGTGAATAAAACATATTTTACAGTTGAAGCGATGCTTTTTATTCATCAACTTTTGTGGAAACTTTTCTTTCGAAAGATTATAAATTTCGTTAACTTATATCTAATGCCACAATAATTATCATAGTGATTTGCATTAATTAACAATTGAGATGTGTCGCAAGAAACTTCACTTTGGAGCATGGAATGAAGCATGTTCTATGCTCGTAGCAAAGTTTGTATCCTCGACACTTTTGTCAATTGCGTCTCAATATATCTTTTATAAAATATGTATGTATATATATAATTGTTTATATAAAATAGTATCTGTGTAAAGATGACTCACATCAAGACCGTTAAATGCAATTTGGTCTGGAAAATAATAAGTAAAAAAATATAACTGTGAAGACCTGCAAGTTTCAAACTTGCATCTTTCATGAGATCACTTAGGCATTGGACAAAATGTACTTGTCAAATTAAGAACAAATTATAATTCCTCATTGCTGGTCAATATGTTGTCCGATTGAAGACGTTATCATAACAAGTGTTTGGCATGCCTCGTTCTATGCCCTCAAATCAATTAATTGCGAAAATTAGACCTTAGTCTTGCTTGTGAATTTTTGTAAACAATAATAGCCTTGTAATTTCGTTTGAACGTGATGAATCATAGCCAGAAGTTCCAACGAATTTTGGTCAAGATATGAAAATGTGAAACAAAAAATTATATATATCGGCAATAATTTACTTCACTGAGATGGGGCCTGATAGACACGTTGTCCAGCAATCCATGTGGACATGACGTTTAAATCATCGTTAAGCATAACGAAATCAGCGTCGGCACCAAAGTCGAGGATGCCTTTGCGAGACTCTATCTCGAGAGCTCTAGCCGGATGAAGGGTCGCGGCCTCGAGTGCTTCGACCGTTGAGCATCCTACAGGACAATTGATGATATTTGGATGAAATTCGATATTTGTTTATTTCAATGGAATTCTCCTTTACATATAAAATTATAAACATAACGCTAATTGGCCAAGAACATACACATTTATAATTTACGCATTTGCCAGAGCAATACACAGTAAGAAATAAATAAGAGTAGAAAGGTGCGAAAATGTTCTACAACATTTATTTTGCTTACCTGTAGCTTCCTTCAAGTGTCGGACGCATGTAGCCATGTCTGCTGTACTTCCGCAAAGTGTATCCGTTCCGAGAATGTAGGCATAGCCCTTCTGAACTTCGATGTCGAGCTGGCCGAGGCGATAGGTACCGTCCTCAAAACCGAGAGCCGCTATCGCGTCCGTTACTAGTACAAGACCTTAAATAAAGAATCGCAAGTACAATTATTATATAAAAATTGACTTAATATTTCACAACAGAGCAAATTTTCGCAGTTTTTTTTCATTTGTTTTCTATAGTTCAATCAATAGTACTTTATGTCACTGGGTGGGAAAATGGCGGTTTTTTTGCACGCTTCGCGTGCGAAAACCTCCATTTTCACACCTTGTGAAATAAAATTTAGTTCGATACTCGTCCGAAAAACGTTTTGTGAACTCGTATGATTGCAACACTCGCCTTCGGCTCGTGCTGCAAACTCACACTCGATAGAAAAACATTTTTCGCCCTCGGGGAGTAATGTATTACTTCGCACTCGTATCGAAATGTACTATTTTTTTTCTATTTTAAGACGAATTCGATACTGACAAATAGTTTGCCCTTGGCTATTCACCTTTCGGATGAGTTCTGTGAGCGATTCGCAACGCTGCAGGATGCGTGTGTATCCCGTCTGCTATTATACCATAATGAACGATTTTTCCCGATGGTATTTGATCTGATGTCAATAGTCCCACGAGACCGGGATCTCTATGATGAAACTAGAAGCAAAGATCTAATTGCTTAAAGTAGTAAAAAGTCACCAAACTTTTCATTTTCATCTTCTAAAATGCAAAATAAGTAAAAATAAAAGACTTTGCATACCGGAAGCATAGCATTGAACAGATGGGTGATAAAAAAAGCTCCGCACTTGATAGCTTCCTCGCCTTCCTTCAAGTTTGCTATTGAATGTCCTGAAATAAAAGTTGGCAAATGCTGTAAGAATCTTCAACAGAAAATTTCATTGATCCATCAACATTGTCTTTCTTTACAAGAGATTCCAAAGCTTTATCTCACCCACTGAAACCTTGACCTTTCTCCTGCATAATTCTTCTATAACGGAACATGAATTTGGAAGTTCCGGAGCCAGTGTGACATAGCAAATGTTGTCCAGGCTCCCGTACATGTTAATAACAGAATCGATACCCTGAACAAAAAAATCCATGCTTACAATTAATATATTGTCTATGCGTACGGGTGCATTTTTGGCAGTCTCACGTGTATACCTCATCAAATTTGCAAATACAATTCTCCTGATGAGCTCCTTTCTTGGTAGGACTGATGAAAGGTCCCTCTACATGAACTCCTAACACAGTAGCTCCGTGCTCGCCTCCTTCGCGTTTCTTTATCCTTGGCAGTACTCGATGATAAGTCTCTCTCGGCGAAGTGACGACAGTAGGACAGAACGAGGTCACTCCGTGTGCCAACAGTCCTTTTGCAACAATATCAACACCTTTTTCCACTTCATTGGAATTTTCTGAGAAATCTATGCCGAATCCACCTGGAATGGAGTATTCTCTACAAATTTGTAATATAATATTGACGGACCATGGATTAAAAATTAAATAAGATGAAAATGATATGTCATCTCTCATTTATGTTGAAACATGTAAATAGACAAAATTTGAATTATAAAAACTAAAATTTGTTTTAAACAATACATTTCATCATGTTGAGAGTTTTGTGTTTTCAATTACAACTTACATATAAATAAGCAAGTGGATGAAATAAAAAAGTGAAAACAGTATTGGAATAAACATTTTTTTGTATGATTTACCATTGATCTGTAGGTCGATAAATCCCGGCGAGAGGATAGCTCCGCGGCAATCGATATCACTCTGAGCTTCGATCTTTTCATCGTAAAAAATTTTCTCCGGATCAACGATCTTTCCGCTGCGAACCCAAAGATCCTCGTCGACAATTTTACCATCTCTTAATATGCGACAGTTGCGAAATTGCACCAAACGATCTTCTACTCTCGGCATATTATTGTTCGTCTAAACTGTGGACGTAATGTTGATATTTTCAATAACGGATATACGAAATAACAAAGATTTTGTCCGAGTTCAATTGATAGAACGATATCTTTTTTTATTTGTGTTATCGCGACATTATCTCACGACGAACCGCAACCAACAGGAATTTAGTCGCTGCGTCCGGGGAGTGTCGGCGCTCGACTGCACTCGACGTGGAGTGCGGTGGCAATGAACTTTGAACTTGACCGAAGCTGTTTCGGTGGTAACCTATTTCGCCCCTGATACGTCCCCTGGCGGAGACGTGCGCCGCTCTCTTCATATAGAGATAATGAGGATAGCGTTAAGAGCATGTGAAATACCGCGATCGGTAATGAAAACTGTATGCAACTTTTCTTACGGATTCTGGCATGCACGGTCAAAAGAAAAGTCTCATGGTATGCCGAGATGATATCCGCTTCCGATGAGACTTTTCTTTTGACCGTATATGCAAGAACGTGCGAGAAAAGTCGATCTTCTCATACAATTTTGCTTTCTCATACAGGGGAGCTTCCTGTATGAGAAAGCAAAATTGTCATATCTCTACAACTAAGCGGTAATCGATATTTTTTTATTCTTGCATTTCGCATTCTGTTTGCTCAAATATCAAGAAAAAGCCGTAAAATTAAAGGTCCTGAGCTGAGATATCGTAATCTCTCAAAACTCTCTTACCATCCCTGATTCTTTGCCGCATGTCATCCTAGTTCGTCTTATTTGCCGCAGTGCAGCACCTTCCGCCAATGCCCCATCTTCGACAATGAATATAGCGGATATAGCGTCGACATTCGTTGCCATAAGCGTTCGTCCCCGGGTTTTTTTTGGAGTTAATCAATCGCAGAGCTCCGAATCTCTTTACATTGTTCTGTCAATATTGTCGTAAAAAATTGGTAAGTTTTACGAACGTCACAATACAGCTACACAAAAAAAAAATGATACAACAATAAGGCTGTAGATTATTTTTGTTACATTATTTTCGCTTCAACTCAGTTACCGTCCCGTGGCCATAGCCTGAAAAGCGGTATTATTGATTTTTTTGCACATTTGCCCAAATAAACATCGCCGACAATTGAAAGTACATATCATAAAAATTAGTTTAGAATAAAATCACAGAGTTAAATTCTTCGACTACACTGGCGTTCGCAAGCCACAAAGTTGTGAAATTAATAATAATTTAAAAAAAAATGTATAAAACTGCTATTTTGCATTTTTCTTCATCGTTATTATGTATAGGTTGATAATAATTAAAGATATT
This sequence comes from Exephanes ischioxanthus, assembly GCA_958510785.1. Taxonomy (NCBI): domain Eukaryota; kingdom Metazoa; phylum Arthropoda; class Insecta; order Hymenoptera; family Ichneumonidae; genus Exephanes; species Exephanes ischioxanthus. The sequence goes on from OY294025.1 coordinate 7,696,908, forward strand.
TCAGACATCATGGTACGTGGCGGAAGAGGTGGAATAATCAGAGGCGGAAGAGGCGGCATGGGAAGAGGAATGGGATTCCCGAGAAAACAATTTCTTCCTCGCCATCCATTCGACTACACTCTCTGTGAAGCTGCGTTTCCCTCTGTTAAGCCAGTAGCCGACGAGGCTGACTTTACGCAAGCTTTGGTCAAGAAGAATACGGACATGTGTCCAACGCCGACCGAACAATCCTCCATTCTTGACCTAGTCGTCAAACTGCAGACTGTGCTGGATAATTTAATTGTTGCTCCTGGAACTTTTGAAGCTTGCGTAAGAATTGTTTTTCATTCAGTTGATAAGGTCATCGCTTATATCTATTTATTTATTTTGTCTTGACGATTATTCGGTTTAATTGTTTTTCAATGGTTGCCCAATTTTTTTTCAACAGCAATTGGAAGAAGTGAGAAAGGTTGGGAGCTTCAAGAAAGGAACGATGATAAAGGGCCACAACGTCGCCGATATCGTCGTCATACTAAAAACATTGCCGACGAAAACGGCGGTCGAGGCTCTGGGTACGAAAGTTCATACGGATCTGAAAACAGCAAATTCCAAAGACACCTTCAAACTATTGCAAACTGAGCGTGGTTTCGACATATCCAACAATGAAGCTACCGTCAGGATTCTCATAACTACTTTGCACCAAAATTTACGAAAATTAGAGTCTGATCAGCACCTTGACGTCAAGATTTGTCAAGGTAACGAAAAAAACAAACAAACAAAAAACGTAAGAATGGTAGGTAATTAAAACAGTATTAAAAAAGAACTTGTTACTCCTCAGGACATCTCGCGGCGATTCGACACTCTCGTTGGTTCGAGGAGAACGCTCATCATTCGTGCATAAAAATTCTCATTCGCTTGCTGCGCGATTTGCGAAGCAGATTCGAAGGTCTCGAGCCGATGTCGCCGTGGATGCTGGATCTTTTGGCTCACAATGCTATTATGAACAATCCCGGTAGGCAAGCACTGCCGATAAATCAAGCTTACAGAAGAGTTCTCCAACTGTTGGCCTCGGGTCTGTTTCTGCCGGGCTCAGCCGGTAAGCTTTTATTTATTTTTTAAAGGAGGACTTTAATTTTTGTAAAATTGTTGAATTTTACAAACAATTACCGTTATGTCGCAACCATAAACGAGTTGAAATTGTGCACTAATATTCAAAAGAGCGCCAGAGCCGCACAACAACTGCGCACCTATCGCTGTCGATTATAGTTCTATGTACACTTGTTTGTTTTTCTTTTTAATTGTATCGTAAACTTTTTCTTACCAGGTATCTCGGATCCTTGCGAAAGCGGCAACATTAGAGTCCACACGGCGATGACACTGGAGCAACAGGATCTCGTCTGTCTAACGGCCCAGACACTGCTCCGCGTGCTGGCTCACGGAGGCTACAGACCTCTCCTTGAAGGTGGCAATAAACTCGCTGTGGAAATGAGCGTTTGGGCGGGTGGCGTGGTGGCGAGTCCTCTGGACAAGGCTTACGAGCCTCCGACCGAGCAGGAGCAGCAGGAAGACATGGAGGAGGGCAACGAAGAAATGATAACTGAAAGTGCTTGAACGGACGATATCTTTATAGAGCATTTCATCTTTTTTCAGTATCATATTTGCATCATCGTATTGAATGGACTCGACGCAATGTTGGACGAACGGACGTCGAAAAACAATTTAGGATAATATTACATAACTTTGTCAACTGTGCTAATCGACATTTATACAGACTCTCAATGGAATTCGCAAGCAATACCTCGTTACACGATCTGAGGTGTTCGTGTCCAGGACTGAAATAAAATATTGTTTATGCGACCAAGGCAGAGCCAATATTTCTTAACCCTTTCGAGGCTCGTCCTGTCGTGTCAATCAGCGATATTTATCCATTTTCCTTTGAGTTACATTACAAACTATTTTAAAAAATTGATGATTTTTTACATTGAACCACTAGCTGAATGATATAAACCACCGATACGATTTTTCGGGTGACTTCAGTCCAACTATCGTACCGTTAAGGGAGGGTTTCGATTAATTCTAGACACGAAAAGTGCGTTCAACGAAAAAGCATATTTTACTTTATTTTTTTACAGTAAAACATCATATAAAAAATCCCATGCGTTGGTCGTTCGCAACGGTGTTCTGAACATATTTTTAGAAAACCAGGTCTGAAAAAAATTTCTGAAAAATTGAAGAAAAATCGTACTGCTCTTACAATATGTTATATTTGAACCTTGAATTCTTTTTACATTATCGGAGCACTGTTACGCACAATCGATAACCCGAGATTTCTTGTACAATTGTTTTTCACTGATAAAAATAAATAAAACTTTTTTGGTGTGAGTTCATCGAATGTTCTCTCAAGAAAAGCCACGTGTCTAAAATTCCTAATACGCGTATGAAGTTTAGAAAAATCCTGGCTCTGCGAATCGGAGTAAGACGAAAAGTTGTAGGTTGTCCATTCACGTCACATATTAATGCAAAAGTTTTTGTTGTTCACTGGCAGGGATCGTCGGCTGGCGAAGTACTGACTCTGGCACAATTGACTCTGACGTTACCGCCGGGAGGCACCGGTACCCGAAAGAGTTTACCCTGTGGCATGCAGACGCACACCTTGTACTGGGTCACTTCCGGTCCGCTGTTTTCGTAAGCCGGTGCGAGGGGAATTGTGGTTGCATCCAGAAAGATGCCTTTCTTCGCGTCCAGAACAACACTGTCATTGCTCTTTATGTAAACATCGCGGTCCGCCATCCACACGATTCTTTTACTCTCCATTCTCGTGCTCTCGGCTCCGTGCATAGTTATCTGCCTGTTCGCTTCGAAGCTCAGATTCGAATTTACCGGCGACACGATTCTGTGAGTCTCCGCAAGCTGCACAGCCAATCTGCCGACGCCGCTCGGCAGACCGAAATTCGGAAAATCCGTGGTAAAAAATGTGCCTCCGGTGCGCGAGTCTTTGACTTCGAAAGACTCAACTGACGAGAATTTCGTGCCGTTCTGTTGAACCCGAAGATTCGCACGTCCGTCGTCGTGACGACGATTCTTCACCGTTAATTCGACTCCCGAATTGTCACCGGTGAGCTCGACCGGCTCGTCCCCGTAACCCTGGCAGACACCCCCTTGAACGCACACCTGTCGGAATAACAATTCAGACGACAGAGTTAGTACAGGTTCATTATAAAATTATAGCAAAGTAAAAACTGTAAAAAAAAAAAAAAAAAAAACTGAACATCTATACACGTTATATGAAGTTTTAACGCATTAAACGATAAATTAACTTCAATCCTTAATGTCTCAATGTGGTATATTTGGTACGTTAGCGAATCAACCTATCAGCTTATTAACAGGATTATTTTACCTTGTCCAAATCGGTTCTACCGTAGAACTTCACGAGGCTCTCCTCGGGTATAACTTCCATCGCTTCCATACCTTGGCTGACTCTAAGAACCGCGATAATCGTTATGCTCAGCAGAAGATTGCAAATACCGACCACGGCGAGAACGAACGTTAGAGCCCAAAGGCAATATCGTTTCTTCGTCGATTCGAACGGCGATACCGAACTCTCCCGGCAGGACATTCTCGACGGATGCTTCGAGAGGACGGTTTTAGCGCCGGATATATTCTCGGAGCTGATGGAAAACGGAAGTACGAAAAATCTGTTAAAAATATCTTCGAAGACCAGAAAAAAAACGGAAGACATAAACATAAAAGCAAAGTCTAAATTCGAAGTCCACCTTCATTGGACGCACTATACTTTCTTCCCTTCTGTCTTAAAAAATCCACGACCCGAAATCTGGCGACATAATCGAAATTATCGTTGACAATTTATTCGTTCGCTGATTGGTTTTCGCACGACGGCCGAAGTGATTCGTCGGAACGAATAACTAAAAAATAATAATAATTTTTCAATAAAAAATAATTCATTATTATTAAATTATTATTCAATTACTGTCGAATGGTTTGTTTTCGGCGATTGCCAATGTCGGGCTTGACCTTAAGTAGAAAATAATATTGCATTTGTGTTCTTTTTCTTAAATTGTAATTGAATTGAATTAGAAATTAAAATTTAACGCGAAATGTTGCGGGATAAAACATTAGTAATACAATTTAAGAAAAAGAAGATAACATCTAGAGATCATTCTAGGTCTGGAGAAAGATGCGCCTGAAACATGACGACCCACCTGACAGCGGTGTTATTCTTCCCGAGGCTCCGTTTGAGCAGAGGGCCATCGCTGTTCGACAAGTTGTCCTCCGCTCTCGACATCGAAGGTGATCCGGTGTCGTTGCAAGGGTCCAGGAAGCTCGCCATCCTCGCGACAAGATCGTAGTTTATTTATCGATGAATGTCTAATCAAAAAAATTAAATAAATACATGTTTCGCGCGGTATGTTGGGAAGAGACCGAAGATAATGTCGAATGGTGAAGTAATTCGCTGGAAATGAACTCACCGTGCAGCCTCTCTCTGTGCGTTCACGGCGCCGGCGCTTTCTGACCCAGCCAAAAACGACGGAGCTTTACCTCGAGAACGGCGCTTGCGCGTCCACTGTAATATCGATGTTGACCGACTTGTATTTCTCATTCCACGGCTGAGAACCGATGCGAAGACGCGTCTTTGAATCTCACGCAGCACAGAAGATTCATTATTAATCTCTAACTGAGGGAATTCTCATGACCACCCCGTTTCCGATATTAATGTGTAATGCATCGATCTAAAAAATCTGCATAAAATTAATTCATAGAAAATAAATAAATACAGGTATCTGAGGATGATTTTTTTTTTTAGAGATCTGTTATAGATCTAAATTCTCTTACAGAATTTAGATCCTAGAGATTTTCATACTTGGAGTTCGTAACACGATTCCAACAAAAGGCTTGCTCACACTACTGAAAAAGCAGTCAACGGACACAGCGTTCCTTCGAACGGCTTTCAGTAAGGAACGTACGGTCCCTGGCAGCTTCAGCAAGCGTAAGAATAACCGACAAAACTACCGTTACTTCAAGTTACTTTTTACACCCTTAAAATAACCGTCAAAATATCCATACCTGTGAGAGCTCACGCTGCCTGTGCTTGTGAACGGTCGTTTTTTTTTTTGTTTGAGTCCTCCCCTATTTCCTCCCCTAATAAGTTGGTGTGTCACGATATATATCGCTGATTCGATTAATTTATATCGCACACCATTGTTGTCGTTTTATTCGTGACCCTATTGGTCGGCGATGACGACACTGCGTCAAAGTTTTTGAACTGTCAAACTGACACACGGTTAACCTATTTTTCGTCGTCGTGTGCCGCCCGACGATGTCAGAAGTATATATATACTAGGGACAATGACGCGCGCTGCCGCGCGCGAGCGGAAATTTGTTAGCGCTGCAGCGCTCCGTTTGCCCAAGATCTCTAAATTAGTAATTTGATAAGGAAACTACGAATAAGGGATAAGGGATCATCTGTCCATCGATCTACTGAACTTGCGAATTGAAAGGTCACCCATCTAACTACCGAACTCTCAATTTGAACGATCATCTATCCATTTACTGAACTCTCGATTTGAACATTTTCACTCATCCAACTACTGGACTTTCGATTCGTACGATCACCCATCCATCTACTGGACTCCCTACGTGAACGGTCACCCATTCATCTACCGAACTCTCGATCTGAATGGTCACCTATCCATCTATTGAACTTTCGATTTGAACATTCAGCCATGCAACTACCGAACTCTTGATTTGTACGGTCACCCATCCAACTACTAAAGTCTCAGTTTGAACGGTCAACCATCCATCTATTGAAATATCGAATTGAAAGGTCACCCATCCAACTACGGAACTGTAGTCCATCGATGGAACTCGCGATTTGAACATTCTCCTATTCACCTACTGAACTATCGATTTGAACCGTCACCTATCCATCTATTGAACTCTCAATTTGAACATTCACCCATCCAACTTTGGAACTCTTGATTTGAACGGTCACCCATCGAACTACCGAACTTTCGAATTGATCGGTCACCCATCCGACTACTAAACTTTCGGTTTGAACACTCATCCATCCATATACTGAACTTTCATTTTGAACGTTCACCCATCAACCTATCGAACTCTCAATTTGAACGGTCACCCATCCGACTACTAAACTGTTGGTTTGAACGGTCACCCATCCATCTATCGAACTCTTGAATTGAAAGGTTACGTATCCAACTACTAAACTGTTGCTTTGAACGGTCATCCATCCATGTACCGAACTCTCATTTTTTGAACGTTAATGAAATCGTCATTTTTTGAACGTTAATGAAATCGTCATTTTTTGAACGTTAATGAAATCGTAATTTTTTGAACGTTAAGAATTTTTTCGTTAATGAAATCGGTCAACTTGTATTTTTTTCGAAATTTTAAAAATTGACCATTTTCAGCATAGGGAATCCTGTGTTGAATTCTGCGAAACGGCACTTTTTTTCAAAAAATTTCGAGATATCGAATTAAAACTTCCGCCATTGTTTTCAAGTGGCATATTTAACGACCGATTTCATTAACGAAAAAATTCTAAAAAATTTTTTCGTTAATGAAATCGGTTGGTAAATATGCCACTTGAAAACAATGGCGGAGGTTTTAATTCGATATCTCGAAATTAAAAAAAAAAAGTGCCGTTTCGCAAAATTTAACACAGGATTCCCTATGCTGAAAATGGTCAATTTTTAAAATTTCGAAAAAATTACAAGTAGCGTGTATTTTGAGCCGGAAATGGGCCACTTGAAGCCAATGGAGGTGGTAAAAAATCGATATCTCGAAAAAAAATATTTGGCCATTTTAAAAGTGGAAAAATGAGAAGGGGGTACCCTTACCATTTTTCGACAAAAATGGTATTTTTACAAAAAAATTTTTTAGAATTTTTTCGTTAATGAAATCGGTTGGTAAATATGCCACTTGAAAACAATGGCGGAGGTTTTAATTCGATATCTCGAAATTTTTTGAAAAAAAGTGCCGTTTCGCAAAATTTTACACAGGATTCCCTATGCTGAAAATGGTCAATTTTTAAAATTTCGAAAAAATTACAAGTAGCGTGTGTTTTGAGCCGGAAATGGGCCACTTGAAGCCAATGGAGGTGGTGAAAAATCGATATCTCGAAAAAAAATATTTGGCCATTTTAAAAGTGGAAAAATGAGAAGGGGGTACCCTTACCATTTTTCGACAAAAATGGTATTTTTACAAAAAAATTTTTTAGAATTTTTTCGTTAATGAAATCGGTTGGTAAATATGCCACTTGAAAACAATGGCGAAGGTTTTAATTCGATATCTCGAAATTTTTTGAAAAAAAGTGCCGTTTCGCAAAATTTAACACAGGATTCCCTATCCTGAAAATGGTCAATTTTTAAAACTGCGAAAAAATTACAAGTAGCGTGTGTTTTGAGCCGGAAATGGGCCACTTGAAGCCAATGGAGGTGGTAAAAAATGGATATCTCGAAAAAAATTATTTGGCCATTTTAAAAGTGGAAAAATGAGAAGGGGGTACCCTTACCATTTTTCGACAAAAATGGTATTTTTACAAAAAAATTTTTTAGAATTTTTTCGTTAATGAAATCGGTTGGTAAATATGCCACTTGAAAACAATGGCGAAGGTTTTAATTCGATATCTCGAAATTTTTTGAAAAAAAGTGCCGTTTCGCAAAATTTAACATAGGATTCCCTATCCTGAAAATGGTCAATTTTCAAAATTTCGAAAAAATTACAAGTAGCGTGTGTTTTGAGCCGGAAATGGGCCACTTGAAGCCAATGGAGGTGGTAAAAAATCGATATCTCGAAAAAAAATATTTGGCCATTTTAAAAGTGGAAAAATGAGAAGGGGGTACCCTTACCATTTTTCGACAAAAATGGTATTTTTACAAAAAAATTTTTTAGAATTTTTTCGTTAATGAAATCGGTTGGTAAATATGCCACTTGAAAACAATGGCGAAGGTTTTAATTCGATATCTCGAAATTTTTTGAAAAAAAGTGCCGTTTCGCAAAATTTAACATAGGATTCCCTATCCTGAAAATGGTCAATTTTCAAAATTTCGAAAAAATTACAAGTAGCGTGTGTTTTGAGCCGGAAATGGGCCACTTGAAGCCAATGGAGGTGGTAAAAAATCGATATCTCGAAAAAAAATATTTGGCCATTTTAAAAGTGGAAAAATGAGAAGGGGGTACCCTTTCCATTTTTCGACAAAAATGGTATTTTTACAAAAAAATTTTTTAGAATTTTTTCGTTAATGAAATCGGTTGGTAAATATGCCACTTGAAAACAATGGCGAAGGTTTTAATTCGATATCTCGAAATTTTTTGAAAAAAAGTGCCGTTTCGCAAAATTTAACACAGGATTCCCTATCCTGAAAATGGTCAATTTTTAAAACTGCGAAAAAATTACAAGTAGCGTGTGTTTTGAGCCGGAAATGGGCCACTTGAAGCCAATGGAGGTGGTAAAAAATGGATATCTCGAAAAAAATTATTTGGCCATTTTAAAAGTGGAAAAATGAGAAGGGGGTACCCTTACCATTTTTCGACAAAAATGGTATTTTTACAAAAAAATTTTTTAGAATTTTTTCGTTAATGAAATCGGTTGGTAAATATGCCACTTGAAAACAATGGCGAAGGTTTTAATTCGATATCTCGAAATTTTTTGAAAAAAAGTGCCGTTTCGCAAAATTTAACATAGGATTCCCTATCCTGAAAATGGTCAATTTTCAAAATTTCGAAAAAGTTACAAGTAGCGTGTGTTTTGAGCCGGAAATGGGCCACTTGAAGCCAATGGAGGTGGTAAAAAATCGATATCTCGAAAAAAAATATTTGGCTATTTTAAAAGTGGAAAAATGAGAAGGGGGTACCCTTTCCATTTTTCGACAAAAATGGTATTTTTACAAAAAAATTTTTTAGAATTTTTTCGTTAATGAAATCGGTTGGTAAATATGCCACTTGAAAACAATGGCGAAGGTTTTAATTCGATACCTCGAAATTTTTTGAAAAAAAGTGCCGTTTCGCAAAATTTAACATAGGATTCCCTATCCTGGAAATGGTCAATTTTCAAAATTTCGAAAAAATTACAAGTAGCGTGTGTTTTGAGCCGGAAATGGGCCACTTGAAGCCAATGGAGGTGGTAAAAAATCGATATCTCGAAAAAAAATATTTGGCCATTTTAAAAGTGGAAAAATGAGAAGGGGGTACCCTTACCATTTTTCGACAAAAATGGTATTTTTACAAAAAAATTTTTTAGAATTTTTTCGTTAATGAAATCGGTTGGTAAATATGCCACTTGAAAACAATGGCGAAGGTTTTAATTCGATATCTCGAAATTTTTTGAAAAAAAGTGCCGTTTCGCAAAATTTAACATAGGATTCCCTATGCTGAAAATTGTCAATTTTCAAAATTTCGAAAAAATTACAAGTAGCGTGTGTTTTGAGCCGGAAATGGGCCACTTGAAGCCAATAGAGGTGGTAAAAAATCGATGTCTCGAAAAAAAATATTCTGCCATTTTGAAAGTCGAAAAATGGTAAGGGTACCCCCTTCTCATTTTTCCACTTTTAAAATGGCCAAATATTTTTTTTCGAGATATCGATTTTTTACCACCTCCATTGGCTTCAAGTGGCCCATTTCCGGCTCAAAACACACGCTACTTGTAATTTTTTCGAAATTTTAAAAATTGACCATTTTCAGCATAGGGAATCCTGTGTTAAATTTTGCGAAACGGCACTTTTTTTCAAAAAATTTCGAGATATCGAATTAAAACCTTCGCCATTGTTTTCAAGTGGCATATTTACCAACCGATTTCATTAACGAAAAAATTCTAAAAAATTTTTTTGTAAAAATACCATTTTTGTCGAAAAATGGTAAGGGTACCCCCTTCTCATTTTTCCACTTTTAAAATGGCCAAATATTTTTTTTCGAGATATCGATTTTTTACCACCTCCATTGGCTTCAAGTGGCCCATTTCCGGCTCAAAACACACGCTACTTGTAATTTTTTCGAAATTTTGAAAATTGACCATTTTCAGGATAGGGAATCCTATGTAAAATTTTGCGAAACGGCACTTTTTTTCAAAAAATTTCGAGATATCGAATTAAAACCTTCGCCATTGTTTTCAAGTGGCATATTTACCAACCGATTTCATTAACGAAAAAATTCTAAAAAATTTTTTTGTAAAAATACCATTTTTGTCGAAAAATGGTAAGGGTACCCCCTTCTCATTTTTCCACTTTTAAAATGGCCAAATATTTTTTTTCGAGATATCGATTTTTTACCACCTCCATTGGCTTCAAGTGGCCCATTTCCGGCTCAAAACACACGCTACTTGTAATTTTTTCGAAATTTTAAAAATTGACCATTTTCAGCATAGGGAATCCTGTGTTAAATTTTGCGAAACGGCACTTTTTTTCAAAAAATTTCGAGATATCGAATTAAAACCTTCGCCATTGTTTTCAAGTGGCATATTTACCAACCGATTTCATTAACGAAAAAATTCTAAAAAATTTTTTTGTAAAAATACCATTTTTGTCGAAAAATGGTAAGGGTACCCCCTTCTCATTTTTCCACTTTTAAAATGGCCAAATATTTTTTTTCGAGATATCGATTTTTTACCACCTCCATTGGCTTCAAGTGGCCCATTTCCGGCTCAAAACACACGCTACTTGTAATTTTTTCGAAATTTTGAAAATTGACCATTTTCAGGATAGGGAATCCTATGTAAAATTTTGCGAAACGGCACTTTTTTTCAAAAAATTTCGAGATATCGAATTAAAACCTTCGCCATTGTTTTCAAGTGGCATATTTACCAACCGATTTCATTAACGAAAAAATTCTAAAAAATTTTTTTGTAAAAATACCATTTTTGTCGAAAAATCGTAAGGGTACCATAGGCTTACCATTTTTCAACAAAAATGGTATTTTTACAAAAAAAATTTTTAGAATTTTTTCGTTAATGAAATCGGTTGGTAAATATGCCACTTGAAAACAATGGCGGAGGTTTTAATTCGATATCTCGAAATTTTTTGAAAAAAAGTGCCGTTTCGCAAAATTTAACATAGGATTCCCTATCCTGAAAATGGTCAATTTTCAAAATTTCGAAAAAATTACAAGTAGCGTGTGTTTTGAGCCGGAAATGGGCCACTTGAAGCCAATGGAGGTGGTAAAAAATCGATATCTCGAAAAAAAATATTTGGCCATTTTAAAAGTGGAAAAATGAGAAGGGGGTACCCTTTCCATTTTTCGACAAAAATGGTATTTTTACAAAAAAATTTTTTAGAATTTTTTCGTTAATGAAATCGGTTGGTAAATATGCCACTTGAAAACAATGGCGAAGGTTTTAATTCGATACCTCGAAATTTTTTGAAAAAAAGTGCCGTTTCGCAAAATTTAACATAGGATTCCCTATCCTGAAAATGGTCAATTTTCAAAATTTCGAAAAAATTACAAGTAGCGTGTGTTTTGAGCCGGAAATGGGCCACTTGAAGCCAATGGAGGTGGTAAAAAATCGATATCTCGAAAAAAAATATTTGGCCATTTTAAAAGTGGAAAAATGAGAAGGGGGTACCCTTTCCATTTTTCGACAAAAATGGTATTTTTACAAAAAAATTTTTTAGAATTTTTTCGTTAATGAAATCGGTTGGTAAATATGCCACTTGAAAACAATGGCGAAGGTTTTAATTCGATACCTCGAAATTTTTTGAAAAAAAGTGCCGTTTCGCAAAATTTAACATAGGATTCCCTATCCTGGAAATGGTCAATTTTCAAAATTTCGAAAAAATTACAAGTAGCGTGTGTTTTGAGCCGGAAATGGGCCACTTGAAGCCAATGGAGGTGGTAAAAAATCGATATCTCGAAAAAAAATATTTGGCCATTTTAAAAGTGGAAAAATGAGAAGGGGGTACCCTTACCATTTTTCGACAAAAATGGTATTTTTACAAAAAAATTTTTTAGAATTTTTTCGTTAATGAAATCGGTTGGTAAATATGCCACTTGAAAACAATGGCGAAGGTTTTAATTCGATATCTCGAAATTTTTTGAAAAAAAGTGCCGTTTCGCAAAATTTAACATAGGATTCCCTATGCTGAAAATTGTCAATTTTCAAAATTTCGAAAAAATTACAAGTAGCGTGTGTTTTGAGCCGGAAATGGGCCACTTGAAGCCAATAGAGGTGGTAAAAAATCGATGTCTCGAAAAAAAATATTCTGCCATTTTGAAAGTCGAAAAATGGTAAGGGTACCCCCTTCTCATTTTTCCACTTTTAAAATGGCCAAATATTTTTTTTCGAGATATCGATTTTTTACCACCTCCATTGGCTTCAAGTGGCCCATTTCCGGCTCAAAACACACGCTACTTGTAATTTTTTCGAAATTTTAAAAATTGACCATTTTCAGCATAGGGAATCCTGTGTTAAATTTTGCGAAACGGCACTTTTTTTCAAAAAATTTCGAGATATCGAATTAAAACCTTCGCCATTGTTTTCAAGTGGCATATTTACCAACCGATTTCATTAACGAAAAAATTCTAAAAAATTTTTTTGTAAAAATACCATTTTTGTCGAAAAATGGTAAGGGTACCCCCTTCTCATTTTTCCACTTTTAAAATGGCCAAATATTTTTTTTCGAGATATCGATTTTTTACCACCTCCATTGGCTTCAAGTGGCCCATTTCCGGCTCAAAACACACGCTACTTGTAATTTTTTCGAAATTTTGAAAATTGACCATTTTCAGGATAGGGAATCCTATGTAAAATTTTGCGAAACGGCACTTTTTTTCAAAAAATTTCGAGATATCGAATTAAAACCTTCGCCATTGTTTTCAAGTGGCATATTTACCAACCGATTTCATTAACGAAAAAATTCTAAAAAATTTTTTTGTAAAAATACCATTTTTGTCGAAAAATGGTAAGGGTACCCCCTTCTCATTTTTCCACTTTTAAAATGGCCAAATATTTTTTTTCGAGATATCGATTTTTTACCACCTCCATTGGCTTCAAGTGGCCCATTTCCGGCTCAAAACACACGCTACTTGTAATTTTTTCGAAATTTTGAAAATTGACCATTTTCAGGATAGGGAATCCTATGTAAAATTTTGCGAAACGGCACTTTTTTTCAAAAAATTTCGAGATATCGAATTAAAACCTTCGCCATTGTTTTCAAGTGGCATATTTACCAACCGATTTCATTAACGAAAAAATTCTAAAAAATTTTTTTGTAAAAATACCATTTTTGTCGAAAAATCGTAAGGGTACCATAGGCTTACCATTTTTCAACAAAAATGGTATTTTTACAAAAAAAATTTTTAGAATTTTTTCGTTAATGAAATCGGTTGGTAAATATGCCACTTGAAAACAATGGCGGAGGTTTTAATTCGATATCTCGAAATTTTTTGAAAAAAAGTGCCGTTTCGCAAAATTTAACATAGGATTCCCTATCCTGAAAATGGTCAATTTTCAAAATTTCGAAAAAATTACAAGTAGCGTGTGTTTTGAGCCGGAAATGGGCCACTTGAAGCCAATGGAGGTGGTAAAAAATCGATATCTCGAAAAAAAATATTTGGCCATTTTAAAAGTGGAAAAATGAGAAGGGGGTACCCTTACCATTTTTCGACAAAAATGGTATTTTTACAAAAAAATTTTTTAGAATTTTTTCGTTAATGAAATCGGTTGGTAAATATGCCACTTGAAAACAATGGCGAAGGTTTTAATTCGATATCTCGAAATTTTTTGAAAAAAAGTGCCGTTTCGCAAAATTTAACATAGGATTCCCTATCCTGAAAATGGTCAATTTTCAAAATTTCGAAAAAATTACAAGTAGCGTGTGTTTTGAGCCGGAAATGGGCCACTTGAAGCCAATGGAGGTGGTAAAAAATCGATATCTCGAAAAAAAATATTTGGCCATTTTAAAAGTGGAAAAATGAGAAGGGGGTACCCTTTCCATTTTTCGACAAAAATGGTATTTTTACAAAAAAATTTTTTAGAATTTTTTCGTTAATGAAATCGGTTGGTAAATATGCCACTTGAAAACAATGGCGAAGGTTTTAATTCGATACCTCGAAATTTTTTGAAAAAAAGTGCCGTTTCGCAAAATTTAACATAGGATTCCCTATCCTGAAAATGGTCAATTTTCAAAATTTCGAAAAAATTACAAGTAGCGTGTGTTTTGAGCCGGAAATGGGCCACTTGAAGCCAATGGAGGTGGTAAAAAATCGATATCTCGAAAAAAAATATTTGGCCATTTTAAAAGTGGAAAAATGAGAAGGGGGTACCCTTTCCATTTTTCGACAAAAATGGTATTTTTACAAAAAAATTTTTTAGAATTTTTTCGTTAATGAAATCGGTTGGTAAATATGCCACTTGAAAACAATGGCGAAGGTTTTAATTCGATACCTCGAAATTTTTTGAAAAAAAGTGCCGTTTCGCAAAATTTAACATAGGATTCCCTATCCTGGAAATGGTCAATTTTCAAAATTTCGAAAAAATTACAAGTAGCGTGTGTTTTGAGCCGGAAATGGGCCACTTGAAGCCAATGGAGGTGGTAAAAAATCGATATCTCGAAAAAAAATATTTGGCCATTTTAAAAGTGGAAAAATGAGAAGGGGGTACCCTTACCATTTTTCGACAAAAATGGTATTTTTACAAAAAAATTTTTTAGAATTTTTTCGTTAATGAAATCGGTTGGTAAATATGCCACTTGAAAACAATGGCGAAGGTTTTAATTCGATATCTCGAAATTTTTTGAAAAAAAGTGCCGTTTCGCAAAATTTAACATAGGATTCCCTATGCTGAAAATTGTCAATTTTCAAAATTTCGAAAAAATTACAAGTAGCGTGTGTTTTGAGCCGGAAATGGGCCACTTGAAGCCAATAGAGGTGGTAAAAAATCGATGTCTCGAAAAAAAATATTCTGCCATTTTGAAAGTCGAAAAATGGTAAGGGTACCCCCTTCTCATTTTTCCACTTTTAAAATGGCCAAATATTTTTTTTCGAGATATCGATTTTTTACCACCTCCATTGGCTTCAAGTGGCCCATTTCCGGCTCAAAACACACGCTACTTGTAATTTTTTCGAAATTTTAAAAATTGACCATTTTCAGCATAGGGAATCCTGTGTTAAATTTTGCGAAACGGCACTTTTTTTCAAAAAATTTCGAGATATCGAATTAAAACCTTCGCCATTGTTTTCAAGTGGCATATTTACCAACCGATTTCATTAACGAAAAAATTCTAAAAAATTTTTTTGTAAAAATACCATTTTTGTCGAAAAATGGTAAGGGTACCCCCTTCTCATTTTTCCACTTTTAAAATGGCCAAATATTTTTTTTCGAGATATCGATTTTTTACCACCTCCATTGGCTTCAAGTGGCCCATTTCCGGCTCAAAACACACGCTACTTGTAATTTTTTCGAAATTTTGAAAATTGACCATTTTCAGGATAGGGAATCCTATGTAAAATTTTGCGAAACGGCACTTTTTTTCAAAAAATTTCGAGATATCGAATTAAAACCTTCGCCATTGTTTTCAAGTGGCATATTTACCAACCGATTTCATTAACGAAAAAATTCTAAAAAATTTTTTTGTAAAAATACCATTTTTGTCGAAAAATGGTAAGGGTACCCCCTTCTCATTTTTCCACTTTTAAAATGGCCAAATATTTTTTTTCGAGATATCGATTTTTTACCACCTCCATTGGCTTCAAGTGGCCCATTTCCGGCTCAAAACACACGCTACTTGTAATTTTTTCGAAATTTTGAAAATTGACCATTTTCAGGATAGGGAATCCTATGTAAAATTTTGCGAAACGGCACTTTTTTTCAAAAAATTTCGAGATATCGAATTAAAACCTTCGCCATTGTTTTCAAGTGGCATATTTACCAACCGATTTCATTAACGAAAAAATTCTAAAAAATTTTTTTGTAAAAATACCATTTTTGTCGAAAAATCGTAAGGGTACCATAGGCTTACCATTTTTCAACAAAAATGGTATTTTTACAAAAAAAATTTTTAGAATTTTTTCGTTAATGAAATCGGTTGGTAAATATGCCACTTGAAAACAATGGCGGAGGTTTTAATTCGATATCTCGAAATTTTTTGAAAAAAAGTGCCGTTTCGCAAAATTTAACATAGGATTCCCTATCCTGAAAATGGTCAATTTTCAAAATTTCGAAAAAATTACAAGTAGCGTGTGTTTTGAGCCGGAAATGGGCCACTTGAAGCCAATGGAGGTGGTAAAAAATCGATATCTCGAAAAAAAATATTTGGCCATTTTAAAAGTGGAAAAATGAGAAGGGGGTACCCTTACCATTTTTCGACAAAAATGGTATTTTTACAAAAAAATTTTTTAGAATTTTTTCGTTAATGAAATCGGTTGGTAAATATGCCACTTGAAAACAATGGCGAAGGTTTTAATTCGATATCTCGAAATTTTTTGAAAAAAAGTGCCGTTTCGCAAAATTTAACATAGGATTCCCTATCCTGAAAATGGTCAATTTTCAAAATTTCGAAAAAATTACAAGTAGCGTGTGTTTTGAGCCGGAAATGGGCCACTTGAAGCCAATGGAGGTGGTAAAAAATCGATATCTCGAAAAAAAATATTTGGCCATTTTAAAAGTGGAAAAATGAGAAGGGGGTACCCTTTCCATTTTTCGACAAAAATGGTATTTTTACAAAAAAAATTTTTTAGAATTTTTTCGTTAATGAAATCGGTTGGTAAATATGCCACTTGAAAACAATGGCGGAGGTTTTAATTCGATATCTCGAAATTTTTTGAAAAAAAGTGCCGTTTCGCAAAATTTAACATAGGATTCCCTATCCTGAAAATGGTCAATTTTCAAAATTTCGAAAAAATTACAAGTAGCGTGTGTTTTGAGCCGGAAATGGGCCACTTGAAGCCAATGGAGGTGGTAAAAAATCGATATCTCGAAAAAAAATATTTGGCCATTTTAAAAGTGGAAAAATGAGAAGGGGGTACCCTTACCATTTTTCGACAAAAATGGTATTTTTACAAAAAAATTTTTTAGAATTTTTTCGTTAATGAAATCGGTTGGTAAATATGCCACTTGAAAACAATGGCGAAGGTTTTAATTCGATATCTCGAAATTTTTTGAAAAAAAGTGCCGTTTCGCAAAATTTAACATAGGATTCCCTATCCTGAAAATGGTCAATTTTCAAAATTTCGAAAAAATTACAAGTAGCGTGTGTTTTGAGCCGGAAATGGGCCACTTGAAGCCAATGGAGGTGGTAAAAAATCGATATCTCGAAAAAAAATATTTGGCCATTTTAAAAGTGGAAAAATGAGAAGGGGGTACCCTTTCCATTTTTCGACAAAAATGGTATTTTTACAAAAAAATTTTTTAGAATTTTTTCGTTAATGAAATCGGTTGGTAAATATGCCACTTGAAAACAATGGCGAAGGTTTTAATTCGATACCTCGAAATTTTTTGAAAAAAAGTGCCGTTTCGCAAAATTTAACATAGGATTCCCTATCCTGAAAATGGTCAATTTTCAAAATTTCGAAAAAATTACAAGTAGCGTGTGTTTTGAGCCGGAAATGGGCCACTTGAAGCCAATGGAGGTGGTAAAAAATCGATATCTCGAAAAAAAATATTTGGCCATTTTAAAAGTGGAAAAATGAGAAGGGGGTACCCTTTCCATTTTTCGACAAAAATGGTATTTTTACAAAAAAATTTTTTAGAATTTTTTCGTTAATGAAATCGGTTGGTAAATATGCCACTTGAAAACAATGGCGAAGGTTTTAATTCGATACCTCGAAATTTTTTGAAAAAAAGTGCCGTTTCGCAAAATTTAACATAGGATTCCCTATCCTGGAAATGGTCAATTTTCAAAATTTCGAAAAAATTACAAGTAGCGTGTGTTTTGAGCCGGAAATGGGCCACTTGAAGCCAATGGAGGTGGTAAAAAATCGATATCTCGAAAAAAAATATTTGGCCATTTTAAAAGTGGAAAAATGAGAAGGGGGTACCCTTACCATTTTTCGACAAAAATGGTATTTTTACAAAAAAATTTTTTAGAATTTTTTCGTTAATGAAATCGGTTGGTAAATATGCCACTTGAAAACAATGGCGAAGGTTTTAATTCGATATCTCGAAATTTTTTGAAAAAAAGTGCCGTTTCGCAAAATTTAACATAGGATTCCCTATGCTGAAAATTGTCAATTTTCAAAATTTCGAAAAAATTACAAGTAGCGTGTGTTTTGAGCCGGAAATGGGCCACTTGAAGCCAATAGAGGTGGTAAAAAATCGATGTCTCGAAAAAAAATATTCTGCCATTTTGAAAGTCGAAAAATGGTAAGGGTACCCCCTTCTCATTTTTCCACTTTTAAAATGGCCAAATATTTTTTTTCGAGATATCGATTTTTTACCACCTCCATTGGCTTCAAGTGGCCCATTTCCGGCTCAAAACACACGCTACTTGTAATTTTTTCGAAATTTTAAAAATTGACCATTTTCAGCATAGGGAATCCTGTGTTAAATTTTGCGAAACGGCACTTTTTTTCAAAAAATTTCGAGATATCGAATTAAAACCTTCGCCATTGTTTTCAAGTGGCATATTTACCAACCGATTTCATTAACGAAAAAATTCTAAAAAATTTTTTTGTAAAAATACCATTTTTGTCGAAAAATGGTAAGGGTACCCCCTTCTCATTTTTCCACTTTTAAAATGGCCAAATATTTTTTTTCGAGATATCGATTTTTTACCACCTCCATTGGCTTCAAGTGGCCCATTTCCGGCTCAAAACACACGCTACTTGTAATTTTTTCGAAATTTTGAAAATTGACCATTTTCAGGATAGGGAATCCTATGTAAAATTTTGCGAAACGGCACTTTTTTTCAAAAAATTTCGAGATATCGAATTAAAACCTTCGCCATTGTTTTCAAGTGGCATATTTACCAACCGATTTCATTAACGAAAAAATTCTAAAAAATTTTTTTGTAAAAATACCATTTTTGTCGAAAAATGGTAAGGGTACCCCCTTCTCATTTTTCCACTTTTAAAATGGCCAAATATTTTTTTTCGAGATATCGATTTTTTACCACCTCCATTGGCTTCAAGTGGCCCATTTCCGGCTCAAAACACACGCTACTTGTAATTTTTTCGAAATTTTAAAAATTGACCATTTTCAGCATAGGGAATCCTGTGTTAAATTTTGCGAAACGGCACTTTTTTTCAAAAAATTTCGAGATATCGAATTAAAACCTTCGCCATTGTTTTCAAGTGGCATATTTACCAACCGATTTCATTAACGAAAAAATTCTAAAAAATTTTTTTGTAAAAATACCATTTTTGTCGAAAAATGGTAAGGGTACCCCCTTCTCATTTTTCCACTTTTAAAATGGCCAAATATTTTTTTTCGAGATATCGATTTTTTACCACCTCCATTGGCTTCAAGTGGCCCATTTCCGGCTCAAAACACACGCTACTTGTAATTTTTTCGAAATTTTGAAAATTGACCATTTTCAGGATAGGGAATCCTATGTAAAATTTTGCGAAACGGCACTTTTTTTCAAAAAATTTCGAGATATCGAATTAAAACCTTCGCCATTGTTTTCAAGTGGCATATTTACCAACCGATTTCATTAACGAAAAAATTCTAAAAAATTTTTTTGTAAAAATACCATTTTTGTCGAAAAATCGTAAGGGTACCATAGGCTTACCATTTTTCAACAAAAATGGTATTTTTACAAAAAAAATTTTTAGAATTTTTTCGTTAATGAAATCGGTTGGTAAATATGCCACTTGAAAACAATGGCGGAGGTTTTAATTCGATATCTCGAAATTTTTTGAAAAAAAGTGCCGTTTCGCAAAATTTAACATAGGATTCCCTATCCTGAAAATGGTCAATTTTCAAAATTTCGAAAAAATTACAAGTAGCGTGTGTTTTGAGCCGGAAATGGGCCACTTGAAGCCAATGGAGGTGGTAAAAAATCGATATCTCGAAAAAAAATATTTGGCCATTTTAAAAGTGGAAAAATGAGAAGGGGGTACCCTTACCATTTTTCGACAAAAATGGTATTTTTACAAAAAAATTTTTTAGAATTTTTTCGTTAATGAAATCGGTTGGTAAATATGCCACTTGAAAACAATGGCGAAGGTTTTAATTCGATACCTCGAAATTTTTTGAAAAAAAGTGCCGTTTCGCAAAATTTAACATAGGATTCCCTATCCTGGAAATGGTCAATTTTCAAAATTTCGAAAAAATTACAAGTAGCGTGTGTTTTGAGCCGGAAATGGGCCACTTGAAGCCAATGGAGGTGGTAAAAAATCGATATCTCGAAAAAAAATATTTGGCCATTTTAAAAGTGGAAAAATGAGAAGGGGGTACCCTTACCATTTTTCGACAAAAATGGTATTTTTACAAAAAAATTTTTTAGAATTTTTTCGTTAATGAAATCGGTTGGTAAATATGCCACTTGAAAACAATGGCGAAGGTTTTAATTCGATATCTCGAAATTTTTTGAAAAAAAGTGCCGTTTCGCAAAATTTAACATAGGATTCCCTATGCTGAAAATTGTCAATTTTCAAAATTTCGAAAAAATTACAAGTAGCGTGTGTTTTGAGCCGGAAATGGGCCACTTGAAGCCAATAGAGGTGGTAAAAAATCGATGTCTCGAAAAAAAATATTCTGCCATTTTGAAAGTCGAAAAATGGTAAGGGTACCCCCTTCTCATTTTTCCACTTTTAAAATGGCCAAATATTTTTTTTCGAGATATCGATTTTTTACCACCTCCATTGGCTTCAAGTGGCCCATTTCCGGCTCAAAACACACGCTACTTGTAATTTTTTCGAAATTTTAAAAATTGACCATTTTCAGCATAGGGAATCCTGTGTTAAATTTTGCGAAACGGCACTTTTTTTCAAAAAATTTCGAGATATCGAATTAAAACCTTCGCCATTGTTTTCAAGTGGCATATTTACCAACCGATTTCATTAACGAAAAAATTCTAAAAAATTTTTTTGTAAAAATACCATTTTTGTCGAAAAATGGTAAGGGTACCCCCTTCTCATTTTTCCACTTTTAAAATGGCCAAATATTTTTTTTCGAGATATCGATTTTTTACCACCTCCATTGGCTTCAAGTGGCCCATTTCCGGCTCAAAACACACGCTACTTGTAATTTTTTCGAAATTTTGAAAATTGACCATTTTCAGGATAGGGAATCCTATGTAAAATTTTGCGAAACGGCACTTTTTTTCAAAAAATTTCGAGATATCGAATTAAAACCTTCGCCATTGTTTTCAAGTGGCATATTTACCAACCGATTTCATTAACGAAAAAATTCTAAAAAATTTTTTTGTAAAAATACCATTTTTGTCGAAAAATCGTAAGGGTACCATAGGCTTACCATTTTTCAACAAAAATGGTATTTTTACAAAAAAAATTTTTAGAATTTTTTCGTTAATGAAATCGGTTGGTAAATATGCCACTTGAAAACAATGGCGGAGGTTTTAATTCGATATCTCGAAATTTTTTGAAAAAAAGTGCCGTTTCGCAAAATTTAACATAGGATTCCCTATCCTGAAAATGGTCAATTTTCAAAATTTCGAAAAAATTACAAGTAGCGTGTGTTTTGAGCCGGAAATGGGCCACTTGAAGCCAATGGAGGTGGTAAAAAATCGATATCTCGAAAAAAAATATTTGGCCATTTTAAAAGTGGAAAAATGAGAAGGGGGTACCCTTACCATTTTTCGACAAAAATGGTATTTTTACAAAAAAATTTTTTAGAATTTTTTCGTTAATGAAATCGGTTGGTAAATATGCCACTTGAAAACAATGGCGAAGGTTTTAATTCGATATCTCGAAATTTTTTGAAAAAAAGTGCCGTTTCGCAAAATTTAACATAGGATTCCCTATCCTGAAAATGGTCAATTTTCAAAATTTCGAAAAAATTACAAGTAGCGTGTGTTTTGAGCCGGAAATGGGCCACTTGAAGCCAATGGAGGTGGTAAAAAATCGATATCTCGAAAAAAAATATTTGGCCATTTTAAAAGTGGAAAAATGAGAAGGGGGTACCCTTTCCATTTTTCGACAAAAATGGTATTTTTACAAAAAAATTTTTTAGAATTTTTTCGTTAATGAAATCGGTTGGTAAATATGCCACTTGAAAACAATGGCGAAGGTTTTAATTCGATACCTCGAAATTTTTTGAAAAAAAGTGCCGTTTCGCAAAATTTAACATAGGATTCCCTATCCTGAAAATGGTCAATTTTCAAAATTTCGAAAAAATTACAAGTAGCGTGTGTTTTGAGCCGGAAATGGGCCACTTGAAGCCAATGGAGGTGGTAAAAAATCGATATCTCGAAAAAAAATATTTGGCCATTTTAAAAGTGGAAAAATGAGAAGGGGGTACCCTTACCATTTTTCGACAAAAATGGTATTTTTACAAAAAAATTTTTTAGAATTTTTTCGTTAATGAAATCGGTTGGTAAATATGCCACTTGAAAACAATGGCGAAGGTTTTAATTCGATATCTCGAAATTTTTTGAAAAAAAGTGCCGTTTCGCAAAATTTAACATAGGATTCCCTATGCTGAAAATTGTCAATTTTCAAAATTTCGAAAAAATTACAAGTAGCGTGTGTTTTGAGCCGGAAATGGGCCACTTGAAGCCAATAGAGGTGGTAAAAAATCGATATCTCGAAAAAAAATATTTGGCCATTTTAAAAGTGGAAAAATGAGAAGGGGGTACCCTTACCATTTTTCGACAAAAATGGTATTTTTACAAAAAAATTTTTTAGAATTTTTTCGTTAATGAAATCGGTTGGTAAATATGCCACTTGAAAACAATGGCGAAGGTTTTAATTCGATATCTCGAAATTTTTTGAAAAAAAGTGCCGTTTCGCAAAATTTAACATAGGATTCCCTATGCTGAAAATTGTCAATTTTCAAAATTTCGAAAAAATTACAAGTAGCGTGTGTTTTGAGCCGGAAATGGGCCACTTGAAGCCAATAGAGGTGGTAAAAAATCGATGTCTCGAAAAAAAATATTCTGCCATTTTGAAAGTCGAAAAATGGTAAGGGTACCCCCTTCTCATTTTTCCACTTTTAAAATGGCCAAATATTTTTTTTCGAGATATCGATTTTTTACCACCTCCATTGGCTTCAAGTGGCCCATTTCCGGCTCAAAACACACGCTACTTGTAATTTTTTCGAAATTTTAAAAATTGACCATTTTCAGCATAGGGAATCCTGTGTTAAATTTTGCGAAACGGCACTTTTTTTCAAAAAATTTCGAGATATCGAATTAAAACCTTCGCCATTGTTTTCAAGTGGCATATTTACCAACCGATTTCATTAACGAAAAAATTCTAAAAATTTTTTTTGTAAAAATACCATTTTTGTCGAAAAATGGTAAGGGTACCCCCTTCTCATTTTTCCACTTTTAAAATGGCCAAATATTTTTTTTCGAGATATCGATTTTTTACCACCTCCATTGGCTTCAAGTGGCCCATTTCCGGCTCAAAACACACGCTACTTGTAATTTTTTCGAAATTTTGAAAATTGACCATTTTCAGGATAGGGAATCCTATGTTAAATTTTGCGAAACGGCACTTTTTTTCAAAAAATTTCGAGATATCGAATTAAAACCTTCGCCATTGTTTTCAAGTGGCATATTTACCAACCGATTTCATTAACGAAAAAATTCTAAAAAATTTTTTTGTAAAAATACCATTTTTGTCGAAAAATGGTAAGGGTACCCCCTTCTCATTTTTCCACTTTTAAAATGGCCAAATATTTTTTTTCGAGATATCGATTTTTTACCACCTCCATTGGCTTCAAGTGGCCCATTTCCGGCTCAAAACACACGCTACTTGTAATTTTTTCGAAATTTTGAAAATTGACCATTTTCAGCATAGGGAATCCTGTGTTAAATTTTGCGAAACGGCACTTTTTTTCAAAAAATTTCGAGATATCGAATTAAAACCTTCGCCATTGTTTTCAAGTGGCATATTTACCAACCGATTTCATTAACGAAAAAATTCTAAAAAATTTTTTTGTAAAAATACCATTTTTGTCGAAAAATGGTAAGGGTACCCCCTTCTCATTTTTCCACTTTTAAAATGGCCAAATATTTTTTTTCGAGATATCGATTTTTTACCACCTCCATTGGCTTCAAGTGGCCCATTTCCGGCTCAAAACACACGCTACTTGTAATTTTTTCGAAATTTTGAAAATTGACCATTTTCAGCATAGGGAATCCTGTGTTAAATTTTGCGAAACGGCACTTTTTTTCAAAAAATTTCGAGATATCGAATTAAAACCTTCGCCATTGTTTTCAAGTGGCATATTTACCAACCGATTTCATTAACGAAAAAATTCTAAAAAATTTTTTTGTAAAAATACCATTTTTGTCGAAAAATCGTAAGGGTACCATAGGCTTACCATTTTTCAACAAAAATGGTATTTTTACAAAAAAATTTTTTAGAATTTTTTCGTTAATGAAATCGGTTGGTAAATATGCCACTTGAAAACAATGGCGAAGGTTTTAATTCGATATCTCGAAATTTTTTGAAAAAAAGTGCCGTTTCGCAAAATTTAACACAGGATTCCCTATGCTGAAAATGGTCAATTTTCAAAATTTCGAAAAAATTACAAGTAGCGTGTGTTTTGAGCCGGAAATGGGCCACTTGAAGCCAATGGAGGTGGTAAAAAATCGATATCTCGAAAAAAAATATTTGGCCATTTTAAAAGTGGAAAAATGAGAAGGGGGTACCCTTACCATTTTTCGACAAAAATGGTATTTTTACAAAAAAATTTTTTAGAATTTTTTCGTTAATGAAATCGGTTGGTAAATATGCCACTTGAAAACAATGGCGAAGGTTTTAATTCGATATCTCGAAATTTTTTGAAAAAAAGTGCCGTTTCGCAAAATTTAACATAGGATTCCCTATCCTGAAAATGGTCAATTTTCAAAATTTCGAAAAAATTACAAGTAGCGTGTGTTTTGAGCCGGAAATGGGCCACTTGAAGCCAATGGAGGTGGTAAAAAATCGATATCTCGAAAAAAAATATTTGGCCATTTTAAAAGTGGAAAAATGAGAAGGGGGTACCCTTACCATTTTTCGACAAAAATGGTATTTTTACAAAAAAATTTTTTAGAATTTTTTCGTTAATGAAATCGGTTGGTAAATATGCCACTTGAAAACAATGGCGAAGGTTTTAATTCGATATCTCGAAATTTTTTGAAAAAAAGTGCCGTTTCGCAAAATTTAACACAGGATTCCCTATGCTGAAAATGGTCAATTTTCAAAATTTCGAAAAAATTACAAGTAGCGTGTGTTTTGAGCCGGAAATGGGCCACTTGAAGCCAATGGAGGTGGTAAAAAATCGATATCTCGAAAAAAAATATTTGGCCATTTTAAAAGTGGAAAAATGAGAAGGGGGTACCCTTACCATTTTTCGACAAAAATTGTATTTTTACAAAAAAATTTTTTAGAATTTTTTCGTTAATGAAATCGGTTGGTAAATATGCCACTTGAAAACAATGGCGAAGGTTTTAATTCGATATCTCGAAATTTTTTGAAAAAAAGTGCCGTTTCGCAAAATTTAACATAGGATTCCCTATCCTGAAAATGGTCAATTTTCAAAATTTCGAAAAAATTACAAGTAGCGTGTGTTTTGAGCCGGAAATGGGCCACTTGAAGCCAATGGAGGTGGTAAAAAATCGATATCTCGAAAAAAAATATTTGGCCATTTTAAAAGTGGAAAAATGAGAAGGGGGTACCCTTACCATTTTTCGACAAAAATGGTATTTTTACAAAAAAATTTTTTAGAATTTTTTCGTTAATGAAATCGGTTGGTAAATATGCCACTTGAAAACAATGGCGAAGGTTTTAATTCGATATCTCGAAATTTTTTGAAAAAAAGTGCCGTTTCGCAAAATTTAACACAGGATTCCCTATGCTGAAAATGGTCAATTTTTAAAATTTCGAAAAAATTACAAGTAGCGTGTGTTTTGAGCCGGAAATGGGCCACTTGAAGCCAATGGAGGTGGTAAAAAATCGATATCTCGAAAAAAAATATTTGGCCATTTTAAAAGTGGAAAAATGAGAAGGGGGTACCCTTACCATTTTTCGACAAAAATGGTATTTTTACAAAAAAATTTTTTAGAATTTTTTCGTTAATGAAATCGGTTGGTAAATATGCCACTTGAAAACAATGGCGAAGGTTTTAATTCGATATCTCGAAATTTTTTGAAAAAAAGTGCCGTTTCGCAAAATTTAACACAGGATTCCCTATGCTGAAAATGGTCAATTTTCAAAATTTCGAAAAAATTACAAGTAGCGTGTGTTTTGAGCCGGAAATGGGCCACTTGAAGCCAATGGAGGTGGTAAAAAATCGATATCTCGAAAAAAAATATTTGGCCATTTTAAAAGTGGAAAAATGAGAAGGGGGTACCCTTACCATTTTTCGACAAAAATTGTATTTTTACAAAAAAATTTTTTAGAATTTTTTCGTTAATGAAATCGGTTGGTAAATATGCCACTTGAAAACAATGGCGAAGGTTTTAATTCGATACCTCGAAATTTTTTGAAAAAAAGTGCCGTTTCGCAAAATTTAACATAGGATTCCCTATCCTGAAAATGGTCAATTTTCAAAATTTCGAAAAAATTACAAGTAGCGTGTGTTTTGAGCCGGAAATGGGCCACTTGAAGCCAATGGAGGTGGTAAAAAATCGATATCTCGAAAAAAAATATTTGGCCATTTTAAAAGTGGAAAAATGAGAAGGGGGTACCCTTACCATTTTTCGACAAAAATGGTATTTTTACAAAAAAATTTTTTAGAATTTTTTCGTTAATGAAATCGGTTGGTAAATATGCCACTTGAAAACAATGGCGAAGGTTTTAATTCGATACCTCGAAATTTTTTGAAAAAAAGTGCCGTTTCGCAAAATTTAACATAGGATTCCCTATCCTGAAAATGGTCAAGTTTCAAAATTTCGAAAAAATTACAAGTAGCGTGTGTTTTGAGCCGGAAAT
The DNA here is from genome assembly GCA_958510785.1 of Exephanes ischioxanthus. Taxonomy (NCBI): domain Eukaryota; kingdom Metazoa; phylum Arthropoda; class Insecta; order Hymenoptera; family Ichneumonidae; genus Exephanes; species Exephanes ischioxanthus. The sequence continues at coordinate 7,723,902 of OY294025.1, forward strand.
GGGCCACTTGAAGCCAATGGAGGTGGTAAAAAATCGATATCTCGAAAAAAAATATTTGGCCATTTTAAAAGTGGAAAAATGAGAAGGGGGGTAATAGAGGTGGTAAAAAATCGATGTCTCGAAAAAAAATATTCTGCCATTTTGAAAGTCGAAAAATGGTAAGGGTACCCCCTTCTCATTTTTCCACTTTTGAAATGGCCAAATATTTTTTTTCGAGATATCGATTTTTTACCACCTCCATTGGCTTCAAGTGGCCCATTTCCGGCTCAAAACACACGCTACTTGTAATTTTTTCGAAATTTTAAAAATTGACCATTTTCAGCATAGGGAATCCTGTGTTAAATTTTGCGAAACGGCACTTTTTTTCAAAAAATTTCGAGATATCGAATTAAAACCTTCGCCATTGTTTTCAAGTGGCATATTTACCAACCGATTTCATTAACGAAAAAATTCTAAAAAATTTTTTTGTAAAAATACCATTTTTGTCGAAAAATGGTAAGGGTACCCCCTTCTCATTTTTCCACTTTTAAAATGGCCAAATATTTTTTTTCGAGATATCGATTTTTTACCACCTCCATTGGCTTCAAGTGGCCCATTTCCGGCTCAAAACACACGCTACTTGTAATTTTTTCGAAATTTTGAAAATTGACCATTTTCAGGATAGGGAATCCTATGTTAAATTTTGCGAAACGGCACTTTTTTTCAAAAAATTTCGAGATATCGAATTAAAACCTTCGCCATTGTTTTCAAGTGGCATATTTACCAACCGATTTCATTAACGAAAAAATTCTAAAAAATTTTTTTGTAAAAATACCATTTTTGTCGAAAAATGGTAAGGGTACCCCCTTCTCATTTTTCCACTTTTAAAATGGCAAAATATTTTTTTTCGAGATATCGATTTTTTACCACCTCCATTGGCTTCAAGTGGCCCATTTCCGGCTCAAAACACACGCTACTTGTAATTTTTTCGAAATTTTGAAAATTGACCATTTTCAGCATAGGGAATCCTGTGTTAAATTTTGCGAAACGGCACTTTTTTTCAAAAAATTTCGAGATATCGAATTAAAACCTTCGCCATTGTTTTCAAGTGGCATATTTACCAACCGATTTCATTAACGAAAAAATTCTAAAAAATTTTTTTGTAAAAATACCATTTTTGTCGAAAAATGGTAAGGGTACCCCCTTCTCATTTTTCCACTTTTAAAATGGCCAAATATTTTTTTTCGAGATATCGATTTTTTACCACCTCCATTGGCTTCAAGTGGCCCATTTCCGGCTCAAAACACACGCTACTTGTAATTTTTTCGAAATTTTGAAAATTGACCATTTTCAGCATAGGGAATCCTGTGTTAAATTTTGCGAAACGGCACTTTTTTTCAAAAAATTTCGAGATATCGAATTAAAACCTTCGCCATTGTTTTCAAGTGGCATATTTACCAACCGATTTCATTAACGAAAAAATTCTAAAAAATTTTTTTGTAAAAATACCATTTTTGTCGAAAAATGGTAAGGGTACCCCCTTCTCATTTTTCCACTTTTAAAATGGCCAAATATTTTTTTTCGAGATATCGATTTTTTACCACCTCCATTGGCTTCAAGTGGCCCATTTCCGGCTCAAAACACACGCTACTTGTAATTTTTTCGAAATTTTGAAAATTGACCATTTTCAGGATAGGGAATCCTATGTTAAATTTTGCGAAACGGCACTTTTTTTCAAAAAATTTCGAGATATCGAATTAAAACCTTCGCCATTGTTTTCAAGTGGCATATTTACCAACCGATTTCATTAACGAAAAAATTCTAAAAAATTTTTTTGTAAAAATACCATTTTTGTCGAAAAATGGTAAGGGTACCCCCTTCTCATTTTTCCACTTTTAAAATGGCAAAATATTTTTTTTCGAGATATCGATTTTTTACCACCTCCATTGGCTTCAAGTGGCCCATTTCCGGCTCAAAACACACGCTACTTGTAATTTTTTCGAAATTTTGAAAATTGACCATTTTCAGCATAGGGAATCCTGTGTTAAATTTTGCGAAACGGCACTTTTTTTCAAAAAATTTCGAGATATCGAATTAAAACCTTCGCCATTGTTTTCAAGTGGCATATTTACCAACCGATTTCATTAACGAAAAAATTCTAAAAAATTTTTTTGTAAAAATACCATTTTTGTCGAAAAATGGTAAGGGTACCCCCTTCTCATTTTTCCACTTTTAAAATGGCCAAATATTTTTTTTCGAGATATCGATTTTTTACCACCTCCATTGGCTTCAAGTGGCCCATTTCCGGCTCAAAACACACGCTACTTGTAATTTTTTCGAAATTTTGAAAATTGACCATTTTCAGCATAGGGAATCCTGTGTTAAATTTTGCGAAACGGCACTTTTTTTCAAAAAATTTCGAGATATCGAATTAAAACCTTCGCCATTGTTTTCAAGTGGCATATTTACCAACCGATTTCATTAACGAAAAAATTCTAAAAAATTTTTTTGTAAAAATACCATTTTTGTCGAAAAATGGTAAGGGTACCCCCTTCTCATTTTTCCACTTTTAAAATGGCCAAATATTTTTTTTCGAGATATCGATTTTTTACCACCTCCATTGGCTTCAAGTGGCCCATTTCCGGCTCAAAACACACGCTACTTGTAATTTTTTCGAAATTTTAAAAATTGACCATTTTCAGCATAGGGAATCCTGTGTTAAATTTTGCGAAACGGCACTTTTTTTCAAAAAATTTCGAGATATCGAATTAAAACCTTCGCCATTGTTTTCAAGTGGCATATTTACCAACCGATTTCATTAACGAAAAAATTCTAAAAAATTTTTTTGTAAAAATACCATTTTTGTCGAAAAATGGTAAGGGTACCCCCTTCTCATTTTTCCACTTTTAAAATGGCCAAATATTTTTTTTCGAGATATCGATTTTTTACCACCTCCATTGGCTTCAAGTGGCCCATTTCCGGCTCAAAACACACGCTACTTGTAATTTTTTCGAAATTTTGAAAATTGACCATTTTCAGGATAGGGAATCCTATGTTAAATTTTGCGAAACGGCACTTTTTTTCAAAAAATTTCGAGATATCGAATTAAAACCTTCGCCATTGTTTTCAAGTGGCATATTTACCAACCGATTTCATTAACGAAAAAATTCTAAAAAATTTTTTTGTAAAAATACCATTTTTGTCGAAAAATGGTAAGGGTACCCTCTTCTCATTTTTCCACTTTTAAAATGGCAAAATATTTTTTTTCGAGATATCGATTTTTTACCACCTCCATTGGCTTCAAGTGGCCCATTTCCGGCTCAAAACATACGCTACTTGTAATTTTTTCGAAATTTTGAAAATTGACCATTTTCAGCATAGGGAATCCTGTGTTAAATTTTGCGAAACGGCACTTTTTTTCAAAAAATTTCGAGATATCGAATTAAAACCTTCGCCATTGTTTTCAAGTGGCATATTTACCAACCGATTTCATTAACGAAAAAATTCTAAAAAATTTTTTTGTAAAAATACCATTTTTGTCGAAAAATGGTAAGGGTACCCCCTTCTCATTTTTCCACTTTTAAAATGGCCAAATATTTTTTTTCGAGATATCGATTTTTTACCACCTCCATTGGCTTCAAGTGGCCCATTTCCGGCTCAAAACACACGCTACTTGTAATTTTTTCGAAATTTTGAAAATTGACCATTTTCAGCATAGGGAATCCTGTGTTAAATTTTGCGAAACGGCACTTTTTTTCAAAAAATTTCGAGATATCGAATTAAAACCTTCGCCATTGTTTTCAAGTGGCATATTTACCAACCGATTTCATTAACGAAAAAATTCTAAAAAATTTTTTTGTAAAAATACAATTTTTGTCGAAAAATGGTAAGGGTACCCCCTTCTCATTTTTCCACTTTTAAAATGGCCAAATATTTTTTTTCGAGATATCGATTTTTTACCACCTCCATTGGCTTCAAGTGGCCCATTTCCGGCTCAAAACACACGCTACTTGTAATTTTTTCGAAATTTTGAAAATTGACCATTTTCAGCATAGGGAATCCTGTGTTAAATTTTGCGAAACGGCACTTTTTTTCAAAAAATTTCGAGATATCGAATTAAAACCTTCGCCATTGTTTTCAAGTGGCATATTTACCAACCGATTTCATTAACGAAAAAATTCTAAAAAATTTTTTTGTAAAAATACCATTTTTGTCGAAAAATGGTAAGGGTACCCCCTTCTCATTTTTCCACTTTTAAAATGGCCAAATATTTTTTTTCGAGATATCGATTTTTTACCACCTCCATTGGCTTCAAGTGGCCCATTTCCGGCTCAAAACACACGCTACTTGTAATTTTTTCGAAATTTTGAAAATTGACCATTTTCAGCATAGGGAATCCTGTGTTAAATTTTGCGAAACGGCACTTTTTTTCAACAAATTTCGAGATATCGAATTAAAACCTTCGCCATTGTTTTCAAGTGGCATATTTACCAACCGATTTCATTAACGAAAAAATTCTAAAAAATTTTTTTGTAAAAATACCATTTTTGTCGAAAAATGGTAAGGGTACCCCCTTCTCATTTTTCCACTTTTAAAATGGCCAAATATTTTTTTTCGAGATATCGATTTTTTACCACCTCCATTGGCTTCAAGTGGCCCATTTCCGGCTCAAAACACACGCTACTTGTAATTTTTTCGAAATTTTAAAAATTGACCATTTTCAGCATAGGGAATCCTGTGTTAAATTTTGCGAAACGGCACTTTTTTTCAAAAAATTTCGAGATATCGAATTAAAACCTTCGCCATTGTTTTCAAGTGGCATATTTACCAACCGACTCATTAACGAAAAAATTCTAAAAAATTTTTTTGTAAAAATACCATTTTTGTCGAAAAATGGTAAGGGTACCCCCTTCTCATTTTTCCACTTTTAAAATGGCCAAATATTTTTTTTCGAGATATCGATTTTTTACCACCTCCATTGGCTTCAAGTGGCCCATTTCCGGCTCAAAACACACGCTACTTGTAATTTTTTCGAAATTTTAAAAATTGACCATTTTCAGCATAGGGAATCCTGTGTTAAATTTTGCGAAACGGCACTTTTTTTCAAAAAATTTCGAGATATCGAATTAAAACCTTCGCCATTGTTTTCAAGTGGCATATTTACCAACCGATTTCATTAACGAAAAAATTCTAAAAAATTTTTTTGTAAAAATACCATTTTTGTCGAAAAATGGTAAGGGTACCCCCTTCTCATTTTTCCACTTTTAAAATGGCCAAATATTTTTTTTCGAGATATCGATTTTTTACCACCTCCATTGGCTTCAAGTGGCCCATTTCCGGCTCAAAACACACGCTACTTGTAATTTTTTCGAAATTTTGAAAATTGACCATTTTCAGGATAGGGAATCCTATGTAAAATTTTGCGAAACGGCACTTTTTTTCAAAAAATTTCGAGATATCGAATTAAAACCTTCGCCATTGTTTTCAAGTGGCATATTTACCAACCGATTTCATTAACGAAAAAATTCTAAAAAATTTTTTTGTAAAAATACCATTTTTGTCGAAAAATGGTAAGGGTACCCCCTTCTCATTTTTCCACTTTTAAAATGGCCAAATATTTTTTTTCGAGATATCGATTTTTTACCACCTCCATTGGCTTCAAGTGGCCCATTTCCGGCTCAAAACACACGCTACTTGTAATTTTTTCGAAATTTTGAAAATTGACCATTTTCAGCATAGGGAATCCTGTGTTAAATTTTGCGAAACGGCACTTTTTTTCAAAAAATTTCGAGATATCGAATTAAAACCTTCGCCATTGTTTTCAAGTGGCATATTTACCAACCGATTTCATTAACGAAAAAATTCTAAAAAATTTTTTTGTAAAAATACCATTTTTGTCGAAAAATCGTAAGGGTACCATAGGCTTACCATTTTTCAACAAAAATGGTATTTTTACAAAAAAAATTTTTAGAATTTTTTCGTTAATGAAATCGGTTGGTAAATATGCCACTTGAAAACAATGGCGGAGGTTTTAATTCGATATCTCGAAATTTTTTGAAAAAAAGTGCCGTTTCGCAAAATTTAACATAGGATTCCCTATCCTGAAAATGGTCAATTTTCAAAATTTCGAAAAAATTACAAGTAGCGTGTGTTTTGAGCCGGAAATGGGCCACTTGAAGCCAATGGAGGTGGTAAAAAATCGATATCTCGAAAAAAAATATTTGGCCATTTTAAAAGTGGAAAAATGAGAAGGGGGTACCCTTACCATTTTTCGACAAAAATGGTATTTTTACAAAAAAATTTTTTAGAATTTTTTCGTTAATGAAATCGGTTGGTAAATATGCCACTTGAAAACAATGGCGAAGGTTTTAATTCGATATCTCGAAATTTTTTGAAAAAAAGTGCCGTTTCGCAAAATTTAACATAGGATTCCCTATCCTGAAAATGGTCAATTTTCAAAATTTCGAAAAAATTACAAGTAGCGTGTGTTTTGAGCCGGAAATGGGCCACTTGAAGCCAATGGAGGTGGTAAAAAATCGATATCTCGAAAAAAAATATTTGGCCATTTTAAAAGTGGAAAAATGAGAAGGGGGTACCCTTTCCATTTTTCAACAAAAATGGTATTTTTACAAAAAAAATTTTTAGAATTTTTTCGTTAATGAAATCGGTTGGTAAATATGCCACTTGAAAACAATGGCGAAGGTTTTAATTCGATACCTCGAAATTTTTTGAAAAAAAGTGCCGTTTCGCAAAATTTAACATAGGATTCCCTATCCTGAAAATGGTCAATTTTCAAAATTTCGAAAAAATTACAAGTAGCGTGTGTTTTGAGCCGGAAATGGGCCACTTGAAGCCAATGGAGGTGGTAAAAAATCGATATCTCGAAAAAAAATATTTGGCCATTTTAAAAGTGGAAAAATGAGAAGGGGGTACCCTTACCATTTTTCGACAAAAATGGTATTTTTACAAAAAAATTTTTTAGAATTTTTTCGTTAATGAAATCGGTTGGTAAATATGCCACTTGAAAACAATGGCGAAGGTTTTAATTCGATATCTCGAAATTTTTTGAAAAAAAGTGCCGTTTCGCAAAATTTAACACAGGATTCCCTATGCTGAAAATGGTCAATTTTCAAAATTTCGAAAAAATTACAAGTAGCGTGTGTTTTGAGCCGGAAATGGGCCACTTGAAGCCAATGGAGGTGGTAAAAAATCGATATCTCGAAAAAAAATATTTGGCCATTTTAAAAGTGGAAAAATGAGAAGGGGGTACCCTTACCATTTTTCGACAAAAATTGTATTTTTACAAAAAAATTTTTTAGAATTTTTTCGTTAATGAAATCGGTTGGTAAATATGCCACTTGAAAACAATGGCGAAGGTTTTAATTCGATATCTCGAAATTTTTTGAAAAAAAGTGCCGTTTCGCAAAATTTAACACAGGATTCCCTATGCTGAAAATGGTCAATTTTCAAAATTTCGAAAAAATTACAAGTAGCGTGTGTTTTGAGCCGGAAATGGGCCACTTGAAGCCAATGGAGGTGGTAAAAAATCGATATCTCGAAAAAAAATATTTGGCCATTTTAAAAGTGGAAAAATGAGAAGGGGGTACCCTTACCATTTTTCGACAAAAATGGTATTTTTACAAAAAAATTTTTTAGAATTTTTTCGTTAATGAAATCGGTTGGTAAATATGCCACTTGAAAACAATGGCGAAGGTTTTAATTCGATATCTCGAAATTTTTTGAAAAAAAGTGCCGTTTCGCAAAATTTAACATAGGATTCCCTATCCTGAAAATGGTCAATTTTCAAAATTTCGAAAAAATTACAAGTAGCGTGTGTTTTGAGCCGGAAATGGGCCACTTGAAGCCAATGGAGGTGGTAAAAAATCGATATCTCGAAAAAAAATATTTGGCCATTTTAAAAGTGGAAAAATGAGAAGGGGGTACCCTTACCATTTTTCGACAAAAATTGTATTTTTACAAAAAAATTTTTTAGAATTTTTTCGTTAATGAAATCGGTTGGTAAATATGCCACTTGAAAACAATGGCGAAGGTTTTAATTCGATATCTCGAAATTTTTTGAAAAAAAGTGCCGTTTCGCAAAATTTAACATAGGATTCCCTATCCTGAAAATGGTCAATTTTCAAAATTTCGAAAAAATTACAAGTAGCGTGTGTTTTGAGCCGGAAATGGGCCACTTGAAGCCAATGGAGGTGGTAAAAAATCGATATCTCGAAAAAAAATATTTGGCCATTTTAAAAGTGGAAAAATGAGAAGGGGGTACCCTTACCATTTTTCGACAAAAATGGTATTTTTACAAAAAAATTTTTTAGAATTTTTTCGTTAATGAAATCGGTTGGTAAATATGCCACTTGAAAACAATGGCGAAGGTTTTAATTCGATATCTCGAAATTTTTTGAAAAAAAGTGCCGTTTCGCAAAATTTAACATAGGATTCCCTATCCTGAAAATGGTCAATTTTCAAAATTTCGAAAAAATTACAAGTAGCGTGTGTTTTGAGCCGGAAATGGGCCACTTGAAGCCAATGGAGGTGGTAAAAAATCGATATCTCGAAAAAAAATATTTGGCCATTTTAAAAGTGGAAAAATGAGAAGGGGGTACCCTTTCCATTTTTCGACAAAAATGGTATTTTTACAAAAAATTTTTTTAGAATTTTTTCGTTAATGAAATCGGTTGGTAAATATGCCACTTGAAAACAATGGCGAAGGTTTTAATTCGATACCTCGAAATTTTTTGAAAAAAAGTGCCGTTTCGCAAAATTTAACATAGGATTCCCTATCCTGAAAATGGTCAATTTTCAAAATTTCGAAAAAATTACAAGTAGCGTGTGTTTTGAGCCGGAAATGGGCCACTTGAAGCCAATGGAGGTGGTAAAAAATCGATATCTCGAAAAAAAATATTTGGCCATTTTAAAAGTGGAAAAATGAGAAGGGGGTACCCTTACCATTTTTCGACAAAAATGGTATTTTTACAAAAAAATTTTTTAGAATTTTTTCGTTAATGAAATCGGTTGGTAAATATGCCACTTGAAAACAATGGCGAAGGTTTTAATTCGATATCTCGAAATTTTTTGAAAAAAAGTGCCGTTTCGCAAAATTTAACATAGGATTCCCTATGCTGAAAATTGTCAATTTTCAAAATTTCGAAAAAATTACAAGTAGCGTGTGTTTTGAGCCGGAAATGGGCCACTTGAAGCCAATAGAGGTGGTAAAAAATCGATGTCTCGAAAAAAAATATTCTGCCATTTTGAAAGTCGAAAAATGGTAAGGGTACCCCCTTCTCATTTTTCCACTTTTAAAATGGCCAAATATTTTTTTACGAGATATCGATTTTTTACCACCTCCATTGGCTTCAAGTGGCCCATTTCCGGCTCAAAACACACGCTACTTGTAATTTTTTCGAAATTTTAAAAATTGACCATTTTCAGCATAGGGAATCCTGTGTTAAATTTTGCGAAACGGCACTTTTTTTCAAAAAATTTCGAGATATCGAATTAAAACCTTCGCCATTGTTTTCAAGTGGCATATTTACCAACCGATTTCATTAACGAAAAAATTCTAAAAAATTTTTTTGTAAAAATACCATTTTTGTCGAAAAATGGTAAGGGTACCCCCTTCTCATTTTTCCACTTTTAAAATGGCCAAATATTTTTTTTCGAGATATCGATTTTTTACCACCTCCATTGGCTTCAAGTGGCCCATTTCCGGCTCAAAACACACGCTACTTGTAATTTTTTCGAAATTTTGAAAATTGACCATTTTCAGGATAGGGAATCCTATGTTAAATTTTGCGAAACGGCACTTTTTTTCAAAAAATTTCGAGATATCGAATTAAAACCTTCGCCATTGTTTTCAAGTGGCATATTTACCAACCGATTTCATTAACGAAAAAATTCTAAAAAATTTTTTTGTAAAAATACCATTTTTGTCGAAAAATGGTAAGGGTACCCCCTTCTCATTTTTCCACTTTTAAAATGGCCAAATATTTTTTTTCGAGATATCGATATTTTACCACCTCCATTGGCTTCAAGTGGCCCATTTCCGGCTCAAAACACACGCTACTTGTAATTTTTTCGAAATTTTGAAAATTGACCATTTTCAGCATAGGGAATCCTGTGTTAAATTTTGCGAAACGGCACTTTTTTTCAAAAAATTTCGAGATATCGAATTAAAACCTTCGCCATTGTTTTCAAGTGGCATATTTACCAACCGATTTCATTAACGAAAAAATTCTAAAAAATTTTTTTGTAAAAATACCATTTTTGTCGAAAAATCGTAAGGGTACCATAGGCTTACCATTTTTCAACAAAAATGGTATTTTTACAAAAAAAATTTTTAGAATTTTTCCGTTAATGAAATCGGTTGGTAAATATGCCACTTGAAAACAATGGCGAAGGTTTTAATTCGATACCTCGAAATTTTTTGAAAAAAAGTGCCGTTTCGCAAAATTTAACATAGGATTCCCTATCTTGAAAATGGTCAATTTTCAAAATTTCGAAAAAATTACAAGTAGCGTGTGTTTTGAGCCGGAAATGGGCCACTTGAAGCCAATGGAGGTGGTAAAAAATCGATATCTCGAAAAAAAATATTTGGCCATTTTAAAAGTGGAAAAATGAGAAGGGGGTACCCTTACCATTTTTCGACAAAAATTGTATTTTTACAAAAAAATTTTTTAGAATTTTTTCGTTAATGAAATCGGTTGGTAAATATGCCACTTGAAAACAATGGCGAAGGTTTTAATTCGATATCTCGAAATTTTTTGAAAAAAAGTGCCGTTTCGCAAAATTTAACACAGGATTCCCTATGCTGAAAATGGTCAATTTTTAAAATTTCGAAAAAATTACAAGTAGCGTGTGTTTTGAGCCGGAAATGGGCCACTTGAAGCCAATGGAGGTGGTAAAAAATCGATATCTCGAAAAAAAATATTTGGCCATTTTAAAAGTGGAAAAATGAGAAGGGGGTACCCTTACCATTTTTCGACAAAAATGGTATTTTTACAAAAAAATTTTTTAGAATTTTTTCGTTAATGAAATCGGTTGGTAAATATGCCACTTGAAAACAATGGCGAAGGTTTTAATTCGATATCTCGAAATTTTTTGAAAAAAAGTGCCGTTTCGCAAAATTTAACACAGGATTCCCTATGCTGAAAATGGTCAATTTTTAAAATTTCGAAAAAATTACAAGTAGCGTGTGTTTTGAGCCGGAAATGGGCCACTTGAAGCCAATGGAGGTGGTAAAAAATCGATATCTCGAAAAAAAATATTTGGCCATTTTAAAAGTGGAAAAATGAGAAGGGGGTACCCTTACCATTTTTCGACTTTCAAAATGGCAGAATATTTTTTTTCGAGACATCGATTTTTTACCACCTCTATTGGCTTCAAGTGGCCCATTTCCGGCTCAAAACACACGCTACTTGTAATTTTTTCGAAATTTTGAAAATTGACAATTTTCAGCATAGGGAATCCTATGTTAAATTTTGCGAAACGGCACTTTTTTTCAAAAAATTTCGAGATATCGAATTAAAACCTTCGCCATTGTTTTCAAGTGGCATATTTACCAACCGATTTCATTAACGAAAAAATTCTAAAAAATTTTTTTGTAAAAATACCATTTTTGTCGAAAAATGGTAAGGGTACCCCCTTCTCATTTTTCCACTTTTAAAATGGCCAAATATTTTTTTTCGAGATATCGATTTTTTACCACCTCCATTGGCTTCAAGTGGCCCATTTCCGGCTCAAAACACACGCTACTTGTAATTTTTTCGAAATTTTGAAAATTGACCATTTTCAGGATAGGGAATCCTATGTTAAATTTTGCGAAACGGCACTTTTTTTCAAAAAATTTCGAGGTATCGAATTAAAACCTTCGCCATTGTTTTCAAGTGGCATATTTACCAACCGATTTCATTAACGAAAAAATTCTAAAAAATTTTTTTGTAAAAATACCATTTTTGTCGAAAAATGGAAAGGGTACCCCCTTCTCATTTTTCCACTTTTAAAATGGCCAAATATTTTTTTTCGAGATATCGATTTTTTACCACCTCCATTGGCTTCAAGTGGCCCATTTCCGGCTCAAAACACACGCTACTTGTAATTTTTTCGAAATTTTGAAAATTGACCATTTTCAGCATAGGGAATCCTGTGTTAAATTTTGCGAAACGGCACTTTTTTTCAAAAAATTTCGAGATATCGAATTAAAACCTTCGCCATTGTTTTCAAGTGGCATATTTACCAAGCGATTTCATTAACGAAAAAATTCTAAAAAATTTTTTTGTAAAAATACCATTTTTGTCGAAAAATGGTAAGGGTACTCCCTTCTCATTTTTCCACTTTTAAAATGGCCAAATATTTTTTTTCGAGATATCGATTTTTTACCACCTCCATTGGCTTCAAGTGGCCCATTTCCGGCTCAAAACACACGCTACTTGTAATTTTTTCGAAATTTTGAAAATTGACCATTTTCAGCATAGGGAATCCTGTGTTAAATTTTGCGAAACGGCACTTTTTTTCAAAAAATTTCGAGATATCGAATTAAAACCTTCGCCATTGTTTTCAAGTGGCATATTTACCAACCGATTTCATTAACGAAAAAATTCTAAAAAATTTTTTTGTAAAAATACCATTTTTGTCGAAAAATGGTAAGGGTACCCCCTTCTCATTTTTCCACTTTTAAAATGGCCAAATATTTTTTTTCGAGATATCGTTTTTTTACCACCTCCATTGGCATCAAGTGGCCCATTTCCGGCTCAAAACACACGCTACTTGTAATTTTTTCGAAATTTTGAAAATTGACCATTTTCAGCATAGGGAATCCTGTGTTAAATTTTGCGAAACGGCACTTTTTTTCAAAAAATTTCGAGATATCGAATTAAAACCTTCGCCATTGTTTTCAAGTGGCATATTTACCAACCGATTTCATTAACGAAAAAATTCTAAAAAATTTTTTTGTAAAAATACCATTTTTGTCGAAAAATCGTAAGGGTACCATAGGCTTACCATTTTTCAACAAAAATGGTATTTTTACAAAAAAAATTTTTAGAATTTTTCCGTTAATGAAATCGGTTGGTAAATATGCCACTTGAAAACAATGGCGAAGGTTTTAATTCGATACCTCGAAATTTTTTGAAAAAAAGTGCCGTTTCGCAAAATTTAACATAGGATTCCCTATCTTGAAAATGGTCAATTTTCAAAATTTCGAAAAAATTACAAGTAGCGTGTGTTTTGAGCCGGAAATGGGCCACTTGAAGCCAATGGAGGTGGTAAAAAATCGATATCTCGAAAAAAAATATTTGGCCATTTTAAAAGTGGAAAAATGAGAAGGGGGTACCCTTACCATTTTTCGACAAAAATTGTATTTTTACAAAAAAATTTTTTAGAATTTTTTCGTTAATGAAATCGGTTGGTAAATATGCCACTTGAAAACAATGGCGAAGGTTTTAATTCGATATCTCGAAATTTTTTGAAAAAAAGTGCCGTTTCGCAAAATTTAACACAGGATTCCCTATGCTGAAAATGGTCAATTTTTAAAATTTCGAAAAAATTACAAGTAGCGTGTGTTTTGAGCCGGAAATGGGCCACTTGAAGCCAATGGAGGTGGTAAAAAATCGATATCTCGAAAAAAAATATTTGGCCATTTTAAAAGTGGAAAAATGAGAAGGGGGTACCCTTACCATTTTTCGACAAAAATGGTATTTTTACAAAAAAATTTTTTAGAATTTTTTCGTTAATGAAATCGGTTGGTAAATATGCCACTTGAAAACAATGGCGAAGGTTTTAATTCGATATCTCGAAATTTTTTGAAAAAAAGTGCCGTTTCGCAAAATTTAACACAGGATTCCCTATGCTGAAAATGGTCAATTTTTAAAATTTCGAAAAAATTACAAGTAGCGTGTGTTTTGAGCCGGAAATGGGCCACTTGAAGCCAATGGAGGTGGTAAAAAATCGATATCTCGAAAAAAAATATTTGGCCATTTTAAAAGTGGAAAAATGAGAAGGGGGTACCCTTACCATTTTTCGACTTTCAAAATGGCAGAATATTTTTTTTCGAGACATCGATTTTTTACCACCTCTATTGGCTTCAAGTGGCCCATTTCCGGCTCAAAACACACGCTACTTGTAATTTTTTCGAAATTTTGAAAATTGACAATTTTCAGCATAGGGAATCCTATGTTAAATTTTGCGAAACGGCACTTTTTTTCAAAAAATTTCGAGATATCGAATTAAAACCTTCGCCATTGTTTTCAAGTGGCATATTTACCAACCGATTTCATTAACGAAAAAATTCTAAAAAATTTTTTTGTAAAAATACCATTTTTGTCGAAAAATGGTAAGGGTACCCCCTTCTCATTTTTCCACTTTTAAAATGGCCAAATATTTTTTTTCGAGATATCGATTTTTTACCACCTCCATTGGCTTCAAGTGGCCCATTTCCGGCTCAAAACACACGCTACTTGTAATTTTTTCGAAATTTTGAAAATTGACCATTTTCAGGATAGGGAATCCTATGTTAAATTTTGCGAAACGGCACTTTTTTTCAAAAAATTTCGAGGTATCGAATTAAAACCTTCGCCATTGTTTTCAAGTGGCATATTTACCAACCGATTTCATTAACGAAAAAATTCTAAAAAATTTTTTTGTAAAAATACCATTTTTGTCGAAAAATGGAAAGGGTACCCCCTTCTCATTTTTCCACTTTTAAAATGGCCAAATATTTTTTTTCGAGATATCGATTTTTTACCACCTCCATTGGCTTCAAGTGGCCCATTTCCGGCTCAAAACACACGCTACTTGTAATTTTTTCGAAATTTTGAAAATTGACCATTTTCAGCATAGGGAATCCTGTGTTAAATTTTGCGAAACGGCACTTTTTTTCAAAAAATTTCGAGATATCGAATTAAAACCTTCGCCATTGTTTTCAAGTGGCATATTTACCAAGCGATTTCATTAACGAAAAAATTCTAAAAAATTTTTTTGTAAAAATACCATTTTTGTCGAAAAATGGTAAGGGTACTCCCTTCTCATTTTTCCACTTTTAAAATGGCCAAATATTTTTTTTCGAGATATCGATTTTTTACCACCTCCATTGGCTTCAAGTGGCCCATTTCCGGCTCAAAACACACGCTACTTGTAATTTTTTCGAAATTTTGAAAATTGACCATTTTCAGCATAGGGAATCCTGTGTTAAATTTTGCGAAACGGCACTTTTTTTCAAAAAATTTCGAGATATCGAATTAAAACCTTCGCCATTGTTTTCAAGTGGCATATTTACCAACCGATTTCATTAACGAAAAAATTCTAAAAAATTTTTTTGTAAAAATACCATTTTTGTCGAAAAATGGTAAGGGTACCCCCTTCTCATTTTTCCACTTTTAAAATGGCCAAATATTTTTTTTCGAGATATCGTTTTTTTACCACCTCCATTGGCATCAAGTGGCCCATTTCCGGCTCAAAACACACGCTACTTGTAATTTTTTCGAAATTTTGAAAATTGACCATTTTCAGCATAGGGAATCCTGTGTTAAATTTTGCGAAACGGCACTTTTTTTCAAAAAATTTCGAGATATCGAATTAAAACCTTCGCCATTGTTTTCAAGTGGCATATTTACCAACCGATTTCATTAACGAAAAAATTCTAAAAAATTTTTTTGTAAAAATACCATTTTTGTCGAAAAATCGTAAGGGTACCATAGGCTTACCATTTTTCAACAAAAATGGTATTTTTACAAAAAAAATTTTTAGAATTTTTTCGTTAATGAAATCGGTTGGTAAATATGCCACTTGAAAACAATGGCGAAGGTTTTAATTCGATACCTCGAAATTTTTTGAAAAAAAGTGCCGTTTCGCAAAATTTAACATAGGATTCCCTATCCTGAAAATGGTCAATTTTCAAAATTTCGAAAAAATTACAAGTAGCGTGTGTTTTGAGCCGGAAATGGGCCACTTGAAGCCAATGGAGGTGGTAAAAAATCGATATCTCGAAAAAAAATATTTGGCCATTTTAAAAGTGGAAAAATGAGAAGGGGGTACCCTTACCATTTTTCGACAAAAATGGTATTTTTACAAAAAAATTTTTTAGAATTTTTTCGTTAATGAAATCGGTTGGTAAATATGCCACTTGAAAACAATGGCGAAGGTTTTAATTCGATATCTCGAAATTTTTTGAAAAAAAGTGCCGTTTCGCAAAATTTAACACAGGATTCCCTATGCTGAAAATGGTCAATTTTCAAAATTTCGAAAAAATTACAAGTAGCGTGTGTTTTGAGCCGGAAATGGGCCACTTGAAGCCAATGGAGGTGGTAAAAAATCGATATCTCGAAAAAAAATATTTGGCCATTTTAAAAGTGGAAAAATGAGAAGGGGGTACCCTTACCATTTTTCGACAAAAATTGTATTTTTACAAAAAAATTTTTTAGAATTTTTTCGTTAATGAAATCGGTTGGTAAATATGCCACTTGAAAACAATGGCGAAGGTTTTAATTCGATATCTCGAAATTTTTTGAAAAAAAGTGCCGTTTCGCAAAATTTAACACAGGATTCCCTATGCTGAAAATGGTCAATTTTCAAAATTTCGAAAAAATTACAAGTAGCGTGTGTTTTGAGCCGGAAATGGGCCACTTGAAGCCAATGGAGGTGGTAAAAAATCGATATCTCGAAAAAAAATATTTGGCCATTTTAAAAGTGGAAAAATGAGAAGGGGGTACCCTTACCATTTTTCGACAAAAATGGTATTTTTACAAAAAAATTTTTTAGAATTTTTTCGTTAATGAAATCGGTTGGTAAATATGCCACTTGAAAACAATGGCGAAGGTTTTAATTCGATATCTCGAAATTTTTTGAAAAAAAGTGCCGTTTCGCAAAATTTAACATAGGATTCCCTATCCTGAAAATGGTCAATTTTCAAAATTTCGAAAAAATTACAAGTAGCGTGTGTTTTGAGCCGGAAATGGGCCACTTGAAGCCAATGGAGGTGGTAAAAAATCGATATCTCGAAAAAAAATATTTGGCCATTTTAAAAGTGGAAAAATGAGAAGGGGGTACCCTTACCATTTTTCGACAAAAATGGTATTTTTACAAAAAAATTTTTTAGAATTTTTTCGTTAATGAAATCGGTTGGTAAATATGCCACTTGAAAACAATGGCGAAGGTTTTAATTCGATATCTCGAAATTTTTTGAAAAAAAGTGCCGTTTCGCAAAATTTAACATAGGATTCCCTATCCTGAAAATGGTCAATTTTCAAAATTTCGAAAAAATTACAAGTAGCGTGTGTTTTGAGCCGGAAATGGGCCACTTGAAGCCAATGGAGGTGGTAAAAAATCGATATCTCGAAAAAAAATATTTGGCCATTTTAAAAGTGGAAAAATGAGAAGGGGGTACCCTTACCATTTTTCGACAAAAATGGTATTTTTACAAAAAAATTTTTTAGAATTTTTTCGTTAATGAAATCGGTTGGTAAATATGCCACTTGAAAACAATGGCGAAGGTTTTAATTCGATATCTCGAAATTTTTTGAAAAAAAGTGCCGTTTCGCAAAATTTAACATAGGATTCCCTATCCTGAAAATGGTCAATTTTCAAAATTTCGAAAAAATTACAAGTAGCGTGTGTTTTGAGCCGGAAATGGGCCACTTGAAGCCAATGGAGGTGGTAAAAAATCGATATCTCGAAAAAAAATATTTGGCCATTTTAAAAGTGGAAAAATGAGAAGGGGGTACCCTTACCATTTTTCGACAAAAATGGTATTTTTACAAAAAAATTTTTTAGAATTTTTTCGTTAATGAAATCGGTTGGTAAATATGCCACTTGAAAACAATGGCGAAGGTTTTAATTCGATATCTCGAAATTTTTTGAAAAAAAGTGCCGTTTCGCAAAATTTAACATAGGATTCCCTATCCTGAAAATGGTCAATTTTCAAAATTTCGAAAAAATTACAAGTAGCGTGTGTTTTGAGCCGGAAATGGGCCACTTGAGGCCAATGGAGGTGGTAAAAAATCGATATCTCGAAAAAAAATATTTGGCCATTTTAAAAGTGGAAAAATGAGAAGGGGGTACCCTTTCCATTTTTCGACAAAAATGGTATTTTTACAAAAAAATTTTTTAGAATTTTTTCGTTAATGAAATCGGTTGGTAAATATGCCACTTGAAAACAATGGCGAAGGTTTTAATTCGATACCTCGAAATTTTTTGAAAAAAAGTGCCGTTTCGCAAAATTTAACATAGGATTCCCTATCCTGAAAATGGTCAATTTTCAAAATTTCGAAAAAATTACAAGTAGCGTGTGTTTTGAGCCGGAAATGGGCCACTTGAAGCCAATGGAGGTGGTAAAAAATCGATATCTCGAAAAAAAATATTTGGCCATTTTAAAAGTGGAAAAATGAGAAGGGGGTACCCTTACCATTTTTCGACAAAAATGGTATTTTTACAAAAAAATTTTTTAGAATTTTTTCGTTAATGAAATCGGTTGGTAAATATGCCACTTGAAAACAATGGCGAAGGTTTTAATTCGATATCTCGAAATTTTTTGAAAAAAAGTGCCGTTTCGCAAAATTTAACATAGGATTCCCTATCCTGAAAATGGTCAATTTTCAAAATTTCGAAAAAATTACAAGTAGCGTGTGTTTTGAGCCGGAAATGGGCCACTTGAAGCCAATGGAGGTGGTAAAAAATCGATATCTCGAAAAAAAATATTTGGCCATTTTAAAAGTGGAAAAATGAGAAGGGGGTACCCTTTCCATTTTTCAACAAAAATGGTATTTTTACAAAAAAAATTTTTAGAATTTTTTCGTTAATGAAATCGGTTGGTAAATATGCCACTTGAAAACAATGGCGAAGGTTTTAATTCGATACCTCGAAATTTTTTGAAAAAAAGTGCCGTTTCGCAAAATTTAACATAGGATTCCCTATCCTGAAAATGGTCAATTTTCAAAATTTCGAAAAAATTACAAGTAGCGTGTGTTTTGAGCCGGAAATGGGCCACTTGAAGCCAATGGAGGTGGTAAAAAATCGATATCTCGAAAAAAAATATTTGGCCATTTTAAAAGTGGAAAAATGAGAAGGGGGTACCCTTACCATTTTTCGACAAAAATGGTATTTTTACAAAAAAATTTTTTAGAATTTTTTCGTTAATGAAATCGGTTGGTAAATATGCCACTTGAAAACAATGGCGAAGGTTTTAATTCGATATCTCGAAATTTTTTGAAAAAAAGTGCCGTTTCGCAAAATTTAACACAGGATTCCCTATGCTGAAAATGGTCAATTTTCAAAATTTCGAAAAAATTACAAGTAGCGTGTGTTTTGAGCCGGAAATGGGCCACTTGAAGCCAATGGAGGTGGTAAAAAATCGATATCTCGAAAAAAAATATTTGGCCATTTTAAAAGTGGAAAAATGAGAAGGGGGTACCCTTACCATTTTTCGACAAAAATTGTATTTTTACAAAAAAATTTTTTAGAATTTTTTCGTTAATGAAATCGGTTGGTAAATATGCCACTTGAAAACAATGGCGAAGGTTTTAATTCGATATCTCGAAATTTTTTGAAAAAAAGTGCCGTTTCGCAAAATTTAACACAGGATTCCCTATGCTGAAAATGGTCAATTTTCAAAATTTCGAAAAAATTACAAGTAGCGTGTGTTTTGAGCCGGAAATGGGCCACTTGAAGCCAATGGAGGTGGTAAAAAATCGATATCTCGAAAAAAAATATTTGGCCATTTTAAAAGTGGAAAAATGAGAAGGGGGTACCCTTACCATTTTTCGACAAAAATGGTATTTTTACAAAAAAATTTTTTAGAATTTTTTCGTTAATGAAATCGGTTGGTAAATATGCCACTTGAAAACAATGGCGAAGGTTTTAATTCGATATCTCGAAATTTTTTGAAAAAAAGTGCCGTTTCGCAAAATTTAACATAGGATTCCCTATCCTGAAAATGGTCAATTTTCAAAATTTCGAAAAAATTACAAGTAGCGTGTGTTTTGAGCCGGAAATGGGCCACTTGAAGCCAATGGAGGTGGTAAAAAATCGATATCTCGAAAAAAAATATTTGGCCATTTTAAAAGTGGAAAAATGAGAAGGGGGTACCCTTACCATTTTTCGACAAAAATGGTATTTTTACAAAAAAATTTTTTAGAATTTTTTCGTTAATGAAATCGGTTGGTAAATATGCCACTTGAAAACAATGGCGAAGGTTTTAATTCGATATCTCGAAATTTTTTGAAAAAAAGTGCCGTTTCGCAAAATTTAACACAGGATTCCCTATGCTGAAAATGGTCAATTTTCAAAATTTCGAAAAAATTACAAGTAGCGTGTGTTTTGAGCCGGAAATGGGCCACTTGAAGCCAATGGAGGTGGTAAAAAATCGATATCTCGAAAAAAAATATTTGGCCATTTTAAAAGTGGAAAAATGAGAAGGGGGTACCCTTACCATTTTTCGACAAAAATTGTATTTTTACAAAAAAATTTTTTAGAATTTTTTCGTTAATGAAATCGGTTGGTAAATATGCCACTTGAAAACAATGGCGAAGGTTTTAATTCGATATCTCGAAATTTTTTGAAAAAAAGTGCCGTTTCGCAAAATTTAACATAGGATTCCCTATCCTGAAAATGGTCAATTTTCAAAATTTCGAAAAAATTACAAGTAGCGTGTGTTTTGAGCCGGAAATGGGCCACTTGAAGCCAATGGAGGTGGTAAAAAATCGATATCTCGAAAAAAAATATTTGGCCATTTTAAAAGTGGAAAAATGAGAAGGGGGTACCCTTACCATTTTTCCACAAAAATGGTATTTTTACAAAAAAATTTTTTAGAATTTTTTCGTTAATGAAATCGGTTGGTAAATATGCCACTTGAAAACAATGGCGAAGGTTTTAATTCGATATCTCGAAATTTTTTGAAAAAAAGTGCCGTTTCGCAAAATTTAACACAGGATTCCCTATGCTGAAAATGGTCAATTTTCAAAATTTCGAAAAAATTACAAGTAGCGTGTGTTTTGAGCCGGAAATGGGCCACTTGAAGCCAATGGAGGTGGTAAAAAATCGATATCTCGAAAAAAAATATTTGGCCATTTTAAAAGTGGAAAAATGAGAAGGGGGTACCCTTACCATTTTTCGACAAAAATTGTATTTTTACAAAAAAATTTTTTAGAATTTTTTCGTTAATGAAATCGGTTGGTAAATATGCCACTTGAAAACAATGGCGAAGGTTTTAATTCGATATCTCGAAATTTTTTGAAAAAAAGTGCCGTTTCGCAAAATTTAACATAGGATTCCCTATCCTGAAAATGGTCAATTTTCAAAATTTCGAAAAAATTACAAGTAGCGTGTGTTTTGAGCCGGAAATGGGCCACTTGAAGCCAATGGAGGTGGTAAAAAATCGATATCTCGAAAAAAAATATTTGGCCATTTTAAAAGTGGAAAAATGAGAAGGGGGTACCCTTACCATTTTTCGACAAAAATGGTATTTTTACAAAAAAATTTTTTAGAATTTTTTCGTTAATGAAATCGGTTGGTAAATATGCCACTTGAAAACAATGGCGAAGGTTTTAATTCGATATCTCGAAATTTTTTGAAAAAAAGTGCCGTTTCGCAAAATTTAACATAGGATTCCCTATCCTGAAAATGGTCAATTTTCAAAATTTCGAAAAAATTACAAGTAGCGTGTGTTTTGAGCCGGAAATGGGCCACTTGAAGCCAATGGAGGTGGTAAAAAATCGATATCTCGAAAAAAAATATTTGGCCATTTTAAAAGTGGAAAAATGAGAAGGGGGTACCCTTACCATTTTTCGACAAAAATGGTATTTTTACAAAAAAATTTTTTAGAATTTTTTCGTTAATGAAATCGGTTGGTAAATATGCCACTTGAAAACAATGGCGAAGGTTTTAATTCGATATCTCGAAATTTTTTGAAAAAAAGTGCCGTTTCGCAAAATTTAACATAGGATTCCCTATGCTGAAAATTGTCAATTTTCAAAATTTCGAAAAAATTACAAGTAGCGTGTGTTTTGAGCCGGAAATGGGCCACTTGAAGCCAATAGAGGTGGTAAAAAATCGATGTCTCGAAAAAAAATATTCTGCCATTTTGAAAGTCGAAAAATGGTAAGGGTACCCCCTTCTCATTTTTCCACTTTTAAAATGGCCAAATATTTTTTTACGAGATATCGATTTTTTACCACCTCCATTGGCTTCAAGTGGCCCATTTCCGGCTCAAAACACACGCTACTTGTAATTTTTTCGAAATTTTGAAAATTGACAATTTTCAGCATAGGGAATCCTATGTTAAATTTTGCGAAACGGCACTTTTTTTCAAAAAATTTCGAGATATCGAATTAAAACCTTCGCCATTGTTTTCAAGTGGCATATTTACCAACCGATTTCATTAACGAAAAAATTCTAAAAAATTTTTTTGTAAAAATACCATTTTTGTCGAAAAATGGTAAGGGTACCCCCTTCTCATTTTTCCACTTTTAAAATGGCCAAATATTTTTTTTCGAGATATCGATTTTTTACCACCTCCATTGGCTTCAAGTGGCCCATTTCCGGCTCAAAACACACGCTACTTGTAATTTTTTCGAAATTTTGAAAATTGACCATTTTCAGGATAGGGAATCCTATGTTAAATTTTGCGAAACGGCACTTTTTTTCAAAAAATTTCGAGATATCGAATTAAAACCTTCGCCATTGTTTTCAAGTGGCATATTTACCAACCGATTTCATTAACGAAAAAATTCTAAAAAATTTTTTTGTAAAAATACCATTTTTGTCGAAAAATGGTAAGGGTACCCCCTTCTCATTTTTCCACTTTTAAAATGGCCAAATATTTTTTTTCGAGATATCGATATTTTACCACCTCCATTGGCTTCAAGTGGCCCATTTCCGGCTCAAAACACACGCTACTTGTAATTTTTTCGAAATTTTGAAAATTGACCATTTTCAGCATAGGGAATCCTGTGTTAAATTTTGCGAAACGGCACTTTTTTTCAAAAAATTTCGAGATATCGAATTAAAACCTTCGCCATTGTTTTCAAGTGGCATATTTACCAACCGATTTCATTAACGAAAAAATTCTAAAAAATTTTTTTGTAAAAATACCATTTTTGTCGAAAAATCGTAAGGGTACCATAGGCTTACCATTTTTCAACAAAAATGGTATTTTTACAAAAAAAATTTTTAGAATTTTTCCGTTAATGAAATCGGTTGGTAAATATGCCACTTGAAAACAATGGCGAAGGTTTTAATTCGATACCTCGAAATTTTTTGAAAAAAAGTGCCGTTTCGCAAAATTTAACATAGGATTCCCTATCTTGAAAATGGTCAATTTTCAAAATTTCGAAAAAATTACAAGTAGCGTGTGTTTTGAGCCGGAAATGGGCCACTTGAAGCCAATGGAGGTGGTAAAAAATCGATATCTCGAAAAAAAATATTTGGCCATTTTAAAAGTGGAAAAATGAGAAGGGGGTACCCTTACCATTTTTCGACAAAAATTGTATTTTTACAAAAAAATTTTTTAGAATTTTTTCGTTAATGAAATCGGTTGGTAAATATGCCACTTGAAAACAATGGCGAAGGTTTTAATTCGATATCTCGAAATTTTTTGAAAAAAAGTGCCGTTTCGCAAAATTTAACACAGGATTCCCTATGCTGAAAATGGTCAATTTTTAAAATTTCGAAAAAATTACAAGTAGCGTGTGTTTTGAGCCGGAAATGGGCCACTTGAAGCCAATGGAGGTGGTAAAAAATCGATATCTCGAAAAAAAATATTTGGCCATTTTAAAAGTGGAAAAATGAGAAGGGGGTACCCTTACCATTTTTCGACAAAAATGGTATTTTTACAAAAAAATTTTTTAGAATTTTTTCGTTAATGAAATCGGTTGGTAAATATGCCACTTGAAAACAATGGCGAAGGTTTTAATTCGATATCTCGAAATTTTTTGAAAAAAAGTGCCGTTTCGCAAAATTTAACACAGGATTCCCTATGCTGAAAATGGTCAATTTTTAAAATTTCGAAAAAATTACAAGTAGCGTGTGTTTTGAGCCGGAAATGGGCCACTTGAAGCCAATGGAGGTGGTAAAAAATCGATATCTCGAAAAAAAATATTTGGCCATTTTAAAAGTGGAAAAATGAGAAGGGGGTACCCTTACCATTTTTCGACTTTCAAAATGGCAGAATATTTTTTTTCGAGACATCGATTTTTTACCACCTCTATTGGCTTCAAGTGGCCCATTTCCGGCTCAAAACACACGCTACTTGTAATTTTTTCGAAATTTTGAAAATTGACAATTTTCAGCATAGGGAATCCTATGTTAAATTTTGCGAAACGGCACTTTTTTTCAAAAAATTTCGAGATATCGAATTAAAACCTTCGCCATTGTTTTCAAGTGGCATATTTACCAACCGATTTCATTAACGAAAAAATTCTAAAAAATTTTTTTGTAAAAATACCATTTTTGTCGAAAAATGGTAAGGGTACCCCCTTCTCATTTTTCCACTTTTAAAATGGCCAAATATTTTTTTTCGAGATATCGATTTTTTACCACCTCCATTAGCTTCAAGTGGCCCATTTCCGGCTCAAAACACACGCTACTTGTAATTTTTTCGAAATTTTGAAAATTGACCATTTTCAGGATAGGGAATCCTATGTTAAATTTTGCGAAACGGCACTTTTTTTCAAAAAATTTCGAGGTATCGAATTAAAACCTTCGCCATTGTTTTCAAGTGGCATATTTACCAACCGATTTCATTAACGAAAAAATTCTAAAAAATTTTTTTGTAAAAATACCATTTTTGTCGAAAAATGGAAAGGGTACCCCCTTCTCATTTTTCCACTTTTAAAATGGCCAAATATTTTTTTTCGAGATATCGATTTTTTACCACCTCCATTGGCTTCAAGTGGCCCATTTCCGGCTCAAAACACACGCTACTTGTAATTTTTTCGAAATTTTGAAAATTGACCATTTTCAGCATAGGGAATCCTGTGTTAAATTTTGCGAAACGGCACTTTTTTTCAAAAAATTTCGAGATATCGAATTAAAACCTTCGCCATTGTTTTCAAGTGGCATATTTACCAAGCGATTTCATTAACGAAAAAATTCTAAAAAATTTTTTTGTAAAAATACCATTTTTGTCGAAAAATGGTAAGGGTACTCCCTTCTCATTTTTCCACTTTTAAAATGGCCAAATATTTTTTTTCGAGATATCGATTTTTTACCACCTCCATTGGCTTCAAGTGGCCCATTTCCGGCTCAAAACACACGCTACTTGTAATTTTTTCGAAATTTTGAAAATTGACCATTTTCAGCATAGGGAATCCTGTGTTAAATTTTGCGAAACGGCACTTTTTTTCAAAAAATTTCGAGATATCGAATTAAAACCTTCGCCATTGTTTTCAAGTGGCATATTTACCAACCGATTTCATTAACGAAAAAATTCTAAAAAATTTTTTTGTAAAAATACCATTTTTGTCGAAAAATGGTAAGGGTACCCCCTTCTCATTTTTCCACTTTTAAAATGGCCAAATATTTTTTTTCGAGATATCGTTTTTTTACCACCTCCATTGGCATCAAGTGGCCCATTTCCGGCTCAAAACACACGCTACTTGTAATTTTTTCGAAATTTTGAAAATTGACCATTTTCAGCATAGGGAATCCTGTGTTAAATTTTGCGAAACGGCACTTTTTTCAAAAAATTTCGAGATATCGAATTAAAACCTTCGCCATTGTTTTCAAGTGGCATATTTACCAACCGATTTCATTAACGAAAAAATTCTAAAAAATTTTTTTGTAAAAATACCATTTTTGTCGAAAAATCGTAAGGGTACCATAGGCTTACCATTTTTCAACAAAAATGGTATTTTTACAAAAAAAATTTTTAGAATTTTTTCGTTAATGAAATCGGTTGGTAAATATGCCACTTGAAAACAATGGCGAAGGTTTTAATTCGATACCTCGAAATTTTTTGAAAAAAAGTGCCGTTTCGCAAAATTTAACATAGGATTCCCTATCCTGAAAATGGTCAATTTTCAAAATTTCGAAAAAATTACAAGTAGCGTGTGTTTTGAGCCGGAAATGGGCCACTTGAAGCCAATGGAGGTGGTAAAAAATCGATATCTCGAAAAAAAATATTTGGCCATTTTAAAAGTGGAAAAATGAGAAGGGGGTACCCTTACCATTTTTCGACAAAAATGGTATTTTTACAAAAAAATTTTTTAGAATTTTTTCGTTAATGAAATCGGTTGGTAAATATGCCACTTGAAAACAATGGCGAAGGTTTTAATTCGATATCTCGAAATTTTTTGAAAAAAAGTGCCGTTTCACAAAATTTAACACAGGATTCCCTATGCTGAAAATGGTCAATTTTCAAAATTTCGAAAAAATTACAAGTAGCGTGTGTTTTGAGCCGGAAATGGGCCACTTGAAGCCAATGGAGGTGGTAAAAAATCGATATCTCGAAAAAAAATATTTGGCCATTTTAAAAGTGGAAAAATGAGAAGGGGGTACCCTTACCATTTTTCGACAAAAATTGTATTTTTACAAAAAAATTTTTTAGAATTTTTTCGTTAATGAAATCGGTTGGTAAATATGCCACTTGAAAACAATGGCGAAGGTTTTAATTCGATATCTCGAAATTTTTTGAAAAAAAGTGCCGTTTCGCAAAATTTAACATAGGATTCCCTATCCTGAAAATGGTCAATTTTCAAAATTTCGAAAAAATTACAAGTAGCGTGTGTTTTGAGCCGGAAATGGGCCACTTGAAGCCAATGGAGGTGGTAAAAAATCGATATCTCGAAAAAAAATATTTGGCCATTTTAAAAGTGGAAAAATGAGAAGGGGGTACCCTTACCATTTTTCGACAAAAATGGTATTTTTACAAAAAAATTTTTTAGAATTTTTTCGTTAATGAAATCGGTTGGTAAATATGCCACTTGAAAACAATGGCGAAGGTTTTAATTCGATATCTCGAAATTTTTTGAAAAAAAGTGCCGTTTCGCAAAATTTAACATAGGATTCCCTATCCTGAAAATGGTCAATTTTCAAAATTTCGAAAAAATTACAAGTAGCGTGTGTTTTGAGCCGGAAATGGGCCACTTGAAGCCAATGGAGGTGGTAAAAAATCGATATCTCGAAAAAAAATATTTGGCCATTTTAAAAGTGGAAAAATGAGAAGGGGGTACCCTTACCATTTTTCGACAAAAATGGTATTTTTACAAAAAAATTTTTTAGAATTTTTTCGTTAATGAAATCGGTTGGTAAATATGCCACTTGAAAACAATGGCGAAGGTTTTAATTCGATATCTCGAAATTTTTTGAAAAAAAGTGCCGTTTCGCAAAATTTAACATAGGATTCCCTATCCTGAAAATGGTCAATTTTCAAAATTTCGAAAAAATTACAAGTAGCGTGTGTTTTGAGCCGGAAATGGGCCACTTGAGGCCAATGGAGGTGGTAAAAAATCGATATCTCGAAAAAAAATATTTGGCCATTTTAAAAGTGGAAAAATGAGAAGGGGGTACCCTTTCCATTTTTCGACAAAAATGGTATTTTTACAAAAAAATTTTTTAGAATTTTTTCGTTAATGAAATCGGTTGGTAAATATGCCACTTGAAAACAATGGCGAAGGTTTTAATTCGATATCTCGAAATTTTTTGAAAAAAAGTGCCGTTTCGCAAAATTTAACATAGGATTCCCTATCCTGAAAATGGTCAATTTTCAAAATTTCGAAAAAATTACAAGTAGCGTGTGTTTTGAGCCGGAAATGGGCCACTTGAGGCCAATGGAGGTGGTAAAAAATCGATATCTCGAAAAAAAATATTTGGCCATTTTAAAAGTGGAAAAATGAGAAGGGGGTACCCTTTCCATTTTTCGACAAAAATGGTATTTTTACAAAAAAATTTTTTAGAATTTTTTCGTTAATGAAATCGGTTGGTAAATATGCCACTTGAAAACAATGGCGAAGGTTTTAATTCGATACCTCGAAATTTTTTGAAAAAAAGTGCCGTTTCGCAAAATTTAACATAGGATTCCCTATCCTGAAAATGGTCAATTTTCAAAATTTCGAAAAAATTACAAGTAGCGTGTGTTTTGAGCCGGAAATGGGCCACTTGAAGCCAATGGAGGTGGTAAAAAATCGATATCTCGAAAAAAAATATTTGGCCATTTTAAAAGTGGAAAAATGAGAAGGGGGTACCCTTACCATTTTTCGACAAAAATGGTATTTTTACAAAAAAATTTTTTAGAATTTTTTCGTTAATGAAATCGGTTGGTAAATATGCCACTTGAAAACAATGGCGAAGGTTTTAATTCGATATCTCGAAATTTTTTGAAAAAAAGTGCCGTTTCGCAAAATTTAACATAGGATTCCCTATCCTGAAAATGGTCAATTTTCAAAATTTCGAAAAAATTACAAGTAGCGTGTGTTTTGAGCCGGAAATGGGCCACTTGAAGCCAATGGAGGTGGTAAAAAATCGATATCTCGAAAAAAAATATTTGGCCATTTTAAAAGTGGAAAAATGAGAAGGGGGTACCCTTTCCATTTTTCAACAAAAATGGTATTTTTACAAAAAAAATTTTTAGAATTTTTTCGTTAATGAAATCGGTTGGTAAATATGCCACTTGAAAACAATGGCGAAGGTTTTAATTCGATACCTCGAAATTTTTTGAAAAAAAGTGCCGTTTCGCAAAATTTAACATAGGATTCCCTATCCTGAAAATGGTCAATTTTCAAAATTTCGAAAAAATTACAAGTAGCGTGTGTTTTGAGCCGGAAATGGGCCACTTGAAGCCAATGGAGGTGGTAAAAAATCGATATCTCGAAAAAAAATATTTGGCCATTTTAAAAGTGGAAAAATGAGAAGGGGGTACCCTTACCATTTTTCGACAAAAATGGTATTTTTACAAAAAAATTTTTTAGAATTTTTTCGTTAATGAAATCGGTTGGTAAATATGCCACTTGAAAACAATGGCGAAGGTTTTAATTCGATATCTCGAAATTTTTTGAAAAAAAGTGCCGTTTCGCAAAATTTAACACAGGATTCCCTATGCTGAAAATGGTCAATTTTCAAAATTTCGAAAAAATTACAAGTAGCGTGTGTTTTGAGCCGGAAATGGGCCACTTGAAGCCAATGGAGGTGGTAAAAAATC
This sequence comes from Exephanes ischioxanthus, assembly GCA_958510785.1. Classification (NCBI taxonomy): domain Eukaryota; kingdom Metazoa; phylum Arthropoda; class Insecta; order Hymenoptera; family Ichneumonidae; genus Exephanes; species Exephanes ischioxanthus. The sequence goes on from OY294025.1 coordinate 7,753,012, forward strand.
GATATCTCGAAAAAAAATATTTGGCCATTTTAAAAGTGGAAAAATGAGAAGGGGGTACCCTTACCATTTTTCGACAAAAATTGTATTTTTACAAAAAAATTTTTTAGAATTTTTTCGTTAATGAAATCGGTTGGTAAATATGCCACTTGAAAACAATGGCGAAGGTTTTAATTCGATATCTCGAAATTTTTTGAAAAAAAGTGCCGTTTCGCAAAATTTAACACAGGATTCCCTGTGCTGAAAATGGTCAATTTTCAAAATTTCGAAAAAATTACAAGTAGCGTGTGTTTTGAGCCGGAAATGGGCCACTTGAAGCCAATGGAGGTGGTAAAAAATCGATATCTCGAAAAAAAATATTTGGCCATTTTAAAAGTGGAAAAATGAGAAGGGGGTACCCTTACCATTTTTCGACAAAAATGGTATTTTTACAAAAAAATTTTTTAGAATTTTTTCGTTAATGAAATCGGTTGGTAAATATGCCACTTGAAAACAATGGCGAAGGTTTTAATTCGATATCTCGAAATTTTTTGAAAAAAAGTGCCGTTTCGCAAAATTTAACATAGGATTCCCTATCCTGAAAATGGTCAATTTTCAAAATTTCGAAAAAATTACAAGTAGCGTGTGTTTTGAGCCGGAAATGGGCCACTTGAAGCCAATGGAGGTGGTAAAAAATCGATATCTCGAAAAAAAATATTTGGCCATTTTAAAAGTGGAAAAATGAGAAGGGGGTACCCTTACCATTTTTCGACAAAAATGGTATTTTTACAAAAAAATTTTTTAGAATTTTTTCGTTAATGAAATCGGTTGGTAAATATGCCACTTGAAAACAATGGCGAAGGTTTTAATTCGATATCTCGAAATTTTTTGAAAAAAAGTGCCGTTTCGCAAAATTTAACACAGGATTCCCTATGCTGAAAATGGTCAATTTTCAAAATTTCGAAAAAATTACAAGTAGCGTGTGTTTTGAGCCGGAAATGGGCCACTTGAAGCCAATGGAGGTGGTAAAAAATCGATATCTCGAAAAAAAATATTTGGCCATTTTAAAAGTGGAAAAATGAGAAGGGGGTACCCTTACCATTTTTCGACAAAAATTGTATTTTTACAAAAAAATTTTTTAGAATTTTTTCGTTAATGAAATCGGTTGGTAAATATGCCACTTGAAAACAATGGCGAAGGTTTTAATTCGATATCTCGAAATTTTTTGAAAAAAAGTGCCGTTTCGCAAAATTTAACATAGGATTCCCTATCCTGAAAATGGTCAATTTTCAAAATTTCGAAAAAATTACAAGTAGCGTGTGTTTTGAGCCGGAAATGGGCCACTTGAAGCCAATGGAGGTGGTAAAAAATCGATATCTCGAAAAAAAATATTTGGCCATTTTAAAAGTGGAAAAATGAGAAGGGGGTACCCTTACCATTTTTCGACAAAAATGGTATTTTTACAAAAAAATTTTTTAGAATTTTTTCGTTAATGAAATCGGTTGGTAAATATGCCACTTGAAAACAATGGCGAAGGTTTTAATTCGATATCTCGAAATTTTTTGAAAAAAAGTGCCGTTTCGCAAAATTTAACACAGGATTCCCTATGCTGAAAATGGTCAATTTTCAAAATTTCGAAAAAATTACAAGTAGCGTGTGTTTTGAGCCGGAAATGGGCCACTTGAAGCCAATGGAGGTGGTAAAAAATCGATATCTCGAAAAAAAATATTTGGCCATTTTAAAAGTGGAAAAATGAGAAGGGGGTACCCTTACCATTTTTCGACAAAAATTGTATTTTTACAAAAAAATTTTTTAGAATTTTTTCGTTAATGAAATCGGTTGGTAAATATGCCACTTGAAAACAATGGCGAAGGTTTTAATTCGATATCTCGAAATTTTTTGAAAAAAAGTGCCGTTTCGCAAAATTTAACATAGGATTCCCTATCCTGAAAATGGTCAATTTTCAAAATTTCGAAAAAATTACAAGTAGCGTGTGTTTTGAGCCGGAAATGGGCCACTTGAAGCCAATGGAGGTGGTAAAAAATCGATATCTCGAAAAAAAATATTTGGCCATTTTAAAAGTGGAAAAATGAGAAGGGGGTACCCTTACCATTTTTCGACAAAAATGGTATTTTTACAAAAAAATTTTTTAGAATTTTTTCGTTAATGAAATCGGTTGGTAAATATGCCACTTGAAAACAATGGCGAAGGTTTTAATTCGATATCTCGAAATTTTTTGAAAAAAAGTGCCGTTTCGCAAAATTTAACATAGGATTCCCTATCCTGAAAATGGTCAATTTTCAAAATTTCGAAAAAATTACAAGTAGCGTGTGTTTTGAGCCGGAAATGGGCCACTTGAAGCCAATGGAGGTGGTAAAAAATCGATATCTCGAAAAAAAATATTTGGCCATTTTAAAAGTGGAAAAATGAGAAGGGGGTACCCTTACCATTTTTCGACAAAAATGGTATTTTTACAAAAAAATTTTTTAGAATTTTTTCGTTAATGAAATCGGTTGGTAAATATGCCACTTGAAAACAATGGCGAAGGTTTTAATTCGATATCTCGAAATTTTTTGAAAAAAAGTGCCGTTTCGCAAAATTTAACATAGGATTCCCTATGCTGAAAATTGTCAATTTTCAAAATTTCGAAAAAATTACAAGTAGCGTGTGTTTTGAGCCGGAAATGGGCCACTTGAAGCCAATAGAGGTGGTAAAAAATCGATGTCTCGAAAAAAAATATTCTGCCATTTTGAAAGTCGAAAAATGGTAAGGGTACCCCCTTCTCATTTTTCCACTTTTAAAATGGCCAAATATTTTTTTACGAGATATCGATTTTTTACCACCTCCATTGGCTTCAAGTGGCCCATTTCCGGCTCAAAACACACGCTACTTGTAATTTTTTCGAAATTTTAAAAATTGACCATTTTCAGCATAGGGAATCCTGTGTTAAATTTTGCGAAACGGCACTTTTTTTCAAAAAATTTCGAGATATCGAATTAAAACCTTCGCCATTGTTTTCAAGTGGCATATTTACCAACCGATTTCATTAACGAAAAAATTCTAAAAAATTTTTTTGTAAAAATACCATTTTTGTCGAAAAATGGTAAGGGTACCCCCTTCTCATTTTTCCACTTTTAAAATGGCCAAATATTTTTTTTCGAGATATCGATTTTTTACCACCTCCATTGGCTTCAAGTGGCCCATTTCCGGCTCAAAACACACGCTACTTGTAATTTTTTCGAAATTTTGAAAATTGACCATTTTCAGCATAGGGAATCCTATGTTAAATTTTGCGAAACGGCACTTTTTTTCAAAAAATTTCGAGATATCGAATTAAAACCTTCGCCATTGTTTTCAAGTGGCATATTTACCAACCGATTTCATTAACGAAAAAATTCTAAAAAATTTTTTTGTAAAAATACCATTTTTGTCGAAAAATGGTAAGGGTACCCCCTTCTCATTTTTCCACTTTTAAAATGGCCAAATATTTTTTTTCGAGATATCGATATTTTACCACCTCCATTGGCTTCAAGTGGCCCATTTCCGGCTCAAAACACACGCTACTTGTAATTTTTTCGAAATTTTGAAAATTGACCATTTTCAGCATAGGGAATCCTGTGTTAAATTTTGCGAAACGGCACTTTTTTTCAAAAAATTTCGAGATATCGAATTAAAACCTTCGCCATTGTTTTCAAGTGGCATATTTACCAACCGATTTCATTAACGAAAAAATTCTAAAAAATTTTTTTGTAAAAATACCATTTTTGTCGAAAAATCGTAAGGGTACCATAGGCTTACCATTTTTCAACAAAAATGGTATTTTTACAAAAAAAATTTTTAGAATTTTTCCGTTAATGAAATCGGTTGGTAAATATGCCACTTGAAAACAATGGCGAAGGTTTTAATTCGATACCTCGAAATTTTTTGAAAAAAAGTGCCGTTTCGCAAAATTTAACATAGGATTCCCTATCTTGAAAATGGTCAATTTTCAAAATTTCGAAAAAATTACAAGTAGCGTGTGTTTTGAGCCGGAAATGGGCCACTTGAAGCCAATGGAGGTGGTAAAAAATCGATATCTCGAAAAAAAATATTTGGCCATTTTAAAAGTGGAAAAATGAGAAGGGGGTACCCTTACCATTTTTCGACAAAAATTGTATTTTTACAAAAAAATTTTTTAGAATTTTTTCGTTAATGAAATCGGTTGGTAAATATGCCACTTGAAAACAATGGCGAAGGTTTTAATTCGATATCTCGAAATTTTTTGAAAAAAAGTGCCGTTTCGCAAAATTTAACACAGGATTCCCTATGCTGAAAATGGTCAATTTTTAAAATTTCGAAAAAATTACAAGTAGCGTGTGTTTTGAGCCGGAAATGGGCCACTTGAAGCCAATGGAGGTGGTAAAAAATCGATATCTCGAAAAAAAATATTTGGCCATTTTAAAAGTGGAAAAATGAGAAGGGGGTACCCTTACCATTTTTCGACAAAAATGGTATTTTTACAAAAAAATTTTTTAGAATTTTTTCGTTAATGAAATCGGTTGGTAAATATGCCACTTGAAAACAATGGCGAAGGTTTTAATTCGATATCTCGAAATTTTTTGAAAAAAAGTGCCGTTTCGCAAAATTTAACACAGGATTCCCTATGCTGAAAATGGTCAATTTTTAAAATTTCGAAAAAATTACAAGTAGCGTGTGTTTTGAGCCGGAAATGGGCCACTTGAAGCCAATGGAGGTGGTAAAAAATCGATATCTCGAAAAAAAATATTTGGCCATTTTAAAAGTGGAAAAATGAGAAGGGGGTACCCTTACCATTTTTCGACTTTCAAAATGGCAGAATATTTTTTTTCGAGACATCGATTTTTTACCACCTCTATTGGCTTCAAGTGGCCCATTTCCGGCTCAAAACACACGCTACTTGTAATTTTTTCGAAATTTTGAAAATTGACAATTTTCAGCATAGGGAATCCTATGTTAAATTTTGCGAAACGGCACTTTTTTTCAAAAAATTTCGAGATATCGAATTAAAACCTTCGCCATTGTTTTCAAGTGGCATATTTACCAACCGATTTCATTAACGAAAAAATTCTAAAAAATTTTTTTGTAAAAATACCATTTTTGTCGAAAAATGGTAAGGGTACCCCCTTCTCATTTTTCCACTTTTAAAATGGCCAAATATTTTTTTTCGAGATATCGATTTTTTACCACCTCCATTGGCTTCAAGTGGCCCATTTCCGGCTCAAAACACACGCTACTTGTAATTTTTTCGAAATTTTGAAAATTGACCATTTTCAGGATAGGGAATCCTATGTTAAATTTTGCGAAACGGCACTTTTTTTCAAAAAATTTCGAGGTATCGAATTAAAACCTTCGCCATTGTTTTCAAGTGGCATATTTACCAACCGATTTCATTAACGAAAAAATTCTAAAAAATTTTTTTGTAAAAATACCATTTTTGTCGAAAAATGGAAAGGGTACCCCCTTCTCATTTTTCCACTTTTAAAATGGCCAAATATTTTTTTTCGAGATATCGATTTTTTACCACCTCCATTGGCTTCAAGTGGCCCATTTCCGGCTCAAAACACACGCTACTTGTAATTTTTTCGAAATTTTGAAAATTGACCATTTTCAGCATAGGGAATCCTGTGTTAAATTTTGCGAAACGGCACTTTTTTTCAAAAAATTTCGAGATATCGAATTAAAACCTTCGCCATTGTTTTCAAGTGGCATATTTACCAAGCGATTTCATTAACGAAAAAATTCTAAAAAATTTTTTTGTAAAAATACCATTTTTGTCGAAAAATGGTAAGGGTACTCCCTTCTCATTTTTCCACTTTTAAAATGGCCAAATATTTTTTTTCGAGATATCGATTTTTTACCACCTCCATTGGCTTCAAGTGGCCCATTTCCGGCTCAAAACACACGCTACTTGTAATTTTTTCGAAATTTTGAAAATTGACCATTTTCAGCATAGGGAATCCTGTGTTAAATTTTGCGAAACGGCACTTTTTTTCAAAAAATTTCGAGATATCGAATTAAAACCTTCGCCATTGTTTTCAAGTGGCATATTTACCAACCGATTTCATTAACGAAAAAATTCTAAAAAATTTTTTTGTAAAAATACCATTTTTGTCGAAAAATGGTAAGGGTACCCCCTTCTCATTTTTCCACTTTTAAAATGGCCAAATATTTTTTTTCGAGATATCGTTTTTTTACCACCTCCATTGGCATCAAGTGGCCCATTTCCGGCTCAAAACACACGCTACTTGTAATTTTTTCGAAATTTTGAAAATTGACCATTTTCAGCATAGGGAATCCTGTGTTAAATTTTGCGAAACGGCACTTTTTTTCAAAAAATTTCGAGATATCGAATTAAAACCTTCGCCATTGTTTTCAAGTGGCATATTTACCAACCGATTTCATTAACGAAAAAATTCTAAAAAATTTTTTTGTAAAAATACCATTTTTGTCGAAAAATCGTAAGGGTACCATAGGCTTACCATTTTTCAACAAAAATGGTATTTTTACAAAAAAAATTTTTAGAATTTTTTCGTTAATGAAATCGGTTGGTAAATATGCCACTTGAAAACAATGGCGAAGGTTTTAATTCGATACCTCGAAATTTTTTGAAAAAAAGTGCCGTTTCGCAAAATTTAACATAGGATTCCCTATCCTGAAAATGGTCAATTTTCAAAATTTCGAAAAAATTACAAGTAGCGTGTGTTTTGAGCCGGAAATGGGCCACTTGAAGCCAATGGAGGTGGTAAAAAATCGATATCTCGAAAAAAAATATTTGGCCATTTTAAAAGTGGAAAAATGAGAAGGGGGTACCCTTACCATTTTTCGACAAAAATGGTATTTTTACAAAAAAATTTTTTAGAATTTTTTCGTTAATGAAATCGGTTGGTAAATATGCCACTTGAAAACAATGGCGAAGGTTTTAATTCGATATCTCGAAATTTTTTGAAAAAAAGTGCCGTTTCACAAAATTTAACACAGGATTCCCTATGCTGAAAATGGTCAATTTTCAAAATTTCGAAAAAATTACAAGTAGCGTGTGTTTTGAGCCGGAAATGGGCCACTTGAAGCCAATGGAGGTGGTAAAAAATCGATATCTCGAAAAAAAATATTTGGCCATTTTAAAAGTGGAAAAATGAGAAGGGGGTACCCTTACCATTTTTCGACAAAAATTGTATTTTTACAAAAAAATTTTTTAGAATTTTTTCGTTAATGAAATCGGTTGGTAAATATGCCACTTGAAAACAATGGCGAAGGTTTTAATTCGATATCTCGAAATTTTTTGAAAAAAAGTGCCGTTTCGCAAAATTTAACATAGGATTCCCTATCCTGAAAATGGTCAATTTTCAAAATTTCGAAAAAATTACAAGTAGCGTGTGTTTTGAGCCGGAAATGGGCCACTTGAAGCCAATGGAGGTGGTAAAAAATCGATATCTCGAAAAAAAATATTTGGCCATTTTAAAAGTGGAAAAATGAGAAGGGGGTACCCTTACCATTTTTCGACAAAAATGGTATTTTTACAAAAAAATTTTTTAGAATTTTTTCGTTAATGAAATCGGTTGGTAAATATGCCACTTGAAAACAATGGCGAAGGTTTTAATTCGATATCTCGAAATTTTTTGAAAAAAAGTGCCGTTTCGCAAAATTTAACATAGGATTCCCTATCCTGAAAATGGTCAATTTTCAAAATTTCGAAAAAATTACAAGTAGCGTGTGTTTTGAGCCGGAAATGGGCCACTTGAAGCCAATGGAGGTGGTAAAAAATCGATATCTCGAAAAAAAATATTTGGCCATTTTAAAAGTGGAAAAATGAGAAGGGGGTACCCTTACCATTTTTCGACAAAAATGGTATTTTTACAAAAAAATTTTTTAGAATTTTTTCGTTAATGAAATCGGTTGGTAAATATGCCACTTGAAAACAATGGCGAAGGTTTTAATTCGATATCTCGAAATTTTTTGAAAAAAAGTGCCGTTTCGCAAAATTTAACATAGGATTCCCTATCCTGAAAATGGTCAATTTTCAAAATTTCGAAAAAATTACAAGTAGCGTGTGTTTTGAGCCGGAAATGGGCCACTTGAGGCCAATGGAGGTGGTAAAAAATCGATATCTCGAAAAAAAATATTTGGCCATTTTAAAAGTGGAAAAATGAGAAGGGGGTACCCTTTCCATTTTTCGACAAAAATGGTATTTTTACAAAAAAATTTTTTAGAATTTTTTCGTTAATGAAATCGGTTGGTAAATATGCCACTTGAAAACAATGGCGAAGGTTTTAATTCGATACCTCGAAATTTTTTGAAAAAAAGTGCCGTTTCGCAAAATTTAACATAGGATTCCCTATCCTGAAAATGGTCAATTTTCAAAATTTCGAAAAAATTACAAGTAGCGTGTGTTTTGAGCCGGAAATGGGCCACTTGAAGCCAATGGAGGTGGTAAAAAATCGATATCTCGAAAAAAAATATTTGGCCATTTTAAAAGTGGAAAAATGAGAAGGGGGTACCCTTACCATTTTTCGACAAAAATGGTATTTTTACAAAAAAATTTTTTAGAATTTTTTCGTTAATGAAATCGGTTGGTAAATATGCCACTTGAAAACAATGGCGAAGGTTTTAATTCGATATCTCGAAATTTTTTGAAAAAAAGTGCCGTTTCGCAAAATTTAACATAGGATTCCCTATGCTGAAAATTGTCAATTTTCAAAATTTCGAAAAAATTACAAGTAGCGTGTGTTTTGAGCCGGAAATGGGCCACTTGAAGCCAATAGAGGTGGTAAAAAATCGATGTCTCGAAAAAAAATATTCTGCCATTTTGAAAGTCGAAAAATGGTAAGGTTACCCCCTTCTCATTTTTCCACTTTTAAAATGGCCAAATATTTTTTTACGAGATATCGATTTTTTACCACCTCCATTGGCTTCAAGTGGCCCATTTCCGGCTCAAAACACACGCTACTTGTAATTTTTTCGAAATTTTAAAAATTGACCATTTTCAGCATAGGGAATCCTGTGTTAAATTTTGCGAAACGGCACTTTTTTTCAAAAAATTTCGAGATATCGAATTAAAACCTTCGCCATTGTTTTCAAGTGGCATATTTACCAACCGATTTCATTAACGAAAAAATTCTAAAAAATTTTTTTGTAAAAATACCATTTTTGTCGAAAAATGGTAAGGGTACCCCCTTCTCATTTTTCCACTTTTAAAATGGCCAAATATTTTTTTTCGAGATATCGATTTTTTACCACCTCCATTGGCTTCAAGTGGCCCATTTCCGGCTCAAAACACACGCTACTTGTAATTTTTTCGAAATTTTGAAAATTGACCATTTTCAGGATAGGGAATCCTATGTTAAATTTTGCGAAACGGCACTTTTTTTCAAAAAATTTCGAGATATCGAATTAAAACCTTCGCCATTGTTTTCAAGTGGCATATTTACCAACCGATTTCATTAACGAAAAAATTCTAAAAAATTTTTTTGTAAAAATACCATTTTTGTCGAAAAATGGTAAGGGTACCCCCTTCTCATTTTTCCACTTTTAAAATGGCCAAATATTTTTTTTCGAGATATCGATATTTTACCACCTCCATTGGCTTCAAGTGGCCCATTTCCGGCTCAAAACACACGCTACTTGTAATTTTTTCGAAATTTTGAAAATTGACCATTTTCAGCATAGGGAATCCTGTGTTAAATTTTGCGAAACGGCACTTTTTTTCAAAAAATTTCGAGATATCGAATTAAAACCTTCGCCATTGTTTTCAAGTGGCATATTTACCAACCGATTTCATTAACGAAAAAATTCTAAAAAATTTTTTTGTAAAAATACCATTTTTGTCGAAAAATCGTAAGGGTACCATAGGCTTACCATTTTTCAACAAAAATGGTATTTTTACAAAAAAAATTTTTAGAATTTTTTCGTTAATGAAATCGGTTGGTAAATATGCCACTTGAAAACAATGGCGAAGGTTTTAATTCGATATCTCGAAATTTTTTGAAAAAAAGTGCCGTTTCGCAAAATTTAACATAGGATTCCCTATCCTGAAAATGGTCAATTTTCAAAATTTCGAAAAAATTACAAGTAGCGTGTGTTTTGAGCCGGAAATGGGCCACTTGAAGCCAATGGAGGTGGTAAAAAATCGATATCTCGAAAAAAAATATTTGGCCATTTTAAAAGTGGAAAAATGAGAAGGGGGTACCCTTACCATTTTTCGACAAAAATGGTATTTTTACAAAAAAATTTTTTAGAATTTTTTCGTTAATGAAATCGGTTGGTAAATATGCCACTTGAAAACAATGGCGAAGGTTTTAATTCGATATCTCGAAATTTTTTGAAAAAAAGTGCCGTTTCGCAAAATTTAACATAGGATTCCCTATCCTGAAAATGGTCAATTTTCAAAATTTCGAAAAAATTACAAGTAGCGTGTGTTTTGAGCCGGAAATGGGCCACTTGAAGCCAATGGAGGTGGTAAAAAATCGATATCTCGAAAAAAAATATTTGGCCATTTTAAAAGTGGAAAAATGAGAAGGGGGTACCCTTACCATTTTTCGACAAAAATGGTATTTTTACAAAAAAATTTTTTAGAATTTTTTCGTTAATGAAATCGGTTGGTAAATATGCCACTTGAAAACAATGGCGAAGGTTTTAATTCGATATCTCGAAATTTTTTGAAAAAAAGTGCCGTTTCGCAAAATTTAACATAGGATTCCCTATCCTGAAAATGGTCAATTTTCAAAATTTCGAAAAAATTACAAGTAGCGTGTGTTTTGAGCCGGAAATGGGCCACTTGAGGCCAATGGAGGTGGTAAAAAATCGATATCTCGAAAAAAAATATTTGGCCATTTTAAAAGTGGAAAAATGAGAAGGGGGTACCCTTTCCATTTTTCGACAAAAATGGTATTTTTACAAAAAAATTTTTTAGAATTTTTTCGTTAATGAAATCGGTTGGTAAATATGCCACTTGAAAACAATGGCGAAGGTTTTAATTCGATACCTCGAAATTTTTTGAAAAAAAGTGCCGTTTCGCAAAATTTAACATAGGATTCCCTATCCTGAAAATGGTCAATTTTCAAAATTTCGAAAAAATTACAAGTAGCGTGTGTTTTGAGCCGGAAATGGGCCACTTGAAGCCAATGGAGGTGGTAAAAAATCGATATCTCGAAAAAAAATATTTGGCCATTTTAAAAGTGGAAAAATGAGAAGGGGGTACCCTTACCATTTTTCGACAAAAATGGTATTTTTACAAAAAAATTTTTTAGAATTTTTTCGTTAATGAAATCGGTTGGTAAATATGCCACTTGAAAACAATGGCGAAGGTTTTAATTCGATATCTCGAAATTTTTTGAAAAAAAGTGCCGTTTCGCAAAATTTAACATAGGATTCCCTATGCTGAAAATTGTCAATTTTCAAAATTTCGAAAAAATTACAAGTAGCGTGTGTTTTGAGCCGGAAATGGGCCACTTGAAGCCAATGGAGGTGGTAAAAAATCGATATCTCGAAAAAAAATATTCTGCCATTTTGAAAGTCGAAAAATGGTAAGGGTACCCCCTTCTCATTTTTCCACTTTTAAAATGGCCAAATATTTTTTTTCGAGATATCGATTTTTTACCACCTCCATTGGCTTCAAGTGGCCCATTTCCGGCTCAAAACACACGCTACTTGTAATTTTTTCGAAATTTTAAAAATTGACCATTTTCAGCATAGGGAATCCTGTGTTAAATTTTGCGAAACGGCACTTTTTTTCAAAAAATTTCGAGATATCGAATTAAAACCTTCGCCATTGTTTTCAAGTGGCATAGTTACCAACCGATTTCATTAACGAAAAAATTCTAAAAAATTTTTTTGTAAAAATACCATTTTTGTCGAAAAATGGTAAGGGTACCCCCTTCTCATTTTTCCACTTTTAAAATGGCCAAATATTTTTTTTCGAGATATCGATTTTTTACCACCTCCATTGGCTTCAAGTGGCCCATTTCCGGCTCAAAACACACGCTACTTGTAATTTTTTCGAAATTTTGAAAATTGACCATTTTCAGCATAGGGAATCCTGTGTTAAATTTTGCGAAACGGCACTTTTTTTCAAAAAATTTCGAGATATCGAATTAAAACCTTCGCCATTGTTTTCAAGTGGCATATTTACCAACCGATTTCATTAACGAAAAAATTCTAAAAAATTTTTTTGTAAAAATACCATTTTTGTCGAAAAATGGTAAGGGTACCATAGGCTTACCATTTTTCAACAAAAATGGTATTTTTACAAAAAAAATTTTTAGAATTTTTTCGTTAATGAAATCGGTTGGTAAATATGCCACTTGAAAACAATGGCGAAGGTTTTAATTCGATATCTCGAAATTTTTTGAAAAAAAGTGCCGTTTCGCAAAATTTAACACAGGATTCCCTATGCTGAAAATGGTCAATTTTTAAAATTTCGAAAAAATTACAAGTAGCGTGTGTTTTGAGCCGGAAATGGGCCACTTGAAGCCAATGGAGGTGGTAAAAAATCGATATCTCGAAAAAAAATATTTGGCCATTTTAAAAGTGGAAAAATGAGAAGGGGGTACCCTTACCATTTTTCGACAAAAATGGTATTTTTACAAAAAAATTTTTTAGAATTTTTTCGTTAATGAAATCGGTTGGTAAATATGCCACTTGAAAACAATGGCGAAGGTTTTAATTCGATATCTCGAAATTTTTTGAAAAAAAGTGCCGTTTCGCAAAATTTAACATAGGATTCCCTATGCTGAAAATTGTCAATTTTCAAAATTTCGAAAAAATTACAAGTAGCGTGTGTTTTGAGCCGGAAATGGGCCACTTGAAGCCAATGGAGGTGGTAAAAAATCGATATCTCGAAAAAAAATATTCTGCCATTTTGAAAGTCGAAAAATGGTAAGGGTACCCCCTTCTCATTTTTCCACTTTTAAAATGGCCAAATATTTTTTTTCGAGATATCGATTTTTTACCACCTCCATTGGCTTCAAGTGGCCCATTTCCGGCTCAAAACACACGCTACTTGTAATTTTTTCGAAATTTTAAAAATTGACCATTTTCAGCATAGGGAATCCTGTGTTAAATTTTGCGAAACGGCACTTTTTTTCAAAAAATTTCGAGATATCGAATTAAAACCTTCGCCATTGTTTTCAAGTGGCATAGTTACCAACCGATTTCATTAACGAAAAAATTCTAAAAAATTTTTTTGTAAAAATACCATTTTTGTCGAAAAATGGTAAGGGTACCCCCTTCTCATTTTTCCACTTTTAAAATGGCCAAATATTTTTTTTCGAGATATCGATTTTTTACCACCTCCATTGGCTTCAAGTGGCCCATTTCCGGCTCAAAACACACGCTACTTGTAATTTTTTCGAAATTTTGAAAATTGACCATTTTCAGCATAGGGAATCCTGTGTTAAATTTTGCGAAACGGCACTTTTTTTCAAAAAATTTCGAGATATCGAATTAAAACCTTCGCCATTGTTTTCAAGTGGCATATTTACCAACCGATTTCATTAACGAAAAAATTCTAAAAAATTTTTTTGTAAAAATACCATTTTTGTCGAAAAATGGTAAGGGTACCATAGGCTTACCATTTTTCAACAAAAATGGTATTTTTACAAAAAAAATTTTTAGAATTTTTTCGTTAATGAAATCGGTTGGTAAATATGCCACTTGAAAACAATGGCGAAGGTTTTAATTCGATATCTCGAAATTTTTTGAAAAAAAGTGCCGTTTCGCAAAATTTAACACAGGATTCCCTATGCTGAAAATGGTCAATTTTTAAAATTTCGAAAAAATTACAAGTAGCGTGTGTTTTGAGCCGGAAATGGGCCACTTGAAGCCAATGGAGGTGGTAAAAAATCGATATCTCGAAAAAAAATATTTGGCCATTTTAAAAGTGGAAAAATGAGAAGGGGGTACCCTTACCATTTTTCGACAAAAATGGTATTTTTACAAAAAAATTTTTTAGAATTTTTTCGTTAATGAAATCGGTTGGTAAATATGCCACTTGAAAACAATGGCGAAGGTTTTAATTCGATATCTCGAAATTTTTTGAAAAAAAGTGCCGTTTCGCAAAATTTAACACAGGATTCCCTATGCTGAAAATGGTCAATTTTCAAAATTTCGAAAAAATTACAAGTAGCGTGTGTTTTGAGCCGGAAATGGGCCACTTTAAGCCAATGGAGGTGGTAAAAAATCGATATCTCGAAAAAAAATATTTGGCCATTTTAAAAGTGGAAAAATGAGAAGGGGGTACCCTTACCATTTTTCGACAAAAATTGTATTTTTACAAAAAAATTTTTTAGAATTTTTTCGTTAATGAAATCGGTTGGTAAATATGCCACTTGAAAACAATGGCGAAGGTTTTAATTCGATATCTCGAAATTTTTTGAAAAAAAGTGCCGTTTCGCAAAATTTAACATAGGATTCCCTATCCTGAAAATGGTCAATTTTCAAAATTTCGAAAAAATTACAAGTAGCGTGTGTTTTGAGCCGGAAATGGGCCACTTGAAGCCAATGGAGGTGGTAAAAAATCGATATCTCGAAAAAAAATATTTGGCCATTTTAAAAGTGGAAAAATGAGAAGGGGGTACCCTTACCATTTTTCGACAAAAATGGTATTTTTACAAAAAAATTTTTTAGAATTTTTTCGTTAATGAAATCGGTTGGTAAATATGCCACTTGAAAACAATGGCGAAGGTTTTAATTCGATATCTCGAAATTTTTTGAAAAAAAGTGCCGTTTCGCAAAATTTAACATAGGATTCCCTATCCTGAAAATGGTCAATTTTCAAAATTTCGAAAAAATTACAAGTAGCGTGTGTTTTGAGCCGGAAATGGGCCACTTGAAGCCAATGGAGGTGGTAAAAAATCGATATCTCGAAAAAAAATATTTGGCCATTTTAAAAGTGGAAAAATGAGAAGGGGGTACCCTTACCATTTTTCGACAAAAATGGTATTTTTACAAAAAAATTTTTTAGAATTTTTTCGTTAATGAAATCGGTTGGTAAATATGCCACTTGAAAACAATGGCGAAGGTTTTAATTCGATATCTCGAAATTTTTTGAAAAAAAGTGCCGTTTCGCAAAATTTAACACAGGATTCCCTATGCTGAAAATGGTCAATTTTTAAAATTGCGAAAAAATTACAAGTAGCGTGTGTTTTGAGCCGGAAATGGGCCACTTGAAGCCAATGGAGGTGGTAAAAAATCGATATCTCGAAAAAAAATATTTGGCCATTTTAAAAGTGGAAAAATGAGAAGGGGGTACCCTTACCATTTTTCGACAAAAATGGTATTTTTACAAAAAAATTTTTTAGAATTTTTTCGTTAATGAAATCGGTTGGTAAATATGCCACTTGAAAACATTGGCGAAGGTTTTAATTCGATATCTCGAAATTTTTTGAAAAAAAGTGCCGTTTCGCAAAATTTAACACAGGATTCCCTATGCTGAAAATGGTCAATTTTTAAAATTGCGAAAAAATTACAAGTAGCGTGTGTTTTGAGCCGGAAATGGGCCACTTGAAGCCAATGGAGGTGGTAAAAAATCGATATCTCGAAAAAAAATATTTGGCCATTTTAAAAGTGGAAAAATGAGAAGGGGGTACCCTTACCATTTTTCGACAAAAATGGTATTTTTACAAAAAAATTTTTTAGAATTTTTTCGTTAATGAAATCGGTTGGTAAATATGCCACTTGAAAACAATGGCGAAGGTTTTAATTCGATATCTCGAAATTTTTTGAAAAAAAGTGCCGTTTCGCAAAATTTAACACAGGATTCCCTATGCTGAAAATGGTCAATTTTTAAAACTGCGAAAAAATTACAAGTAGCGTGTGTTTTGAGCCGGAAATGGGCCACTTGAAGCCAATGGAGGTGGTAAAAAATCGATATCTCGAAAAAAAATATTTGGCCATTTTAAAAGTGGAAAAATGAGAAGGGGGTACCCTTACCATTTTTCGACAAAAATGGTATTTTTACAAAAAAATTTTTTAGAATTTTTTCGTTAATGAAATCGGTTGGTAAATATGCCACTTGAAAACAATGGCGAAGGTTTTAATTCGATATCTCGAAATTTTTTGAAAAAAAGTGCCGTTTCGCAAAATTTAACACAGGATTCCCTATGCTGAAAATGGTCAATTTTTAAAATTGCGAAAAAATTACAAGTAGCGTGTGTTTTGAGCCGGAAATGGGCCACTTGAAGCCAATGGAGGTGGTAAAAAATCGATATCTCGAAAAAAAATATTTGGCCATTTTAAAAGTGGAAAAATGAGAAGGGGGTACCCTTACCATTTTTCGACAAAAATGGTATTTTTACAAAAAAATTTTTTAGAATTTTTTCGTTAATGAAATCGGTTGGTAAATATGCCACTTGAAAACAATGGCGAAGGTTTTAATTCGATATCTCGAAATTTTTTGAAAAAAAGTGCCGTTTCGCAAAATTTAACACAGGATTCCCTATGCTGAAAATGGTCAATTTTTAAAATTGCGAAAAAATTACAAGTAGCGTGTGTTTTGAGCCGGAAATGGGCCACTTGAAGCCAATGGAGGTGGTAAAAAATCGATATCTCGAAAAAAAATATTTGGCCATTTTAAAAGTGGAAAAATGAGAAGGGGGTACCCTTACCATTTTTCGACAAAAATGGTATTTTTACAAAAAAATTTTTTAGAATTTTTTCGTTAATGAAATCGGTTGGTAAATATGCCACTTGAAAACAATGGCGAAGGTTTTAATTCGATATCTCGAAATTTTTTGAAAAAAAGTGCCGTTTCGCAAAATTTAACACAGGATTCCCTATGCTGAAAATGGTCAATTTTCAAAATTTCGAAAAAATTACAAGTAGCGTGTGTTTTGAGCCGGAAATGGGCCACTTGAAGCCAATGGAGGTGCTAAAAAATCGATATCTCGAAAAAAAATATTTGGCCATTTTAAAAGTGGAAAAATGAGAAGGGGGTACCCTTACCATTTTTCGACAAAAATGGTATTTTTACAAAAAAATTTTTTAGAATTGTTTCGTTAATGAAATCGGTTGGTAAATATGCCACTTGAAAACAATGGCGAAGGTTTTAATTCGATATCTCGAAATTTTTTGAAAAAAAGTGCCGTTTCGCAAAATTTAACACAGGATTCCCTATGCTGAAAATGGTCAATTTTTAAAACTGCGAAAAAATTACAAGTAGCGTGTGTTTTGAGCCGGAAATGGGCCACTTGAAGCCAATGGAGGTGGTAAAAAATCGATATCTCGAAAAAAAATATTTGGCCATTTTAAAAGTGGAAAAATGAGAAGGGGGTACCCTTACCATTTTTCGACAAAAATGGTATTTTTACAAAAAAATTTTTTAGAATTTTTTCGTTAATGAAATCGGTTGGTAAATATGCCACTTGAAAACAATGGCGAAGGTTTTAATTCGATATCTCGAAATTTTTTGAAAAAAAGTGCCGTTTCGCAAAATTTAACATAGGATTCCCTATCCTGAAAATGGTCAATTTTCAAAATTTCGAAAAAATTACAAGTAGCGTGTGTTTTGAGCCGGAAATGGGCCACTTGAAGCCAATGGAGGTGCTAAAAAATCGATATCTCGAAAAAAAATATTTGGCCATTTTAAAAGTGGAAAAAAGAGAAGGGGGTACCCTTACCATTTTTCGACAAAAATGGTATTTTTACAAAAAAATTTTTTAGAATTTTTTCGTTAATGAAATCGGTTGGTAAATATGCCACTTGAAAACAATGGCGAAGGATTTAATTCGATATCTCGAAATTTTTTGAAAAAAAGTGCCGTTTCGCAAAATTTAACATAGGATTCCCTATCCTGAAAATGGTCAATTTTCAAAATTTCGAAAAAATTACAAGTAGCGTGTGTTTTGAGCCGGAAATGGGCCACTTGAAGCCAATGGAGGTGCTAAAAAATCGATATCTCGAAAAAAAATATTTGGCCATTTTAAAAGTGGAAAAATGAGAAGGGGGTACCCTTACCATTTTTCGACAAAAATGGTATTTTTACAAAAAAATTTTTTAGAATTTTTTCGTTAATGAAATCGGTTGGTAAATATGCCACTTGAAAACAATGGCGAAGGTTTTAATTCGATATCTCGAAATTTTTTGAAAAAAAGTGCCGTTTCGCAAAATTTAACATAGGATTCCCTATCCTGAAAATGGTCAATTTTCAAAATTTCGAAAAAATTACAAGTAGCGTGTGTTTTGAGCCGGAAATGGGCCACTTGAAGCCAATGGAGGTGGTAAAAAATCGATATCTCGAAAAAAAATATTTGGCCATTTTAAAAGTGGAAAAATGACCCTTACCATTTTTCGACAAAAATGGTATTTTTACAAAAAAATTTTTTAGAATTTTTTCGTTTATGAAATCGGTTGGTAAATATGCCACTTGAAAACAATGGCGAAGGTTTTAATTCGATATCTCGAAATTTTTTGAAAAAAAGTGCCGTTTCGCAAAATTTAACACAGGATTCCCTATGCTGAAAATGGTCAATTTTTAAAATTGCGAAAAAATTACAAGTAGCGTGTGTTTTGAGCCGGAAATGGGCCACTTGAAGCCAATGGAGGTGGTAAAAAATCGATATCTCGAAAAAAAATATTTGGCCATTTTTAAAGTGGAAAAATGAGAAGGGGGTACCCTTACCATTTTTCGACAAAAATGGTATTTTTACAAAAAAATTTTTTAGAATTTTTTCGTTAATGAAATCGGTTGGTAAATATGCCACTTGAAAACATTGGCGAAGGTTTTAATTCGATATCTCGAAATTTTTTGAAAAAAAGTGCCGTTTCGCAAAATTTAACACAGGATTCCCTATGCTGAAAATGGTCAATTTTTAAAATTGCGAAAAAATTACAAGTAGCGTGTGTTTTGAGCCGGAAATGGGCCACTTGAAGCCAATGGAGGTGGTAAAAAATCGATATCTCGAAAAAAAATATTTGGCCATTTTAAAAGTGGAAAAATGAGAAGGGGGTACCCTTACCATTTTTCGACAAAAATGGTATTTTTACAAAAAAATTTTTTAGAATTTTTTCGTTAATGAAATCGGTTGGTAAATATGCCACTTGAAAACAATGGCGAAGGTTTTAATTCGATATCTCGAAATTTTTTGAAAAAAAGTGCCGTTTCGCAAAATTTAACACAGGATTCCCTATGCTGAAAATGGTCAATTTTTAAAACTGCGAAAAAATTACAAGTAGCGTGTGTTTTGAGCCGGAAATGGGCCACTTGAAGCCAATGGAGGTGGTAAAAAATCGATATCTCGAAAAAAAATATTTGGCCATTTTAAAAGTGGAAAAATGAGAAGGGGGTACCCTTACCATTTTTCGACAAAAATGGTATTTTTACAAAAAAATTTTTTAGAATTTTTTCGTTAATGAAATCGGTTGGTAAATATGCCACTTGAAAACAATGGCGAAGGTTTTAATTCGATATCTCGAAATTTTTTGAAAAAAAGTGCCGTTTCGCAAAATTTAACATAGGATTCCCTATCCTGAAAATGGTCAATTTTCAAAATTTCGAAAAAATTACAAGTAGCGTGTGTTTTGAGCCGGAAATGGGCCACTTGAAGCCAATGGAGGTGCTAAAAAATCGATATCTCGAAAAAAAATATTTGGCCATTTTAAAAGTGGAAAAATGAGAAGGGGGTACCCTTACCATTTTTCGACAAAAATGGTATTTTTACAAAAAAATTTTTTAGAATTTTTTCGTTAATGAAATCGGTTGGTAAATATGCCACTTGAAAACAATGGCGAAGGTTTTAATTCGATATCTCGAAATTTTTTGAAAAAAAGTGCCGTTTCGCAAAATTTAACACAGGATTCCCTATGCTGAAAATGGTCAATTTTTAAAATTGCGAAAAAATTACAAGTAGCGTGTGTTTTGAGCCGGAAATGGGCCACTTGAAGCCAATGGAGGTGGTAAAAAATCGATATCTCGAAAAAAAATATTTGGCCATTTTAAAAGTGGAAAAATGAGAAGGGGGGTACCCTTACCATTTTTCGACAAAAATGGTATTTTTACAAAAAAATTTTTTAGAATTTTTTCGTTAATGAAATCGGTTGGTAAATATGCCACTTGAAAACAATGGCGAAGGTTTTAATTCGATATCTCGAAATTTTTTGAAAAAAAGTGCCGTTTCGCAAAATTTAACATAGGATTCCCTATCCTGAAAATGGTCAATTTTCAAAATTTCGAAAAAATTACAAGTAGCGTGTGTTTTGAGCCGGAAATGGGCCACTTGAAGCCAATGGAGGTGGTAAAAAATCGATATCTCGAAAAAAAATATTTGGCCATTTTAAAAGTGGAAAAATGAGAAGGGGGTACCCTTACCATTTTTCGACAAAAATGGTATTTTTACAAAAAAAATTTTTAGAATTTTTTCGTTAATGAAATCGGTTGGTAAATATGCCACTTGAAAACAATGGCGAAGGTTTTAATTCGATATCTCGAAATTTTTTGAAAAAAAGTGCCGTTTCGCAAAATTTAACACAGGATTCTCTATGCTGAAAATGGTCAATTTTTAAAATTGCGAAAAAATTACAAGTAGCGTGTGTTTTGAGCCGGAAATGGGCCACTTGAAGCCAATGGAGGTGGTAAAAAATCGATATCTCGAAAAAAAATATTTGGCCATTTTAAAAGTGGAAAAATGAGAAGGGGGTACCCTTACCATTTTTCGACAAAAATGGTATTTTTACAAAAAAATTTTTTAGAATTTTTTCGTTAATGAAATCGGTTGGTAAATATGCCACTTGAAAACAATGGCGAAGGTTTTAATTCGATATCTCGAAATTTTTTGGAAAAAAGTGCCGTTTCGCAAAATTTAACACAGGATTCCCTATGCTGAAAATGGTCAATTTTTAAAATTGCGAAAAAATTACAAGTAGCGTGTGTTTTGAGCCGGAAATGGGCCACTTGAAGCCAATGGAGGTGGTAAAAAATCGATATCTCGAAAAAAAATATTTGGCCATTTTAAAAGTGGAAAAATGAGAAGGGGGTACCCTTACCATTTTTCGACAAAAATGGTATTTTTACAAAAAAATTTTTTAGAATTTTTTCGTTAATGAAATCGGTTGGTAAATATGCCACTTGAAAACAATGGCGAAGGTTTTAATTCGATATCTCGAAATTTTTTGAAAAAAAGTGCCGTTTCGCAAAATTTAACACAGGATTCCCTATGCTGAAAATGGTCAATTTTCAAAATTTCGAAAAAATTACAAGTAGCGTGTGTTTTGAGCCGGAAATGGGCCACTTGAAGCCAATGGAGGTGCTAAAAAATCGATATCTCGAAAAAAAATATTTGGCCATTTTAAAAGTGGAAAAATGAGAAGGGGGTACCCTTACAATTTTTCGACAAAAATGGTATTTTTACAAAAAAATTTTTTAGAATTTTTTCGTTAATGAAATCGGTTGGTAAATATGCCACTTGAAAACAATGGCGAAGGTTTTAATTCGATATCTCGAAATTTTTTGAAAAAAAGTGCCGTTTCGCAAAATTTAACACAGGATTCCCTATGCTGAAAATGGTCAATTTTTAAAACTGCGAAAAAATTACAAGTAGCGTGTGTTTTGAGCCGGAAATGGGCCACTTGAAGCCAGTGGAGGTGGTAAAAAATCGATATCTCGAAAAAAAATATTTGGCCATTTTAAAAGTGGAAAAATGAGAAGGGGGTACCCTTACCATTTTTCGACAAAAATGGTATTTTTACAAAAAAATTTTTTAGAATTTTTTCGTTAATGAAATCGGTTGGTAAATATGCCACTTGAAAACAATGGCGAAGGTTTTAATTCGATATCTCGAAATTTTTTGAAAAAAAGTGCCGTTTCGCAAAATTTAACACAGGATTCCCTATGCTGAAAATGGTCAATTTTTAAAATTGCGAAAAAATTACAAGTAGCGTGTGTTTTGAGCCGGAAATGGGCCACTTGAAGCCAATGGAGGTGGTAAAAAATCGATATCTCGAAAAAAAATATTTGGCCATTTTAAAAGTGGAAAAATGAGAAGGGGGTACCCTTACCATTTTTCGACAAAAATGGTATTTTTACAAAAAAATTTTTTAGAATTTTTTCGTTAATGAAATCGGTTGGTAAATATGCCACTTGAAAACAATGGCGAAGGTTTTAATTCGATATCTCGAAATTTTTTGAAAAAAAGTGCCGTTTCGCAAAATTTAACACAGGATTCCCTATGCTGAAAATGGTCAATTTTCAAAATTTCGAAAAAATTACAAGTAGCGTGTGTTTTGAGCCGGAAATGGGCCACTTGAAGCCAATGGAGGTGCTAAAAAATCGATATCTCGAAAAAAAATATTTGGCCATTTTAAAAGTGGAAAAATGAGAAGGGGGTACCCTTACCATTTTTCGACAAAAATGGTATTTTTACAAAAAAATTTTTTAGAATTTTTTCGTTAATGAAATCGGTTGGTAAATATGCCACTTGAAAACAATGGCGAAGGTTTTAATTCGATATCTCGAAATTTTTTGAAAAAAAGTGCCGTTTCGCAAAATTTAACACAGGATTCCCTATGCTGAAAATGGTCAATTTTTTAAATTGCAAAAAAATTACAAGTAGCGTGTGTTTTGAGCCGGAAATGGGCCACTTGAAGCCAATGGAGGTGGTAAAAAATCGATATCTCGAAAAAAAATATTTGGCCATTTTAAAAGTGGAAAAATGAGAAGGGGGTACCCTTACCATTTTTCGACAAAAATGGTATTTTTACAAAAAAATTTTTTAGAATTTTTTCGTTAATGAAATCGGTTGGTAAATATGCCACTTGAAAACAATGGCGAAGGTTTTAATTCGATATCTCGAAATTTTTTGAAAAAAAGTGCCGTTTCGCAAAATTTAACACAGGATTCCCTATGCTGAAAATGGTCAATTTTCAAAATTTCGAAAAAATTACAAGTAGCGTGTGTTTTGAGCCGGAAATGGGCCACTTGAAGCCAATGGAGGTGCTAAAAAATCGATATCTCGAAAAAAAATATTTGGCCATTTTAAAAGTGGAAAAATGAGAAGGGGGTACCCTTACAATTTTTCGACAAAAATGGTATTTTTACAAAAAAATTTTTTAGAATTTTTTCGTTAATGAAATCGGTTGGTAAATATGCCACTTGAAAACAATGGCGAAGGTTTTAATTCGATATCTCGAAATTTTTTGAAAAAAAGTGCCGTTTCGCAAAATTTAACACAGGATTCCCTATGCTGAAAATGATCAATTTTTAAAACTGCGAAAAAATTACAAGTAGCGTGTGTTTTGAGCCGGAAATGGGCCACTTGAAGCCAGTGGAGGTGGTAAAAAATCGATATCTCGAAAAAAAATATTTGGCCATTTTAAAAGTGGAAAAATGAGAAGGGGGTACCCTTACCATTTTTCGACAAAAATGGTATTTTTACAAAAAAATTTTTTAGAATTTTTTCGTTAATGAAATCGGTTGGTAAATATGCCACTTGAAAACAATGGCGAAGGTTTTAATTCGATATCTCGAAATTTTTTGAAAAAAAGTGCCGTTTCGCAAAATTTAACACAGGATTCCCTATGCTGAAAATGGTCAATTTTTAAAATTGCGAAAAAATTACAAGTAGCGTGTGTTTTGAGCCGGAAATGGGCCACTTGAAGCCAATGGAGGTGGTAAAAAATCGATATCTCGAAAAAAAATATTTGGCCATTTTAAAAGTGGAAAAATGAGAAGGGGGTACCCTTACCATTTTTCGACAAAAATGGTATTTTTACAAAAAAATTTTTTAGAATTTTTTCGTTAATGAAATCGGTTGGTAAATATGCCACTTGAAAACAATGGCGAAGGTTTTAATTCGATATCTCGAAATTTTTTGAAAAAAAGTGCCGTTTCGCAAAATTTAACACAGGATTCCCTATGCTGAAAATGGTCAATTTTCAAAATTTCGAAAAAATTACAAGTAGCGTGTGTTTTGAGCCGGAAATGGGCCACTTGAAGCCAATGGAGGTGCTAAAAAATCGATATCTCGAAAAAAAATATTTGGCCATTTTAAAAGTGGAAAAATGAGAAGGGGGTACCCTTACCATTTTTCGACAAAAATGGTATTTTTACAAAAAAATTTTTTAGAATTTTTTCGTTAATGAAATCGGTTGGTAAATATGCCACTTGAAAACAATGGCGAAGGTTTTAATTCGATATCTCGAAATTTTTTGAAAAAAAGTGCCGTTTCGCAAAATTTAACACAGGATTCCCTATGCTGAAAATTGTCAATTTTTAAAATTGCAAAAAAATTACAAGTAGCGTGTGTTTTGAGCCGGAAATGGGCCACTTGAAGCCAATGGAGGTGGTAAAAAATCGATATCTCGAAAAAAAATATTTGGCCATTTTAAAAGTGGAAAAATGAGAAGGGGGTACCCTTACCATTTTTCGACAAAAATGGTATTTTTACAAAAAAATTTTTTAGAATTTTTTCGTTAATGAAATCGGTTGGTAAATATGCCACTTGAAAACAATGGCGAAGGTTTTAATTCGATATCTCGAAATTTTTTGAAAAAAAGTGCCGTTTCGCAAAATTTAACATAGGATTCCCTATCCTGAAAATGGTCAATTTTCAAAATTTCGAAAAAATTACAAGTAGCGTGTGTTTTGAGCCGGAAATGGGCCACTTGAAGCCAATGGAGGTGCTAAAAAATCGATATCTCGAAAAAAAATATTTGGCCATTTTAAAAGTGGAAAAATGAGAAGGGGGTACCCTTACCATTTTTCGACAAAAATGGTATTTTTACAAAAAAATTTTTTAGAATTTTTTCGTTAATGAAATCGGTTGGTAAATATGCCACTTGAAAACAATGGCGAAGGTTTTAATTCGATATCTCGAAATTTTTTGAAAAAAAGTGCCGTTTCGCAAAATTTAACACAGGATTCCCTATGCTGAAAATGGTCAATTTTTAAAATTGCGAAAAAATTACAAGTAGCGTGTGTTTTGAGCCGGAAATGGGCCACTTGAAGCCAATGGAGGTGGTAAAAAATCGATATCTCGAAAAAAAATATTTGGCCATTTTAAAAGTGGAAAAATGAGAAGGGGGGTACCCTTACCATTTTTCGACAAAAATGGTATTTTTACAAAAAAATTTTTTAGAATTTTTTCGTTAATGAAATCGGTTGGTAAATATGCCACTTGAAAACAATGGCGAAGGTTTTAATTCGATATCTCGAAATTTTTTGAAAAAAAGTGCCGTTTCGCAAAATTTAACATAGGATTCCCTATCCTGAAAATGGTCAATTTTCAAAATTTCGAAAAAATTACAAGTAGCGTGTGTTTTGAGCCGGAAATGGGCCACTTGAAGCCAATGGAGGTGGTAAAAAATCGATATCTCGAAAAAAAATATTTGGCCATTTTAAAAGTGGAAAAATGAGAAGGGGGTACCCTTACCATTTTTCGACAAAAATGGTATTTTTACAAAAAAAATTTTTAGAATTTTTTCGTTAATGAAATCGGTTGGTAAATATGCCACTTGAAAACAATGGCGAAGGTTTTAATTCGATATCTCGAAATTTTTTGAAAAAAAGTGCCGTTTCGCAAAATTTAACACAGGATTCCCTATGCTGAAAATGGTCAATTTTTAAAATTGCAAAAAAATTACAAGTAGCGTGTGTTTTGAGCCGGAAATGGGCCACTTGAAGCCAATGGAGGTGGTAAAAAATCGATATCTCGAAAAAAAATATTTGGCCATTTTAAAAGTGGAAAAATGAGAAGGGGGTACCCTTACCATTTTTCGACAAAAATGGTATTTTTACAAAAAAATTTTTTAGAATTTTTTCGTTAATGAAATCGGTTGGTAAATATGCCACTTGAAAACAATGGCGAAGGTTTTAATTCGATATCTCGAAATTTTTTGAAAAAAAGTGCCGTTTCGCAAAATTTAACACAGGATTCCCTATGCTGAAAATGGTCAATTTTCAAAATTTCGAAAAAATTACAAGTAGCGTGTGTTTTGAGCCGGAAATGGGCCACTTGAAGCCAATGGAGGTGCTAAAAAATCGATATCTCGAAAAAAAATATTTGGCCATTTTAAAAGTGGAAAAATGAGAAGGGGGTACCCTTACAATTTTTCGACAAAAATGGTATTTTTACAAAAAAATTTTTTAGAATTTTTTCGTTAATGAAATCGGTTGGTAAATATGCCACTTGAAAACAATGGCGAAGGTTTTAATTCGATATCTCGAAATTTTTTGAAAAAAAGTGCCGTTTCGCAAAATTTAACACAGGATTCCCTATGCTGAAAATGATCAATTTTTAAAACTGCGAAAAAATTACAAGTAGCGTGTGTTTTGAGCCGGAAATGGGCCACTTGAAGCCAGTGGAGGTGGTAAAAAATCGATATCTCGAAAAAAAATATTTGGCCATTTTAAAAGTGGAAAAATGAGAAGGGGGTACCCTTACCATTTTTCGACAAAAATGGTATTTTTACAAAAAAATTTTTTAGAATTTTTTCGTTAATGAAATCGGTTGGTAAATATGCCACTTGAAAACAATGGCGAAGGTTTTAATTCGATATCTCGAAATTTTTTGAAAAAAAGTGCCGTTTCGCAAAATTTAACACAGGATTCCCTATGCTGAAAATGGTCAATTTTTAAAATTGCGAAAAAATTACAAGTAGCGTGTGTTTTGAGCCGGAAATGGGCCACTTGAAGCCAATGGAGGTGGTAAAAAATCGATATCTCGAAAAAAAATATTTGGCCATTTTAAAAGTGGAAAAATGAGAAGGGGGTACCCTTACCATTTTTCGACAAAAATGGTATTTTTACAAAAAAATTTTTTAGAATTTTTTCGTTAATGAAATCGGTTGGTAAATATGCCACTTGAAAACAATGGCGAAGGTTTTAATTCGATATCTCGAAATTTTTTGAAAAAAAGTGCCGTTTCGCAAAATTTAACACAGGATTCCCTATGCTGAAAATGGTCAATTTTCAAAATTTCGAAAAAATTACAAGTAGCGTGTGTTTTGAGCCGGAAATGGGCCACTTGAAGCCAATGGAGGTGCTAAAAAATCGATATCTCGAAAAAAAATATTTGGCCATTTTAAAAGTGGAAAAATGAGAAGGGGGTACCCTTACCATTTTTCGACAAAAATGGTATTTTTACAAAAAAATTTTTTAGAATTTTTTCGTTAATGAAATCGGTTGGTAAATATGCCACTTGAAAACAATGGCGAAGGTTTTAATTCGATATCTCGAAATTTTTTGAAAAAAAGTGCCGTTTCGCAAAATTTAACACAGGATTCCCTATGCTGAAAATTGTCAATTTTTAAAATTGCAAAAAAATTACAAGTAGCGTGTGTTTTGAGCCGGAAATGGGCCACTTGAAGCCAATGGAGGTGGTAAAAAATCGATATCTCGAAAAAAAATATTTGGCCATTTTAAAAGTGGAAAAATGAGAAGGGGGTACCCTTACCATTTTTCGACAAAAATGGTATTTTTACAAAAAAATTTTTTAGAATTTTTTCGTTAATGAAATCGGTTGGTAAATATGCCACTTGAAAACAATGGCGAAGGTTTTAATTCGATATCTCGAAATTTTTTGAAAAAAAGTGCCGTTTCGCAAAATTTAACATAGGATTCCCTATCCTGAAAATGGTCAATTTTCAAAATTTCGAAAAAATTACAAGTAGCGTGTGTTTTGAGCCGGAAATGGGCCACTTGAAGCCAATGGAGGTGCTAAAAAATCGATATCTCGAAAAAAAATATTTGGCCATTTTAAAAGTGGAAAAATGAGAAGGGGGTACCCTTACCATTTTTCGACAAAAATGGTATTTTTACAAAAAAATTTTTTAGAATTTTTTCGTTAATGAAATCGGTTGGTAAATATGCCACTTGAAAACAATGGCGAAGGTTTTAATTCGATATCTCGAAATTTTTTGAAAAAAAGTGCCGTTTCGCAAAATTTAACACAGGATTCCCTATGCTGAAAATGGTCAATTTTTAAAATTGCGAAAAAATTACAAGTAGCGTGTGTTTTGAGCCGGAAATGGGCCACTTGAAGCCAATGGAGGTGGTAAAAAATCGATATCTCGAAAAAAAATATTTGGCCATTTTAAAAGTGGAAAAATGAGAAGGGGGGTACCCTTACCATTTTTCGACAAAAATGGTATTTTTACAAAAAAATTTTTTAGAATTTTTTCGTTAATGAAATCGGTTGGTAAATATGCCACTTGAAAACAATGGCGAAGGTTTTAATTCGATATCTCGAAATTTTTTGAAAAAAAGTGCCGTTTCGCAAAATTTAACATAGGATTCCCTATCCTGAAAATGGTCAATTTTCAAAATTTCGAAAAAATTACAAGTAGCGTGTGTTTTGAGCCGGAAATGGGCCACTTGAAGCCAATGGAGGTGGTAAAAAATCGATATCTCGAAAAAAAATATTTGGCCATTTTAAAAGTGGAAAAATGAGAAGGGGGTACCCTTACCATTTTTCGACAAAAATGGTATTTTTACAAAAAAAATTTTTAGAATTTTTTCGTTAATGAAATCGGTTGGTAAATATGCCACTTGAAAACAATGGCGAAGGTTTTAATTCGATATCTCGAAATTTTTTGAAAAAAAGTGCCGTTTCGCAAAATTTAACACAGGATTCCCTATGCTGAAAATGGTCAATTTTTAAAATTGCGAAAAAATTACAAGTAGCGTGTGTTTTGAGCCGGAAATGGGCCACTTGAAGCCAATGGAGGTGGTAAAAAATCGATATCTCGAAAAAAAATATTTGGCCATTTTAAAAGTGGAAAAATGAGAAGGGGGTACCCTTACCATTTTTCGACAAAAATGGTATTTTTACAAAAAAATTTTTTAGAATTTTTTCGTTAATGAAATCGGTTGGTAAATATGCCACTTGAAAACAATGGCGAAGGTTTTAATTCGATATCTCGAAATTTTTTGGAAAAAAGTGCCGTTTCGCAAAATTTAACACAGGATTCCCTATGCTGAAAATGGTCAATTTTTAAAATTGCGAAAAAATTACAAGTAGCGTGTGTTTTGAGCCGGAAATGGGCCACTTGAAGCCAATGGAGGTGCTAAAAAATCGATATCTCGAAAAAAAATATTTGGCCATTTTAAAAGTGGAAAAATGAGAAGGGGGTACCCTTACCATTTTTCGACAAAAATGGTATTTTTACAAAAAAATTTTTTAGAATTTTTTCGTTAATGAAATCGGTTGGTAAATATGCCACTTGAAAACAATGGCGAAGGTTTTAATTCGATATCTCGAAATTTTTTGAAAAAAAGTGCCGTTTCGCAAAATTTAACACAGGATTCCCTATGCTGAAAATGGTCAATTTTCAAAATTTCGAAAAAATTACAAGTAGCGTGTGTTTTGAGCCGGAAATGGGCCACTTGAAGCCAATGGAGGTGCTAAAAAATCGATATCTCGAAAAAAAATATTTGGCCATTTTAAAAGTGGAAAAATGAGAAGGGGGTACCCTTACAATTTTTCGACAAAAATGGTATTTTTACAAAAAAATTTTTTAGAATTTTTTCGTTAATGAAATCGGTTGGTAAATATGCCACTTGAAAACAATGGCGAAGGTTTTAATTCGATATCTCGAAATTTTTTGAAAAAAAGTGCCGTTTCGCAAAATTTAACACAGGATTCCCTATGCTGAAAATGGTCAATTTTCAAAATTTCGAAAAAATTACAAGTAGCGTGTGTTTTGAGCCGGAAATGGGCCACTTGAAGCCAATAGAGGTGGTAAAAAATCGATATCTCGAAAAAAAATATTCTGCCATTTTGAAAGTCGAAAAATGGTAAGGGTACCCCCTTCTCATTTTTCCACTTTTAAAATGGCTAAATATTTTTTTTCGAGATATCGATTTTTTACCACCTCCATTGGCTTCAAGTGACCCATTTCCGGCTCAAAACACACGCTACTTGTAATTTTTTCGCAGTTTTAAAAATTGACCATTTTCAGCATAGGGAATCCTGTGTTAAATTTTGCGAAACGGCACTTTTTTTCAAAAAATGTCGAGATATCGAATTAAAACCTTCGCCATTGTTTTCAAGTGGCATATTTACCAACCGATTTCATTAACGAAAAAATTCTAAAAAATTTTTTTGTAAAAATACCATTTTTGTCGAAAAATTGGACAATGATTTGAGATGGGTGACCGATCAATTCGAAAGTTCGGTAGTTCGATGGGTGACCGTTCAAATCAAGAGTTCCAAAGTTGGATTGGTGAATGTTCAAATTGAGAGTTCAATAGATGGATAGGTGACGGTTCAAATCGATAGTTCAGTAGGTGAATAGGAGAATGTTCAAATCGAAAGTTCAATAGATGGATGGGTGACCATTCAGATCGAGAGTTCGGTAGCTGAATGGGTGACTGTTCAAGTAGGGAGTCCTGTAGTTAGATGGGTGACCTTTCAATTCGCAAGTTCAGTAGATCGATGGACAGATGATCCCTTATCCCTTATCCGTAGTTTCCTTATCAAATTACTAATTTAGAGATCTTGGGCAAACGGAGCGGTGCAGCGCTAACAAATTTCCGCTCGCGCGCGGCAGCGCGCGTCATTGTCCTTAGTAATCTAAAAAATAACTGCAGCAGTAATCGCAAAAGAGTCTGCAGAGCGGTTATATTGTTCACGACAGGTAACCATAAAAATAACTTTCAAAATAACCGTAGAAAACAGGCCCAATAGTTATCGGTGACGACGGAATAACCCAACAATCACTCAAATTTCTTTTTCATCACTCGGTGCGGAAATGGCCACTTTTCCGCCCGCTTCGCGTGCGTAAAACCGCCATTTTCTCAACTTGTGACAAAAAATTTCGTACATCCCTCGTGCGAAACACTTTTTCTAACTCGTGGAGTAATGTACTATTTACGGTAGTTAGTACGCACTTACGCAACAAAAAAGGTTTGGTAATATTGGAAAAAACTGGATTCGAATTGTCATCATAAATGATATCAATTTAGGATACAATACTGTATTACGCATTTCGGAGAAAGAAATAAACCTAACGACCTAAGTTGGGCACGAACCCGGAACTGACAATCAAAAACACTTCGCTACAGACAATCATAAGGTTTTCGGGTTTCGGCGATGAAGAACTACCGAATGAACAGAAGCATATTAATTTACTGTTGCGAATAAGATGAAGCAAATTAATTTACTGTTGCGAATGAGATATGTCTTCAATTAAAATAGATATTACGTAAATCCTCGTGTAGAGCCCACTTATCGACTTAAAGCTTCAGTACAATGAACCATACTTTGGTTTGAGAAAATTGAAAACTTAGTTCCATTGTGTCCGGGCTTTCTTCGAAAGGAAGAAAAATATATTTCACTCAAACAAATATTTTTTTTTAATTCAACTTAATCTTATAGTCAATTGTAGTGTATATTTCGTTCGCCATCCATAACTGCAGTATTTAGTTGATTGACATGGATTTTCTTTAGCGGGGCTAAGCCTTTTTCTGAGTGTACAGACTGGTGTTCTTCTTCAATTTATTCTTCTTTTCCAGCTGATTAACCGCAATTTGTCTTCTAAGAAAACTGAAATTACGGTGTCTAGTGTAAGTTCGAAATAAAATTTAAGAACCTTTGAAGGGACGCCATGTTACAACAGTAATTTCCGATTCCTAATATCAATGCCTCAATATCATACGGTTATATAGGCATAGCCACTACGCTTTTCTGGCATTAAATCATCGATATAATAACGATTGATCGAATTGCCCAAGTTGTCGACTCGATGCATAGCACAACCGTTACAGATAACAAAATAATTGACCTCTCGCGGTCGCGGATCAAGGGACATCAACACAATTATCGGATTGCAGTCGATCTTCTGTCCTCGTGCAGATCGGAACAGACGAATTATTATCCACGAACTTTTGGCGCATGGTTGATCATTGCACTGATAGCCGCCCTACGCTCTGTTCGATACCTTGATAAGAATTTGACTCGTCGCTTGTAATTCAAAGTAAAATGCTTCAGATCAAGGAATTGCAAGTGAGTTTGCTGATTATACGTACAGCCGTTAACAATTGTCATAATTCGTCACAATTGCATTATTGTTTTTATCAAAGGTATGGATTCTCGTGGTTTTCACACAGTGCGCATTGGCTGATTTGATAAGGGGCGGGATGATTACGGAATCCAACGTAACGACTGACGGGATAGAGACTGTGTTGATCAGAGCGGCGGACGGACTTAGAGAAAATTGGCACGGTGATACGCCAAAATCTCATTACGAATCTACCTATATTCAATCGTCCGATTTCTATTCTAAGAGGATTTTGAAGCAACTTACACTGTTGAACAAAAAATTCGACAGAATGATGATAAGAATGGTCGGTTCAACGATCAGGGACGAGGATGACGACGATGAGGGTATTGGAAAAATTAGCTGGATCGGTACGCGGCCAGGTTGCGAGAGTATGATAGGCGCGGAGGCGGACTTGCCATCAGGGATTTATCACTTTGATGGAGCAATTGGCAAGGATGTCGAATGGATTTGGAATGTCTACGCGATATATTGCGATCAGTCGGCCGGCGGGGGTTGGACGGTTGTGCAGAGACGCGGAGGATCGAACGCGGGAAGGGTGGATTTTGGGAAATCCTGGAACGACTATGCGAAAGGCTTTGGTGATCTCAACGGAGAATTCTGGTTGGGTAACGAGTGGATTCACAGGTACGGGGTAAAAAATCAGTGACTTAATAAAATCCGAATAATAACGGAAATTTATTCATCATCGAAACTTTTCATTCTATTTTTCGTACCTTAAACATTTTTTTAAATTAATATAAAAACCAAACATTTAGTGCAGGAATTTTAGAGTGAAAGTAAATGTCGACATTTTTTTTAAAACAAAGGTTGACGACCTTCTTCGGCCCGTACCAATTGAGAGTCGAACTCGAAGATTGGAACGGTAATACGACGTGGGCGGAATATTCTGAATTCAAGTTAGTATTGGAGTAGATTTATCAGGTGAAAAAAACTTAACATCGCTTTGTACTTGAAATTATTATTATTATTATTATTATTATTATTATTATTATTATTATTATTATTATTATTATTATTATTATTATTATTATTATTATTATTATTATTATTATTATTATTATTATTATTATTATTATTATTATTATTATTATTATTATTATTATTATTATTATTATTATTATTATTATTATTATTATTATTTGAAGATTTTCAACATTGAATCTTATATATAGTATTCTTGAATTGCAGGATCGGGTCCCAGGAGCAAAATTATCGTCTTCTCATCGGTGATTACACGGGAAACGCGACGGATTCGTTAAGTATTCGCAACTCTACAGCGTTTTCTACCCAAGATAGAAGAAATGATCGTCCACATCCTGAGCATCCCTGCAAGTCATTCTTCAGCGGGGGATGGTGGTATGTTGGGTTAGTATGATCATCACAATTATCAGCCGTTTGAGGCCAAACCAAAATATCTTAATCGCTTAGCTGACGATGTAGCATATTTGCTGCGTTGGCAAAACAGCCTTTTTGTTGTTTTTTTTTTTTTTTTTTTATAGTCGACAAAATTTGACGAATGGCAATACATCTCAAGGAAAGTTTCTCGAACAAAATGTAGTAAAACAAATTATTTGAGTGTATATTTTTTCTAACTCAACTTTTCTTTGAAAGTGACTTGTTCACATATTTTGACGCAGTACAGTGTCGAGCAGGGAAGAAAAATTATTATTTTTCCAACCAAAAAGGGTCTTGGCTATCAAGGGCTAAACGGTGTGAACGTCATTTGAATTTCAAAAATTCTTTCGCAGTGATTGCCTCTACGCCAATCTAAATGGTTATTACTACACGGAGGATCAAAATCGAGGACCCTTTAGCGGTATAGCCTGGAACGACTCTACCAACACTGGTCAAAACATCAAACTCAAGAATGCCAAGATGATGATACGATTGAAAAATCATCCGGCTCTCAATAGAGCGAAGATCTTAAATGCACAATAAATGCGCATAAAAAATATATATATATTTTAAACTAGTACTTTACGATACTAGTGCGAAAAGTCCACTTTCGACGAAGGTTGTGAGATTGATTGGCCGCACGAGTCGGAAGCAAATGTTTTTTCCGAAGGCACGAAAAGGGACACTTTTTGTTCGTGTGTTACAAAAAAATCATGATAATATTTACCGAAAAACAAAAAATATTATTCTTATAAAGATAAAAGAAATGTTTACCCGGTAGTTCGGCATTGTCCCCGACGCTTTATGCGCCTGGCGCCTATCCTGAGAGGGAAAAGGGGGACATTTCTCTTCAAAGACATTTCATTTCAAAGTAACAAATAAAAATAGTTAAAAAAATGCTGTATGATGACTATAAATGTTTGATCATTTCCTGACTTGGCCCTGAACTGGCCTTGCATTGAAACAATACAAGATTTAGCGATCCGAGAGATT
The DNA here is from genome assembly GCA_958510785.1 of Exephanes ischioxanthus. Lineage (NCBI taxonomy): Eukaryota > Metazoa > Arthropoda > Insecta > Hymenoptera > Ichneumonidae > Exephanes > Exephanes ischioxanthus. The sequence goes on from OY294025.1 coordinate 7,787,377, forward strand.
CAATGAATTTCATACCAGCGCCGTATTCGGCGATATCCAACACAACACATCCTGTGTGATTTACTGCAGCCAGTACCGGCCCAGTTCAGGTGACGATCCGGCAAATATGTTTTCACTTGTCGTGTTAGTACCTGAACTGGTACACATCAACTGATGCACGTCAACAGGTAACTGATGCAGCCCTGTTGAAACACATGGCAGCCGGAAAAATGTCCTTTTCAGGATATGGCAGCCGGAAAAATGTCCTTTTCAGGATATGGCAGCCGGAAAAATGTCCTTTTCAGGATATGGCAGCCGGAAAATTATTCTACTCGGGTGCCGGAGCTACGATCTGAGATTTTTTAAGTTGCTTTATTTTCTTACTCGATTACGTTCGCCATATGGTGTTCTCGAGCCAGTCGATATAATTATAAACACGAGTATAAACACCGGGAACGATGCTACCGCATAATCTTCCGAGGCTCGTTATCCCGACAACGTCGTACATGCAGTCGTACTGTGGATCGAATACTACCAGAGGACCGCCGCTGTCGCCCTGAAACAAACGTTCCAAATAGGATTTAAAAAATGCATTCATACATGACAGATTTTATTAATTTTTCATCGCATTTTTAAAGGATTAAAAAAAACACAGATAAAACTGTCGAGGTTTCAGCGAATGAGAAACCTCGATTGATGTCAGATAGCTGGAAGACTTACTTGACACGTATCTCGCCCCTCTCCACCGGCGCAAATCTGCCAATCGTCCACTATTCCACGTTTGAGTTTAAAGTCGACCGATCCCCCACTAAACGAGGCGTTGCAGCGGCGGTGTGAAACCGTTACTAGCGTGACCTTGAGAAGGTCGCTGGAACCTTCCTCGTCGGCTGTTAGTGAAAAAAAAATGCATAAAAACTCCAGTGTATTTTTGTAAAATGTATGCAGTCGAGAGTATAATTTTAAAACTCACTCCAATCGACCCGACCCCAACCCGTTGCAATCGCCTGGGGACCTTCGCTACGGCTGGAGGTCGGCAAACAGGCTGGTCTCACGTAAGCGTCGAAAGTCACAGGTCTGTCCAACCTCAGTAGCGCTATGTCGTGATACTCGGACGGTTTTTTGTACAACGGATTGCGAAGTCTCTCTATTATCCCACGTTCCTGGGGCTTTGCGTCGTCGTCGGTTCGTTGGAGATTCAAGTCCCCGACTCGCACCCGAACCGCATTTCCGCTGGAACGAAATATTACAATTAATCGGTGCCATCATGAAATACATATTCTCGAAGAACCTTTCAAATTTTGCTCTAAATATATGACAATGAAAAATAACATGAAATACTCAAATTTGGACCATCTACTATTTTACTATCTTACCGTCCACCATTTTATTTTTACTATTTTGTTAAAAACTATTTTACTGTTCTTAATTTTCTGACAGTAATAATTTTTTTACTACTGTTTAACAAAATAAAAAATAAAATGGTGAAATATTAATTAATTAAATTCAATGTCTACTATTTTACTCTTCTACGATTTTATTTTTACTGTAGCACTATCATTCATCGTTACGTACTATTCGAGAGAATAAGTGCAGTGCGCCGCCGTCATGACGAAATTTTTCGAAACCAGAGTACCACCGCAGAGCCATACGATCCCAGCCGATCGGGAATTAAATCCCACAGCGGTCATATGAGGAAACTCTTTCGGTTCGGCTTTGGTGCCGCCCACGATGAGCTTTCTGGAGTTTATGGCACACTGAGATACATTGACCAGCTTCCGGTTGACCGACAACGTAGGCGCTTCAACAAGTGCGTAAACGGATCTCGCATACTCCGCGCATTCTGCAATTATCCAATATCGTTCTTATTATCGTGACTAAAAAATCGCATTTTTCTTTCTCGTGCAAAACACATCGTAAGCGTACGATTCCCGGAAGAAAATTAACATATATAAAAAAAAATGTATAATCTATATATAGTTATACGAATTATAATATATAATTATACATTAATATATATGGCCATACGCAAAAATCGTATTCAATTCATACACGATCATATATTCATATACACCATATATATGCATATGGTTTTTAGAGAATCTTTTATATATATATCGACTACCAAAAGACAAAAGGGTCTGCCGAATATTATAGTATATGGTTTACGCCCTTTCGTTTCTTAGTCGTCGATATGACTACATATCGCATATTTATACATAATAGATGATCATTTTCTCCCGGATTAGAATGACTCAAATGGTCTGCGACTATACGAGAAAGGAATGTTTAATATCAATGAAATATGACTATTATTTGAGTATGTGCAGTGATCGAGCGTATACGCTCAGTGATTCTCGGAATTTTTGTTATTCTCGTACTTTCCACAATAATGAGCCAAGTGAGACCGAGCCGACTGGAAAAAAATGCTCAACTCTTCAATCTGGCATTATTTATCGACGAAGTGACTCACTTTGCCTCGCCAAATCGCCGGGATTTCTATTTTGTATCGACGGTTCGGTCGCGAACGGAGGAGTATCGCTCGTGCTCTGCGTCGCAGTACTCAAAGTTGTCCGTTCGGTTGGGGTTTTTTGTGTGAATGGCGTTGCAGGCGTGACGCTTGCACGTGGACAGCACACGATCGGATCGTATCCGGTAAAACCGCAGACAGTGTCCGGTGACTTGCCGTCTAGCAAGTCTCGATAGACCGGAGGACATTTACCGAGGAGTCTGCATACACCCGACGCGCCAGTAGTCAAGGAACAAGGATCGCCTGTAAACAACGAAATTCGACAAAATTATTATTGAATTATTATGAGGAATAATTCAATTATGAGGATAAAATTATTATGAGGAATAATTCAATTATGAGGATAAAATTATTATGTGGAATAATTCAATTATGAGGATAAAATTATTATGAGGAAGCCAACAGTACAGAAAATGCTTTCTCATAGAGGAAGCTTCGTGAATAAAGGAACATTATGAGAAAGCCGTATGAAAACAAAAATTTGTAACTTTTATAAGAAAGTCATATAAAAATTTCAATTTGCAAGTTTTATGAGGAAGTCATATGAAAATTTCAACTTTTAACTTTTTCTTCCCCATATACGAAGTTGTGTTTTCGTGAAGAAAAAGATTTCAAGATTTTAGTGTCAGCATTTTTTTTTTTTTTACATATTCGTGGTTTCAATAATAAAACCAAAACCTCCGTGCCCCGAGGATTTCAGTTGCGAGTGTTTTTACTCTCATCGTTGGCTCTACATGAAGCTTATCGAATTCGGTTCGCACATGCGGCTAAACATGGTCGTTGTGGTTCTTATCGTTTATAACGAGCTGTACTGCAAATCCGTGCTGTTACTCCGGATAATTAAAAAAACAACAGTTATGTCGTTAAAGACCCGTTCGTTTAGCGAACCTGACGATGGCATTAATCGCAGCGAGGCCATCCGTCTGTCTGTGATGCTGGTACGTTATAGCTCCCCTCGAAAGATCGTTAATTTGTAGAGTTTATGACCATTGTTGTTCTTTTTTTTTAGTTGCAAAGTAGTTCTTTGTCACGCCTTTTTCTCTTTTTTCATCGCCCTTTGAAGACCCGAAACAAATATTTTGAAACCCCGTCGAATAACCTATCCCATATATATATTTTTCCCGACTACGCTAAAAAGGCCCTATTTCATGCCTGCAACGGGGGTGGAAAGTGACCGATTCTTGACCAACGGGAGGAAAAGTAATTTAGCGGGAGGAAAAGTTCACTTTTCCTCCCGCTAAATCCTCCCGCTCGTCAAAACTCGGCCAATTTCCATCCCCGTTCCAGGCATCGAAATATGGCCACTTTTTAGCACAGTGGGAGAAAAAATAGCGTATGCCACTCGGGAGGAAGTGCCTTTTCACCTCGTGTGAATTTTTGAGTGTGAACTCGAACTTCACACTCGGTGAAAAGACGCACTTTCCTCCCATGTAGCATAATATACTATTACCGTAGGACACGACAGGAACTTGGGGTTTTCTGTAATACCATCGTGAAACATCGTGAAACATGGAAACATGGAAATCGCTTTTTGAAAATACCGAAAATCGTCGCTTCTCGAAACAGTGGGTAATATTAAATCGCCAAAACAAGTTTTCGTCTTTCGTCGTTTCAGGATTATATATGATTTATTTTTACCTGCTGATAACGAATCTGCCAGTTATTTAATCCCACCTAATCCAACACATTTGCGTCGAATCTGAATTTCTTTTTTCCATTAGCAGTCTTAAATTATTCTCGAACTATTCTTACTGATATCAGCGGACATGTTATCAAAGTAAAAAAAAACTCACCCTCGCTCTCCTGTGCTTCGATTCCGTGAAAAACAAGTAACGTTAACATAACAACCGCGAACAGAAAACGCAACATTTTTATTTTATTTTATTGTCAAACCGAGACTAATTTTGTTCATACGCAACGCTCCGCTTCGGAGTCGCGACTCTCCTGTGTAGCTGAGCGTCAGGCCTCTTGAACATAATATCCCCACTATTGGAGGACTCAATCCCGCCAACTCATGTAGAGAATTCCAGTGCGTGCGTATGTGTGTGTACACAGGTTTCCCGCTTTGCGTGAGTAAGACACTTAGAGGATTTTACATATATTTCCAGCGAAAGAGTATCGTAAAAATGCATCAACCTACGCACGAGAACGCGAGGAATACGGAAAAACAGAATTTTCCTCGTAAGCTGGTGCACGCACGCCACGCTCCTTTTTTTATACTGTGATCCTAGAATGTCCCTGCGGAATGCAATTTAAGAATGGCAAGAGTTGCACCGGCTCCGATAGTTTGGACAACTGTCAGGGTCGGTGCAATTAATAAATAATTTTCTCGTTCCTACTTAATAGATTTTCAAGAATGGCTAATCATGAGCGTGTGAAATACCGCGGTCCGTAATAAAAATTGCGACTGATGGTTTTTTTTGTTTCTTTTTTTTATGTTGACCATTTACGTTCATAAGCAACTTTTTACTTGCAGCTCGATTGATACGCGCATCGTGTAAGAAGTCGCATTTTATCGTAAATTGTCTGTACCGTCTGTACAAAATTAATTACAGTTTTTTTTTTTACCGACTGGTCCTGGAGTGCGTCGGGAAGAAGGAGGCGTCACAGCGAAGTGAAACACGTTCTCTATCGCTCTCTCTCGCTCCACCGTAAGGCCAATGCCGCTATCTCTCTCACACGCCTTGCTCCGTCACGTGACTTTCAATTCACCTTAAGGTGATGTGCAGTACCGCCGCCGGTAACAAAAACTGTAATGCATGCGGTCTTGAACCTGCAGTCCGCAGACGAAAAAACCAATTGCCTTTCCCTGAGGAATCGGCAGACGTAGGGAAAGACTATTTTCCTTTTCCTCAGCTGTCTGAAAATAACAGAAAATTGCAAATACTTCTCGATGGTACAGAAATCTGAAAAAATGCACTACTAAAGGTGCTGAAAAGATTAATTTTGCATAATAATAATAATTCGAAAATGTTATTAACAAATTAATCAAAAAATGAATTGTTTAACAAATTACCCGGCACCGCAACTTTTTTTTTATAAAAATGATTCGTTCATTTTTCTGAACACGTACGAATTTTTTCAGATTTTTCAATTCAACAAATATCGTATTCAGAAAAATGAATGAATTATTTTCATTTAAAAAAAAAGTTGGTTTGCCGGGTAATTCGTTGAACAATACATTTTTTGATCAATTTGTTAATAACATTTTGGATTTATTATTACGCAAAATTAATATTTTCATTACATTTAATGTGCATGCATTTTTTCAGAATTTTATACCATCGACAAGTACTTACGATTTTATTTTCTTTTTCTCGAACTCATGCGAAATGAGCGCGAAGCGACATAGGTAACCTTAAAGGTTCGTCCAGTGAAAAATACGGATACGATCAAAATTAACTATCTTATCAATAGTTACATTATTTGCCGTGACCTTGACCTTTGAGCGCATCGATGAGACGCCAATGAGCAATCGGCAATGCTTTTCAATTTTTTTTCTGACATCGCAACAAGAGATCAAAAAAAAAAAAACGTTCGCCATAATCTTGAATCCATCAATCGATCATTATTTTGCGTCTTCGTGCAGTCAAGCGTTATTGCGATGTTATTGCTCACCAAACGTCTCGCGGACAAAATGAGCCTAGCCACCCGAGCGTCAGTAAATTAAACCGCGCTAACATGCCAATTAAATCGTTTTTCCGAGCCGCAACAATGACTCGTTAACCGTGATTTTGCACGGTTTACACTATCGCCGGTTACTAAAAATCCCTCGACAGCCACACGGACTTCCAGTATCTTCAGGAGCTTTCTTCGGACAATCGGAAGTCGAGAATCGATACTGTTGCATTAAAAAATTGCTTCTGGAAAAATGAGGCCAGTGAATTATACGTTTGCTATTATCTTGTTACTGTCGTTCAGGAAAATTGGTGCCGAAAGAAAAAGTCAAGAGAGTACAAAACCTTTTTTATCACGACCTTCGCTCAACCCTACAAAGAATAAACCTACGTTTTATTTTCCCCTTTTTTATTGCTTTTAAAATTATCATGATTGTTATTATTATTATTATTACTATTACCATTATTATTTTGTCAAGAGTGCATGGAATATGGAAAGCTGGTGTACGTTGACGAGGCGTCACCGGTGTTGAGAATCGATGCTGGTACGAACAAAGTGTCCAAATGCAGTATCGTTGAAACACCTCTCATAGTCGGCGGGACCAAAGCCAAACCGATGGAGTTCCCTCACATGGTAAACTCGGAAGTTACATACTAAGCTGTACTTGTATTTCGTGTTTTTATAAACTCTGCAAAGTTAAAGATCTGTGGTACAGTCATTAGCACCGTACAGTCCGTTCATCGAAGGCCCAACTTCCTTTGTAATTAAATTAAAGTTAATTTAATATGAGACATATTAAACAGGAAGACATAGAATAGAATTTTGCTAAACTAACGACTGCGTCTTTGAGGCCAGCAGCCAGATCCATTTTTTGCGTCGTCATAGAGGAAGCTGTTTTCGTAAAAAAAAAAATCGACATTTTAATGTCAGAGCACTGGAAACAGTGTAAAATGTCGAGAAATGCGATTTATAACTAACGTCCGGATGCATGTATGTGCATCCGGACTTAGATATGCACCGGAAGTTCTGTAACTATACGCGGTGTTTTATTTATTTGTCTCAAATTAGTAGGAACGTCTTTCTACTGAAGTGCTAATAACTGTGCCGTTCATTGTAGGAAACGTAATGAGGTTAAAAAAAATAAACTTTTCCATGCAGGCGGTGATCGGTTACGGGGATCCGGTTTTCTGGCAATGCGGAGGGACTGTTATATCAGAGAATTATATCCTCACCGCCGCGCATTGCCTCGATTCCAAAGACAAGTTCGCTCGTTCAATCCAAATTGGTTTCTGTCGAAAAAAAATATAATAAAATAAAAAGGAAAATAAATTTAAAAAAATTTCAGAGGTCCGGCAACGGTGGTACGGGTCGGTTTGATAAATCTTGAAAAACCGGATGCCGAGATGCAAGAGAGAAACGTTGCCGAGAGAATAAAGCATCCGGAATACAAGTTACCGTCGCGGTATCACGACATCGCATTGCTGCGACTCGAAAAGCCCCTCGAACTGGGACCGGAAGTGAGACCGGCCTGTCTGGAAATCGAAGAAATTCCAACGGGAAAGAGCGCGATTGCCAGTGGCTTCGGGAAAACGTCGTACGGTAGCTATTTTTTTAAAACTTGTTTTCTCTCGACGAAGCTTTTTATCAATTTTGTTAAAAAAAGCATTTTTATTGATCGTGTAAAACAAAACTTCATTACCACAGAGGCTGTCAGTGGTAGCGAGGACCTCATGAAGGTCGCGCTCGATTACGTATCTACGGAGGACTGCAGCAAACTCTTCGGCGCTGAACTCGGAGGGAAACAGATGCCCCAAGGTTTGATACCGAATATGCTGTGCGCCGGAATAATGGAAGGTGGCAAAGACACTTGTCAGGTGAAAAAACTGTTCATTGCGGTACTCTTCGTCATCCTCACAAATATGCGTTTAATATGGAAAAATATATTGACAGTCGTCAATTAAAATTTATATCGCATTATAAAACAAAAATTATTTACTTAAATAACATTCGATAGGGGGACAGTGGCGGTCCTCTTCAGCGCGTCCTCAAAGACCCATACTGCACTTACAGCGTCGTCGGTGTAGTGAGTTTCGGCAAATTCTGTGCTTTCAAGAATTCGCCGGCTATCTATACGAGAGTCAGCGCTTATCTCGACTGGATAGAGAGCCTGGTTTGGCCATGAAAATCGTGTTAATGTAACAATTACAACAAACAAAAATGCAATCGACTACGAGCAATGAATAAAACAGACACACGATTCTTTATCAAACTCATTTTATTTTGACAAATTTTCCCGCTCAGGAAAATCGCTGATATTATAACAGAAGAAAAATGATAAGTGGGATAATATCACGTTAGTGTTTTTCTCATCATTCATCTGCTCATTATTGCGTCTCGGTGTCTTCTAAAATTACCCGTGCGGCACACTAGTATTATGTGCACAATATGTATAATAATATAGATATATAATATAACATACGTCGTTGATTCGAAATAATTTACATTTACAATTCGTCGCCTCGACTCTTTCTTCTTTCTCGAATAGCGTTTCTCTGCACGTCGAAATCCACAATCTTAATATTTCAATCATACCAAAAACACAGCGTTTCGTGCGAATATTTTTTCTTTTCTTTTCATACCAAAACGAGGAATAATACACCGTTCAAGGCACTAGAGGCGATACTCGAGCATAATTCTAACTATTATAAGAATAATTGTCACTGAGATATGCCGCATTTAATTGGAAGACTTGGAGCGAGTAGTTCAATTGTTTATGACGACACGATGATAAATATAATATACTACAATAATAATAATAATAATAATAATAAAACAATAATAAAACAATAATAATAATAACGAGCATACAGATAATATAATAGGAAAATGTATTCTCGGAGCATTTACTATACAAACAGCCAAGAACGGCAAGCCTGACTATATATAATAATTTCATATTTACATGATGGCTTCGCTTAAAAAAAACCTTCTAGATACAACGTCTACGGGGTTAATTGTTCGAAGGGAATAAATAGGTGTTAGCCCAGGGGTTTTGTCGAGTTTTATCAGTCTTACGGCTCTCTGAAGAGAAGTATATTGTCGCGAGCTACGTTTCGACTGTGTCGATTGTTTCGATTGAAGTGATAACGAATAAAAAATCAAATTATAGACGAACCGTAATAGAATAACTAGGCAAAAAGCGTATATAGTTGAGAAACTTGTAACAATCGGAGCTTGGAAGGCGATTACGTTATACGATGTTGTTTTATATATATTATTTTATGTTGTGGTTTGGTTCAGAGAGGAATATTTTCCGACACGATCGTCACTTTCAGTCCGCGTAAATAAGTTTCGTATTTTGTTCATCGAGTTACGAGTTACCGGTAAGATAAGTGAATACATACGCAGGGGAAAACGGGGCAAAACGGACTGTTTTTACTATTTTTCGCAAAACAAAATGTCTCATTTTAAATGAAGAACACCGATGCATTTTGCCCCGCTCTCTCCCCTCTATGTGCGAATTCGATTATCAATGTCGCTCGATCGGTGGTATCATCGAGAGTTTGCAAAACTGATGACATCATCGAGATGTTGTCATTTTTTTTTTTTATATATCAGTCTTCTTTATCTATTTAAAATCCGAATGTGAATATCTATGCTGAAACACATACGGACGACGTATACACGAGCCTTGCGATTTTTTATTCCTTTCGCTCCTTTCATTCATTTTTTTTCTCTTCATCTATTCTTACCGCTGTCCAAATTGCAATAGTCGTTTGTACAAAAAAAATTTCACGCATACGAATACCAAAACTCGATCACAGAATTTTCTATACAGGGGAGATCAGGGCAATGTGAACTGGGTAGATAGTCCATTTTTTGCCAAATTTTCACTGGTCGTGGACCAAATTTCGAATGGAGAACACGGTTCCGTTTTGCTACACTCTCCCCCATTTCCTCATGTCGCTAATAAAATAAACATACAATGAATCGACGAAAGCGTGAGGGTCGTAACAGAGAGACGATAGACAATAGTTGAGCATTACAAGAGTACAACAGTCATTGAAAAGTCAAAATCGGTCCGATATTTGATAACTACAGTTATAACGAAAGTATTGTTTTTTTTATGTAGATAATCATACAGTTGCCTCATAATGACAAGTAAAAGTGCCAAGTAAATCGACTGATCGAGAATTTCTATTAGGATAACTAGAATTCTCACACTTTCTGGATGCTATATCTCTTCCCCGTCAATTAATCACACGAACGGGACAAGTATTTACTATCATGGAAAAATAATTTTTTAAATCGCAAAGAGACTGCGCTTAATCTGCATGTTATAATCTTACGCCATTTTTCCTTTTCGCGCACTAGTTTCTTCCAAGATTCTTGCAACCCTTTCTTTTATAAAATTCTTTAGCAACGATCCTTTTATAAAGCTTTCAATATCACTCCCAAGAGTTCCTGTTCACATTGTCACGACGTCCTGTTGTTTATGTAAAATTGTAAAAAATAATTGTAAAAAATAAAATAAATAAAGTTCTAACGTGAATGATATTTTTTAAAAATGTGCGACAGTTATCCGATCTCATTATTCCATATGTTCTCGTAGACACTATGCTTTTTTTCTTTACATTACAATAACTCCTCTACATCCAAGTTTTACATTTGGATATAGAGGAGAGCGGGGCACAGCGGAACCCCGGGGCAAAATGAATCATCATTATCAATTTTTGCGGTACTTAAAAAAAAAACTCCTGGCATTCCATTTTGCTCGGGTCTCACCCTATCGACGTGAAAAATTACAACCGTAACATTTATCCGGCAAAGATATTCGGGTCGAAACGTCAAAGTTCCGTAAAATTGTTGGTAAATCAATAAATCTCTCAATGACTTTGAGCGAAAAAAATGCACACTCTCCGAGACTCTATCGATAATCGACGTAAAATCAATAGAATACAAATGAGCGCAAAGTTAAAATCGTCGCATCGATGTATGAAAAAAAAAAAAAATTCTCGCAAAAAGAATGCGATATATTTACAATATTTCTTACACTCACAATTTACAATTCACACTCGGTTATTATTCGTTCTTAAATTAGCTTCGTTCGAGCTCAACGATGGACGGCGCGGAGAAAACGTAAAAAGAGGGGACAAAAAAATATACATATATATCGATCAGTCGCGTGAATCGTGTGACCTCGAACCCCGGCTTCGAGATACATTACATTTAGCCCATTGGCGAATTATCGCGCAGTCGGGTTATCGCGAACATATAAATCGAGCCCCTTGACGATTGGAATTCCATCTCGAGAAGAAAGAGGGAAGGGCGAAGATATAATTGCGGCTCGATGCCAACTTTCGATCAACTGCCAATTGCAGTTCGGCCAGACGAATGTCAAGGTCAATCTCACGAGGGACCGAAAAAAAACTTTCAGGCGCATGTGAAATATTGGCTTTCGAAGTCTAAACAATAAAAACTACGATGAACTATTGTTCGATAGAAAACAAGAAAAAACAAAAATGAAATCGTTCGATCCTCGAATAAAAATTGCTTTTGGTATTCGTCGAGTCAGCACCGTGGAAGGAACTATAGTTTGACGATAACGTTTGAGATTTCGATAAATTCGAAGGTCGGCTTACATGCAAGACCGCAAAACCGTGAGATAAATAATTTCATCATCGAAAGAAGATATAGCACCGTTAATAAAAATAAAAAAATTGCTTATGCAACAGGAACAAAAAATCATGCTTTCGCGAAGTCGTATCGAGAATTCAAATGATTCCGAGTGTTTCGTAAGGACGTCTATCGCCCCCAAAGCCCCCTTGACATTGATCTGAAGCCGCAACGGATATGAAGAATCGACAAACGCATCGAGGGGCGCGACAGCAAAAATCCCGGATCTTCGATAATTATAATCGTGCCACTATTTCAGTTACACTGTGAACGAAAATTGTGTGTGTCGCCGCACTCGAAAGTATTCGAAGCCGAAGCTCCTTGAGATTTTGCTTCCGACGTTACACGGAAATGCGTAGAGTGAAAAAAAAACTGAATGTTTCTTTTTTTTTTTCAATTCTCAAGAGCTCATTCTTCGAAAGATTTTTGCACGATTAAGAGGCGCAAGAGCTGATCAAGAAAGGCATTGCTGAGAGTCGACACGGGGAAGGCGGTTGAACCGGGCGCGGCCCTGGAGAGCCCGGAAGTCGCCGTCGTTGTCGAGAAGCAGGCCGATCGAAGTTGAATCCTCGTTCGAATATCGATCGAAAGGTTAATAAAAACGAGAAACCGTGGCTGGGCATAGTTTCGTGTTCCGATTCTCGAAGCTGCGTCGACTTCACGCCCGCGTGACAAATCTGCAACAGAAGAATAAATAAAATTAAAGTTAGAGAAAATAAAATTGAAACGTTCTCAGGGCGTTAAATCGTGAATTTCGCAGGAGAGGGAATGATACGAATGAGATAAAATTTTCTTTACTTTATTTCCGTTCATTGTGCGAGAAACTCTCACGCGTATAAATATATCGGGCATGTCGCGAGGCCCTGTGTCTCGCGTTCGCAAATTCCAGCTGCGAAGGTAGCGAAAGGAAGGGTGGGCGATAAGCGGTCCACTCGCGACTCGTAAACACGCCGTGCGAGCGATCCGTACGTGCATGCATTCGCGTGGGTACAGTGACAACTCTCGTTTGGAATACAGATCGACATAGAGTATCTCGCATCAACGAAAAAAAAAAAATTTTATTCAATTCGAGTTATTTAAAATAATTATATTGGTTTCATAATAATTATTTCCATAATAATAATAGTAGGGGATAGCGGGGCAAAATGGCACACCGGGGCAAAACGGGATTAAAAATTCGGATGTATCATTAGGACAAAATTGGGCATCCAAAAATTATCGGAGAATTGAGTTTTGCTCTCACATCCCGTTTTGCCCCACTGTGCCATTTTGCCCCGGTCTCCCCTAGTAATAAAAGTTATTGTTATTATTACTTTTTTCACTACCGGCGTTACTAATTTGACGTTTACTCGGCAGTCTCGTTGCAGTATGTTCCCAAATCACGTCAACAATAGAGCACCGTTTAACTATACTCAAAAAAAAAAAAAAACCGCTCAAGGTAGTTCTGTCGCTTGGTATTCGTTTCGCATAAGTTCGAGAAAAATAACAGAAAATTGCAAATACTTCTCGATGGTATAAAAAAAATGCATACATATTAAAGGTACTGAAAAGATTAATTTTGCATAATAATAATAACAAAATGTTATTAACAAATTAATCGAAAAATTAATTTTTTAACAAATTAGCAGGCAACGAAACTTTTTTTTATGAAAATGATTCGTCCAATTTTCTGAATAGGTAAGAATTTTTAGCTAACCTAACTCACAGGAACTCTGTAAATCAGACCGGATTATTTCGACTCCATTAAACCTGCAAAAAAAAAAAAAAAATAGAAAAGCTCGCGTCGAATTGATCATTACTATGATCCTTCGAGAAATGACGCTTCGGGAGGTCTTTGGTTCCTACCGTGTAACGGTAGGTAAAACAGCGTGACAACAGTTGCCGATAAGGGGCTCCTACTGTACAACGTGCTCGGCCACGTACGCTCGTACCGTACGCAAGTAAATTCACGGCTCGACAACGTGGGTAGAGGACACGAAGTGTATGAGGAATTAGCGCGGAAAGCGAGACGGAGATATCGAGGTATCGAACGAAGCGGAATGAAGGACCGCGAAGAAATGCCATTCTCCCATCTGTGCCCCCTTATATTATATCCTTCGAGGATTTACGCGCGCGTATCGTATACGGGCGCGTTTTCCGTGCGCAACGACCGCTCGATCTCGTCCCACGCGTCTAGACACGTATTCAAAGTTTTACGAGTCGAGTGATCATGCCGTGCGCGGTAGTGCTCGCACTGTGCGTCGAGAGTGCGCGTTGACTGCGGATACGAGACGATACCAAGGGCCACGCCTCGACCGGTACCGACGGACCGATGGCCGCTATAGATATACACTCACTCCTGTTCGGTTTCCACTCTCCTACACTCCCTCAATGATCTTCAGGAAGGAGATATACCTTTCTTTTTTTTTTTTGTTTTTTGTTCTCTTCATTTACGACCCTCTCGGCGAGTTTATCCATTCACCGGCGACTCGTCCTCCGCGCAACGGCGACCGCGCCGAAACAGCGCGGCGTGCGAGTCTTCGGTCACGGGACCTCGAGAGCCTCGAGGACGTTATCTCGAGCGGAGGAACGAGATAGCCGCCGTACATGCGTTATGGGGATCGTCAATACATCGAAACTCGAGATTTAAGATTTCGGCCTCGCGGCGAAACGAACAAACTCAATTTCGTTAAAGGTCAGGTAACGTTTATGGCGCTCGCGCGGAGTAACGATGAGGGAACGATTGACAAAGGCACGATAAAAATAGTAATGATGATTATGAGAATAGTGGGATAAAATCGTACGAGTAGAACTGTATAAGGTAGGGTAAAAGGCGATTGAAGCCATAAAATGGAATATGAATAGAAAATTAATTTAATAACAATGATGCAGCGGAAAGACGGGGTCGGTGATAAATTTTTTTCATTATCTTGAATACAGTAACGATATATTTATTTGTATGGCAAAGGCGTAGAAAAGGAGTTCTTGAGGAGTGTGAAAATGCGACATTCGTACGAGTCAGAACTCCCTTTCTACGCCCATGCCATTCACATAATTTTTCCTAAGAAATTGACGACAATCACGCGTTTCGTTTCTGGGAGGTGTGCGTAGAAAGCCACTTTTCCGCACTAGTGCGGGAAAACGACCATATTGCGTTTGTACGCATGTGCAGTATTTTTTCCGCACGCGACGCGAAAAGGTGCGCACACTTCACAGGAACGGAAAGCGTGATTTTACGTGTATGCGTTAGGAAAAACATTTTTTTTTAATTTTTATTCTAGCAAGAAATACCTAGTGTAATCGAGAGGATCAAGAAACAAAATTTGACCGGACGAGAGGGGATAAACAGCATTTCGTAATATTAATAAATCTACAATCGATGTCAATAAAACACTCGGATGCGTTATCGATGAAATCGATAAAATTCCGCATCGTGTATTATATTCTGCAGCATATTTATGCTTCCAATAAGATAGAGTGGGGCAAAACAAATCCACGTTCTCCGTTCGGGATAAAACTCTTTTTTTATGATTCGCGAAAGGTTTTTTTTACAATCCGTTTTGCACCGCTCTTCTGTATATCAACAACTTAATGCCATAAGGCCATTTATATGTCTTCCTGGCGTTAGACCATATATATATATATACATTCAGTAGAACCCTGATTAACCAGGGTCGGATTAATCGGGAAGCGGATTAATGGCGCGTCTTCCGAGGTTTTTTTTGGTTTGTTTTTTTTTAATGCGCGGAGCTCGGAAAATTGAAACAAGCGATAGACGAAAATCGAAGGAAGTGCAAGAAACAAACCAAAGTCACTAAGTACTTAAAAAATAAGAGTGGCTTACTCACTATTAATGAAAAAAAAAAAATATCCGAAGTTTTACATTCTAATTCACACTATTTAACAATTCAGTACAAATTGTACCAAATGTCACTGTTAGTAGTCAAAATAAAGTTGTATCATTAGCCATTATTATGATACTTTCGCTGTCTAGTTCGGATTAACCGGGATTTCGATTATCCGGAACTCTTCGGTCTCGAGCGACTCGGTTAATCGGGGTTCTACTGTACGTGCATACGTTATACTTATCAATGGAAGTCAAAACCGTATTAAGCGACAGATAAAAAACGATCACGCCACCGTGATGCATTCCATCGGATCTCAAATCATCATCGTTACGATCCTCGAGTTCTCGTGTACGCAAGTGCCGTGTCTGTTACGGTAGGATAAAAGCCGATCAGCCTCGCACGTCACGACAAAGTCGAGTGATTTATGAACTATGTATTGCAATATCGTCCCGTGATACTTTATCATAATCATATCCAAAACCTTATCGCAAGCCATCGGTTGAGAGGGGGGGGGGGGGGGGGGGATACCGGGGCAAAACGGACTTTTGCCCCCATTTGTTATGATCCCCATGAACCAAAAATATATGCGAAAATACTATTTTCATACGGTAAATATACTTTTCATGGAAAATAGTATATTAAAAAATAGTATATTAAAAAAATACGCGTTTATGCAAAATACATCAGGGTCTGCGAAAAGAAATTCTTCCGAGAAATTAGTTATTTTCAATATTTTTTCGAGTATATGCTTCTTTTTTATGCAGGGAGACTTCTTTTAATATCCCAAAAATATCTACCTGATAATAAAGTTCATGTCGATTGGCCCCTCGCACCGATACTCACAAGGGTACTCACAGATGCTCACAGATGCTCACAGATGCTCAGAGATACTCACATCTGTGAGTATCTCACATGGCCGTTCATGGCTGTGAAATTAAAAGCCATGCAAATATCTGAGTATCCATGTGAGTATCTACTCACATGGATACTCAGATACTTTCATGGATACTCACACGGATACTCAAACGGATACTCACAGATGCTCACAGATGCGTGCGCGATACTCGCAGATGCTCGCACGGATACTCGCAGATACTCACAGATACTCACGCGGTACTCATATAGATATTGCGAGCAAGCGAAGAGCGCGAGTCAACATAATCGCCAGTTGATGAAAATAGTCCGTTTTGCCCCAGAGTTCCGTTTCGTCCCGCTCTCCCCGATAAATTCTCGCTGCGACACGCGAAATCGGCTAATGTATAGTCGGATCTCTCATCTCATTGGGAACTCGGGAACTCATCCCTTCGGGTATCTCACAATCGTCGTTCCCATTTATTTCACTACAATGGTGGCACAACAATGTGCATATGCAAGCGTGTTCTCGTATTCAAAGAGAAGATGATTACGAGCGATTGAGTGGAAGAAAAAGAGAAACAAAAATACGAGAACGGGGATTAAAATACGAGTTTTGGTACACCAAGGCGACGGGATTCTCGTTGAGGATAAGCCGAGGCGAGACGAGTTCGGAAGTTGGAAGAATTTAATCTTCACGTTCGTGCAGCGGTCTGTGCTTGAACTCGTGTCTCGACTGCATGTAAGAAAACGCGTGTCGGGCTTCTTTAAAAATTCGCTTAACGATCTGCGGCGCGGAACCGGCGCACGCCGAGTTTCGCGCGGTGATCCGTATTACCTCCTCCCATTCTGTACATGTGAACCCACGCAATTTACGGACGTAAGGCTTATATCGAAGAATCACGAAATTTTCACGAACGAGACAAAGTTTCATACGAGATAAGGTTTAAAGAAGGGACGGGCAAAACGGACTGGTTTAAAATACTTTTCGCGGGACAAAAAAAGTCTCATCTCAAGTAACATTTGTTACGTTCTGGGGAAAATCATCAAAAATCGTACGTTTAGTCCGGCATAAAAGTTTCATGGCAATTTTCGACGAAGAATGGAGTCAGTGGGACGAGAAGCTTTCACCAATTGCCTCGTAACATATTCTGTTTTTTATTTCCGTGAGCTTCCGGTAGTCGACATTACGCCGGGTCGTTCCGAAAATCTCGTGCCAAAATACGCGCATTCAAACCCAATCGGTTCCCTGAATCATCGTGTTTATATTTAGAGGAGAAAACATGCATCTGCGCTTGAAAATAGGAAATATGTGGACAAGGTAAAATGAGATGAGAGAAAATTGCTTCGGGCGATCGTTCAACGATCTATGAATAGGTACTACGAGTAAAAAAAAAAGACTTTCGATGCAATCGCCAAGATCGCGCCCACGGGCGCTTGAGAAACGTCTCGTCGATCGAACGATTTCTATTGCACAGTGTGTTTGTTTGCATACCGGGAGATAAATTCACGATTCGGCATATATAACACATCCACCAATGGATGTTTCGACGAGTGCCAATTTACATGTGCAGTGTTCGATCTCATGCATGATAATAAACCTACCTTAAAAAGAAAAAAGATCGTCGTTGAGAAACAACATTTTTAAAAACTCGAATGTATTGCCGACGCTCTATTCGTGCTGCGATTGGCAGCTCCTATTCGTGATGAATTGAACGCTTTTAGCTCCCAATGTGGCATATTTGTGGCGATTTGTTGCGATTTGTTGCGTCGGTAAAACAGAAATTGTTTTGAATAACTTTTGAAATTTTTATCTAAATAAAAAAGATTTGACGAATTCATCACATGGTTTTTTAATTTGGATGTAAATATTTTTCAACTGAATTTCTCAAGAATTTCTCATGAAAAAAAGTTACGCAACAGCAACGACAAAAAAAAAAAAAAAAAGAAGTCTAATCACCCGATCGACCATAATTAACAGCCTTAAAGTACCAAAACTTAAGTGCAATCGTTTAGATCGATTAAACAATAAATTGAGTATTTAATGACACAATTATGAGTGACCGTGGCAATTGTAGACGATTAAAAGAGTGGACAGGGAGAAAAACGTCCCTCCGTGGAATAGAATTCGCCCAACCGGTCTAGACGCTCGAGTGGCTTTTCTCGTCCGTCCGGTGTTTATCGTCGCTTCACCACACCGCGCAACGGCGTCGCCCGGACTAACGATTATTTATAGAGAGAAAGTTAAAAGGTTCGACTGACGTGCCTATACACATATAGGAGAACATGGGGTAAAACGGGCCACTGGGGCAAAACGGGCCACCAAAAAAAATCGTTCATTTTCGTGCTATAAAGGGAATCGGATAAATCAAAGTCAGTATGTCTCCGTGAATAACTGAAAAAATGAGACACTGGGGCAGCAAGAGCCACAAAAAAAAGAGATTTTTTTGCCCTCAGACGAGTAGGACAAGACGGAAAATAATTTTAGAAAAGGGAACATCGGGACTAAAATTTAAAAAACGGTTTTCCAATTTTTCCAATTTTCCAAAGTGATTGACGCGGGTAAAGTGTAAGGCGGCCACCGCTCCGAAACCGCAACAGAGAAATGCGAAGTTGCAATTTTTTTTTATGTCCCGTTGTGTCCCTATGCCTGGATTTTCCAGTTATTAACCGAGATACGCCGGATTCGTTTTATCCGACTTCCGTTAACACGAAAATGCAAGTAAGTCATTTTTTAGGGGGCCCATTTTGCCCCAGTGTCCCGTTTTGCCCCATGTTCCCCATATGTTCCCATATATATATGTATATATATATACACACACACCACACGTAGGTGTAGTGCATACAGCTGAACCACAGGGAGAGATAGAGACCCGCACGCGCGTTGGAGAGGCACGCCCGATTAGATTTTATTAAGCAAACCCGGCACACGCACCGTTATAACGCAGCCTTTCGAGAGTCATAAGAGTGTATAATGTCGAGAGTCTCGTCTATCTCAATCACGGAGCATATAGGAAGTATCGGTATGTCATAGTAATCTTCGTTCTCATTCAAAATGATTTCCTGTCTCGGCGCTACGAACTCGATCGACTTCTCCTACGCAACGACCTACACGATCCCAGGCTCTCTCTTACGAAATACACGAGTTGAACTAAGGAGGAAACGTGCAAAAAAAAGTTTACGTCCTTTAGGTTATTTGTACTCAACGCACAAGTCACAGAATCGTTTTCTGCAACAACCGAGGAAAAGGTCAATGTCGACTGTGTGAAAAAAAAGAATGTTTCGAAAGAATGTCTCTATCACTGATAAAGAGGGTTTTTTCGTACCGACAGCTACATCTCGGACCTCATCGAGACTTTTTTTCATATCGAAAAACAATTCTTCAACAGTATTACTTTATATCACTCGGTGGGAAAATGGCGGTTTCGCACACGCTTCGCGGGCGAAAACCCCAATTTTCACACCTTCTGAAATAAAACTTTGTACGATACTCATGCGAAAAACGTTTTCTAAACTCGTGTGATTGCAACACTCACCTTCGGCTCGTGCTGCCAAGTCACATTCGTCAGAAAAAGTTATTTCGCACCCGCATCAAAATGTACTCATTTCTGACGAGTGTGTGTTCGCAGCACAAGCCGAAGGCGAGTGTTGCAATCACACGAGTTCAGAAAACGTTATTCGCACAAGTATCATACAAAGTTTTATTTCACAAGGTGTGAAAATGGAGGTTTTACACACGCGAAGCGTGCGCAAAACCGTCATTTTTCCAACACGTGATATATTGAATCTTCTCGTAGTGGATTGGCATCTTTGTTCCAGTACGCTCAACATTATATTCCCACTTGCAACGATTGCCAATTATTCGAGTTTCCCGTGATGAATCATCACAGCTACGAAACGTTCGAGGGGACGATACAGTGACGAGTTCTACGCAATGGACGGATTTCAGACACAGACTTCAACACTACAGTATGAGAACACACAGTGCGTCATAAATCGTTGAATAAGATACGAATCGAGTAGCCGAGTGTTTCATCTCGTCTCACTCTCGTACAAGAAGATTCGTCGTCTGTTTACTTGTCCTGTCTTTCTTCCGCAGGCCCTCTAAACGTGTGTTCGCTCGTTGCATAACGGTGACGATAGATTTCGCTCGCTTCGCTTAGACAGCGTTAGGTCCCTGGTCTCCGGCTGCGTTCAAGTGGCACTTACACTCTACCAACTTCGCGCTGTGTACAATGCATGACTTTGGCCGAGACATAGATAGAGATAGGTTAGTGGCTGAGATAGTCGAAACGACGTTTATAATGAGCCCATGAGGACACTTCTCTAGCCGACGACGTTTTTGACGCGACGAGTTCGCGCACCCGTGATCGCCTCGAGTCACTTGCGCATATATACTACAGCGCGTACTATAGTTAACCTATATATATATAAACGCACGCTCGCGCGCCATACGCTGAACTCGAACTATTTATAGAGGGCATTCAATCGACCGGACACCCAATGACTCCGCGCGATCCCGTGGAGAGACCGGTTGAGGCATCGGAAAATGCGCCTTGTGACACCGAAGCACGAGGCATTAAGCGCCGTATAAATTTTAAAGCGCGTGACGTCCCACGATGATGAATAAACAAACGGTACACACGGATTAATCGTGAACGAATATTTTTTTCCTTCTGATTTTCACAAATGAAATATTATCAGCCGAGGGGCATAGCGGGATAACGCATAACTCGGCTATACTTCAATATATTCGTAGGATAATATGCTCATTAATATACGCTCGCAATATGAGGTGTGAAGAAAAAAATGTTTGTAAAAAAGATTCGTAAAATATACATCAATTCTTGTTTGAAACTCGCATATTTCGACCGGAAGTGATGTATACCGAAAATCCGTAGCTCGACATTTAAGACATGAGATTTCCAGGCCGGAAGTGCAGACGTATTTCCGTTCGAAAAATGAGATTTACGAACCAGCATTACCGTTACAGAGAATGTTTAAAATGATCTCTGGGTGATTGTAGCTGATCTCGTAATTACAATTCGCATTTGTATCAACTCTCGTCATCAGCTCTACCCTGTCTCAACTTACGCAATAATGTTTAACTCACGGCAATCTCATCTCACTACGGCGAGGTCGATATCGATTTTGATTAGTCGGCGAGTTGGACAGAGTGCGCATCAGCTCTCGTGATGTTCGACTCACGTCGATCTCAACTCCACCGCCGGCCCTTGTGCCGATGGCTAAGCCGGGTGGCGGTCAGTTACCTACCTGTGTCAATTTCCACCGGTCTCGCCTCTCACCATTCTTGACTGACGTTAATGCTCACCACGAGGGACCGAACTCACGGCGCGATTTACTAACGTCGTTCGAGCTCGGCTTCGTTTTCGTTGTGTTCAACTCTCGTCGATCCCAATTCACAGCATGATTTGTGAACGTTGCTCGAGATCAATTCACCTCTCGTCGACCCTCACTCACAGCGCACGCAACTCAAAGCTATTTCAGTGATCCTCAATACCGACGGCTCTGTACAAGATTCATTACACGCGCTCGAGAAACGCATCGCTCTAAATGGTGAAATACTATTGCAAGCATTCTTGCATCACCAGTGAATCGCGATTTCATGCGAAGGTAAGTAAATATTTCTTGTTAATACTGGTAAATATTTGTTGTTAATACTGGTGTAAGGGTAACCCTTACTACCCGTGAGTACCCGTTACGGGTGTAAGGGTGTAAGGGTAACGGGTGTAAGGGTGTAAGGGTTACCCATGTGACTATTAAGGGTTAACCCTTACCACCCCCTTACACCAGTAAGGGTTACCCTTACTGGTGTAAGGGTAACTGGTAATATTTGTTGTTAATACTGGTAAATATTCGTCGTTAATACTGGTGTATATTATTAATATTCTTTATTTGTAAAGCATAATAGGAAAATATGTTTTACGAATAATGTCCAACTCGCCGACTTTCCAAAAATCGGTCTTGGACTCGTCGTTGTGAGATGAGATCGACGTGAGTTGAACATTGCGCAAATTGGGATAGAGTAGAGCTGATGACGAGAGTTGATACCAACGCGCTACCGTCCCTTCTCTGGAATGTATCTCGAATGCAGCCAGTGACAGAATCGTGTGAATTAAGCAAGAACGAAAAGTGGGTAAACGAATGGGTGCAGTAAGTTTCGAATATGTTTAGAATTCATCTCGAATGTAGCCAGCGACAGAAACCGATGAATTGAGAAACACACGGTATGCCTCGAGCTCACTTTTCTTGGAGCGAACTCGATCATACTACTCTGACCAATGACGGCTCGAATAAGAGGGCAAAAATGGAAATATCGAATTTCGACCTATCACGAGATACTCGGCGTCAAGACGCTGCCGCGTCGCTTGATAATATCGAGATACACCAACTTTTTGTAGGAGCGAGTAAGAAGATGACGTTACGTACTTTCGGGTATCGCGTTACGAGTCGCCAGATTGGACACCGTACCACCGAAAGTTAACGCGAAACTCTCCGAACATTGTTATCCAATATTTATGCGAGCTTAGAAATATCAAACTTCCGGTAACTCGATATCCGCTGTATGGTCGTAGGTATGTACACCTATATATCCTGTCACGCAGCACCGAATGATAATATTTACTTGGATAGCTCGATAAAGTTTGCACTCGCAGCAAATTCGTCCGAATTGATTGCGGCGACGATCTTTCTTTCTTGCACTGATAGTACAACTCGCTGAGCGTTAAGAATCGATGTCCCGGATGACCTGTACACCGTGCGATATTTGACAGTGGAATTCGCGATAACTAAGGTCACCGTCTGCGTGTGTTCGACACTTGATTAAATCAAGTATCAAGAGACGCGGTAGCGTCTCGACGCCAAGTACTTTAAAAAAAAGATTTTTAAGCGAGTCGACGAGACGCTACCAAGTGTATATACTCCAAAAGGCCGGAAGTGGATTTTTGCTCTATTGGATACTCGATATATCTTTGACTCACCGTAAATGGGACGGGATCTCCTCGAGGATGATCCTCCTTCTTGTCTTCCGTTCGTCCGCTTCGTCCGATTTCCTCGTTTGCTTGTATTTATTTTTTATTCCAGAAATATATCCAGCGCGTCTGTCCGTAAAATTGTGTCCGCCTTTCGTTCTTCTTCTTTTTTTTTCGTCACTGGCTCCTGCTCCGCCGATGAAAAAATCGTACACCTCGTAACTCTCGATCAACGATTACGTCACACTGGATTCATATCCGGGCAATGTTTATTCCCTTGTCGCAGTTATTAAAAATGTCACGTTGTCCGATGGTAAATTATCGTTAGATTCGAGCACATTCTCGCCGACTTCTCTGCAGTTTAGTTTTTTTTTTTTTTTTTTTTTATATACAACGATCACCACTGTGAACTTCCTTTTTCGGTTCTCGTTATTTCGGGACTCGATTTATCAAGTATTTTTAGCTAAGCTGTTTTTTTTGTTTTTATATATTTTTTCCCTGTTCCGTTCTCGTTGTAACGAAAATACGCAATTTAATGTACGTATTCTCGCAGGCCTATTTTCGTCCACGACACGACGACGACGACGACAAGAAATGGCGACAAGCTCTGTTGCAAAAATTCCCGAGCCCCAGCTCGTCACCAGTATGGCGCATCGTTGTTGAGATGATTCCAGGACGCGAATTCGCTCCACGTCTTCAAACTCGCCCTTGATGCTTCCGTGAATCTCGTTGTTCCATTGCACTCCCGAGGACTCGTTACCCCGTTGAAAATCGGCCCACCGTTTTGGCTCGGCACCGTGACATCCGTGCTCGGCGAACGAGGCTGGAATTCAATAACATAAATGAGATAAAATAAATTTAAAAAAAAAAATATATATATATATATATACCCATACACGTACACGTACACAACACAACATTAATGCAATTCGAACGTAAAACGAACGGATGTTAAAACGACAATTTCGAGGATTTGTGGGACTTGGGAAATATTGGATTTTTCGTTAAATAGTTTCCGTTTTGTTATCTACCCTTGTTCTTTCCGCATCCCTTCGTGTTTTAACTTTTCGATGATATTACCGATAATGTATCGTGATCAGATAGTATTGTGGCTTGAAACGAATATCACAGTGATGTCCATATTACAGAACATCGCTATGTTTTTGTAGAACCTAAAAACGATGTAACTGTTGCAGTATGTGTTTGGTGAGTTGGTCACAACTCTTGCGTTTTCACCCTGAAAGATTTTTTTTAGACTCCTTATTTTCGAGATGTTTTTAGCCCGTTATTTTCTCCGCTAAAGTTTCTTTTATTTTTTTTATTTTTATGTTCGCTTCTCTCATTTCATTTTCGCTGCGTTATTATTCTTACCTCCAGGCTTGTCTCATACTCTCTTGAAGAGTGTCGGTGTGCCCGCGTATGTATGTTCTACGGCTAATTAGTTTTTCGTTCCTTCATCTGCAATCTTCCTTTCAACTGTTTGCGTTGCTACCCTGAATTACTTATTTCTTTTACGCACCTTCCTATGTTTCTAATGTTAGCTCCTCTCACTCCGATCTTCGTCTGTGTTATAACGCTTACTTGCAGACACATTTCACCCTTTCTTCAAGAGTATCATTGCGCCCGCGCATACGCGTACGGTCGATTATTTTTTGTCTCTTCGCCTACAACCTTCCCGTTAAATATTTTATTTTGTATCGCCCTGACTTATTTCTTTAACGCTCCATCCTATATTTTTTTCCTATGTTCTTCTACCTGACTTTTCTACACTCATCCGTCCCTCTTGATTCCTCATTTTTTAAAAATTATTCGCTCCGCTTTTACCTCATCATGTCCTGCGCTATAAATTCTTACCTCCCAACTCATCTTTACCCTTTCTTAAGGAGTGTCAGTGTGTTATATGCTTAACGTGTTTTTTTTGGAGCACCTCCATATATTTTCGTCGGAATAAGAGTTCAAACATCCTCGCAAGACAGTCAAAGTGCGACAACGATTGTGCTCGATTAGAATCGCTTATCACCTTCGAGATATTCCCCAAACCAACGAAGGCAGACGACGACGACGATCATGGAGTGCTCGGCGAATTAACGAATAAGGACGGAAAGGCGGTTTCTCGATGGCTCGATCAACAACGACGAATGATATTTGATCATCATCATCATCGCCACTGACTTTTATTCAGTCATTTCGGGATCGACTAATGAATTTAACCCTGGATTATAAAAAACATATAATCTATATTTCCAAAATTAGCTACAATATTTCAGCCTTATTTGAAGAAAATTAATTTAAAGGAAAGTTTGTTCACCAAACAAGTATGTACAGTATATAAGTCTTTGTTTTTTTTTTTTTTTTTTTTTTCAACCGTATGTCATGAGAGGAAAGGTGGTTCGACGTCTGAACATGTTTATCTTTCTTTCCAACTCTCTTAACAAGATAGTGTCATCGGAACATGTTGGGCTCACCTCCTGTCTCTTTTTAACGACGTAATTCTTGCCGTCGTTGTTGTCCCAATAATCGGTGTCGTCGACGCTGTAGCGTACGCAAAATTCGATCCTGTCAAATTTTACCGGCAGAGTCAGACGAAAACGAAATGTGTCGTAGAGAACGAGCGCCGCCTGCGCCGCGCAAGGTTGCTCGACGTATGTGCAGTGAACGTCCTCGTGGGTTATCCATTCGTCGCTGCTGGCCCTGACCACAACCTCCTTGTCGTACGCTAGATTCTTGACCTTGACTGTGCCAACCAGACACTGCTCGGCCTCCCGGACTATAACGTTCTCCAGACTCACCGCGTCCTGGTCCAGCTTTCGTCGGAAGGCCAAGTAGTCGCTGGCCGGCTGGGCAAAGGTCGTTTCCCACGGTGACGACGCAGCCTCAGCCTGAACTCCCCCAGTCACACCGGCGAGATACGCACTCGTCCAGAGCGGCGGTACGTTGCTTGGCTCCGACATTACACGTACCTGTAACGATAAAAAAAAAAATATATGTTTATGATTATTATTATCATCGAATCACACAATTTTGGACACGCACGATTATTCATTGAACTGTCGAAATTCGCCTAATGTTTATTACACCTTTATACAGCGACAGCGAAAACCTATTTTTTATGTACAGCAGTCATTATTTTTTTTTTATATTATTAATTATGTACCATGAATTATATAAATATTATCTACAAATGTGTGTATGATTTGACATAGCGTGTATCGTATTATTATAATTATCAATTATAATGTGATTATTTTGCCATTGAATTTACTGTATTTCAGAGGTAATTGACGATCCTAGAGATGGTTGTGGATTGATGAATCGTTCGTTGTCGTTAGGCGAAATGCTATCGAAGTACCTGTGTCAGTGGTCGGCCACGATCGTCGGCAAAAACGACCCTCTTCTTCTGCCGATTATTGTTGTTGTCATTGTTGCTTTTGTTCGGAATACGATCGAGGGGCAACGATCCGGTCGAGAGACAGGGTCGTATTCTAGGTGGCACGGACCTCGTGGATATCGGCGACGAGCTCACCACTAGAGGACGGTACAGGAGATGATGACTGTACACCGGTGGACTGTGTCCCAGTATCAGTTCTGCCGGCATCGCTATGGAACACATTTAAATCTGAAACACCAAATCAAAAATTCCAAGATTACGATATTGTTTTTCACTGAAATGTAAAAAATTCGGTTACTCTTATTATTATTATTATTATTATTATTATTATTATTATTATTGTTATTATTGTTATTATTATTATTGTTATTATATACTGTCTAAAACGCTGATTGGAGGCTAATCGGAGATTTAGTTTTGCATGCAGTTATATCAACAATCTCTGCAAACGTGAATCGAAAGATCTTCAAATTACCAGCAGCGGATTTTTAATTTCTTCTTTAAATTGTTAGTCGTTGAATCTCGACGATTGGCATGTCAACTACTGGAATGGACGAACGACGAATTGCATCTGAGTGGAATTTACGAACCCGTGTATTTTAAGTACTCGTGATCGCGTGATCCCCTCCCCCCCCGTCCAACGCGGCCGTAAGGAAGGGGGTACTGAAAAATTCGAAATAGGAGACTTTTGGTTCAACCCTTGTGGCCCCTCCATTACTTGTATCAGCAGAGGACGAAATTTCTGGATAACATTACAATCGAAAGCGTATCTCACGGAGAAATGGTGACTTGTGTTAGCACGACATAATAGACCCCTCGTAGAAGCCATAAAGTAATCAGCAACCAAACGGTCAATGGGTGCCTAAGCAACCGGAACGGTCTGACGAAAACCGATTATTGGCCCCTTGTTGGCTTAAAGATTTTGTGAGAAGCAATAAGAATTACCGAAAGCAGGTACATTTATGACAATGAGACTAACGCTCAAATATCCATGGCACGGACGAACTTTGATAAATGGTTGTTTACAGCAAGCGCGTAAAAACCGTGCGCTTCGCGAGTGTTCTTTAAAAGCGAACAAGACGTATCGAAGCCAGTCTCGAGAACGGCGCTCTCGGCGAGGTCTGACTTAGAATGTTAAAAATAATCTTCTTTCTATTATTATTTATTTGGTGGGGTGAACCCGATTACCCCAACCGTGTGGACAACGACGACCATCGACGCATTTATTTAACGTGAAACAAAAAAAAACAACAACAACCTGTTCATTTTACTCAAAGACCTTCGAGCGTCTTGTAGCGGACGTTTCGAGGTTTCCTTTGCTGTTCGGCTGTTGAAAAAAAAAACGCTTTTTATTCCCTCAAATATTCGAATTTAGCCTTAGGTGACGTCCATTATCCGACTCTGGCGTAACACCACCCAATCATCCATGCATAATAATGGGGAATCGGAAATATCGACCACATACTTCGTAACACGGATAAACTATATGCATAAGATTCAAAGAATCAAAAGTGTGTATCCTGTACACTTTATTGTAGTCCCTACGGCCTTTTCACCCTCGGCTGTCGGTGTGCTCGAAAACATCTGGGAAGCGAGAAACGAACGGGGATGATGATAAATTAAGTACAACAAAAAAACAAAACGAACTAGATAAAAACAAAAATGTCTAAGTGGCATTGTGAGCGAATGTTGTTTTAAAATGTTTCTATGATATTTGCATAACCGCGTCAGGCGCCTCGTCCCTGTCGTTCCCTCTTGATATTATGTGTGATGAGACGACGAAGGGGATGATAAATTAAGTACAACAAAAAACAAAACGAACTAGATAAAAACAAAAATGTCTAAGTGGCATTGTGGGCGACGGTTGTTTTTAAATGTTTCTATGATATTTGCATAACCGCGTCAGGCGCCTCGTCCCTGTCGTTCCCTCTTGAAGATCACACGAGCCACTCGACCGTGAATCAGTGATCGTTATCGTATCTTCGCATCGTAATACGACGCCATCCCATCCTCTAATTCACGCACACACGCACATTCCTCGAATTTCTCTCTCGCTCCCTCGGCATAGGCTCACTTATCTGTCCATCATTTCTAGTCTCCGATATTTTATCTGTTTCGCACACTGGCATTATTATTCTTATGTTTGTGTGTTGGCTCGACAGCAAACGTATTCCGTAGGTCCGGTGTAATCTATGCATATCCGTCGACCTCTGTCTGCGAAACTGACCGCGTGTTTATCTAGGCGAGACAAACACAAATGAGGGTCACTTAAGGTCAAAATTGACCTACGATTGTAAAAAAAAAAAAAGTGAACATCGAGATTTTCACAAAACCTCCTCATCTAATCTACTTTTATGTACAAATCTTCTGTGAACAATCATTTTCCGTGATCATTTTGTTTCGTCATACAGGAAGCTTTGTCGGCAAAAGAAAATAATCGCGTTTGAAAAATATTGAGAATACAAAACATCATCAATTTTGGGAATATTCGCTACAAAGATTCCATGTAAAAGCTGTAGTTATTCATCGTGTTGGGGCTATGTCTGATGTATTTATTCCCACTGATCACGAATCTGTGGCTTATTATGCTCGTAGCTCAATATTTGATATGGAAACTGGCATCAGAATGCAAACACTAATTTTTCGTAAAATTACAAAAATTCAAGATCTCGTAAAATTTAAACGGTTCCATCGATTCGTGCCGAATTAAATAAGGACCATCGGTCGATTATAGCCCCTTTGTGTACAAAGTTTTAGCCCGATAGTTCAAAAATTGTAAGAGCTAGGGTGCGCATAGACAGTAAAGTTGAAAACCGCGTAAAATGTTAATGGCTGAAAGCATTTTGCTAAAAATTTAATCAAACATTGAAGATTCACCCCTCTACCTATGTTAAATTTCAGCTTGCTAACTCAAGCCGTTCTCACGTTACAAGAGTTTCGCACGCACACGGACACGCATTTTTTTTACATACGATTTTTCGCTGTGAAACATTCTGGCACGTTTTCATAAAAATCTCGAAATATTTTTTTTCCATGAAAGCAAAGCTGCCTCTGTGAGGAAGCAAAAATTATTGTCTAATTATAAATTAATATTTTCAATTTGAATAATGTGTAAGAAAAACATTGTTGATCAGGTATTATTGATAGTACAAAAAAATACTAAAGTGTTCGGGTAAATAATAAAATTAGAACAGGTTTTATCTCGGAAGCAGCAGAGACCGTAGTGATATTTTACGCGTATTAAAAATTATAGTGTTTTTTTTTCTCGATATTCCTATTAAACTGGTTGAACTTCATGAATTTTATCGTTCTCTGTATCAATCTCAATTTACCTGCCGGAGTTCTTCGATCCCCCTCCCCACCGATAATTCTATACAATTCTCTTCCACTCGAGATAACCACAGGCTGTTTCTGGCCCTCGGATTCTTTATCGTCGCTGCGTCGGCGTTTTTTTGTATTATTTCTGTTTTCATACGCATATCGTCGGTGGAATCGACCACGGTTTTTTTTCGTTTTCGATTGTGACTCGTAGTCACCCGAGCGCCGGGAAACGCGTGTCTGACGCATGTAGCGCGAATGGTTTTTTTCTGGCAAGCACGTGAGAGAACCGAAGAGACCATTTTTTTTTCACCACGCTACCAAAACATGATATTTACATACATTGTGTTGTCTCAGTGTCGTGAAAAAAAAAATCAACGTTTTCGGGCAGTTTCAACCGACTCTTAGCGATAAGACGATACAATCCGAGTCGCCGAATTATGGATATTCTTTTTATTTTACTATGCCAGTATGACATTGCTGATAACGGAGAAATGTATATTATTGTAGCATTTAAATTCAATGATAACGGGATTATATAAGAAATTACAAGTCATTCATTCGACTCGTGAATATTTTGCGTCTGTCTCTTTCTCACTATATATATATATTTTTTTTTCTCGTTATCTTTCCGTTATTTCCGATAACAATTTTTTTTTTGCGACCTCTCGGTGTATGTAAAAAACGTACGAGGAGTTACACAAGAGTCGCCGGGGAGTTCCCCGATTTGCAATGTCATCGAGACAAACTTACATAGGGACGCTGGTGGTGTTATAAAAAAAAAAAATTGTTTGCAAAAATAATTTGTCCGGCTCTCGCCGATTACAATTATTTCGGTGACTGTGTGACTCTGATATTTTTTTACGATAGTATATTCAAGCTAGAATACTTCGGGGAGATCGTGCTAATATTCGACTTCGAGGATATCGCAGATTCGAGATATATCGTGCTCAAATTTGACGCGCGAAGGGACTTTGTATGAATGTGTTCATTTAAAATAAATTCTGAATGTGTTCATTTAAAATGTGAAAGCTTTTTTAAGTGCAGTAAATTTGCGGTGTACGATTTGTAAGATGTTGGAAAATCGTTTGTTACAAATTCGTCGTGTAAGCTTGAACGCCGTGTGCCATTTCGTGAAGTGTGAGATTCGGTTGTGTTACGGTGAGCCTGTGTACGTTCGAAGGCGCCTCTAAAAAATAGGGGCTTTGCGTACGGGTTAAAAAAAAAAATGAGGAAGTCACGTACAAATTATTTACACGCGCGTCTTTGACAATTTGATAACAATAACCGCAGTTCATAATAATCATAAACTCGGAACTCTACAGAAATTGATTTCTCCAAACAGCCATAATTCGATTAAATTGAACGACATCGAATGAATAAACATACTTATGTACACAAATATCGTCGTCGAGGCTTACTGGTGTCCGTGCGACAATTGCGCCGTCGTCAGGCTATTCCGGACGTTCGTTTGGGCTAAATTTAACGAACTTCAGAACCCCCCGACGCCGCTTGCAAGACGAACGCCCTTGGAAATGTTCCAATAACGCGACAAAAAGTTTTGCCGCTTCTCTGTAATGTAAAAAATTTGACAATGCCTCTCGGATGCGGTTTCAATGAGCAAAATCGCTGAGTCAGCGATTGTGAAATTGTATTTTATTGTATTTGTTATTTGATGTATTTTTTTTTTTCGAATAATAAAGAGCATAGAGGTCGCGTAAAAAATGGTCGGGTCTTAAAGAGCATTGAATTTCAAGAAAAACACACGGAGAGACTCCGACGCACGAAACGTTCTCTCGGTGTGTCGCGCGGCCCATGACAACGTCGTGTGCAGCTGCAGAAGCAACGCACAGTTTCTAGTAGTCTCTAGACGAAACGAATAGCGTAACGGCGCGGATCTCCGGTTTCCCTTTGAAACTCCCGAGCGTGTCCCCTGGACTGTTGCGGTGAAAAAAAAAAAAGTTGTCGCTCCTCGTCTCGCGTTCGGACGTGCGTACGCGCACGCGTACGTGCCGTCTAACAATAAATCGACGAGTCGGAGGCGCACCCAAGTTTTACCTTGGCAGAAAATCTCCCATGCGCTGGATAATCTCGCTTATGTACTGTACTCGGCAAATCACGAGAAGACAAGTGCACCAAACAATTTCGCGGCAATGAGCGAGTAGAAATAATAATAATTCAAAAAAATTAATGATAAATAAGGAATAACGAGAAGCAAACAATTTCGTTAAAAAAAATCTCAGTAAACTCACTTTAGAATAAAATGTTGGTAATAACGTTTATTTTAATTAATGAAACTTTTTCTATCTTATTGTTGTCATTATTATTATTATTTTCCATTTGGCAAACGGTAAATTGCGCATTCATCGTCGACATATATTTACGCGTCTCGGAATGATTTTCTCGTCCACTGTGCAATAAAGCGCCGCACCGTGCGGGAGATCTCGGCGATGTTTAACGGGGCCGAGAAACGGTCAGCGTTCTCCTACCAGGGATGCTAATCCGAGTCGTTTCTCGGCTGCACTTGAACGAAAAAGGACTAACGATTCAGTGTGTCAATCACTGTACTTAGGTCTCGAAGATACACGCGCTGCGAAGCGTTCGAGTTCCACTGAGCATCGATTCACACAAACGGCCATAAATCGAACGGGAAAGTCATGCATTTCGTAACATCGTCCGGAAAGTCATTGCCGAGGGTATCGTCGCTGTACACATTTTCATATTGAGAAATTATAAACTGACATATCGTTAAACTCGGTGTTACATGTAAAAAGTATACGACACTCACACTATCGTTAATCATTCGTCGAACTCGATAGTTTTTTTTTTTTTTTAGGTCAAACGATCTCACGATATTCTTTGCAGCAAAAAAAAAAAAGAAAAAAAAAAAATCGTACGAGATTCAGAAACAATAATAATCGATTCGATATCAGCAGCATGCGGAATGGAAGGGCTTGTGAATTGTGATTTTCGACCGCGTGTAAACGCATGTCGAGGAACAGAAATGAAAAAATAAAATAAACATAATCTTTATATAAATATTAAATTAATACTGTATATAAAAATAATGTGAATTACACAAATTTTATACAGCATTAATAATAATCAATTATTACCGTATCATAACTATTTTTAGAAAATGCACCAACGCGACAGCCGACTGTGAAAAACGAGTGTCGCTTCCACAGTTCATGTTCACAAACTACCGTCGCCTGTTTGTGTACATATTCTCGTTATGGAGTCTCGTTATAGTGCAATTCGACGCGGATACACTGAGAAAAAAAAAAATTGTTAGATGAACCAAGTTGCGTTCCCCCGCGTTCAAAAGTGTTATTTAGTTGGTACAATACATTTTTTTGTTTGTATCGAAATATTTTGAATCGACTGAAGCGAATAATCGTTCAATAAAATAATGGCTTGATTGTACCAACCAAACAACAGCTTTGAACGTAGGTGACCGCGAATTTGGTTAAACCAACAATTTTTTTTTTTTTCTCCGTGTAGCATCGACCAGTCGATTGTCCTCGTTGATGTACATAGCTATAGAACAATTTCGTACACGATTGTACGTCGATAAGTTAATAGTTTGTCGTGTAAACACGTTTACTACGCGTGACCGCAAAGGCAAGTGTAAGAAAATTTAATGGCACAATCGTAGTAACTGTATTGTACACGCAGCCGAGATCCTTTCAGTTCCTTCGCGCTTGACATTAAACTAAATTGGGACTAACCGTCGGTAATCTGCGGAGTCAACTCTCGGGCTGTAACCCCCCCCCCATCGAATCTTCGTCGGCCATATGGTTTTTCGTTTAATTCGCTCTCATCGCGCATGCGC
Source organism: Exephanes ischioxanthus (assembly GCA_958510785.1). Lineage (NCBI taxonomy): Eukaryota > Metazoa > Arthropoda > Insecta > Hymenoptera > Ichneumonidae > Exephanes > Exephanes ischioxanthus. The sequence goes on from OY294025.1 coordinate 7,821,389, forward strand.
ATTGCAGCGCACGTTTTACTTGCCTATTATTTCACTGACAAATAATACGCGAGCCGCGGGTTTATTGCCAATGAAGTTTTACGCGTACTGTTCAGTGAAGACGACAAAGCGTGTAACTGAACGTGAATGAACGAAAACGGGACGACTGTGCATTATACATGTGCACGTGCCATTCGTAGGACTGCCGGATCGAATCGGATCGCTGCGCGATTAATCGATGCGCGCATAAATTGTGTTCGAAAGTATCGATCTATTGAAAATCGATATTTTTTTATTGTCCCGTAAGAAAAGTGCCATAGCGGCGTTATATCGACTACTAACAGACAAAAGGGCGTATCTCTCGCGTAAAGCGTACGGATTACGCCCTTTTGTTTCTTAGCAGTCGATATGTGCATTTCATATATGGACATATGTGGATTTTTGGTAATCTTAGTAATATTAATTTATTGTAATTAATATCTTTGAACAGCGAAGATAATGGCACCGGCGTCCACCGTTGTCCACCTAGGGAACGCCATTACCAGGTTTAAGAAAAGAAAATCTCTGAACTTGACGGTGACTGACTACGTTACTTAAAACGAATAAAAATGACACGATAAGCGATGTATGCAATAGACGGAGACAACATATATTGTTGTCCATTTCCCTCGGATGTGTCGATTGTCGCCGTTGCGCGTAGGAAAACTTAACATAACTCGTCCGGACGCAAAAACAAGACTGCTACAGACATTGTATGATCGCGATAATAATTTTCCTTTCGTTATTATGTATAAATATGTGAATCGATCTTGAACATGACAGATCGATTCAGTAAGTTAATCGGCCAATAAGAATCGATGCAAATAATCGATAAATTACTACGTTAAGATCGATTCTTCGATTAAACGATTTTAAAACTGCAGAATTGCACTCGAAATTACAGTAGAGTCGTTAAATAATCTTCAAAAGCCAGAGAATCAAGTTTTTTTTTTAATGATTATGAGTCTGGCAAATTGGAGTAGTCCTTGGGGCGGAGTCAAGTGAATGGAGTACTAAGAATTAAAAAACGGTTTGTATATTTTTTAAAGGGTGGTCTTGGTGGGAACTAAGGTGGTTCTAGTTTTAAGAGCTCCGATTTGACGAGGAGAATATATTATAGCAATCAATTTACAGGCAAATTCTTACGGGAAGATAAATCGATAGCAGTTTCATGTAAGAATTTGCTTTTAATTGTAGATGGTCTGCCCAGTTTAAAAATAGTACATAGCGACACTAGTGCGAAAAAGCGATCTTTCGACGAAGGTTGTGAAAGTGGCCACACGAGCCCGGATATCTATCTGTACTACTTTATTATGCATACTACTTTATTACACTCGGTGCGAAAATGGCAGTTTTACGCACGCTTCGCACGTGCGCAAAACACCCGTTTTCACACCTTGTGAAGAAAAGTGGATACGATACTCGTGCGAAAAAACTTTTTCTGAACTCGTATGATTGCAACCCTCGCCTTCGGTTCGTGCTGCAAAGTCACACACGCCAGAAAAAGTTTTATCGCAAAATAGTATCGTAAATTACTATTTTGTAACAAGTGCACAAAGACTCCCATTTTTGATGCATGGACCGTGGCGAAAGTGAACGAGAAAGTAACTAGAGTGTTAAAAAAGTAACTAGTGTGAATCGCGCATGCGCCGTATTTTTATCTCACGCCTTACTAAAAACCGTTACAGACACCAAAAGTGGGACTATTTGCGCAGGTGGTTCGAAAATTAATAACAGTTTTTATTGCCGGCCGCACCCGAGGCAAGTAGCGAGGTAAGGCTGCCACAGCGTCTCGAGCGATAAAAGGATAATGGGTAACTCGGAGAATAGACTAGAATGTCTATGGGATCATTGGGGCGCTACGGATTCCTCTCAAAAGCCTCACTCTGCGTATCTCATTGACTTTAAACCTGATTCAAGTAGTCTCGATAATTGATTACACAGCCACATTCTCGAAGGAGAGAAAATTACCTAAGGTCGGACTTCGAAGCCGGGCAGGATCTTCGATAATTTGTAGAACATAAAAACACTCGCGTACAAAAAACAAAAAATCGGAAATACACATGAGAATGTATGGTAATCTATGCAAATGAAGTGTCCCGTACGTGCGTGATGGGAATGGTTCATAGCGGACGAAACTTTTCGAAACTTTACGAGATTATATAGTGTATAGACGCTAGTACGAGAGATATGCACAAGTATAAGGATTATTTATAGCTATAGTACAGGGAAGCCGGACAAGTGTCGCCCGAAGCCTCGAAATTCTCGAGATGTCGTTTTCTTGTTTTATTATTATTATTATTTTTTATTACTCGAGAGACATCCATCAACTCGAGCGTGAAGAGGACGATAATTCATTTCTGCAAATAAGTATGTCGCAGAGAAATTTAAAAAATGCTCACCCTCGAGCTATAGAAATTGAGTTTTTGTTAATACGCTAACTTTCGCGTCCTTCTAGAGTCGTCGAAGCTCTGTTTGGTGTACGAAACGAAGCAATTTTTGTGGTCGGCACTTTGCGGTGATCCTTGAGACGGTTACGTACGCCGTAAAAAAAAGGCCCGTATTGACGCAATTGGGAAAACAAAACAGTGCGGCATGAACAAAAAATGTTATCCCTTCGAGTTCGGTGCCTCCTTTCTGACGAGAAAATTGGTTTTTCTTACAAAATTTTCGATCGAAAAAATTTGAAAAGTTGCACAGTCTAAAAATGTTGTTTTTTGATTTTACGTCACACAGACAGTCGTACATACGAGTACTTTTCTCGCAGCCCACAAAAAATTTTCACGAGTTTCTGGAACACAACCTGCGACCCTCATTTACCCGATTGATGTATTTCCCGACACTGCCAAAAACTTTACCGGAGAAATTTAAAACGTTTCTGCAGCGACGGCCGTTCGTACAAATTTACAATTCGCCCGTCGCTCGTGTTACGACTCTCCTCGTCCCTTTCTCCCGTCCTTTATTTACTTTTTGCGTTCGGGGTCAGGCGCCAGACGGGCAGTCGCCTGTTCTCCTCTCATCCTCGACTCCGCGTCGGTATATACACGGTGTGCACACGCAAACGAAAACTCTCCATATACTTAACATTCTCGTCCGTACAATGTGTAAGAAAAAAAAATAAAAAAAGATAACGAGAGTTATATTAACGGGGAAGGGGGCAAGACAAGAAGAAAAAATCGTATGGATACGAGATAATTTGTATGGAACAGATAAATGAATTACAATAAGTTCGTAACAAAAGAAAGTTTCAAGACAAATCGCATCAATGCATAGTATTAACTCGTGACATGACTATTGATGATCGAGGGAGAAAAATATCCTCGACACGAGTAGCGTTTAAGAGATCGAGGCGTAGGCCATAACCCGCAGCAGAAGCAGCGAGAAGCAGAGAAGAAGCCGATTAATCACTCTCATTGGTTTTTCGTTTTTTCGTTTTTCCCCTAGCAGCAGCGCCCCACCGATAAATGGCCGTACGCCGGAAGGTCTATCGAGTTCGGTAAATTTCCATAGCTCTCTTTCTCTCGTATACACACTCGTCACGATTTCTCCGATTATTCGTCGCGTGATCGTTAAAAAAAAATAAAAAAAATAAAAATGTTTGTATAATAACGAGATAGGAGGAACGCCACGCGAGATAATGTCAACATCCGTATGGAGTGTTGAATACGCGTGTGAGGCGTACTATATTTAACATTTTATGCATATCGAGTGTCGATCCAAGTAATTATTAATAGAAACGGATTTTTTTTTTGTTTTTTACTATTCGTGCGAGTAGCTACTTGCGCAATTTTCAAGGCATCGGGCTAAGTGAACAAGTGGAGAGTCGGCCAAGGATCTTTGGCATTTAGTTCATTATATTAATATATTAATATTGTATGAGATTTTTTTTTTTTTTTTTTTTTCAATTACCTCTCCAGTCGAGACTCATTGACGGACCCTAACAGTGCAATTTAATGATGAATCGAACTGAACAATTTTCTCACTGGGCGGCTTTCACCGCGAGGTGTCGATGAAGAAACGCGACGTCGCCGACGACAGAGCGACGACACGAGGCGACTCGTTAAACTCGAAATCGTCTCGTGTTTCGAGCCTCTCGTCGAACCGATTGCTCAACGTTGCGTCCGGAGGTGAACGCTTTCTTGTGCTCACCGGGTAGCCGGCTTTGCATTCGTAGAAAGATTTTCGTACAGCGTATAATTTCGCAGCCTCGTTGCATCTCCGGGTAAGCGAAAGTACGGCACGCGAGAGAAACATGCGCAAATCAGAAAAACGAAAGGTTGTATCGCTTAGCTTTTCCGTCGGTACTTACTTTTTGTAGAAAAGGGTTCGAGTTGGAAAGCTCGGCCGCCCTCAACGAAAATATCTCGTCCGAACTTGGTCGAAGGGAAGTTTAACGATGAAATAATTATCGAAACGGTTATCCTCTTCGACTCCGGCCGCCGATCCGTTACACGATGTCGTCGAACCTCTAGACACGTCCGCTTCTCGCGACCGTTTATTTTCCAATTTTCACAAGTGAAAAGAACAAAAAAAAGAAACAACAATTACGGACACGCCGATATCAATAAATCACTTGTCATTGATTGCCGGAGTAATCCGTCATTCCCATCGCCGTTGCAGCTCAATGAACATCGGGCGAACACTCTCCTCGCGCACTGTTACGTACGTCAGCGAGTAAACGACGAATTTTGCGAAAAATTGCATTCACACACACACGCACACGTTTATTAATCACTACCCTCCCGAAAATAAATTTTCACAGCCTTCTTCGGTCGCGTATTATTTTTTATTGCTGTTTATTATTATTATTATTATTATTATCGTATCTCGAAGGATATGACTCTCCACACGGTCTTTACAATTTCTTTTCTGAGTTGCCTTCTTCAAAAGATCCACTTCATACTTTGATCTTCGACTTCTTGACTCGTCGAATTTTTATGTTTTTATTTCTTTTTTTTTTTTCTCTTCGATAGGTTTTATCAATGAGCGAGATTGAGGAAAAAAAAAAAATGTATATAAATTTGAAACGTTACATTGCGAATTAAATTGAGAACCGCAGACTGTATAATATTCCGAAGTGGACGGTCGAGACAACCCTCGGGATGGTTTTCTCCGATTATCAAACGTTTTTTTTAGAAGGAAAACGCTCGAATTGTGTCGTTAAGGCGGCTCGCGTGCCTCGACCTCCACTTCGTTGTGCCGCGTAGACGCGTCTGTACTCTGTCGGCTGTCTCTCCGGTCTCGACGATCCTTCGGGCTTTTTTCGCCCCCTCCCCTCTCCTCCCCCCACCCCTCTTACTCCTGACCGACAACCCGAAATTCTCTCTCGTTCGATGCTGCCAGCTTCTGTTGGCGTTTCAACTTCTTGGCCGACGGCGGTGCGCGACGCCGGGTTTTACCCCCTCTAATAATCCCGATCTCCCCGTTCGGCCGGTTCCGAACGAATCCACGCATGCTCGGTACACGCAGCCTCGTGTACTTCACGTGATCGACGTTAACCGGCCAATCGGTGGACGTGGAACGCCACGTGTGAGGTACAACTCGAGAGAGCCACGTAAGGGGTGCGCGACAGACGAGACGGAAGCGACGAGGGATGGATGCCACTGCGCTACAACGCCGCTCCGGGAGACACACTCTTAACCCCGATGTCTTCGGGTCTGCGAATTCTTTCTGGCGTCGCTTTTTTTTTACCCGCGGACTCCATTGGACCTTTGGCTCCGCAGAAGAGAGACAGACGGATATTCGGAGCAAACATTTTTTCATTCATCCCTCCAACTGACCGACACTTTTCTTTATAATTCTTCATAAATTTCATCGACTGTGTGATAATTCTTTCGGCAATAGAGACCCAAATTTTTCTCACATTTCATGCGAAATATGTGACTTGGAAAAATCCGTGTCTGATTTTTTTCATTTTTACATCTAAATGAATAAAAAAAAAAAATTATCCACTTGCGTTTAAAAAACTTTTTTAAATAAGAAAATGTTCTACGTAGCTAGTCGAAGGGTTGGATAGAATGGCAAACTGCAGAGAGGTAAGGTAATTTTTGTCAATTCTCCCTTGAACGTGTTTCGCCACGTGAATGCAGATTTATCGCCCGAGTATCAGAGTAGACAGGTAGTATATTACAGAGACGTAATGCAGTACAGTACGGCACGTAGGCGCAACGGGGTACGGCTCGAGAGGGATCCGAACGTGCTGTCTATCTCGCTGTTACTCTAGCTCTCGTTAGTTAATCTCAACGGAGATTTCGCTTGCAGCGACTTCGTCCGGTGCGGTACCATGTCGTCTTTCTACGCTCGAGGTACTCTCTGCACGCGCAACATGAGAACCTTGAGGAGACCTTCTTGAGTTACCAGGAAATTATAGCGAATAATTGAGAGGTGTACTTTTACGTTTCACTTGTACTCGCCGATACAACAGACACGCTGTTTCGATTAATCGGATCCTTCGATTGCAGCCGATACTCAAAACCTTCCATACCCACCGAGCACAAGCGCGCCCCCAGAAAATTAGCCTCCCGGAAAATTGGCCCATGGAAAATTGGCCCCAAAATATTCACAGGAATGCCTTATAAAAGGCTGGGCGGAAAAAAAGACCGATGGGGGAAAAAAGGCCCAAAAAAAAAGTCCGCGCAACAAACAAATTCGTAACAAATGTGTTTTTCTTTTTTTTGTGTTTTTGTTTTTCTTTTTTCACTTGGTAGCTTGGTACGTTTGCTTGGTAGCTTTTGAGTTTCTGATCCATACATTTTTTTCGAGCGGTATATTTTGCATTTCTGCGGGGGTTGATCTTTCCATGCATTTTATAGAGGCCAAATTTCTGGGGCCGATTTTCCTCGGGGTCAATTTTCTGGAGGCTGATTTTCTGTGAGCCGGTTTTCCGACGCCAATTTTCCACGGGCTAGTTTTCCTAGACTCCGCAATAGCACAGGACAATATAATTGACAGTGCAAATCCATATACGTACAGCATCAGCATTCAGCGCTATAAATAGTGCGATCAAGAACGAAAGAAAGGGTAACCCTATTTCCTTTCACTTACACACGGGGCCTCGTCGATTAATCAAACTCGTGCAAGTCGAAATAAATTAATTTACGACCCTCTCCTCACTTGTTGTGGCGCGTGTAACATGACGACCGAACCGCTATCTCCAGAGACACTGATGCGGCCCTTCTGTCATTTATCGGACTATATATTGTAAACTATAGAACGGCGCGCAGCTAGCGCAAGCGTCACGAACGCGATAGTCGACCCGAGACTGCACGCTTATAGCCTCTCTTCAATCGCGGTGATATTCCACGGCCTGTCGTGACCCCACGAAAAAAAAAAATATTTTAGAAAAATTTAATTTCTATAAATTTCCATCGCCTTGCAACTGGAACGAGATACGAGGGTGTCCGTCGATCGCCGCGTGCCGCTACACAATAACTCGACTGCAATTAGATACTATACAGCGGTTTGGTAAAAATTTACGATGCGTATATGTTTGTCGACAGTGACTGGCCGGAGGCTTTGTGTGTCGTGCAGCTCCCTTCGTTTGGTCGCGACACATAAACGTAGCGCGCGTGTACATGGGGAATAGATTAGCTGTAAGAAGTACTGTTGGAGAGGTTATTGTAAACACTACTGTATTCTACGCAGTATTTTTTTTTTTTTCTGATCCATCGAGTCCCCACGTTCGTGGCGAATCTTAACGCCATGCGAAACACTCTCTCGTCGCGTCTCTCTCACTCCACTGCGAGCGCAATAACGGTATCTCTCTCGCCCTCGAGGTGCGGTCACGTGACTTTCAACAGTTCTTAAGGCCAGGTGAAACATGTACCACGTGACATATCAGTGCAAGAGAGGTTTCTTCAGAAGTCATGCCTTATCGTTACTTCGCAATTTTCGGGATTCGCCAGCCCGAACGATAGTCGGTTTTTCTGCTCTGCTCTCGTGACTCGAATGCCTCTTAATCTACGCGAGGCTCATGGTAAGACAGATTCAGGCCCAATCGAGACCCACGAGTGGAGGTCGATAATTGACTTGGTTCTTTGAAGTACTTTGTAGAAACCAGTTGCTTTTTCGAATCAACGTCATGTTGACCATTTCCGATACCATTTCCAAATGCCATTCGTGACAGTTTTTATTGCCGACTGAGTCTCTGTTGCGATTTTCAAATTAACTTTATTCACCGGTGTTAATTTTTTTGAGAAAGAAAAATGAATTCGGCCGGATACAAAATTACCGTGCGCATCCGGCTCGAATTTGCTTTTTCCTCAAAAAAATTAGCACCCTTGAGAAAAGTTCATTACAGTTTTCATTACCGACCGCGATATTTCACTTCCCCTTAAGTGCATGCGATAGAAACTCGGTCGGTAACAAAGCGGTTTCTATATTTTCAGACAAACGTTTCGAATTAACTTTTCGGGCAAAACGTTTTCATACATCTGTACATAGCCTACGAAAACCTAATTTGCTTTCGTCCGAAATATTGATAGCCGCGGAGAAAATAGGGAACCGATTTGTTGCCGACTGAATCTGTATCACATGCCCTTAACGTGCAAACGGGGTCAAATTTACCATAATCAATTATCTCGGTGCACTAGGGTCTCGACTTCACGAACAGCGGCGGGACCGGCTCCCGCTGACACCCACGAAAATCGAGGCAGCGCATGCCCCGCCCATAGTAACTGTCGAGCATGGCAAATAGCCTACTGCGTCGATCGATATTCGCTCCGTGGTGGGGACTGATACGGAAACCGAGGCCCCACAAAGCGAGGCCCTAGCGTATGTTTTTTTGTGAAAAATAAAATAACATTTTGGAACGTTTTTCAAGTCACACAAAGCAATTTCAACACTTCGATTTTCACACTTTCTCATAAGAGAGAATAGGGCAATCGCTTTGTGTCAATTATCGATTCATCGTGTGTTTAGTCTACGTTATAGATTGGTTCATTATTGAAATCATGTAATTTCAATGTGTCAAGAGTGCAAGAGGACAAGAGTCAACTCCAAGTTTCTACCGAGTACCAAATGCGCTAAAAAAAAAAAAAAAAAATCAGTTTCTTTTTATTCGGTAGATGAACTTTAGTCGTCTGCTGGTAAACACAATGACACTGAAACTCTTATATTCGCCCCGACGAATCATCGAGGTTGTCGGGCATAACATTTTTCGACGGTAGAACGTAGTCTTTCCTCGATGACGATAAAATCTCGCTATAGAATCCAATGAATTCTTCGAAAAAAAATATGACGAAATGTTCAATTTTGTTAAAGTCGGTAAAAAAAAAAGGTCAGTACACTTAAGAAACGATTCTTCCTTCACAATCGGCCCGTTCTAAATAAAAATGATAAAATTACCGAAAGAAAGATTGTATAATAAATAATGTTTGTCAAATGAGTAAATCTTTTTTTAAATCTTTTTCGTAATAGTTTTTAGATTTTAGAAAAAATTATAAAAAACATGCTGCGATGATTTCGGTCGTTGATAATCGGTAAAAATTGCTGAAACTATTCGTCTACGCTTGTGAGAGCCTGAGTCACAGGGCGACGCTTCTTCTATCGATTTTACGCTTCGAGAGTCGGATATACGTCTCGGATATTCAGTGTTCCAGAAACCCGGTTCATCCCAGTCGGCGTTTCGAGCCAAATCTCGTTTTCTTTTCTCAACACCGTCGATGTAATACATCGAAAACTCGGAGTTACGCAGCGCGACACGTACAAATGTTAGCGATAAGCCGCGTGCATCGACTTATACAGCGCTGAGACAACGGGGGACTTTGTACACTAAGGCCTCGATTTGTGGGGCCTCGATTTCCGTATCAGTCCCCACCACGGAGCGAATATCGATCGACGCAGTAAGCTATTTGCCATGCTCGACAGTTACTATGGGCGGGGCATGCGCTGCCTCGATTTTCGTGCGTGTCAGCGGGAGCCGCTTCCGCTGTTCATGAAATCGAGGCCCTACTGTACAGTGATATTCTCCTATCACGAATTGGATTACCGTGGCGTGACGAGTAATGTAACTGCAGGACTAAACACCGACCGTGAAAATCCGTTACCGTTATTTTTCATTATTGTTAGTCATCGAGTCAATAATTCTAGGGTAGCTCGTACCCGACCGAAGGATTTACCTGATTTTCGTGAGGTCACGGTGCAATGTAAGCGTCAAGCCAATTATGAATCACTATCGTCACGATACATTCCCCCACTTAAATGTACAGCCGCTACACTGTAAGCTTAGTAATAAATGCAAAAGAAAAGATTTGACAATTTATTGTCATATTTTTTTCATGAGGCGCGGTCATTAAGAAGCATCTTTCTACTTTTTTCATTGGTAAACTCATTTGTGCGCGATCAGGTAAAAATATGAAAATGAAGTCTGCTGTATAAGAATTTTCTGCAAGGCATATCCTCGTTTTAAGATGAAGGTTTTTTTTCTATTTTTTTTACAAAATTCGGGATTGCGTTCCGTCCCGTTCACGAAGTAAAATACCTATTTTTCCGGAATATGATTTTGTTGACGTTTTGGAACATTCCGAACTGATGTTTACAGGGAAATCACGAAAAAAATCGCAAGTACAAAGCTTCTACCACGGGTAAGAAACTAAATAAACCATCACTGAGCATCGCAAACACGTTACCGATATGTCACATGTCATATATGTCAACTATTGACTTATATGTTTAATATTTGTCAACAAATCTCCGAGAAGCTTTGTACTATATTTAAGTCACTGGGTCGGCGTTGGGTTAATTAAGAATGATGATGCAAGAGACTAATCGGTTCCAGTGTTTTGCGAGGATCAGATCGTGAGACCTGATTTGGCAAAAAGCTAATACGTATCAGCGTTCTTCCCAAGAAACGCATGCACGAGACACGTGAGGCACGAGGCACATCGCCCTGACGACCCTAAAGATTGCTCGTGCGCGCAAATAAAACGCTGTAAATGGGAAAGTGGAGCAATTTAACGACAAATATCATATATAACAGTAATAGTAGTTTCGAAATAAAATCACTGTCGTATAACAAGATACTGCAAAACTCTCTTCGTCGCGTAACGTCTCCCGACCGAACACGCATCACGTGCTATAGTTTCTGCGCGTATTCTATTATTTTTTTTTTACTACCGAGTTATTTAAATGTAAGAAAAAAATTATGCAAACGAACATTGCACTTTGCTTCAAAAAACTTACTCCGGAATAAAATTTACTTAAATTTATTCAGACTAAATGTATCGAACTTTCGATCTACCGAAATTTTTTCTCCCCTCTTAAAAAGGACATGACACTCGAATGATTCGAGATAAATAAATCGAAATAATCGAAATAATCGAAATTGTGAAGCCAGTTTTCGTAACCAATCGGGATGGTGCATTCATTAGAAAGGTCGGCACACTGAATCTAAAAGTAATGAAATAAGCGTGAGCGAAGCGAATGCGTTGATGCTATTCTACTGAAATTTACTATGTGAGTAAGGCGAGATTCAGCACCGCACAACACTTTTTTGTGCGGAGGGGGAGGGGGAGGAAATCTTTGAAAATTATTGAGAAGCAACGAGAGATCGTCGTGCAGGCTTCGCTTGCATAATTTATAACGGGCCTTCCCGAGAAGATTAAGAAAATATCGTGAATATACACACGTCCGTGAGATTTCCGTATCGGCCTATTTCTCGACGGTGAGGATGGGTGAGAAAATAGCTGGATAACGTCTGGGAAAGCTCGACAGCATCTTCTTCGATGTGACGGGGAGTCATACCGGTTCGCAACACGACACCCTCAGCCTCCTTTGGCATTGAGAACTTGCGCGCCACCGCCACACGACACAGACCGATGGGCCTTTTGTTCCGGCCGTAATTCCTATGACAGAAAGTCTACATTTCATTAACAAGAACCTCGGATGTACAAGTTTAAAGCGATACGAATTAATGAACTTGTTTCTCACCTTTATTTTTTGTCTAACAAAATTCACCAGATAATCCGAACGACTGTCGCAGTCGATTTGTTCGCGTTCGCTGATTGGCTAAAAATTAACATTTTTTTTATTCGTCTCCGCCGGAGTTCCTCTTGGCGAAGAGTTATCGTCGGCGTCTCGTCACCCTGGCGCCACGGGTTATCAAGAAGCCTCGCGCCCGGCTGTGCGGTTGACTCCCGAGGTCCATCGACAATGTTCGATCCTCCGGCATGATTGTGTGACTGAGATCAGGAACGACACTGCCCCGATCGCGCGCTGTTTTTCCTGCACTTTTATTTCTTTCCATTTTTTTTTTTTTTTTTTTTTTTTTGTTCTGTTTTTGTTTTCCAACCACCAAACGAATTTTCCATTGAAAAATAATATGATGCATGCTGATCAGATCGACTCGATCGCTCGACTTTGCCGTCTGAGTTGTGGAGCTCGTGTCATCGCTAGTGACGAGTCTCGAGAAAAGTGCATTACGAAATTGCATTCTCGTTGTTAAATTTTACTGTTTTAGTCGATCAATAACAAGGAACTTTTCCACTGTCTATAATGCAAACGATAAGCCGATATTTGTTCCCTTTTTTTTAAAGAATTCCGGAAACACGCTGCGGGTGTAGTGAAAAAAGAACCTTTCACACGATGACTTTTCTTTTTTATTTTCCTTTAATTCATTGGTATTTTTTTTTTTTTTTTTCGTCGAATATCTTCCACACTTTCTTGCGCAGTTACGAAACATGGTTTAAGTTGCGTCGTACGACGCAGTGATTTCGCTTCTAATACCTTCCCAGGGGGGGGTTAAGAAAAATTATCGTTGCACACTGAGAAAAAATATTTAATAAAAAAAATTAATGAATAAGTTTTTCTCATAGTCGTCGTGTCATATTTCTTTGGTAAGTGGATACAATTTGTTGAAATAAAGTTGAATATTTTTGGGCTCGAATGAATTACGTTTGATTCAAAATTTTCAAGTTTATTTCAGTAAATTCTATCCCCGTGACAAAGAAAATATTTAAATATATTTTTTTTTTCGCGACACGATGTCCGTTTGTTACGATGTTTTTTCTGCGATCGGCGGAATTATCAGTATGTCCGTAATAAATACTATGCATACTGTACACAACGTACAAACGGATAGCTCCAGAATAGACGTTCATAAATTAAAGACATTTACGTCCGGCTTTAAACGATTGGAGTAAAAAATGACGATTACTACAGTGGTGAAAAAAACGCCTCGGAGAATCAATCACTGCAACGTACGATCACATCGATTCATCGTACATTCACCTTGTCTCGTTCGCTCTCCCGGTTCACAATCAATCGATCCAATGATCTACCACTGACACGTTTTTTTTGTCATTTTGTTTCATTAACTTGACGATACGCTTACTCAAGCTTAATATGTACCCATATAAATAGAAACCACCGTCACCTGTAACGTAGATACTAAACGGTGCGAGTTACTCGTCGCAGAAACACTGCCACGCGCAGTACAGTGCTCATCGTTGCGTTCGCACTTTTTACGTGTTCATAACATTTCTCGCAATTTTTTTTTCCTTTATCTTTAGTTCCTCTTCCATTCGTTCGTATTAGTTGGCGTTTATATTTCGTCCCAAACGAATCCGTTCTACGTGAACGGTTTGATTTTCGTAGTCGTTCGAATAACAGTCTCTCGATTAACGCGAACTGTGCGCGATTCCTATCGGGATCATCGGATTTGTTTCGTAATTCGATTTTGTTAATCGGAACAGACATCGTTCCGACGTCGGAGCTGGCCACCTATCGTTACTTTAAAATAGACCAAGATTTTTTTTTTTGTACGAAAATTTATTCGACGCAACGATGGATTGCCATCTCTGTTTCGCGATAGGTCGAACTATTTTGCACAATCCCTGAAACCACCTTTCGTAAATCCACCTTTGAATCTATAAAACGATCATCCAAGAATCGTCGATTAAAACTTCGTATTCCTGTAAAATCGAGCGCGGAAGAGTGGAATGATTTAGTTGATTAAAAAAAAAGGGGTAACGTCGTGGAATCAGGAAAACATGCCGATCGTTCGTTTCACGCGATCATGCGGAATCTTTTTTTTTTTCTCTTCGCCTTTTGCGTGTCAGCTCGTGTCAAGAGTGAAATAGATGAAGGAAGCGAAGATTAATTTTTTTTTTTCGGCCGACGTTGCTTGAGCAACCGCAGCAGCCCGGAGCTGTTAGCAATTGTCGAATGAGATCCGTACCGTGACTTAGGACAGAGCACTGCAAGCTCTCGGCCTCTGACAACAGCAGAGACGACGCAATCTAGCCGCAGGGCCCGGCTCTTCCGATCACCGTTCTTCGCCACCCTCGCCTCCTCCGCCGGGCTCCTGTTGCGGTCTCACGATTTGGTAGGTGATTAGGTACTCCGGATAAGCCTGCTCGCCACGGTATACGACGTACTCGGGGAATGCCAGACCACCCTGAGACGGTCTCCCCATCACGCTGTGATGACCCGGCGGTGCATGGGCCATCTTCATCGCTGAAAATTGGAGGAACGACTTGCCGAGGGTCACTCGACACAGCAGCAAATGCCTGTAAATTAAAGATACCGATCGAAGATCATTGCTTCTTAATTTTTCTTCCTCGTAGACAAAGTCGTATTTTCATTGACAACTTTATTATTTATTACTATTTATTTATTTATTATTGTATACAAATTTTTTAGTATGTACCTGTGACAAATGTAACAACTCCTGTCCTTGTGTGCCGGACATCCGGTGCCACCGCAGATCCCATAAACGTATTGGTTACTCTTGCTACTATGCTCGGCGAAATAAATTCCCGCACCGAACATACCACCTATGTATGCGTGTCTCTCGTCAAAACCCTTCTGAACGATAGCGTTTATGAAGGAACTGCCGTGAAAGAGCATTCTCTCGTTCGCTTGGGGCGATGTCGGACTAGGATTCGTTCGGGGAACGCTGTTGGGTGAGGCTGGACCAGCGGCACCAACTTCTTCGGCGACTTCCTGGCGTCTGTGAGCGTAACGTTCCCACAATTTCCGATTTTGTACCTTTTGTATCTGCGAGATTTGTCGAACAGGAAAAAAACAACAAACGGATTATAAAATCTCGTTGCCACGAGGATATTTATAAAAACTTACCATCTGTAAAGATGTAAAAATTTACCATTTACAAACATGGTGAACGTTAATCATTTACAAAATGGTAAACATGCTGTTTGTATCGTGTAAAGAATTTTGTGAATAAATAGTAAACAAATATCAAGTAAGCGATTCATAATTTGAATATATTTGTGGTGTTAGTTTTCATTGGACAAGAAACACCATCAGTTTGTGGACTCGTACATCGTATAAATTACGAGGATCAATTTTCCCATAGCGAGATCTTGGCTTACCCTGACGATATTGTAACGCGCGAATATCCCTCCAGAATGGCCATTGTCGCGATGCTCCCTAATCGTGCTCTGCATCTCTTCCTCAACTGCCAAGAACTCTTTGTCCTCGGTGAGCAGATCGACGAGCAAAGTGCCAGGATTGATGGATGGCTGCCAGATGGATCCAGCGGCGGAGCTCAAAAGCTTGTCCATACCCTTTATGAGCTTGTGGCGATATCCGTAAGCCGAGACACCGACTTGCTTCAGATCCTCGTGGCCCATTTCCGCGAGTATGTCGAGAGTTATTTGTTCGCGCTCGAACAGCTCGAGAAGGTGCTCGAGTCCGAGACTCTGGAGGAAGGTAGCGACGTTCGTGATATTCGCGCAATTACGATCCTCACAGCCGTCCTTAGTCTCGCGATCGGAACAGGGCTCCATAGCCGGCATGGGACTTAGACAGGTGGTCGGACGTGCCAGTGGAACGCACAGAGTCATCGCCGCGCCGGAAGGCATGATAACGGTCTCTTGTGTTAACGACGGTGGTGGTGTTACGGGAACTGAGTAAAAAAAAAAGCAAAAATGAAAGTTTACAACACAGTTATATCACTACTTCGAGTCTCGCAGCCTCGGGGGCTCATAAGTTCATTGAAAAAAAAAATATAAAAAGAAAAAAAAAATTGAGACGTAAACCAACTTGAACAAACTATCGAGTTGCCGATAATTATTTACCTGCTACTATGCTGGGCGGTCGACTTCCATTCCCGTTTCCTGCGCTGCCACTGACGACGCTACCAGCTCCAGGTGGAACAGAGGGTACGACTTGCTGCGAGGCCATCGCGTCCTGCAACAGACATCTCACGTCGTCGGCACTCGCGAGATCCACCGGACTCTGTCCTTCCTGATTCTTGAGAAACGGATCGGCCCCGTGTGCTAGCAGAAGAGCGCAGAGTTGCGTCCGTCCTTTCTGCGCTGCCTCGTGCAACGGCGTGAAACCCCATTTGTCAGTAGCATTCACAACGGTGTTGTACTTAATTAGGAGCGCAGCGATATCCAGGTGTCCGTAGCTCGAGGCATTGTGAAGAGGTATGAGGCCTCCTTTGTCCTGGGCATTAACGTCGGCACCGCGCTCCAAAAGGAATTCCGCTACTTCCAAATTGTTGTAACCCGCTAGAAATTTTTGTATCGTTATTTAATGTTGCCGCAGCGGTAAATTATAATGTAATTCCAGTTATAATGTATAATATTACCTGCTAGGTGTAAAGGCGTGCTGTTGCGACCCTGCGCGTCCCGACAGTTTATATTGTCCTGGGTGATCAACCTCTGAACCCTTGCCAAATTGCCTTTCTTTGCTGCGTCCAGCAGCGCGCTATTGCCACGCAGGAGGTCCGCGACGTCCTGATCGCCTTCTCTAACCAGATCGAGGGGCGTCGCGCCGTCGCGATTTTTCTTCGTCGCGTCGGCACCGTGTCTCAGCAACAATCTCACTATCTCGCATTTGCTTTTTGCCGCTGCCTCGTGGAGCGGCGTGAATTTCCATAGATCGGCGACGTTCACCGATGCACCGTGCTTCACCAACAGTTCGGTCACCTCGTAGTGACCGTAGGAACAGGCGTTGTGAAGAGGTACCAGACCACTGACAAATAAAATTAAAAATCCAGCAGATTAATCGTAACTCAGACTAGTTCCTTCATTAAAACTCGTGCAAACAATTTTCGAAATCTTAATACTCGATTAACTTGACTTTACCGCATGAACTAACTCAACAGTTTAATAAACTATGTCTCTCCGTGTGATTGCATAGCTTAACTGTTTTATTCGTCTAATCATTACCCTTTATCCTTTGCGTGAACGTCCGCCCCGTGAGCCAATAGATACTCGACCACAGGCACACGATTGTAGCCCGCTGCGAAGTGCAGCGGCGTTGAGTGCCTGCCGTCCAGATCGCGACAATTAACCGCGTGTGGATTTGCCTGAAGTATTCTCTCGACGGCGGTCAAGTCGCCAGATTTACTGGCCTCGAGGAGCTGTACTTCCGCGTCCTCCGTACCGCCCGGGGGATCTGACAAGACAAACGAACAACAATTATCAATAGCTTAATTTTTCGAGCTTCCGCCATACGTGCAAGTGACAATAAAAAAAAAGACTTTCTTACGTCTACCATTAAAACGTAACATACCTTGCAATATCTTGAGTACATTCTCCGTGGCAACTTGGGCAGCTGTATAACCTTGTAAAGAAACTATCGATGGGTCTACGTTGTACGAAAGTAATATCCTACAAGCCTGCACGTTGTCTTCTCTAGCGCACCTAAAATTCGAACGTTTATTTATTCCGTACTCGTTCACGAATATTTGCAATGTCTTTTGATCTTTTATTATTATTTATTAAACATAATTTTAATGAATACCTGTGCAATGCCGTCTGTCCCAAGCCATCGAGAGCGTTGACCTTGGCATTGTGTCTCAGCAACACGTCCATCGCGTCGTAATAGGAATGATCGGTCGCCACGTGAAGTGGCGTGAGAAAGTCTTTGTTCTTCTCGTTCAGTGCGGCGTTCTTTCGTATGAGAGCCTCGACGATTTGCTTTCTCTTGGGATAAGGCGACGCTACCGCACAATGAAGCGGCGTGTCACCGGTGTAAGGATGCTTGAAATTCACAACCTCCTGTGACAAGTATTTCTTCAATTTGGCTGGATCCGCCTGCCTGCAGGCGTCTAATAGGCAGTGTCCTTTGTATTCGTCTGTAAATCCGCATCAATACATTTCGAATTATCGAAATGTAGACGAGCGACGCTGTCGTCCTCTATCACCCTCATATTTCGAGTTGCATGCGATTTTGATGTACAACAAATTTTCAAAAACAATTTTGTTTTTCCAAATTTTCGATTCCCTTTTCGTGAAACTATTAATTTGGCTCATGTAAGTTATTTATTTTCGAAAAAAATATTTGAAGCTGTCCCGAATAGTTTCATGATACTCTTACTTTTTTAAAACAATTAATCAATTTTGGTCCGTTTGAAAAGTGTGCACATTTCTACAATATTTACTGTATCGATGTGACACCTGCGATATATTCATATTTGATCATAATCAACTGATAAATATTGAAAACATATCGGATCTGGTAGGGTCATACGTAATGCCAAAAAGGTGCAATAACAGGGTGGCCGTTAAATCGGACGAAAGAAAATTCCCTGACATTTCCCTGATATTTTCGAAAATTTCCCTGACAAACTATTCGGAATTGTGAAAAAAAGTAACACGGTAGAAATAGACCGTCTTTCACGCGTGTCGGCGGACTAGAACCGATTCGAGGAAATAGTCTATACCGGCGGGTATTGTTGCTACCTCGTGTCACTGACGGACACAGTCGCGTGTGTTTCTCGTTTTTCGGCAACGACAATACCATTCAATACTAAATAGAATGCCCGATTATTAATAGTTACAATGAATTTGTAATCGCGATTGCGGATTTTCAATTTATATTTTTTATTTGCTTTGGAAAAAAGAAAAAATGTTCGCCCAAGTACTTTTTTTCTCGATTTCATATTTCGTATTTTTCCTGACTTATATTTAATTCCCTGACATTTCCATGATTTCCCTGACACTTAAAAAATTCCCTGACATTTCCAGGTTTTCCCTGACGGTGGCCACCCTGAACAATATATGTGGTGTTCGAACAAGAAAAAAATAAAAAATTCTCTATCTAAAGATGTGACTAGCGGATACTCACAGGCAAGCCTTTCCTGAAGCTCGATGGTAGGTGCAACGTCGATCGCGCTTTTGCTATGGCAGTTCAATTGAGTCGGATCGGCTCCTTCGCTCAGCAGCAGCGAGCAAACTTCGGCTCGCGACTTGCTCGCACCCTCGTGAAGCGGCGTGAAGGCCCAGAGATCGCTGGCGTTCACTGCAGCACCGTGCTTCAGCAACGCTTCGGTAACTTCGAAATGACCGTACGAACAGGCGTTGTGCAGGGGTACGAGGCCTCTGTGTCAGCAAAAAAGTTAATTTGAAAAAAATGCTATAGTCAATTATTATTAAACATGCCGCAACCGTTCATCTGTCGAAAACTATATCTCAGTAATTTGCACGCAAAGTGGCTTCAAAACAACGAAATTGTCAGAGTTGCGATGTGCAATTTTTATGTTTCCCGAATATTCGGATAACATTTCTGGGAATTGTTCGAACGTTACGCCCAAACCAGCACAAACGGTTGAAATTAATCTAAATAGTGTTATTCATGATTCTAATAATAATAATATTTATAAAATGTACACACAATAATAATCGTTGAAATAATAACGGCGAATATTTCCTCTAGAATGTAGGGAAAAATTGATGAGTTTTTTATCTTGTCGCGCTTTTGTGCGAGTACTCTAATAATTTGTAAAAAAAAAACAATTGAGTTTAATAATAGACGCGTTCGTAATTTATTTAAAACGCGCTTATACTTAATCGACGGCGTTTTTTCTTTTTTTTTACAATATTTTTCTTGAACAACTAAAAATCCTTACCCCTTGTCCTTGGCGTGAACGTCCGCCCCGTTCTGCAGCAATATTTGTACTACCCTAGAGCGATTGTATCCCGCGGCTAAATGCAACGGCGTCGATCTACGTCCATCACTCGCATGGCAGTTGACGTTCAGCGGATTGAGCAGTTGCAGTAGCCTCTCCTCGTTTCCCGACCTCGCGGCTTCGAGCAGCTCGTCCTTCCTGTATTCGCCGGTCAGCACGGGCTTCGTCGCGGCGTCGGCCAGCTCGAGGGCTGTTTTTCCCTCGGTATTTCTGATGTTCGGGTCCGCTCCATGCTGCAGAAGAGCTATGCACACGTCTATCTTGCCCTGTCGCGGTGAACAATGCGGAATGTTAAAATTTATAAAGTTTAAACATTTTTTTTTTAATTCGAAATACGTAAAATAGTCCTACGGATGGGAACGACTCTGGCGAGACCTGCGATGTATGCAAATAATAAGAACCTCATGAAATGTACAGTACCGTCAGAGGATTAACATTTTTACCGAAATTAATGTACGAAATACTATGTGTAAATTTTCAACCGGAATTTTTTGTTTTACAGTGTATGACGATAACGATAATCCTATTTATATACACTCTCAAGCCAAAAGAGGATACGTGGGACTATGCGCTTGGTAGACAAAACATTGAAATGTTCTACTTTCTTTGGATCTGTAAAAGGAGGAATCTGTTAGTAAATTATTAATATCAATATCAATTTCGATGGTGAATGAAGAATATCTCGCGTTCGCCGGAACTCGGTCGGTAAATTACGTTTTCTTGACAGTAGATTTCAAAATTCTCCCAGAATACGAAATTCGGTTGCTGGTTTTACAACAAAAAATTGCCAGTTTCGGTTTGATCTTTTTTCAAATTAAAAAATATTTATTCAAGCTCTGCGAAGTTTATACCTTTATCGCCGCCTCGTGCAGAGGAGTGTAGTTCCAGTTGTCACGGGTATTGGGATTAGCTCCAGCCTCGAGCAGCAATCTCACTACGTCGGAATGTCCAAAGGAGCACGCGTTGTGCAGCGGATGAAGCCCTCCGTCGTCTCTAGCCTGAATGGATGCTCCGGCGGACAGAAGAAATTCTACGACCTCCCTTCTGCCGTATCCTGAAAATAGTTATTTGGTCGGATTTTAATGAAATCGCTCGCTCAATTGTAGAAACTTGTGCCTGAAATATCAGCTAGAAAACTGGTTGCTGCCTGGTTCCGAGCGACAAGAGAAAAAATGGTAAATTTTCATATTCTTTTTGCAATTTTTTTGAGAACATACTACTTCATCCACCATTGCGGAAAATGCTGTTTAAAATTGTTTACAAAAAAATCATTTACCGACTTATTTATATATTTTCTGCATATGAGAATTTTAGCCCATTAACGGCCAATCGTTTTTTCCACGGAAAAAAAAATTCCTTCTCTTGAACACCATTTGAAACTTTTTTTTTGTATAAAAGGAGGCAAAAAAAATGTCTTCTTTGAAATAATCAGTTTTGCAATTTTGTCACACAGGAAAAAAAAAAACAGATTCTGTTTTAAAAACTGTTTTAACTATGCAAATTAAATATCGAACGCGGATTGGTTGACATATCGTCGTTTCATTACCGACAAGAAAATGTTATTTGGGGCGTTTCTCCATTCGTCACAATAAAACGTTCTCGCAAGTGTATCAACACAATCGTGCATCGAACAATAACGAAAGTCTCGCGAAACAAACGATTCGGATCGTTAAAAAACAACAACAAAAAAATGAGTAACATTGCTTGATTATACGATCGCTCGAGAGAGTTGTTTTCTCGCGAGATCGTAAAGCCGAGATCTCATTTTCAGTTGTAAACACATCGCCCGACGTGTTTGTTGCTCAGTAGTCCGACGTCGCGGGCGCTGGGGAGGAGAGACATCGAAACGCGAGATGTACACACTCAGAAAGGGAAATTGCGATAATTCGCGCGTTGATTCACAGCTGAATAGAAAGTGATTGCGAGACGAGAAACAGAACTCGCTTGGCTAACCGAACAAAATTGGTTCCAACTCCTCGAATATATATCACCGTTAAACATTTCGATATCGACAAGAATCCTTCAACAAACCGTTAGTTTTTCACGAATGATCGAATATATCAAAAAGAAAAAAAAACAAACAAGTTAAAAAACGACAGACGGTCATGAGAAAGAATGATGGAAAAGTAAAGGAGAAAAAAAAAAGTGTCGCTCACCAGCTGCGAAATGCAGTGGGGTAGATTTCCGTCCGGCGGTGTCTCGTGCGTTGACCGTTTTCGGAGTAACTAATTTCTTGACTCGCGTGAGATCCCCAGTTTTGCACGCCTCGAATAGTTCCCTAAGAGGATCCGCCGCACCGGATCCTGTCAGGGACTCGGGATTCGTCAATACTGACCGTCGTCCTGCCATTTCACACCGCCATTTTCACGCTACTGTCATGCCACGGGTTTCGGGGCAATACAGGTTTCACAACACAACGCTGAGAGAGGGTTCCTCTCTCGATCTGTCTCTCTCACACCCGTCCCCTCCCGTTACTCCCCTGCCCCGTGCCGATAATATTTACGGGCCTTCGAGATCGTCGTGGTGGTCGTGAACGCACGCTCGGCGCTCACTCGTGACTGCTCGAGCCTGACCAGCCCTGCGACTGCTGACTTCAGCAACGGTAGAAGCTGCATTAGCAACAGCAGCACTATAGTATAGAATACTTTGTTCCTATAGTTTCTACATATATATATATATTAGTACAGTAGCGAAGTGTACTACACATCGTTTCACAATAAACGACTATTGTGAACTTACCGGTTAATTATATTACTTGTTATTTTTTGTTAAAATCCGCTCGAGTGATTATATAGTGAATAAATAAATTATATTTATAAATTTGTTATTTATGTTATTGATAAATTGTCACCTGTGAAATATTGTTCGTAGCCGCGGTTAATTAACCAGTTATTTGCCGTGCCATTTAACTGGTTGCTTTTCGACCCATATCAGTCGTGTATTAAAATATTGAAGAATAGACGACGAGTAAAATGCGTAACTTAGTTTACGTAGTAACGTAACTATTTCCCATCAATTTATCATGGCAAAAAATCGATTGCGAATGCGCGAACGCTTCGGAGATTATATGAATTTAATACCAAAATAACTGTTAATGTAGCCTGTAACTTTACCGACGAAAAGATCCTCCAACAAACTTACCGACTATAGCGCTGCGCCGCTACTACTTATCCGTCTGCGCGGCGGACGTGTGCGCATCCCCCACCTCTCCAGCGCTCAGCTGTAAAACAAGACTATATTAAGTATGCTTAATATTGCGAACAGTTCCGGCCGATTCTGTCTTCGTTCGATCAACTGAATTGAGATTGTCGTGTATGAACATAATTTTATTGGCTCAATCTCTTAATCTCTTTAGTTAACCGTCTTCACTGAAATAATAACCAACTCTCGATTTATTATTAACGTGCTATCGTATGATTTAAATATTTCATTTCCATACTTTTATGCCGACTGATTTTTATTGTGTTGTAGGGGAAAAATGGTCGAGGAAAATCAGAAAAAGCTTCAAGCCGAGATTGATCTCTACAAGCAGATTCAGAAAGGTTAGTCGCACCGCACCTCTTTCTAAATTATAAATATTAGTGTAAAAATAATATAAATGTACAAAAAAAATGTAATCAACTAATTAATGAAATCCGTAAAAGTTTTATGAATTTTTTATATGTAATCGCCGAAAGCGGTACTTTCTGTATGTACAGTTTCACGGTACAAGAACGCTTGAATTGGAATTGTGTGACTTTGGAAAAGGAAATGTCAAATTAGAGGTTATGAAGATCGTAATATGTACGATGTGGCTCTGGTCGTTAGAGGACCATTGACCTGTTAATTGTATAAGGATCTCGGAAACATCGAATACACAGTATAGACTCTGAAAACGGTGAAATTTAATACAATATAGCAAAACGAAATGCTGCAGTATTAAAACGATCCTAAATACCAATCACTCGAGTAATGTGGATTTGTCCACGATATGAAGGAAAAATAAAGCCGCCTAGCCCACTTTTGTCAAAAGTTAAAAGTGCCGTTAACTTTACCACAATTTGTTCTTTTTTTTTTTTTTTTACAAATGTACAGACTACCACAAGGCTCTCGTTAAACGGCAGCAGTTGGACGGCCAGTTGAACGAGAATTCTGCTGTGAAGGAAGAACTGGATCTTTTGAAATCGGGAAATGAAGTTTTTAAATTGATTGGACCGGTGTTGGTCAAACAAGATTTGGTTGAGGCAAAGCAGAATGTAGCTAAACGTATGGAGTACATTTCTAACGAATTGTAAGTAGTTTCTCTCAGCGACTTAACTCTGATTTGTATACGATGTATCCCGGATAGACAACTGACCGCACCAGAGCTACTCGGTACTAGCATGGGAACGCATGTCATGCTGGCATAATACAGACATGTGTGTCCATATGTGACGACACGACCTTTTTGATACCAAAATGTTGGAAGTGGATTATCGAGGAGAGAGTGGAAAACACATTTAGGTGGCTACTCGACGCGATGCAAAAAGCGCGATCATGACGTCAGTCTTTATTGCCAACAGTATAAGAGAAACATGGGCGATTACTGCCAACTTAACACTTTACAACACGAAAGCTGCTTGTACAGTTCCAGCTTGGCATGGAGCTCCACAATCTTGACGTGAAGCTCAGCAGTGAGCTGGAACTGTGCGAGCAGTATTCGGTATAAAAAGGCCGTGCCATCCGGATGTGACAATATCGTCACATTCGGACACACACGACTGCATTTTTCTGGCACGGAGTGGCCAATGGACAGCACGTTTTTCTATCTGGGAAATTTACATCACAGTAACAATAATATGTATGAAGGTGATGCTGGAAAAAATGTATGTTTACAAACTACTATATTATTTACTGACCATTATTTATTAAAATATTAAATATTATTTTAATATTCAATATTCAAATAAATAATATGAGTAAACAGTATAGTTAATATCAGCGAGGATTGTGACATACTCATTTAGCCGACATAACTAAAATCTGACGCAAGTATCATGATTAAAATTCCAGAAAACGAACGGAAGAACTCATAACCGACCTCGACAAAAAACAGGAAACACATCGCGAAACTTTGGACAAATTGCAGCAATTGTTCCAGCAAGCACAACTCAAAGCAACAAAAAAACCTTGAGTACGTCCGTTTAAGATTATCGATTATGAATAAACGAAATACAATGCTCTGAAAAAAATGTTCTTAAATATCCGTATATGAACGGTTCTTCAAGCTATCGTTTCTATTTCCCGCCTCGAGCATAGGGTCTCCGTTCCTCTTCAACAACGTCGTGATCAAATGATCAGTAGAAATCTGACTGGTAGGACGAAGTAACATTTGGGATTTGTCATTTTATCATTTTATTATGGGAGAAAAAAAAACGCCTGGACTTTACGATAACTCGCCGCACGCACTGATAACAATCTTTTGCGAGGGCGTGCCAGATTTGCTTCCACATTTTTCCATCTTTTTAAGCACATCGAGACCGCTGATTATGTGACCGAATACAACGTGTTTACCATCGAGCCATTCGGTGCGGGCGGTACACAGAAAAAATTGCGAACTGTTTGAGTTCGGACCTGAATTGGCCATCGACACCGTTCCCGCCCCTGTGTGCTTCAACTCGAAATTTTCGTCGTCGAATTTGTTTCCGTAGATTGATTTTCCACCTGTTCCATTGTGATTTGTAAAGTCTCCACCTTGACACATCTGTTAATGAGTAATTAAGGATAATTAATTCAGTAACGGATAAATAAATAAAATTGTGCTTCTGATTAGCTGCATGCGGTAATAAATGAAATATTGTTTTATCGATAGCCAAATATTTCAAAACAGTGATTAGCTGTGTAATTAGCAACGTTGACAAATTCACTGTCCGAAACAGCAACACTCGGCTCATCATGGGTATTAGTTTTGAAAAAAGGATACGAAATCCGGAATGATTCGGTGAAAAACGCTTCCTTGATATCCGAAGCCCTTTTCGTGGGTACAAAGACATCGGAAATTCTCAGCGGTTTTCGGTGTAACGTCAGCCCTCAGCATTATTATCATACGGCCGAGCTCTTGCTTGCCTATGCTGACGTCAAGGTAAACTTGAGGATTTTGTTTAACTTTTTTGGGCACAGTTGTCGCTTCATTTGCTGTAGGAGAATCGTCCGTCTTGAGAGTTTCGCCTGCATGCTCCTGGAGCCACGTGTCGTCGGCCCATACTGGCTTCGATGATCCCTCTTTAATTTTCTGTGGCTTGGCGATATTAACTCTTATCGTTCGGCCGAAGAGTTCCGAGTCATTCTGCAAAATAAATATTTTCGTTGCAACTTATCATTTTAAGATAATTAAATTTCTCAGATAAGACTAACAGCATCAGTGTGCGTGCGTTCCAAAACGTTTTTCGAACGACAAATTTCGTTGTTAAGCGTAATTTTCATAGATTGACGCACGATTTGTGATTTTGTTGGATTTTCAAATTTTTTGACATTTTTCTGATAGCACTGGTAACTACAACTTGCATAAATTGCGAGCTGTCGACCTAAAACGATAGTCATGTATATCTATCAAGGATCTTTGGCACTCAATTTGGCCTAGATCTTTATCTTAATCGCTAACACCTCAAATATTTTATTAAATACCAGCAATACCCTTAAATATTTTATTAAATACCAGCAATACCCTCAAATATTTTATTAAATACCAGCAATGCCCTTAAATATTTTTGATTTTTCTTTCTTCACATGGATTTTTTTTTACATTGGATACTCAATTTGTGGTAGGTGCAAAGAATTTTAGCCTACCCATTCCATATTACCATATTGTCAATAGCCGAAGCAGCATCTTCGGCCATTTCAAACTCGATAAAAGCAAATCCGCGGTGTTTCTCTGACTCATAGTCCAATGGTATTTGCACGTCGACAATTTCTCCAAACGGAATGAAGGCTGCATGCAATACTTTTTCATCGACTTCCTCTGCAAGGCCACCTGTAATGAACAATGCATTTCAACTCGACACATTAATCACCATGATTATTCATAATGTTTCTTTATAAAATCCTTTTGATTGGTTGAAAATGATAGAAATATTTTGAGTAACTGATCGACCATTCATGAATCGGATATTCAAAAATAAGCATCAGTAAAGCTTTTCGTTTATTTGTACAAGTCTTATCGTGCAGTGTCGATCGCAATGTTGTGTCGTCTGCTCAATCGGTAACTTGCAAAGAACGAATTACCGCAATATTAAGGTGTGCGAAAATCTTATCGAATGGAAAATAAACGTATCTTATCATCACTGATCGTTATCTAGAGGACAATATCGCATGGAAAGATTATTATAAAACGTTTTCGAAAATCATACTCCGTACATGAAAAGCCCGCTTGTTTGAGGTTATGCAGGTGAGTCTATAGTTGAGTTTTTCATAAATAATAATCTCTCGATTAAACACATACCTACGTATATGGTTCGCTTCGTATTGTTC
Organism: Exephanes ischioxanthus; assembly: GCA_958510785.1. Lineage (NCBI taxonomy): Eukaryota > Metazoa > Arthropoda > Insecta > Hymenoptera > Ichneumonidae > Exephanes > Exephanes ischioxanthus. The sequence goes on from OY294025.1 coordinate 7,848,777, forward strand.
ATCGTTTGATTCCGTTCAATTTATCGGGAATTGTTTATGAAAATTTCGATGACACTGTGCTGGTGATGTGAGATAAAAGATTACAAAGTTTGTTGACCAACAGACGCCGGTAGAGAAGTCCCGACAAATAGCGACGTCGTCCCTACGACGCATGCTTTCGCGATTGGTACAGGCAAAACAGTAAGTTCTCACCGTGAGCCCGAGAGAATAGAAAGTCATGTGAATCGAAAGTTACGGCTAAGTTTCCACTTTAACACAATAAAACGATACTATCCGCTTCTTTATTTTCTTTCATTTTCTATTGAGTAGTGAAATAGTATCGGTCAACGACGCGCGTATACTTGTAGAGAAAAAAAACAATAACCCCCAAATGGACTCGATAAATGATAAAATGGATAAAGTACTTCCGTTCACCTAACGACTTTTGGTTTTAACTGTACAGAAACATCCCTACCATTTCGTTCTCTTTACTCTTGGATTTACATAACGATAACAGACTGGGGTATCACCGTTTATAAATTGATTCTGCTCCAATGATATACGTCAAACGGGATCATTCGTACGACGAATTTGGTTGACAACTTCGCCGGGTAACATCTGTGTAGAGAATTTCTCATTCATAAGTGCCCATTTGCAGAGGTAAGAGTTATTGATTTATTCCGCTTACTCAAAGTGTACTGAGATAGACAAGCGTCACGAAACGGAGCAGTTGGCGCTTGTCTATCTGTTTACTGTTAAATAGGATTCCACTGTTGAATGAACGATTGGAAACAGCAGAATCTAGCTGCCGACAACCGTACACCTTCAATAGTGGATAGAATTGATCGTTATGCTAATAACCGATTAAATTCGTAAAGTATCTTTCGAATAATAAAGTGAACAATCATCAGGATCATACATTTTTTTTCGAGTTATAAGAACACTGAATTTTATAATGACTGACTGTCAATTTATGATTAATTAATCATTTGGTATTTTATTTATTGACGCATTACTCCTTTCAGTTTTACAATAAAAATTGAACATTTCATTAAATATATGACTTAGTTTGTTATCCCATGTGTTCCTTTCTGACTTCAAAACAAAAATACGAAATTAAATAATAATACTAGTTATAAATGAACCAATTAGGTAAATAATAATATATTAATAATAATTCATTATGATTATCGACCGACGTTTGTAGTTAAAGAATAGTCTGTATAATATTTGCAAAGTGTTGAAAGAACATTAGCTTCAATAACAATTAACATCGTAAAATTTACGTTGCAGGGTAAATCTCAAACAAAATTCATAATGATGCTCCTGAGCAAGCCATTTTCACCAAGCTCTGCAATATCTCCAATAATCCGTCGGTCTCTGAGTCTCCTACGAGACAAAGCCTACATAGACGGAAAGTGGATCGCCGCAAAAAACGGGGGTACCTTCGAAGTTCACAATCCCGTCGATCAGAGCGTGATCGGCCGTGTTCCGGACATGAATTCCGCGGACACCCAATCGGCAATCTCAGCAGCGACGAAGGCCTTCGATTCTTTCCGAAAGACAACCGCTAAACAGCGAAGCGATTGGCTGAGAAATTGGTACGACCTGATGGTAAAAAATTCCGAAGAGTTGTCGAGAATTTTGACCCAAGAAAATGGGAAATCCCTCGCGGAATCGAGGGGTGAGGTAAAGTACGGAAACTCGTTCGTCGAGTGGTTCGCCGAGGAGGCTCGCCGTGTCAACGGACAAATTCTCCAGGCTCCGTTACCCAACAGAGAGCTCATGCTCCTGAAGCAGCCGATAGGCGTCGCTGCGCTGATAACTCCGTGGAATTTTCCCCACGCGATGATAACACGAAAAGCTGGCGCAGCGCTCGCCGCTGGATGCACGTGCGTCGTTAAACCTTCGGAGGACACGCCACTGACGGCCCTGGCACTGGTAGCCCTCGCCGAAGAAGCTGGATTTCCCAAAGGCGTTATAAACGTCGTGACGACGAGCGCGAGTAAATCCGCCGCAGTTGGCAAGGAGCTCTGCGCTGACCCGCGAATCCGAGCTCTCTCCTTCACAGGCTCGACGAACGTCGGCAAAATGTTGTACCAGCAATGCGCGCCGACGATGAAACGGCTGAGTCTCGAACTAGGCGGAAACGCGCCGTACATCGTCTTCGATTCGGCGGACGTCGATCTCGCCGTTAACGGCGCGATGGCATCGAAATTCCGCAATACCGGACAAACTTGCGTTTCCGCAAACAGATTTTTCGTTCAGGATAAGATATTCGACAGGTTCGTGGAGAGATTCGTTGAGAAGATTGGAAAGGAAATTAGACTCGGTGATGGCAGCAAGGACGGGGTGACTCACGGACCGTTGATAAAACAGAGCCAATTGGAGATCGTCGGTAATCTCGTGGAGGACGCCGTCTCGAAGGGCGCTAAGGTCCACTGCGGAGGCAAGGTGCGATCCGATTTGGGACCACTTTTTTACGAGCCTACTCTGATGACCGGCGTGACGAGAGATATGGCCATTCACGATCGCGAGATATTCGGCCCGGTGGCGGTCATTCACAAGTTCAAGGACGAAGAGGAGGCTCTTCGCAGGGCGAACGACACGCCGGTTGGCCTGGCCGGATACTTCTTCTCGCAGGATGTCTCGCAGATATTTCGCGTGTCGAAAAAAATTGAGGTCGGTATGGTGGGTGTGAACGAGGGTTTGATTTCTTGCGCGGAAGCTGCGTTCGGCGGGGTCAAAGAGTCGGGCCTGGGACGAGAAGGATCGAGTCATGGGATCGATGACTATGTCGATATTAAGTACGTTTGCATAGGGAACATTAAGGCCTGAATTGCCTCTCCGTTTCTACTCGACAATGACCTTGGAACGTAGTTGAGAGGTCGAACTGTTCTAGCGATCATCAATCATTGATAGTTGATCTTCGAAGCAATCTTGAACTTTGTTTTCCAGATGTATTAATACCTTCGTTAGGCCTCAATCGTTTGTATAACACGCACGTAGGTTAAAATCGTTTCGTTGAAATTTACATTCCCAATGTTTTCTTAACATTGTATAAATGATTACGTATAAGTGTTACTTCAAACTATATACAAACTTTATCTATTAGTTCCCGATGCCAGGAGTAATCCATACGGTTATAAATATCACATAGAAACATTTTGTACAAACACGAGAATGTATTAATTTACTGAGGTGAGCCGATGAAACTGTCAAAAGTGATATTACTGTCTTCCAACGGTCAATCAACCGTCATAAAAATACTATTGAACTCTCGATTACTACAGTGCGGTGTATGAGGGCACAAAGCATTTCCTGTTGTCTTCTATTTGTCCTTCAATCGTGGAAATCTCGAAGGCTAACTTATTTGTGTTCGGATAAAACACAAGGGTTGTCAAGTGGTGTCTAATAATGCACTGTAGAAGTGATTCAAATTTCGTATATAATAGAGAGAAAAAAAGGGCGACCCGACTGTTAATTAATAAAGATAGTCATTTTATCAGTACGATATCTGTATTATTTCTTATTATGTACAACGACAAAATAGTGCCAAATTTATGTCCGTCCTTTTACAACGCGCAACGCACAATCTGATTCCCCGATGTTCGATATCAGCTTATCGAAATAAGGTACGGGATGGTCCTGGATCGAGCCTTCGCCCATTCCAAACTTAAAAATACGAATTCCCAGTGATAAAAAAAAAAAAAAAATCATATGCGACCGTTCGACGAGCGCTCGGATGTGAGATCTCTCGAATCTTCTTCCTTTTCCCTCATTCACTCGGATTCCGATCCGGAGCTCGCATCGGACTCGTACTCTCCCACGTCTATAGTGAATTTGTATTCCTGATCGCATCCGAGATATGCGTCGCTCATGAAGTACAGTGTGTAAGAATGTTCGCCCGGCGCTGGTGCGACGAAGTCTAGCTTTACTTTGGCCTTTTGCTGGAGCGTCAGCCTCTTTATTGACAGAAGCGAGTTCGTCTTCGAATCGCCGATAACGACCCACCAGCCTTCCTCGCGCTTTTGGGGGAAGAAAGGCGCGACCACGGGACCGGCAGCGTCATCCTCGCGATCCAGCTGCACCACGACGTTAACAGTTCCGCCGCTTCGCAATTTTTCCTTGTCCAGCACCTCGTAGGACATCTCGATGTTGGGATAACGATTGCAGAATTTCGCGACGTCGACCATCTGAGCATCGTTCAATTGAAGAAGACGATTTCTGTCACCGTCCTCCAGCTCCATGACGTCGAACACCGTTTCGACACGCTTGTCGGTACATCGTTTTATCGTTTCGGCGGTAAAGTGCGGCAGCTGTTTCAGATAAGAATCCTTCGACCACATAGCCTGCGTTACCATCTGAGCGAGCTCCATAGCGGCGACGGCGGGGGCCAGCCAACCGGAAGAGCTCAGCACGTCGACGCAGGCTTGTATCAGCCTGACCGCCTTGCCGAGTACGAGTTCCGTGTCCTTCTGCAGTTCCGGTCCCAGCTGAATCCTCGAGAGATGTGCCTGAAGCAACAGCTGCGCCTTGACGTGGGGATCGGCCATTCTCGGCACTTGGGGTGAGTGTGGAAGTCGCCCGGCCAAGCTTCTCAGCAAGTTCTCTTCCCTCTGCCTCACCGGAACGGTTTCGTACTCGGCGGCCGCCGAGATTATCTCCAAGAGTCCGCGAATCTTCGTTTTATTGTTCAACGAGAGACTGAAGAGTTCTATCGTCGCGTAGTTGATGTAATAGTACGCGGCGATCATGCCCAAATTCAGCGGCAGCGTGTCCATCTCGTCCTCGACGGCAACGCACTTGGCTCCCTCCAGATCGCTAAGAGTGCTCTCCACGAGTTCCGAGAGGTGATCGGAAAGATGTCTGTGGGTTACACCCTGAAGACCATAGTAATTTGGATTCTGCGTCAACCTTCTGTAAAGAAAAGTCCAAGTTAAATAATCGACGGCGTCCTGTTTGTTTTCAATGGTCTTGGTGACGATCTCGGCGTTGAAGTGATCGTGCAGCCTGTGATCCAAGTGGCTCTCGACGGGGAGTGGCTCGTTGAGGAACTTCTTGAAGAAGTCCTTCTTCGAGCTCTGGCATAGCATGACGCATTTCGCGTCGTCGTCCTCGAGAGGACGATTAGCTCGAGCGACCATCTGAAGAACATCGGTTATCGGATAATCCTCGTAGGCATGTGATTTTCCGTTGTAACACTGGGTGTCCATGACGACGACAAGGTGACAGCTTATCGATAGGCCCCAGCACAGATCGCGGGTCGCGACCGCAACCTGGATGGCCCCGCTGTCGAACAACTGCTCGACGAGATGTCTGTCGTCGGTGGAGAGTCCCTCGTGAAGATAAGCGACGCCCTGGGAGAGAGTCTCCTTGAGTGTCTTGTCGGTCATCCGATCGAGAAACGGCTTTATGTCGGACTCCTCGGCGTGGAAGAACCTCGATGGCTGACCCTCGGCGGCGGTGAAGGTCAGAAGGTCGATAGCCGTTAACCTGGCTTGTCTCCTCGTCGGTACGAATATGATCACCGGTTTGTGGGGAGCGTGGCGGAGAATAGCGTTGTAAACGGGCTTCGCCATGGCGGCGAGACGCGAGGCGTTGTGAGTTATGTTGATGCCCTGGACGTGAAGTTCCATCGGTATTGGGCGTACCGAGGGATGGAAATTGAAGGTCGCGGCTGCCGGTGCACCGAGCCACTGAGCGGCGTCCCTCGCGTCGGCGAGAGAGGCGGAAAGGGCGATTATCCTCGTTGGTTTCTCGAGCTGTGAGGATATGTATCGAGCGCGGGAACAGGCGACTTCCAGGACGGGGCCTTCCTCGCCACCGATGAGTTGCAGCTCGTCGACGATGAAGAGCTGAATATTCTGGACGTTCTTTCGCTGCTTCCATCGACGGGAGAGGACATCCCACTTGTCGGCTGTCGTTATTATTATCTGACCTTTCGCCAGGAGTTTCAGATCCGTGCCGGTCTCTCCGGTGAGCAGAACAACTTTCCTACCCAACTGCTGATTGAACTTGGCGTACCAGTCGGCGTAGACCAACTCGGCGAGGGCCTCCTTGCTCACCATGTAGACACAGCGTCCCTCCGAGTTCTGCGTCAGTAAGCGAAGTACCGCGAACTCGGCTATTGTCGTTTTTCCCGAGCCGGTCGGCGAGCCGATGAAGACGTTGTCGTCGGAGTTGTAAACGGCATTGAATACCTGCGTCTGTATGGGATTGAATTGCGGGAATTTGTCGGTGTAGAGAGACTCGAATTTTGCATTCCGAAGAGCCGTTATCGGCAGAGGCTGAAGATCGAGCAGCTCGGTCGGAGGAAGATTCTTTTCCGGCAGGATGAGATGACGGAAGGAAACGGGCAATTGAGTCTCGGCCCCGATCCAACGGTCGGAGACAACGCGGAGGAAATACTGAGGGGGAAGTGGCTCGAATACGGGAACGAAGAATTTTATGAGATGCTCGTCGTTGGCGTACTTGGCTTTCAGCAGAAAATACTCGTGATGGAGAACGACCTCGCTGTCGACGTCCTCGACGAGGATCCAGAAGGCCTCCGAAGCCCCGTGAATCTTCTCGTCCCACTGGAAATCCGGCGTTATCGTTAGCTCGACCCGAAGCGTCGATCTCGTTATAGGCTGTATGTGCGTCGAGAGTTCAAGCTTCGGAAACTGATGAATGTACTTGTGTATGGTCTTGCCGAATTTCGGTGCCCTTATCAATTCACCGATTTCGTTGGGCCCGAGGTCGTAGAGTCTCTCCCAAGGGAAATTTTTCTTCTCGATTTTCTTGACGACTTCCTCGGGCATCTTGCGGAATTGTCGCAACGGCGACATCGATTGCCACATCCGTCGATCGATCATCTTGCACAGCGACAGACACTTGTCGGCCAGCTGAGCCCAACCGCGGAACAGTACGATCTCGTATATTGCCCGCATCAGTCGCGATGCCGATTGTGTGACGAAGACCATGTCGGACATCAGAGCGAAACCGTCGAGCTTTAGCTGCGATATGTAAGCCTGGAGCAGGACATTGACCTTGGCGCTCGGTTCCTCGATGCTCTCCTTTATCGGTATCGGTACTCTCTCCATCAATTTTTGCAGCTCCAATTTTTCCTCCTCCCTGACGTTTATGTGCTTGAACTCGCCGGACAGCGAGAACACACGGAACAGCTCGATCTCGCTCAGAGTCCTCTTGAGCAACTGATTGTAAGTCGCCATCGTCTCGTGAGTGCAGTAATAGTGCGAGGCGATTCTTCCCAGTTCGGTGGCTTGAAAATTGCCCGATTTTCTGTCGTATTTTATGAGACCGCTGCGATCGAGGGATATCGCCGCCGAGTGTATTAAATCGGCACGGTGCAGCTCCAACAGAGGATCCTCCTTTATCTTGTCGTGCGATATACCGTAGAGATTCGGACATCGAAGCATCCTTATGTAGAGATACGTGTAACCGAGCCAGGTTACCGCGTCCCGAATGTTTTGTATCGTTCCGAGAACGATCTCGGCGTTCAGCATGTCCGGCATTTTGCTGACGAGTTGGGATTCGATGGGCAACTGTTGGTTCAGCAGGGAGAGATAATACTGCAGCTCACTGTGATTCGTTATGAGAATACCCTCGCCCTTCGTGTCGTACTGGGGACGTCCGGCTCGTCCCAGCATCTGCAGGACGTCGAGGGCGCCCAATTCCACCCATCTTCCCTTGTCGGGACTGTAGACCTGAGTTCCTTTTATTATGACCGTGTGGGCCGGGAGATTTACACCCCAGGCAAGCGTCGCCGTTGAGACGAGAACTTGGATGTGTCGGTCGGCGAACAAATCCTCGACGAGGGTACGATCAACTCTGGTCATACCGGCGTGATGAATGGCGAAACCGTACGGGAGGAGGTCTTTTAGTTCTTGATTTTTCACCTGTTCCGCCTCGGTTCTCAACACCTCCATCGATGCCGAGCCCTCGCGCAAGAATTGTCCCAGCGTATCCTTCTCCAGACACATGTCTCTTATGGCCCTGGCGGTCTTGCCGGTCTCCTTACGCGAGTGAACAAAAACAAGGACTTGATTTCTACCGGCGTGCTCCATCGTTTTTTCGTATACAATCTCGTTCATCACTTGAAAGCGCTTTATGGCCTTCTTTTCCGTCACGCCGATGTATTGCTGCTCGAGCGCTACGGGACGGAAGCTGTTGTCGAAGTAGAAGAGACCGGTTTCCGGTTTAATGCGGAGAAAGGCTGCCACGTCTTGATAATTCGGCAGAGTGGCGGATAGCCCGACGAGACGAACGTCTTCCTGCGTCGTTTCGATGTTTCTTATCGTTCGGGCGACGAGAGCCTCGAGAACGGGGCCTCTCTCGTCGTGAAGTAGATGAATCTCGTCGATTATTATCAAACGCACGAGAGACGTGTACGTCTTTTCACCGCCCTTGCGCGTTATTATGTCCCATTTTTCCGGTGTGCAGACTATTATCTGCGTGGCGGCGATTTTCTCCCGGGTAAGTTGGTGATCGCCCGTTAATTCGGAGACCGTTAGATTGTAGCCGGCTAAACGCTTGCCGAAGTTACCGACCATCTCTTGCACGAGCGATCTCATCGGGGCGATGTATATTATCTTGAATTCGTCGGCATTTATCGTACCATCGGCGTTAATGTGCTTACCGATCTCCCGCATCATGCACAATAAAGCGACGTTTGTTTTACCGGCTCCCGTTGGAGCGCAGAGCAACAAATTTTCGTCGCTCTCCAGAGCCGTTTGATGGAGACGGCTCTGTATACGGTTGAGAGTCTTGAAGCCTTCGAAAGCTGGTTGCACGTACTTTGAGAGCTGCTCGATGGGATATAGCTTCTCGTTTTCGCCGAAGGGTTTCGGCTTCAGGGCTGGAACGTGGACCTCTTCGTATCTGTAAAAAGGACAATGTGAGTTAACATCGTTCTGGTTGCGTACGATTGGTACCGCATGGCATTTTATTTTTTTGCCTCGACCGTACCGAATAAAGGTGCGAATTTAATTTGCGTATGTATAAAATTTAACTTTTCTTGCACTAACCCTTTCCGCTGTTTCCTGAAGCTTCCGTCCGGCAATTGGCAACGTTTGTTCGCCATGAAATGACTACCCTGCGCAAACGTTATGTCCTCGAGATCGACCATGTTCCTGGTGCCTTGAACCTGACCCCCAGGACCTCCGGTGTCCTCATTCTCTTCTCTGCGCTTCCTCTGAGCTCTCGCCTCCATAGTCTCGTCGGCGTCGTCCTCCCCCTTTCCCGTGTCCAATTGCCGCAGTATCTTCGCCAACGACGGATCGTCATTCATTTTATTGCGAATCTTCTGACGATCCGACTCGGACTGCGAGGAAGCCAGCATCGTGCAGTAAGCAATCATGTGACGATACTTTTTAAGCTGCTTTATGAAATCGAAACAGTCGTAGCCCAATAGGATGACCAATTGATTCTCACAATCACGGTCGTCACCGGCGTCTTTCAGAACGGTCAAAACCTCGGCTGCTCGCGCCTGCAAAGATATTCGAACGAACAAATTAGATCTAAATGTAAAACGGTTTATATTTCCGAGCAATATAAACCATGTTTATGTTTCTCATTTAAATAATATAAGTACCTGCGACACCATAGCGTCGTTGTAAATTCTACTGAGTCGCCTCTGAAGCCAGTAAGCATCGATGTCGAGGGGATGAAGAGCTTTCTCTTTCTTCATTTCTTCCGCACCGCCCAAATTTTCGGCGTGTATAGCCCGATTATCGTTCGCCTCCTCGCCCTCCTCGGCTTCGTCCTCGACCTCGCGAACCTCACCGTACGCGTCCTCGTCGTCCTCCTCGCTGCTCTCCTCGAACTGAACGTTTATTCCGTATGTCTCGTCGATATTTTCCTCGTTTCCCGTGCTCTTCTCCTCGTTGCCGAAATCCGTTATCTTCTTGCCGAGATTGACGAGCAGAGCGAATCTCTCGTCGGCCAAACCACCGAGCAGCTGCTCGGTCTCGCGTTTCTTCTCTTTCTCCTTGAGTCTATCGTTCTTGAGAACGGCGAGAACCTCGTCGGCCGCGCCACAGAGAATATCGCGAGGTTGATCGCTGAGAGCTTCCTGAATGAAGCTCAGAAGTACCTCGTAAGTCTGGCGGGTTTCTTGGGTCTTTGGACGATAGACTATGCCCACCATCTCGTCGACGCCCTCAGAGAGCAGCGTAGCGCCTTTCATTCTTGCGAAATCGTACTGCGCCTCGTCCCTCTTCTGACGCCTGTGGAAACAATATTTTGTTTTACAAATAATGCTGGTGATATTATTCTAATTGTAGTGACACTTTCATTATGTACTGATTTACTGACATATTTTTATTGTTATATGTAGTAAAAGGGTTCATCCCGTAAAATAAATAAATACATAAATAAATAAATAATGCAACGATACGCTGTAAAAAAAATTATTTTAAATATAATTTTTTTAATTTGTACAGAATGGGTAACATTTTTTTTTTGTTAATTTTGTACACGAATCTATAGGTGTTTTATAAAGAAAAATTGTTAGAGCACATGACTCGCGTATTTGAAAAAAAATTGTTTTTCTCAAAGATCAACATTTTTTTTTTTTTTTTTTTTTCAGGTAGGTCAACATTTTTCAGTGGTTCATGATGCAAAAAATATAAGCAGAAGCTTTCGTCTGACTTTTTGTTAGTACTCTGAATTTTGACAAAATTGTTTTTTTTAACAGTAGAAACCCATTTATCCAAGTTAATATGGGGACAGCGTACATCAAATAAGTGAAATCTCAGGACAACTCTGGGCGTGGGCATTGCTGCTTTATCCGTTTTATCTGATTTTTCCATATTATCCGTGCCTACACTTTGGTTAACGCGAACGGCTCGGATGAGTTGGGTGCCTCGGATAACTCGGATGCAACATTGATCAAAGGTTGAAAAAGCAAGGTTCTACTGTACATACATGAGCAAATTGCAATAGAAGGAATATTGTCAATTTAAAAATTGATATTTGATAAAGTATTTAATTTTTTTTTTTTTTTTTTAATTGTACTCACTTGACTTTGCGTTCTTCGGCTTTGGCGGGTCTGGTACGCTGCGACCTATCCCCCATTTTTGTACCTTCGAGTTTTCCCGAAAGGGACAAAACCTCACCGGTTGCTTCATCGCGACTGCGTCTCTCGATCAACCGAACGTCGGCTTGTAGGACGAGATTTGAATTCTGAAAAGTAAACGAACGTCAAAGCATTTCTTATTTTCTTTTTAAAAAATCCTAATAACACAGCTTCGTTTCCATGTTCAACCTGTACGTTTATGCGTCGTTTCCATGGCACATAACCTGTACGTTTATCGACGTAGGTAAACAAAAAGTTCAATCGAAGGAGCGTATGAAGTAATCGAGTGTTTTATCACTCGAGTCTCTGAGGATTATTTACTGGCGATATTTGCTGTGTTATTTAATTGTTTATCGATTATTGTTATTTACCGCTTTATACTCGTACTGAAGCTGTCGTGCCGCTGCGTCCGCCATGCTTGCGGCGACTCGACTGACTGAAGGGGACGCTCTCGACGGCGCGCCACGCACTGCGCATGTACGCACATGACTACTGCCGACTTTCCGGAAACGAAAACTAAAAATAATTTGTATAATACGAATTAATCAGTAATCTTTTATGATAATATTTTGTAAAAATGTTACAAAAGCGGCTGCGAGCTCTCGTAGCTAATATTGAAACTCGATAATTTATGTACGCATAGACGAATAAAGTACTCTTGAATTTTCCCGCCCTCTCAATTCCGCGCGGTAGGACACGCCTTCCCTTCCGGTCCCTCGTTACAACTGCGCCTATGTTGAAAAAGAAGCGAGAAAGAACGATATCCTGCTTCGGGATACGCTTGTTAGATGTCGAGATATAAGACAACACGTATATTATTTTTTTTCCGATGGCACGGCTGTAATACTGACTTTTTGTCATGTTATTGTCGTACATAAGTTGTTGTAAATTAATTTAACGAACAAACGTTTAGACGACACGCGTGTGATTTCGCGAATCATGACAACGTCATGGAAAAGAGTCGAGGAACGTCTAGCCGTGGGTGAGTCTCTCTAGGCTATACGACACATTATTATAATATATATATGCATATATATATATAATATACACATTCGAGTTTTGGCCATAGTACACACAATTTTGTGTGTATGTACACGAAAAAATACAGCGGCGATGCTGCGCCACATAGAGTCTCGCATCCTGGGTGGTGCCTCCGCACCCGGATGATTCAATTTACGATTCGTCCGACAATCGGACGATTGTATTTTACATAGAAAACAACAAGCTCAATTGTCATTGTCAGTCGTTTTTAACAACGAATGACGATCGATTGATTCACGAAATTATGATATATTTCTCTACCACCGATTATATATCTTGGGACAATCGACGATCGGAGATAAATAGAACGATACTGACAGGAATGTTAAATTCGTTAATCGATGGCTCAGATATCGTACTGCCCTAAGTGACAACGCATGCAACACTTTCATTCCAGACGATAATAATTGTTGACTTGCAGATTTTTTCTTTTTTTTTTTTTCTCGATACACTGCCGTCGACAGTCTTACGTTCCAAGATTTACGACTACACTGGCCTTAACCTAGAATTCGAAATAATTGCGGTACTCGCGATGTTTTTTTTGCTGAATATTCGAATCATCCTGGCCATTTGTTCTTTGTTGTACATTGACCGTACATACAAATGCATATAAGAAAAGGCACGTGATAAAAATATATATGAGTAAAGTCACTGAAAAATCCATTGTTAATTAATTCGACTTTATCATTGAAACATTTATAAAAAATATCGTTGATTATCGGCGGTTTGTTATTGAGATTTCAAATTAGGAAATGGTCATTTTTTATAAGAGAGGATTATTATTATCAGTATCATAGTGAAGGCTTTTACCACCAAATATTATGTAAAAATGTACATAATTGTCTTGAAAATTAGTATGCAGTAAATATTATTATTATGAATATTGTTGTTGAATAATTGATGTATTATGTGTTTTGTTTCTAGCTATCCACAATTATGGGCAAGAAGGGGTGCATCAATTGCGCCTTATGGTTGGTGATGTTGTACAGATATTAGAAGAATGCGAAGATTGGTATTACGGATGCAGCAAGTACAAGGGGACATGGGGCATATTCCCCAAGTCCTACGTCCACATTATGACCCAATCAATGAACATGGAAGCCCTGATGCACGAAATTACCAGCGTATTGAGAGAATGGGGTCATCATTGGAAGCATTTATACGTGGTATGTTTTATACATAAATAAATTACTTTCACCAGACTTACTTTTCAACAAAAAAAAAATCATGTGCAGGTCTGTCTATCTATTGAAGATTTATTTATTTATTTATTTATTTATTTATTTATTTATTTATTTATTTATTTATGTACATACTTATTTGATTCATGAAACAAACGATTTTCCAAATTCTTTTTATAGTGAAATAGTCTGTCAATTTTTGATTATATCGAAAATAATAATATTAACAATAATACCATTATTGACTTATAAAAAATATTAAAATTTTTATAAATTTCATACATCCCATAAATTAAAAGTCTCTGATTGATTTTTCGTTGTTTTTCTGAATATACCCTACATGTAATTTTTTCAATTATTTATTATTTTCTTTCTTGTTCTGTCTTTTGAAATACTCTCTACTAATGGAACGATTTATCCCAATCTATATTGTATGCAAGAGAGCTCGTCCCGTGAATAAATAAATTAATAAAAATATGTTATCCGTTTAGACAAACTCGGAGCATTTCGCGACGATACAGCAGCAGATCTTGGAGCTGATATGTTACAGAAGCAAAATTCTGAGCGGCACCCTGACGGTCGACGAGTTGAAGGACATGAAGCGTCTGTCGACCGCTCGAATAGACACGGGAAATCAGTTGTTGGGTCTGGACATGGTGGTCCGTGACGAGCACGGAAACGTTTTGAATCCATCGAAGACCAGTACAATGCAGTTGTACTATCATCACGAGACAGCCGCCGAGATGATAAGAAAAGCTACGACGGAAACTAAAAAAAAACCCTCGAAACCGCAGGTTCCCGTTTACTCGCACATTTTCTTCGTGAGCGTGAGAAATTTCGTTTGCAAAATGGCCGAGGATGTCGAATTACTTTTGACGCTCTACGATGGACGGGAGATGAAGGCGATAACGGAAAATTACGTTGTTTCCTGGAGCAAAGAGGGACTTGCTCGGGACATCGATCAGCTTCACAATTTGCGTGTACTCTTCACCGATCTTGGCTCGCGCGATCTTTCCCGAGACAAGGTTTACCTAGTTTGTTACGTTATTCGTGTCGGTGGAATGGAAGCCAAGGAAATCGATCACAGAAGATCGAGCATTGTACAGAATAATCAGAAGGCAAAGGGTCTCGACAACATGAGACGACCGTTCGGCGTTGCTGCTATGGATATAACGCTGTACATCACCGGCAAACTCGAAGGCGATGTCGAGCATCATCACTTCATTCCATTTTTACAGTAAGCTCGAGAACTCCTTTCGTATACCATTTATATTGCTTCGTTTTTAATTTAGAATAATTGTTCGTTAATATTTATTTCATTTTATTCGCTCTTATATGTGTCTGTCTATTTAATTAGTAATATACACGGTGCTGCGTTTTGTAGGGTTTAAAAAAAAAATGCTAAGCGTAGTTTTAGCAATTTCGTCGTAGCACGTTTTTGTCGGTCGTTTTCCGTTTGGATTCAGATGCTGTGAGAAGGAGAGCCTGGATGGAACATTGAGAAGAATACTGGCGCAGAAGGAGGCAAACATACAGAAGAATAATGCAGCGAACAGCGGGAGTATCGCCGGGGGTCAGGGATTGTGGACGAGTTTGAAATTGCTTCGAGGAGACACTAAACAAGTTAGAAATTTAGTTTAATTTGAATATTCGGAATAACCGAAACAAGCTGTTTCAACTGCTTTTCATATAATTAATTTGTCATCGAATATACTGTGTTGCAGGTTCGCGAAGAGAATCCCCATCTAGTGCTAGGTAACGTCGCGATAGCTAGAAAAATGGGCTTTCCCGAAGTAATATTGCCCGGTGACGTGCGAAACGATCTTTATCTGACATTGATATGCGGCGAGTTCAGCAAAGGCTCAAAGTCAACTGACAAAAACGTTGAAGTTACGGTAAAAGTGTGCAACGAGCAGGGAACACCGATTCCAGGAGTAATGACGCTCGGTGGCGGAGCTTCGCCGATCGACGAGTATCGTAGCGTTATTTATTATCACGAGGACAAGCCGCGATGGTGCGAGACATTTAAAATTGCTGTGCCCATTGAGGAATTCAAGCAGGCACACCTGAAGTTCACATTCAAACATCGAAGCTCCAACGAAGCTAAGGACAAATCGGAGAAACCTTTTGCCCTCAGTTACGTTAGATTGATGCAACGCAATGGCACTACCCTACAAGATACCCAGCACGAATTGTTGGTTTACAAACTGGACCACAAGAAATACGAAGAGAATGAAATATCGTACTTGAAACTTCC